>OX183130.1:5854220-6500244 GCA_945261195.1 Cryptosula pallasiana
AAACTCATGTATATGTTATCAATAGGTTTTCCCGGAAAGAAAACTTTTTTTACTGAAAAAAAAAACATGCTGTTTTCAAACGAAGAAAACTAACGCTTCCGCGGGAAGAAAATATCTTTTTTACGCGAATAAAACATGAGAAATAAACCCAATTTTCCAGCAAATAACAGTCTGTTTTTTTCACGCGAATAGAAACAATTTTTTCTGTATGAATGGAACAAATTTTTCACGCAGATAAAACACATTTTTTACTGGAATAAAACATCATGTTTTCATGTGAAGAAAACCAAGGCTTTCGCAGGAATAAAATAAATCTTTTCAGGCGAATGCAACATGAAAAGTAAACCAATTTTTCCCGCGAATAACGGTGAAGAAGATTTTCTTTTTTACGCGAATGAAAACAAATTTATCCGCATGAATGAAACAAATTTTTCAGGCGGATAAGACATATATTTTTCACTCAAATAAAACATAATGTTTTCACGCGAAGAAAAACCAATGCTTTCGCGGGAATAAAATACATTTTTTCATGCGAATAGAACATGAAAAATAAACCAGTTTTTCCAGCGAATAACAGTGAACAAAAGTCTCTTTTTTAAGTGAATAAAAATAATTTTCCCGCGTGAATGAAACAAATTTTTCACGAGGATAAACCATATTTTTTTACTCGAATGAAACATCACGTTTTCACGCGAAGAAAACCAATGTTTTCGCGGGAATAAAATAATTTTTCTCACGCCTATAAAACATGAAAAAAAAACCAATTTTTCCCGCGAATAACAGTGAACAAAAGTCTCTGTTTCACGTGAAAAAAACCAACGCTTTTGCGGGAATAAAATATGCTTTTTCACGCGAATAAAACCTGAAAGATAAACCGATTTTTTTTTTCTGCTAATAACAGTGAATAACAGCTCCTTTTTTACACAAATAACAACAATTTTTTCCACGCGAATGCAACAAACGGAAAAAAAAAATTTTCAACGTAGAATAATTCCATTCTCTGCCTGAATAATCTATATGTGTTATAGAGGGTTTTTCCCGTGAATAACAGTATTCTAAAAGGGTTTTCGCGTGAGCATTCTCATTGGATGTAAGCTAAATGAGTAGGTGTGACTTATAGTATTTAAGAACAGCTATCTCTGCATAGAAATTATTCTCTCCAGCAATGGCTTCTGCAGGATCAACTAGTACAGCATTCATTATACAGCTAACAGTGAATTTCTTGGTAATAGGTAAGAATTAGTAGAAAATACTATTCAGTAGGAGTCAAAAAATAAAAAGTTTATAATTATTTTACATCACAGTTTAATCATCCTATACTAATAAATAGCTTTTTTACTTTAGTTCATTATGGAATCGAAACCAGTACGAGTAAAAGACTTCCTCCCGGAAATCTAACATCAGTATATCAGAGAAGATGTTATTGTGAAGGACGAGGCCATCTACCGACTTACATTTCAAGCCACAATGTTATGCATAATAAAACATTTGCTGAATCTAGCCGCATTATATGGAGAGATTTCCCCTATTCAATATAGACCTTGCACAAGTCATCAAGACAATCCTATAGAGATATTTCGTATTATGACTGAAAACAATTTTAAGACCGTTTTAAAAATGATGAAAACTGTAAATATAAACGATTATTTAAAAAAAATTAAAAGAAAGGTACGGCATAAAACCCTAACTCAAAAGTTAATCAAAATGAAATGGACTGGAAAAACCTTATATCAAATCTATCCAGATGTATGCAGATACACACAATAGACGAATGTATAGGTTCCTATATTTTTACATTCGAAATCATGCTGAAAGTTTTTCATGGACTTTTGTAATACTTATTACATAATAAAGGTATACAATCATACAACACTTCATTTTTATCCCATGTGAAAACCGTAGTAATATAAATAATGATGTTGGGTGAACATCTCGGATCACACCCCAATCACACACCCCAATCAATACCCCCTGGCTTGAACTGCTCATATCTTACTAAAAAATAATAAACAGAGGAAAATGTGTCAAGAGTGAGAAAGGGAAAAATAGTTATGAACGATCATATGTCATCAGGCAACAACAATTGCAGCACATCTTGGAGATTAACCTCACAAAAATGATCCAAAAATTAGGGAGATCTGCTCATATATTACTACTTCTATACAGTCATAAAGTGAAATCAGATTTTTCATTTAACGGAAAATCTTCATCATTATTATTTGAGAGTAACACCAGCATCATCAAAATTATAACTGTGTATCATATTATTATCAAGTGAGCACACTTTTCAAACTTTTAATGTATCTCTTTTTTAAACTTATCCTGATATCTCGACCACTAGACCAATATCTGTCTTTGGCCTGTTTGCACTCTTCTCGCCAAAATCTTTTCAAACCAGTTTTCTTTTTCATTGACATCCCTTCTCTTTATAGTTTTGTAATGCAATAGTGCTTTTGTATATGGAGTATCCTACTTAGAACCAGAAAGTAAAGTTATCACACCAGTTCGTAGCTGGGTATATAGATATTCACACCAACATTCAACCCGTAATACAAACCAATGTATAAACCAGCTATCAAAAAAGGCACCAAAAGGGTTCCGCACAGATACACCTGGTGCTTAAAAAGTTACACGCCCATGAGAACCATATTATCCTTAAAAAGTCAGTCAGAGGGGTGTGTTGTATTCAAACCAATACATCAACCAATATACCAACTGGGAACTACACACGATTGTAACATAGTGCACAAGAGAGCCATCCGATGGATTCTCCTGGTCCCACTTGGTGTTCAATCTGGTGCTCAAAAAGAAATTTTTGTGTCTCAGAACTCGGTCATCCTTGAAGCACCTTTGAGAGATTTGCTCCTAACGTACTACTATTGAATTAAACTTCGAGGCGGGGACACAAAAGAAACTGGAGAATGTGATGGTTGCATAAGCTTTTTGATGTCAGCGTAATACCAAACCAAATCCTCAAGTTGCTCAAACACAAACGAGTCTTGTCAATTTTTTAAGTGTTGCATTGTGAACCATAACATAAGTTAGAGATGATAATTTCTAATTTCCACAACAACAAAACAGACATACCTGTAGTTTTGCATGAGTGGGGATAGATTTCGTAAGGTCTCTTGAACGCTGAGCTGTGAAGGCACATAGTGTGACAACACAAAGTAAAATAACAACACTAGTCGACACTCTTCTGTTGCAGTACGCACTACAGGCTCGTGCTAAAATGATAGTAATGGTAAAATGTAATTTACAAGCGTGCATTTTTTCATGTGTTATCACAAATAGTGACAAAATCCAGTGTTTTACATTTTTGTGCTAGACAGTTTTTTTCGGAATTACACCAAATGAACCAACCCCTAAAGAGCCGGATACGGCTTATGATTAATTGCTTAACGCTAATCGTTGCTGTAAAATTTTGTTAAAGTTATCTTACCACTCTTGTTATACACTATTGTAGTAAATTAGCTGCAGAATATTGCAATTGACAGAACTGATACAGCAACCACAGATATCTTATCTATGTACAAATAAACTGTTTCTGTCTGAGGACATGTAGTATAAGTGCGGCAACTGGAGTAACTACAGATGTCAAATAGACTTGGTGCTAAAGACTGATAGCACCTTTGTTAGGGTGTATGTGTTATGATGTACTTATGTAATATATTAGATGTTAGAAAGAGATTTCAGCACATTCCTTGCGATGTAAAGCACAAAATATATACATTAATTCAGTTCTTATAGTTCATGCTCCCGGGTTTTACTCATTGGCCATATTTTTTTAACCATAAACTCAAATAACACTTTTATATTGAGTAGACAACTTCACTTCATTTACTAATCTCAATAAACGAAGAGGAAAATTTATCTTCAAATGTTATTATTATTAATATTACCATTTTATAAAAACTGCGAATGCTTTCATTTAGAAAAAATGACAATATCAATATCTGAGAGAGACAGCAATAACAAATTTTTTGATACATAATTTTACACTGTTTCACTTTATGAGCTCATTGACCAGGACATACAAGCTTGCTCTGAATATAGATCGTGGTCTGAAGTTTTAGCTCTCCCGCTCTAGACATCCCTCAGTCACTGAACACTCACTAATACTCGTTTCAACCGTCATACATTCAAATGCATCAGACTAAACTGTTTACAAGTGGGTGCGCCACGGTCTTCACAACAAAAGCATCCAACTAGAAAACATATTCAACATGAAGCAAAGTCAAGTAATAGTATATCTTGGCTATGTCCAAACAACGAGGACACAAATGACTATATCATGTAAAATACTTTGAAGCTATTACGATGTATGAGCTCCACAGAGTGTGCTTTGCTGAGAGTGTAATAGCAAGGAATCATGCTTACTTTCAATTTTAAGATAATAATGTAAAATAATTAACTTGTCAAAAGAAATCAATGCCAAACTTATACCAGAACACAGTTCTACCAAAACATGTAAAAGTGAAAAGCAACAAGTTTATTGAGTTGTCCTTCCTTGCAACTATATATTGCCGATACTAAAAAGGGGTTGTCCATTAATTTAATAATAATCAATGCAACAACGCACATGATAAACAGTCATGTTTGGCCTTGCTAATATGTACTGCTATGGCACACATATAGTCAACATAATAGATTCCTGTAGTTATTAGTAATATAGACCTCTGCTACAATCTAGCATGATGGTGCTACGCCATTTTTGTTTGCTGTATCTAAAATGAAATTATCTGTTGCTGTAAAGTGGCTCCAATTTTATGTTCCATTCTTAAGCCCAAAAATGACAACTCCTAAGTTTTAGTGAAGTTATTTTTCTTGCTATGACATTAACCTCCCTAAAAGCCACAGAGTAACAAAAACTCAATTTTACTTGCCGATACAAAAACAATTCCTCATTTATCATGGTAACTTCGCATTTCCGGTCATATGTTCAAATAGCTTCCATTGTACTACAATACTGTATACTACCATAACGTTTATGTCCGGATGTGTCTATGTACAATTACTAACATTTAGTCTATGTACCACTATCTAAAGATACTTCACTGTCGTCAGATTAAAACATTAATAAATATTAAGTTTTTACCTTGCTTTGACATACTGCTGACCAGTTTTTATATTTGTGATTGATACTTTGTCCACTCTTTCCAGTTAATTCAAGAAATAGTGTTTTTCCGCTGAAAAATTTGTCACTACACAAGTGATCTCCCTCCGTATCTCTCCACTCTCTTTCCCGCAATAACAACTTTCAATTTGAAAACTCATGCAACACGAAGCAAAGCCAAGTAATAGTATCTTTTGCTCAGGTTCAAACAATGAGGACAAAAGGACTGAATTCTATAAAATGCATAGCTACTATTGTGATAAATCAGCTCCATGGAGTCTGGTTACTGACAACATAAAGGAGTCACTTGTACTCTCAAAACCAAATGAATAATACAAACAGGGTGTGTGCTAAACAACGAATACACAAAAAACCTTCAATTGCTTCTTACAAGAAGACTATCTCATTACTTGCAGCTGCGACTGCATTAATCAGTTTACATAAGTGTGATAAACATCTGCGTGTGCATCTGTTTGTCTGTAATTCCACTGAGATACACTCCTAAACCCTCATGCTAACAAGAATGGAAACTTCTGTAAAGAACAATTTATGGAACCTACTTGATATATAATGGGAGTTTCAATGAGCCAGTTATTCTCAAACCGAGAATATTTGTGGATTTAGATTTTTTCAATAATGTAGGTGGAGAAAAAATCACAAAAACTCACATTTTTGCTATTATCAGATGGCTTGAATGTCAAATGACCAATTCCATGTTATCTTCTTTCTTTATGCATGAATTGCAACATTCTTTCATAGCATTATTTCTTTTAAGTTGGTTGTCTCCATGGATGAAATATTACAGTATTGTCAGAAAACTGGGACTGGTGTTGCCAAACTCAGCCATGTTAAACTGCAAATTTTGACCTGGATGTTGTGTAAACAATAAACTATCAAGGCAGCAACGGCAAATCAATCATTGTAAATGTTGTAGCATGGGCCCGCCATGAACGATGTATTAATCACGGTGTAATTGTCTCGCCTAATTAAAATACCACTGAATCATTACAAAATCTTTTTATAACTGTTGTCTCACAGTCAAAATATATGAATATATATATAGCCATTGACATGAACATTCGCAGATTTTGGACTGGAAATTGTATCACTGCGACTTCCACAAAAAAGCTACATTTGAATGAAGCCTAGAGTAATTTTACGAAACTAGAGTTGGTTGTCATGGTATCTTTTACAATGGTGGTCTTGGTAGTGGGAACAATGTGCCAGCCAACTTCAAATTGAGCCAATGGGAGAGATGAAAAGAAGGACAGCGTAGAGCTAGACAACAGTAGAGCAAGCTGACGCTAGAGCAAGGTGAGGTTAGAGTAAGGTGGAGAGTGAGAAGTGAGGCGGGAGAAGGTCAAAGTGGTCGGGAGGGGGAAAGCATGGATGCAATAGAGCGGGCTAGAGTATTTGAGTTTTTAGTAATTGTATAAAGCTGTTTCGGAGGATAAATAGCCAGATAGCATCTGTCCAGTTTTCCAAAAAATGATTTATAATTACTCCACTTTTTGCTGCTTCCTCAGGCTGTAAAATCCTTTCACTGAAATTATTTTTACCACTGAAGTGCATTATTTCATTTTCTCCACTCTCTTCTTTCTCACAACGAGGGCTTTCAGTTTGAAAATGTGTATATATACCGCTGTACAAAATAAAACAATAGCATTCTTTTGTCATATTCAAACACAGAGTACATTCTATTAACTCCTTTGTAACTACTGTGCTACAACAGCTCCGTGGATTGTACATTACTGAGCTTACAAAAGCAAAGAGTCATGCATACACTTGGTTGCAACTTCAAAATAAAAAGAAAACAGCTTCCAACTTACAACAGAGCACCAGTTTACTATAACATGTCAAAGTAAAAATTGACGAAACTATCGAGTTGCCTTCTCTTACAGCTGTGTGTTGCTGAGGCGAAAAGAAGAATGTTCACTAATTTGATAACAATTATTACAATAACCATTTAAAAAAATGAACAATTATGCTCTGCCTTGCTAATATGTACTGCTTTGGCACACATATAGTCAACATAATAGATAATTGTAGCTGTTATTAATTCAAACCGATGCTTCAATTTGACACAATGATGCTACTTCGTTTTTAATTGCTGCAAAGGGGCTCTGATTTTATCCTCGATGCATAATCCTGAAAAAGACAACTCCTACTTTTCAGAAAACAGTTTTTTCTTGCTACGGTTGGAACCCTAATTTAGTTGAAAACTTAAAAACATCATATTGTGGCACCTTCAACTGCAGAAGTGAAGGATCAGGTAAGCTTGCAATACTGTCGCAGAATGAGTTTTTTTACAAGCTTTCTTATGAGAGACAATGCATTCTTCAGAGGGTTTTTGTTAAACTAAGTGACTACATGTTTGCATGTATGGGTGAGTTTGATGTAAAAGTGTTAGTGAAGCTGATACATTTCAACACCTCAATAATGTGAGCAAACAACTCTCAATATCACAATTCTTTATGTAATGTGGGCACACAACTCTCAGTAATACTACTTGTTTACAATGTGAGCCCAATACTATCCATACCACAACCATCACACCAATGTGAGCACACAACTCACAATCTACAACTGTTCCAATAATGTAAGTATGCGAATGTTAACATACAACCGCTCTAATGATGTGAGCACACATCTCAGTAGTAATATATGAGCAGATCTCCCTACCAAGTGTTTTTTTGTGGATTTGATCTTGGAGTTTAGGCAATGGGTTACGATGTTGGATGAATTCGCCGAGTTTATATTGTATTTCATTTGAGGGGTACTTGAGTGGCATTTGAGTGGCATTTAAGTGGCATTTGAGTTTTGATTATTTTTTTACTTAATTTGAACTTATAGCATATAGATTTCGAAGGCATGACATTCAAGTTTTGATAATTTTTTTACATAACTCGAACTCATATGATATTTTGAGAGAGAGGAGAGAAGAATGAGGAGATATAACTACATTGAATCAATATATGATTATATACATTTATTACATAATAAGTAGCAAAATATTCTTGTGTAATATAGCTAGAGTTAGTAAATACTAAGTAATACAAAGCACTACAACTTGTAATGACAATCAATGGATGATAGTCTTTTTCTTTACAATGTCGTCATTGTTGTACTAATGTTATAACTTAGGAAGGAAGACTTCTGTTCTATGTACTTTTGATTCCATAATGAACTAAAATAAAAAGTTATGTATTAGTATAGGATGATTAAACAAAAATGTAAAATAATTACATGAATTTGAATTATAGTTCTTTTTACATTGGTTAGTTAACATTATATAGTAAAGGGAAGTAACTCACCAAGTTATATTGTTCGGTTTGTTTTTTCTTGAGCATAATTTTCATCAAGTGTTTTTGACTCTCTTTCTTCTATCTAAAGCAAAACAAAAAATAATTGCTTTATAAATAAATATTATCTAATTGGAAGTATTACTTATATCAGTTAGTTTACATTAAATAAAAAATACTCACTATGTTGTCTTGTCTGACATGCTCTTTTTGAATATAGTTTTCACCAGGGGGTGTTGGTTCTCTCAAAGATGTAGAAGATGTGTTTCCCACTCCCATTGAAAGCACTAAGACCTTGTTCTCAACAACCTCATCTGTAGTAAAGTACTTCATCTGGTTGGAATCATCAAGTTTGTTGGATAGGTTTTGAGCCGTTTCTATCGCTTGTAATGCTGTGAATGTGATTATATCATGTCGATGATAACCAAATCTACTAACTTCACGATTTCTTACAAGTATGACTCCTGTTCCAATTTGTTTGACGTTGCTAGCATGTTTTTCAGGTATATATAGAACTCCCATCATCAAACCATCATATTGCAAACATCTGTAGTTTACCAGTAGTGCATCCATCACCACTTCTCCATTAGGTAATGTTAACTGAGTTGATATTTGAGGAGATTCAAAACTGATTACACTTCCAACAGCAAATTGAGAGAGTGTTGCGATACGAACCATACTGATCAACTGAGTAGGTGTTTTTTTTTTTATTAATCTACTTAGCTGTTTAGCTTCCTCAAGGGAAATATTGGATGGGAAGTTGATAGGGTGAAAGATTGGATGCTTGTCTGAATCGAATCCCATAAAAACCGCCAGTTTTGGAACATCTGGTTGTGTTGGAGCTAATTTGTTGTAATCCTCATTTCTCACCATAGACCTCACTTGTCGTCTGTTGCAAAATTTTTCGACATTGTAGCGGATAATGCATAAGTTTTTATATACATCCTCAGTTGGTCTTTCGATGGAGATTATCTCGAGAAGTGACAGCGTTTGATTTAAGTGAAGTGGTTGAAACCTTCCAATCATTACTCTGTCATTGGTATCGCAAGAATTGAGCAAACTAGCAGCATTTTTTGACAAGCAGGAAAGATGAGAAGGAGATGGTGCTTTCAAAGTCCAAGTATAGTCAATCGTTTTATTTCTATCCGAATCCCATGGCTTTGGTCGAATTGTGTTCAGTTTCCTTCTTATTATATGTGAATCAGGAGGGATATTTTCTTTATCATCAGAGTATGGTTCGAATGTTGAGAGAAATGATGTATTACGGTCTTCATTCATATTCAGAGCGTTCAGTCAGAAGTTGGAACTGAAAAGAGAGTAAAAATTATGTAATAGATGACTGGAATTTGAAAAGTATTTTGAAAAGAATAAACTAACTAGATATTTATAAAATAAACACATAATCAAAACCATAATAATTTTTCTGATGCATTATGGTGAAACTATTTGATCTTTTATTAATAAGAACAAAATATTAAAACATAAAATTAACTTTCTGAAGTATTATAGCAAATCTAGTTGAAGTTTTTTATCAATATATGTTAAAGAATTATTTAGTGATTCTCACCTTATTGAATGAAAGTCTTTCTATAGTTTCAAGTAAATGTAGTAGTCGCTGTGTAGATGTTGCTTCTTTGCTAGCTATTGTAGAACTGGATGCTTTCTGTGTGAAAACAGTGGTTCTTAAATAGCTAAAGCTGTACTAATTAACCCTATGAAAAAACATCTCGTGAAACCTTCTTTATAATATATCTATGACTCAGCAGTTTTTCACGCGATATTCCCACGAAAGCATTGGTTTTCATTCGCATGAAAATAAAATTTTCACTCCCGCGAAAGCAACGGTTTCCATTCGCGTGAAAATAAAGTATTTATTCCCGCGAAAGCATCGGTTTGTATTCGCGGGAAAATAAAATCTTTATTCCCGCGAAAGCAACGGTTTCCATTCGCGTGAAAATAAGTTATTTATTCCCGCGAAAACATTGGTTTGTATTCGCGGGAAAATAACATTTTTATTCCCGCGAAAACATTGGTTTGTATTCGCGTGAAAATAAAATATTTATTCCCGCGAAAGCAACAGTTTCCATTTGCGTGAAAATAAATTATTTATTCCCGCGAAAGCATTGGTTTGTATTCGCGGGAAAATAAAATTCTTATTCCCGCGAAAGCAACAGGTTCCATTCGCGGGGAAATAAATTATTTATTCCCGCGAAAGCATTGGTTTGTATTCGCGGGAAAATAAAATGTTCATTCCCGCGAAAGCAACAGGTTCCATTCGCGGGAAAATAAATTATTTATTCCCGCGAAAGCATTGGTTTGTATTCGCGGGAAAATAAATTATTTATTCCCGCGAAAGCATTGGTTTGTATTCGCGGGAAAATAAAATGTTCATTCCCGCGAAAACAACAGGTTCCATTCGCGGGAAAATAAATTATTTATTCCCGCGAAAACATTGGTTTGTATTCGCGGGAAAATAAAATGTTCATTCCCGCGAAAACAACAGGTTCCATTCGCGGGAAAATAAAGTATTTATTCCCGCGAAAGCATTGGTTTGTATTCGTGGCAAAATAAAATTCTTATTCCCGCGAAAGCAACAGGTTCCATTCGCGTGAAAAGAAAGTATTTATTCCCGCGAAAGCATTGGTTTGTATTCGCGGGAAAATAAAATCTTTATTCCCGCAAAAGCAACAGGTTCCATTCGCGGGAAAATAATTTTTTTATTCCCGCGAAAGCATTGGTTTGTATTCGCGGGAAAATAAAGTTTTTATTCCTGCGAAAACATTGGTTTGTATTCGCGTGAAAATAAAATATTTATTCCCGCGAAAGCAACAGGTTCCATTCGTATGAAAATGAAATATTTATTCCCGCGAAAGCAACGGTTTCCATTCACGTGAAAATAATGCTGCTTCATAGCGGTGCAACTTAAGCTATAAAAGAAGCACTGTTTTCATACAGAAAGCATTCACTTCATTGTTAGTAACTGAAGGAACAAGATCTACTACATCATCATCTACTACAGCACTCCTTCTTTATCATTTGAATTACATAGGAAACAGCTGAAGTTCAAACAACTATGTGTATAATTCATCTAATTCAAAGAAAACAAGTCTTCATTTGTGATGTAAGTATCTATATTTTGTTTTAATTGTAATCAATTTAAACGTGAAGACATTTTCTGAAAAAACAAGATTATTCACTATTTAAGATATCAAAAAATGTTGTAAGTTTTAATTATGTTTTATTATTATTATTTCAGGACTTCAAAATGGAAAAAGTACTCCTTCATCCGAATTTTATAGAAAGCAGCTCAAGTTCAACCAACTAGGAATATCATTCATTTAATTCAAAGAAAGACAAGTCTTCATTTCTGATGTAAGTATTTACATTCTATTACAATAGTAATCAATTCAAGTATATTGAAAAAAAATTGAAACCTTAGTCTATTTTTATTTTTTGCTATAAGGCATTATCATTTTTTTTAGAATAACAACGAACTAGATCAAAGGAAAAGAACTTTCCAACAAAACTCCAACTTGAGTAATAACTGAAGCTACTACTTATATTATATATAAGTAATGTGTCGAGTAACAAACAACAAATATGTAGCAAACACTATTTATAATGAAAAAAGAGAAATGAAAAAAACTCGGAATTGCTTTGAAAATACTAAAGACTGAGCTGAATGGATAGATGATAGTTTACTCGTTACTTCGTCGTTGTTTTTACAACGAACTTTTCCTGATACCACTGCAATAACTTATGTCGTCGCAACTTATCCGGATAATCACTGTAGTCTTTTGCCATTAAAATTACAAAAAACTATTGCGCAACTTTCCCCAACGGACTTTTTCAAGTTCATTTGCAATGAACTCTCTTTTTATGAAAGAGAGACTTTAATGCTTGATGAAAGTTATCGAAGAAAATCATTTCTTACAAATTGGAGACGAGTAGGTAAACATTGTGGTGAAAACATGGCTGGAGCTGGTTTCTATAACCTTGAAAAAGACAACGCTGTTCGATGTGCTTTTTGCCAAGGGGTATTACTAAACTGGAAGGATGAAGATGAACATCCGATGAAAGAACATGATAAAAGTTTTCCGTTTTGTCGATTTGTTAGAGGATTTAACACTCACAATCGTGTGTATAGACCTAGGAAACTACTTGCAGATGAAATGAAAAACATCTCAATTGTCAAAAGTTATACGATGGAAGAAAAAAAAACTAGAAGAGGAGATTTAACTGCAGAAGTATTATCTCTAGGTATATCAATTGATCGTGCTGGTACACCGCGTTTTGCTACTGAAACATCTAGAGAAGACAGTTTCAAACAATGGAAGGGTACAGTCTCCATGAAACTCCTTTCCAATGCAGGTTTCTACTATACTAAGTTCGGAGATAGTGTAAAATGCTTTTTTTGCTCAGGTGAACTTAAAGAATGGGGAGAGAGTGATCTACCGTGGGAGGAACACTGTCGGTGGTTCCCAGACTGTAAATTTTTACTCAGCAGTAAAGGTGAAGAGTATGTTGAGGATGTTTACATGCGAACGGAAAAAGGCAAAAGGTGTAAGCTACGGGTTGAAAAATATCGAGAAAAAGTAAAACAAATAACGCACAAAATGACAGCAAAGAAATGAAACTTATTTGCAAAAAACTAGGATACAGTCAAAACGATATCGAACAAGTTTTAGTGTTAAATGGAAAACCTTTTGAGCGAATAGGTTTTATGATTGAAGCCTTACATACTTTTGAAAATGATTTTACATCTGTTGAGAATTCGTCAACACTGTTAAAAAATGATGCTAAATCAATTGATTCATTAAAAAAAGATAAAGATCAGCCTAAGCAAAGCAAACTCGCTCAATGTGTGTCTGAGTCACATGAAAAAAAAGTAATTGCAAATCATATCTCTCTTCCATGCGGTCATCTCATTTACTGTAGTGAGTGTAAGGAAAAAGCACTTACTGAATGCTCATCAGAAGTAAAACCTTGCCCAATCGATGGTTGTCAGGTTGAAATTAAAGCATTTATGAAGATCTACATGAGCTAGCATAACAATTAACCTCAAAAAAAAGAAAAATTGATGAATGATTAAATAGGTATTTCAATTTGAAAACGAATCATTAGCGTTTTGTAATTTAACGGGCTAACAACAAATATGTTACGTGTTGAAGACTTTGCTCACCAAGAAGCTTCCGATGCTATAGGACCTAAGAATTTTTTGGCTGAGGTTTCTGATGAAATGTTGAGGATTTATTTTACGGAAGAATGTGTATACTGTGCACTAGGAGTAGGTTTTACAAGCAAGCAACCAATCTATCACTACTAAACTGTTACTGTTCACACGTTGATGATAAATGTATCACTTGTAAAAGATATGCTGAAATGGTTGAAGGTGCTACACCCACCAAAAAAAAATTGGGTGATGCTATCGACTGGATTGACAGAAGACAAGTTTTGAAAAACGCTAAAATGGGTTTTTTGGTGCATGATGAATGGATTAATGCTTTTTTGGATCTTTCCTCTGATGATTTGAAGTCTCCCTTTATGTTAACAAATTTGAGAGCACGATTAAATCCCTACCTATTACCTACTAGTCAGAGCAAGCTGACTTATCAACGTCTAAAGGATAAATTACTTGCGATAGCAGAAGGATATCCATATGCTTATACTCCTGATGAAAAAGAAGACTCAGTCAACCCGATAATACCTATTGATTCGACATGTATATCTGAGGACTCATAAAAGAACTGCTACAAAAAATGTTGCTTCATTTATCTCTGAACTACAGAAGAAACATGAGTGGAAAAACTGAAGGATTCAAGTCAATTGCTACATTGGCTGATTTTGTTCCTAAGTTCATAAGGACTCATTTTGAACACATTCCTTTAGAGCGTTCGAATCCTCTTTTTGTTCAACTCATCACCGAAGAAGTATTTTATTTTGTGTTAGGATTCAATCTAGTTCGTAAATCAATACAAAGCATGCTTTTGAGCTGTAATTGTATTTCAAGGGCAAATCCTCTCGAATGCTTAAACTGTTCTAGGAGCTTTGATCCAAAAGTATGTTGTCCGCAAGACAAGTTGATGAATTTTGAAGATCTCAAAAGAGCAATCGAACTGATTGATATAAAGCAATGTTTGAAAGATGCTGATCTGGGTGATTTGATAGATATTTCGATTTTAAGAGGTTTGACTTCATTTTGCTGGACAGGAACACATGTTCTTTTGTCTCAATCTCAATTTGAACCATACTTACATTTTGGTAACCACTTTGATGAGATTGTTTTACATCTTCAAAATCAGCTGAGAGAGCTGAACAAGCCACTAGCCACTTACGTATAAATAGAAAGAACATCAAGAAAGAAAGTATTCAACTTTCAACACTGAAAGCAAAAACATTTTAAAAAATGAGCTGCGTATTCATCTTGCTACTGGCACTAACATTTCCCAATGTTAGTGGAGTATTCTATACCAATGAAATTGATGAATGTATAGCCGGAGCTATGGATAAAAATGATGTTTTGGTTTTTTCACCTTTCGAAAGGACTATACGATATAAAGATGAAAATGGAACAAACTGTGTGCGACTCTACCCTCCTGACTTATTATATTGTGGTTTTTTCATCCCTCAAAGCGCTTCTTGGATCTGCAAGAGCACAACTTGTGGTAATTCAACAAAATACGTTTTGAATCAAGAGGAATGTGAACTAGGTATTACAAATAATACTGAAGGACTTACTCAAAATACAAAAGTATATCGAAATGGGAATTTATGTGCATTTCAATACATTGGCGGACGTGTGATCTGTCCAATGAGAAGACGATTTATGACATATAAATTTGCATGCATGCCATGTGTTCATTCCGATCATTCGATCAACAAGGAACCAAAACCATTTAACATCACTAACATCAAAGATTCATCACTTTCGACTTTTGACAGTTTCAAAACTAGCGGAGTGTTTTATAGCAACAAAATTGAGAAATGTCTAGCTGGAGCTATGGAAAAAAACGATGTCTTGGTTTTTTCACCTTTTGAAAGAACTATACGATATAAAGATGAAAATGGGGAAAACTGTGTGAGACTCTATCCTTCTGACTATATATATTGCGGTTTTTTCATCCCTCGAAACGCTTCTTGGATCTGTAAGCGTAAAGATTCTACAGATATCAAGGAATCAATTCCAGCTAACATCACTACCATCAATGATATCGAAGGTGTAAATGAGGAATCAAATCCAGCTAACATCACTAACATCAGTAAAATCAAAGGTGTGAATTCAACATTTTCGAGTTTTGACAGTTTCAATGTCAGCGAAGTATTTTATGCCGACGAAATCGATGAATGTATAGATGGAGTTATGGAAGAAAATGATGTCTTATTTTTTTCACCTTTTGAAAAGAGTATTCGATATAAAGATGAAAATGGAACAAACTGTGTGAGACTCTATCCTTCCAACTATTTACATTGCAGTTTTATTATTGCTCAAAACGCTTCTTGGATCTGCAAAAGCAGAACTTCTACAGATACCCTGACCTGCAATACGCCAACAAAATACACTCTGAATCAGGAGGAATGTGCAATAGGGGTTAAAAATAATACGGAAGGTCTTACTCAAAATACAAAACTATTTGGGAATGATGAATTATGTGTATTTGAATCCAACACCTCACGTTTGATTTGCCCACCAACAGAAGAGTTTGAGACAACCAACTTTGCATGTGTGGAATGCAATCATTTGACCAACGAGAAGCCGAAAATAGCTACTATCATCACTAACATCAATGGTATTGAAGGTGTAAATTTGTCATTTTCGAGTTTTGAAAGTTTGAAATCTATTCAAAACAAGATTATCATCAGCATCACATGTCAAGGAGATAACAAAGACAAATGCGATCCCAAAGTTATATATATAGAACTTTAGTTGGAGCATATTAACCAAAGTCCACCGAAATGCAAGACAGTTAACTCTAGACGATGAAAGCATAAACTAGGTTAAAAGTCTCTCTCTCTCTCTGAATAAAAATGAAATATCGAATCTATCTTCTATTATTCCCAATCCTAAGCGGTTATTGTCTTGCAACAGAGATTCAACCATTCACTTTATCTCAAACAGCTTCCGGATGTTTTTCAGGAATTCTTAATATGGAAGCGGTTAATTCAGCAACTCATATTTTAGGAAAAAACTTAAAATATCGTATGCTTAAACTCACATGTTTCATGCAGTTTTCTCTCCAACGTAGAACCTGTGACACTTATGATATGTGGCCTCAAGGATACTTTGTTTGCAAAACCGATGAAGCTTTAAATTACATTCGTTTATATGTTTATATAATAAAGGCATTACTAGGCATTACTACCTACGATTCGAAGAACAACTTCAACAATCACCACAACTCCGCAGACAACGACGACAACAAAAATTACAAACGAGTCACTAGTTCCAGCTTTATCACCATCAATTTCATCTCTTCCACAAGCTCTGGGTTTAGTCGATTTAATTTTGGAACACCCAAGCCCTACAAACTCTACTATATACAATTATGAAAAAATCGAAACAACTACTGATTGCATGTGTGATAGATACATCATATGCGAAAACAATTCAGCAGCAATTACAAATTCAACACCATCGATTTATAGAGTTTTTATTTATAATGACTTGGAGGATTTTTCAAAACTTTCTCTATCTATATTAGAAGATAGTAAACTTAAACTTGAAGAAAATCTTGTCATCGTGAATGAACCTGAATGTGATGATATTTCTTGTAAAGTCATCAAATACTTTACAAATTAAAAAGTTTTTAAAGACTTTAACACTATATATCCATCCTATTACACTTTATTATGATATATATATTTTATTACATTCTCCAGTAAGCAAATAATGTAATACTTATTATGTAATAATAAAACTATAACAATAACTATAGCGTTGTAGATGGTTATATCATATACAAAAACAATTCAGTGGCAAGTACAACTCCATCAAAAATGTTGTCATATGAGTGCCATACATTCAAAATCTATATGCCGTATAAGTTCAAATCAAGTAAAAAAAATAATCAAAACTCAAATGCCACTTAAATGCCACTCAAATGCCACTCAAATACCTCTCAAATGAAATACAATATAAACTCGGCGAATTCATCCAACGACGTAACTCATTGCATAACCCCCAAGATCAAATCCACAAAAAAACACTTGGTAGGGAGATCTGCTCATATATTACTACTCATCTCTCAGCCCCTCAACCATTCCAATCTCACCAACAAAGGTACGCAAGTCTCAACCCTACGACATTCCGATGTTGCGAGAAAAAACTATAAATACCAAAACAACGTAAGTGGATGAATTCCGTTTCCTTTTTTGCAACTCATAAGTCATAAAATGGCAAGTTGAAGATAATGAAAGCACACAACTCCAATTAATGCAAACAAAGTTTTAGCTGATTGAATTAGCTCAGGAATAAGTGTAAGGCAGTTGATATAGTAGAAAAATTTTGTGGTAAAGTTTGGTATGAGGTTTTAGTAGAAACGTTTGCTTACCTTGGCTTTTATGCAAGCATGAATCGCTGGAACTGATAAAAGGGTATGTCAGTAAACAGGATACCCTGCCGGGCTGGTAGATGCCCTACTGCACCAATACACGATGGCTGTTTTAGCTGAGAAACCTCAGAATGGCTTGAGAATCTTTATCAACGCGTACATTGGATGCACCCTTCATCCGATGGACTATAGCACCAACTCAGGCTAGTTATAGCCCTATGACTAGCAGGAGCTTGTTGTTGGACCAGGATCCTGCCCCCTTACCCCCTTGGCACCTTATCTATTCAAACTCATTGCTTTGTATGATTGTTTGTCTATTTATATATATTATTGTATTGATTACTTCTTGCTTCCTGTAAATACTATTGGCTAAGACTCTTAATTACCTCAATTGTCTCCTGCTAGTCTGCACATATAAATGCCAGAGCTCTTATAACTATTGCATTCCTTCTGTGGAGCATTGTTATATATACATGACACACTCCACACGGTACCATTCTAATATGTGCCATTATCAAGCTAACGCGCTGTGTAGTTTTTCTGGGCTGTGGGCTCTGCACATCCAGCAATAAACTGACTAGTTTTCACTGTCTACTACTGGCGGTTTTCCCTCTGGATACTCGAGATTAGCAATATTTTGTGGAAACCTGAACAAAATCTGGCACAATACTGCTGAAATAAATCACTACATCTAACCATGAGCATGACTTATACCGGTAGTTCTGTAAAATACACCTTGTTGAACTCCTAAGTATGAATTGTGTTTGAAGGAATTTATATACAAACGTTTTTTATTTTGAATAGCGACTGGAGGGTACTGCCTCGCTGTGCTTTAGTTGAGTGTGAGCCAAACAAAAACAAGTAATAATGAATACTGAATCCATTTAGAAAAATTAGGTTAATCAGCTAGAGGTGTGATTTCCTTTGCAAAAACTTGCCTGATTTTAGCTCACGGAAGCCATTTAGTTGAAATCATTTGTTGACTACATATACTCAAATAGAGCTTTCCAAATCGAGAGAACTTATCATTTTAGCGGATTAAAAAACAAACTTTAAGAAATTGGAACTTCAGCTGTTAATTATTTTTCATGCCTCCAAAGTATATTCAAAATATAAACTTATGCTAATGCAATCTCTAATGAGTTCAGAGCGATAGTTATAGTTTATAAATACCAGTGGTCAATGAAAAGAAGGCAACTCTTGTACACGTTTGTACAAATTAAACTTAGTTTCTTTGAACAGGAAACAACCATTTGTCGTCTCCCAAGAATTCAACTAGCTGTTCATTATATGGTTTATAGAAGTTATCTAGTAACACCAGCGTTGATCTCCATACTGGATTTTTGTTTCCACGCGCAATCACAATGCTTTTGGACTTTGGTGGAATGTCATGAAACGGTAGGTTGAAGAATTCTTGATCTATTTCTTTAACCAGATCAACCTACAAAACATAAAATGGAGAATGTTATTTGCTAGTTCTATTTGATTTTTCATGGACTTGAATTTGATACAAGTTTTAGATGTGCCATGGCTTTATTTGATTCCGAAGTTTTATTAACACCGACATTCTTCAGCAAAAGTTTATCAGAAGAATAATAGGAACAGTTCTTTGGCTAGTTTTTTAAGGACAATCAGGTTCTCATGGGTTCAGGTGCTTCTTTGAGCATTAGGTGGTAATAGAAGAATCGGTTGGGTGAAACTTTTGTTGCGACAGGTGTTACATGTTATGTTTGGATCCAGGTTAGTATACTGATATGAATGTTGATTTGAATGATAACATATGTTGGTAAAAAGATCTGTGTGGTAATATTGATCTTATTGGTGCTAACATTAGCTGAATCATGGAAAAATTACCAGGAACAACCTGTCGGGTGTTCTTTTTGTGCACTAGGTGATGTTAGTTACCCTTTAGACCATAGGTTTAGTATTATAAGCTTTGAAGGCTTTTTTAGAACCCCGGTAGTTACATTGGTTTGAATTTGGCTGAATGCTGATATTCAGTTGTAATTTCGGTTTAATATGAGTTTTTTTCACGTTTTTTAATCTTAATTTATCTACGATCGGTACAAAATTTAATTAGAAGCAAAATTTTTATAGTAGTCAATAAATTTCCAATGTTTTTTTTGACAAGGTATTTATATTAGATACAATAGATAAAGTAACAATGGATGTTAGGCAAATATTCATAATAGTGTTAGTAAACAAGGAAAATGATTTAATATCAATGAGCAGATATAAGCTATCAGGCCTCATCAATTGTGATCACTCCTTCAAACTCACAAAAGTCATCATCTTTTAAGTCATCAGTTTCCTAGATTCTAATTAATTCTGCTGGTTTCTCAACATACTTGTCTTCGTTTTGGTTTTTTGCCACTCTCAGAGCTGGGTGCGGATAGGAAGACCACATTGTGGTATGCAAATCTATTGGATCATTTATTTGTATATCATCAGACCTAGAATACACTTTTTAGCTTCTCTAATGTAACTGCTTGGTATGAGAAGCATTCTCATATCTCTATTTCCATTTTTTTTAAACGTAATAGTTGCAAGGAACTACATAATACTTACCTTGAAATCGACGAGGCATAAATCTACCTACAATCTCAATGTGAAAGAAGACTGCACATTTGGTAAAGTTTGAGAGATAATCTAACTTGTAGCTGTGATCAAGTTCATCTTTTGATAAATGTCTCATTTCCTCAGCTCAAACAGCAACTTTTCCAAAAATAGGTTTTTGTTATTCATGTGTGCGATATTGTAGCAAATGCTATGTTTTTTATGATTTTCAAATTCACCCAAGTAAAAGACAAAACAAAGCAATAAGTACCTAGAGTGATTCAGACTTTCAACTATCATGCCTGAAAAGACCAGTCTTTGAATCTGTCTCACATAACTGTCATCATGGTAAGAGAGAACAAAATAATCCCCAAAAGCGCCTGTGTTGTTACCAACACCTACAAATTCCGTAACAGTAAGCATGACGAGACTTTTTATGAAACATAACAAACCTTTCTTTTTGAAAGTTGATCAATTTCCATTTATTTTAATTTTGACAGCATTGTATATATATATTTTTTATTCTTCACTTCTCAAATTTCTCTTCTATGTTCTAGGAGATTCTCGATCTCCAGCGCCAACTACATAACTACTCCTAATACTAACAATCAATAATAAGTAGAGCCTTGATGGTCCCTTCATAAAACCACATATTCCACCTAATAGTTTTATGAGCCAAACAGCAACATCTGTGTTTGGTACTAAATAGTAAGTAGAATATAGTTGACCTGAAAAAAATTTCTTATTCAGCAATGAAAAACTTTGCAATCTGGAGAACAACCTTCATAAAGTCTAGAAGATTCTCAATCTCAAGTGCAATCTGAAGATCAAGCACAACTAGTTTTTCTCTTCAACTAGTGTGCAAGAATTATTTGTTAAGGCTTGTCTTTTTGCTAAAAGGTACTAGTAGTACCGGAGTTTACAATACCTAACAAAATGATAGTCAGATGGGAATTGAAGGTGTAGGAGAAGGCGCTGACAAAACGACTGAGGACATTAAACCGGTCGTTGAAGTTGAAGTTAAAAATGAGACTCTCCGATGAATAAACGATGAAAACATGATGAACTAAAAAGCGCTGAAGAACATGATTGGAAAAGAGAAGAGAAGGATGTGTCAAGAGATGAAATATCACCCATTGACAACTCTGATGATAGAAATCCTCCAACTTTGGGACATGAAGAATTGGATGACAGGATAGCTAGAAGTTGTAATAAGAGAGCAGATCTCTGTCATGGATGCGAAGGAGAAGGTTTTCCTGGTTCCAGGTGTACTTAAAGTTTGCACCAGTTACAATGAGAAACTGTGAGAAACCTTTTTGTGTGCACCTTTTGTTTAGAATGTGGGTCATGTTTTAGTGTGGAATGTTGATTTATACATTGGTTTGAGGCTCTGGAGGTTCTCCTGGAGGTTTTCCTGGTCAATTGGGTGTTTTATTGTGTGCACCAGGTGTTTAGAATGTATGCAGTATTTATTTGTGTGGTATATTGATTATTTATTGGGTTCTGCCTGTTGGTGCATTTTTGTGTACACCAGGTGTTTTGTATGTTTTGGTATGTTGTTTTAGACATGGATTTGTATGATGATGTTAGATTGTGGGGTTTGAGTATTGTATAGAAATGAAGTGTTGTATTATATAAGAATAATTATAGGTTTGTTTGTTGGAATATTGCATAGATACTGTATAGATATTGTATAGATATTGGTATAGTTTTATTACAAGAATATAAAGCTGTTTTCATACATGATCTTCTACTTAATCATGAACATATTCATATTCATTTATGTACACACCTATGTTCATTTGTCTATATGTTTAAGTTGCATAGTAACTATTGTAAAAAACTTTAAGTTGATAATGACGGTTTTTTATTAAACGGTAATAGGTTCGGTTGATACTCCATCGGAACACACTAGTCTTTTAGCGTAAAAATATGTGAACCCTCGTTTTATTTGACTGTATGTTGTCATTTTTTTATCTTTCACTATGAAACCACGATCTTTTCCTGTAAATGATTTTTTATTATTCAATACATTCAGATAACTGTTTTTGTTCAAGTCATTATTTTGTTTGTTTAAACCTTTGGAACTGAACTGGTTTCCTTTTTTCTCCCAACAATAGTGGGAAAATGAGCTTTTACGGAGAGAAGAAAAATGTTTTATTCGCGCAAAGAAGTTCTTTTTCTCACCCAAAAAAAACTGTACATATAACATGAAGATTTTTCAAGCTAAAAGTGTGTTTTTTTGGCGCAAGGAAAATGTGCTTTTCCGCTCGGAAAACTTTCTTTGTTTTTGCGCAAAAAAAATGTTTTTTGTCACAGAGAAATTGTTGTTTTTCAGTCAGAAAATATTACTTTAATCTCGCACAAAAAAACTTTTCTTGTGCGGAAAAATGTATAGATTATAAAGGTTTTTCATGTAAAAAATGTGTTTTTTTTCCCGCAACAAAAAGGTGGTTTTTTGCGCAATAAAATGTGTTTTCTTCGCGTGAAAAAATTTGTTTTTCCAGACAGAAAATGTTGTTTTTTTCGGTCACAAAAAGAAAATGGTGTTTTATTCGCGAGGAAAAAACCCTTTTCTTGAGCGGAAAACTGTATATATTATAAAAGTTTTTAATGTAAAAAACGTGTTTTTGTCACGCAAAAGTAGTGTGCTAAAACTTGTTCTTTTCACGCAAATAGGTGTTTTTTCCAAACAAAATATGTTGACATTTTCAGTCTGAAGAAATAATGTTTTATTGGGGCGAAAAAAACTTTTCTCACGCGGAAAACTTTTGTTTTTTTAGTGAGAAATTGTTGTTTTATTTGCGCGAAAATAAAGCTTTTTCTCGCACGGAAACTGTCTGAGAGTTTTTGAGCAAAGAATGTAATTTTTCTATGCGAGAAATGATGTTTTTTTCAGACGGAAATGTTGTTTTATTTGTGCAAAAAATGGGTTTTTTTTTGCGTCAAAGAATACGAAATAGTTTTTTTCATCAGAAATTGATGTTTTGTTTGCGTGAAAATAAACTTTTTTTTTGCGCAAAAACTGGAGGAGGGTTTCGCGTGAAAATTGTTGTTTTTTCCTGTGCTAGAAATGAGTTTTTTCAGAGAGATAATGTTGTTTTATTCGTGCAAAAGATGTGTTTTTTCTGTGGAAAGAATACGGTTTTTTTCAGACAGAAAATGTTGTTTTTTTAGTAATAAATTGATGTTTTATTCGCGCGAAAACAAACTTTTCTCTCGCGCGAGAAATTTTGTTTTTCCAAACAGATATTGCTGTTTTATTTGCACGAATAATGTTGTTTTCACGCAAAAACCTCTTTGTATTATATAAAGATCCTTGCTCGAAATAACTCTTTTTCCCTGCGTGAAAAGCTGATATACATATTATAAAGGATTTTCACGTGAATGTCTTTTACATAACATATGGATTTTTGCATGAAAGGTACTTGTAACAACAGTTCAATCAGTGCAACTTTGACTATTTAGGAAGCATTGCTTTCACACAGTAATCATCCACTTCAACAATAACGTCCGATGAAGCAACATCTACTACAGCATCTACTGATAGTACTAAAAGGTTTCTCAGTAAATACTAGGACTCTCAGCACTAAAGTAAAATTTAATAAATTATTATTATTATTACTTACCAACAGTTGGGAATAGTCAACTGGATACCTTTTAAAGTATGAGATAGTTAACAACTAAGTTTTAGTTATCTATTTTTAGTTGTGCTTGAAAAGTTCTAACTTCTTATAAAATTAAACCGGTTGTTTTATCTATTTATTTATATTATTACAAACATTGCTCTTTATTTTTTAGATGACTATCGATGGAATTTCTGAATCTCACATTTATATTAATTCAAAACCATCAGAAAACAAGTTCGCAACACCTAAAGCAACTTCTAAAAAATCACTTCCTGTTGCAAAAGAGACGGCAACAAAAAAGCGAGTTCACCCTAAATTGATTATACCTACAACACAAGTCAGTGAGGAGCAAGATAAAAAGGAAACACTCTCTAAGGCGGATAAAGCTCTAAAGATGGCTAAGTCTCTTGAAGGATGAAAGGCGAGGGATTTGAAAAAGGTTGGAACTCATCAAAAGCTAACAAAACTCACTGTCCAAACCGTTATTCAAGTTGCTTCTATCAATCGGAATACTGGTGTATATGGTGATTACTACGTTGTCTCCTACTTTAATAATTGGGATGTAAACGCTTTTCAGAGAATAGTTTGTCCGAGTAGAACAGTTGAAAACTTCAATCTTTCCAATTATCCATTACCTCGTGACTTTGTGTACTTGGGTGAGGCGGAAAACCCAAAATATCTAAAAACTGCTTGCTACGAAATCAAATGTCTTAGCACAAAACGCTTAACCTCAATAGAAGTTGCTGCTGAAGCCAAAGAATTGAGAAAGATGACAAAGGATGAGCTCAAACTCAGTTTCCACATCGAATATCTCAGTGAACACAACCAGTGTGCGGTTTTCCCTTACATCGATGTTGCTGAAAGATTCATTCCTCATCGATTTAATGGAGAAGAGTCTGTAGGAAATTGCATCTGTTACGTCTTGGAAAAAATGGAAAGAAAGACGTGAGAACACACCTCTTACCAAACAGATGCGACGAAGAACTTAAAAAATGTGGTCCGAGTGTGATGATTTACATCGGGAAAAAAAAGGGTGCAAGTTCTAATGCATACCACAATCTCGCTTTTATCTCTTCAACCAGTAGCGTTAATTGGAAAGAAAATTGTGAGCAAGCAAAATACAATGAGGAGATATCAAGACCGAATTTTGACGCTAACTTGAAGATTTCCTACAGAATGAAATTGGTGATTTTGAATCAGGACTCGGCGCTGATGATAGTGAGTGAACTACTTCTAGTATTTATTCTAAAATTGTCTAAACTAATGCAAATAGTATATTAAACTCATATATACTCTATATACAATTGGAGTAAAATAATCTTGGTACAAAATCGAACCTCATGTTTATAAATACAGGCAAATAGATAAAGAACCATACTCTGTTCATACTTATGAACTCATAGAAGTAGTCCAAACATATCTATAATATTTTCTATAATAAATTATTTACGTATTATACTATCAAAAATTAAAAAACTAACGAATACGTCTTTGTCAGAACTGTAAAGCTATTCAAAAAATCTATCAAGAATATTTTAGGGGTATACGCTAAGTTTTTTTTTACCAATAGAGCTTATGATATAGATTTTTCATGCTTTTATAATAAATTTATACAATACTCAAACCCCCTAATATGAGGTCATCATACAAACCCATGTCTAAATCAACATACCAGAACATTCAAAACACCTGGTGCACGCAAAAAGGCACCAACAGTGAGAACCCAATAAATACTCAACACACCACACCAATAAAGACTGCATACATTCTAAACACCTGGCGCACACACAAAGGCACCCAATGGACCAGGAAAACCTCCAGGAGAACATCCAGAACCTCAAACTAATTTCTAAATCAACATTCCACGCTATAAATTTACATACATTCTAAACAGCTGGTGCACACAAAAAGGTACCTCACAGGTTCTCATGGTAACTGGTGTATACTGTAAGTACACCTAGAACCAGGAGAACCTTCTCCTCAGACTCCATGACAAAGATCTGCTCCCTTCTTACTACTGCTAGATATTGGGGAGGTATGAAAACTAAAAATAAGCTGGGTGAAAGCAAAGATGTATAAATGTGAGGCCTTTTGAGGGGGGGGGAGTTCCAAGAGATCAAGCAAATACCTGTAGAATTCGTGTGACACGTTCGGAGCTTTGAAGCAAAAGAAGAATGTAAGGAAATGATTCAGATTCAGGGCAAAGTAAATTGCAGTGAGGAATGTATTCCAGAAAGTGAAAACGATGATGAACTCTGCTATTTTAATTTTTCGTCTAACAACACCACCGTATTTGGGGAAAATTGGAGAAGCTCCCACAAAACTACCTCAAACAGTTCCCAGCAACAGACACATACAAACCATGCTGTAAAATAAGCATGACAGATAAATCTCTCACAAGCTCTGAGTTGTCAGATGTTTGGCATTGAACTAACTCAACGAAAGAGCTGTCTAACGTTGTTCATTTTGGTTCAAAAATTTCAGGTGTTGAAAGGAGTGCTTTTAAAATAAAACAACCTTCTTGTTAATAAGAAGTAAAGCTGAAAAATGAGTCAAATAATCAGACTTGATAGATTTGTAAAAAAAACGTTTGATATGAAGATAATTGCATTCACTTTACACAAAAATGTGACCTCAGCAGTTATTTGGAACTTCTACTTGAGACAATGAAAAACTTTATCTCGCTCTTCAAACAACCTCTTCATTCTCATAATATCTTGGAAAGATAAACAAAATTTACACTTGTCCAACCTGTTCTGCTTTTTTTGATTGGTTTGATAGCATGAAACGACACAGATGTTCAGAATCGAAAGCGAAAGTGATGGAATTTCCGTGAGCAGAATATAAACCTACCATGACAATTTTAAACAAATTAAAGGAACAATCAAGGATAACCATTGACAATGATGATTCATTGAGACATTATCCATATTTTGCATCTTACGGTACACATAAATTATGAAGTATTTCCATTTGTTCAAGCCTAACGGTTTCAATGCATAGCCAATGCGTAGTCAATGAAGGGGGTGATAGCTATTGCATTAAAAACTTCATTCGATGCTTAGAAAACATCATTAAGATGACTTATATGCGAGCGAGAGGCAAGTTTTGGGGGTTGTTGAGAGAGTCGGAGATGACATAGATCAATAAAATAAATAGAGTGAAAATGTCTTGGTCAATCGTGTCTGAAACAAAAGAAAACAATAAACAAAAACTTTTGAGTCGCTAGAATCTTGGATGAAGTGTAAAGGTATATGAGCAGGTCCCTGTCCTAGAATTCAATTCACAGAGCTATGACAAAAAACATAGTGAAAGAATATCTGCTGCGAAGAGTGAATAAACACTTGGACAAAGATTCTAGTTTAGTCATCAAAAAAGCAAGATTTTTGGAATTGGAATAGAATCTTTTATGTTTTTTAATTACATAAATGTTATCATTTCGATTTACAGCTTCAAAATGTACCTCAAAGCATAGAAATGCAAGTCTGCAAAATGCTTTTCTTTTTTAGAATAGATAAAAGACCTCAGTCAACTGTCACAAAAGCATGTACAGTAGAGGCAAGAGTTTTGCAGCCAGTTAAAATGAAAAGCTATTAGTGAGAAAGAGATTAGTCAAAAAGCTTGTCGAGGTGAAGCCATGTCAACTATGGGAAACCTTTTGAGATGGTACAACAACCTTGATGTAAAACCTGCCGTTAAAGCGTTGAAAAGACAAAAAGCTATCTACAGGGAAACAGGATCAATATGTTAATAAATGGTATTTATTTTTTCGGTTTAGCAATGAATTGGATGTTTAACACAGCTCCTATACCGTCACCTCTGCAGCTTTTTTCCTATTTAGATATTCAAAAACTGGGCAAATGTTTTCGATAGACTTTTGATCTGTCTGATCCATAAGTGTAATGCTAATCTGTAATAGTAGTAATATATGAGCAGATCTCCCTACCAAGTGTTTTTTTGTGGATCTGGTCTTGGGGGTTATGCAATGAGTTACGACGTTGGGTGAATTCGCCGAGTTTATATTGTATTTCATTTGAGAGGTATTTGAGTGGCATTTGAGTGGCATTTAAGTGGCATTTGAGTTTTGATTATTTTTTTACTTGATTTGAACTCATATGCCAGCTAGATTTTGAATGTATGGCATTTAAGTTTTGATACTTTTTTCACATAATTTGAACTCATTTGGCATCTTGAGAGAGAGGAGAGAGAAGACTGATCAAAAATGAAAATTATATGATTATATACCTGATTACATAATAAGTAGGGAAAATCTTCCTATATAATATAGCTAGAGTCAGTAAATACTAAGTTATACAAAGCAATACAACTTGTAATGACAATCAATGCATTCATACATACATACATATGGTATCTTGAGAGAGAGAAAGAGAGAGAGAGGAGAGAGATCTTTTAGTTTTCTTGCAATTAATGTATATATGGTCAATTATGTACATATTTATGGGTAAATTTATATGTACATAGAGAGAGAGAAGAGAGGAGATATATCTAAATTGAATAAATACATTGATTAAAAATGAATCATTATATGATTATATACATTTATTACATAATAAGTAAGGAAAATCTCCCCACATAATAAAGCTAGAGTCAGTAAATACTACGTAATACAAAGCACTACAACTTGTAATAAATACAAAGTAATAACAGTTAATGCATAGTTTGTTCCTTTACAATGATGTCTTTGATGTAGTGATGTTATATCTTAGGAAGGAAGACTTCTGTTCTATGTGCTTTTAATTTCATAATGAACTAAAATAAAAAAATTATGTATTAGTATAGAATGATTAAGCAAAAATGTAAAATAATTACATGAATTTGAATTATAGTTCTAGTTACATTGGATAGTTTACATTATTAGAAAAGGGAAATAACTCACCAAGTTACATTGTTCAACTTGTTCTTTCTTGAACATTATTTTCACCAAGTGCTTTTGATTCTCTTTCATCTATCTAAAACAAAACAAAAAATACTTGCTTTATAAATATGTTGTAAAAAATACACTAATTACACCAAAAAAGTGCTTTTTTTTACCTGAAAAAATATATATGTTCAACATTTTGTTGTAAAAACTACGCTAATTACACCCAAAAAATCCTATTCTTTACCATGAAAATGTATATATTCAGCATTTTGTTGTAAAAAATACACTAATTACATCAAAAAAGTCCTTTTTTCACCTAGAAAACGTATATATTCAGCATTTTGTTTAATTTATGGTAAAAATTAGTAAAACTCACCTATAGTGATATGATTGCCTTCAGTTATAGATTAGCTTTTTGAACTCTTGTTCTGGACAGTTTTTTTCAGCATCATCGAAATATAATATAAGTAATTTTTAGAGTCTTCATTGGTTTGGTATCATCTAAGTAGGTGATAGATCTTGAAAGAAATTCTTGCTGTGTTGGAGAAGTGTGCTGTCTTCAGAATCCATGTAGTTTGAGTCTTCATTGATTTGGTATCATCTAAGTAAGTCGTAGATCTTGAAAGGAATTCTTGCTGTGTTGGAGAAGTAGACTGTCTTCAAAATTCATGTAGTTTGAGTCTTCATTGGTTTGGTATCATTTAAGTAGGTGGTAGATCTTGAAATGAATTTTTGCTGTGTTGGAGAAGTATGTTGTCTTCAAAATTCATGTAGTTTGAGTCTTCATTGGTTTGGTATCATCTAAGTAGGTGGTAGATCTTGAAAGGAATTTTTTCTGTGTTGGAGAAGTATGCTGTCTTCAAATCCATGTAGTTTGAGTCTTCATTGATTTGGTATCATCTAAGTAAGTCGTAGATCTTGAAAGGAATTCTTGCTGTGTTGGAGAAGTATGCTGTCTTCAAAATTCATGTAGTTTGAGTCTTCATTGGTTTGGTATCATCTAAGTAGGTGGTAGATCTTGAAAGGAATTCTTTCTGTGTTGGAGAAGTATGCTGTCTTCAAAATCGATGTAGTTTGAGTCTTCATTGATTTGGTATCATTTAATTAAGTCGTAGATCTTGAAAGGAATTCTTGCTGTGTTGGAGAAGTATGCTGTCTTCAAAATTCATGTAGTTTGAGTCTTCATTGGTTTGGTATCATTTAAGTAGGTGGTAGATCTTGAAATGAATTTTTGCTGTGTTGGAGAAGTATGCTGTCTTCAAAATTCATGTAGTTTGAGTCTTCATTGGTTTGGTATCATCTAAGTAGGTGGTAGATCTTGTGTAGTAGATGATGCTTCTCCGCTTGCTATTGAAGAACTGGATGCTTTCTGTGTGAAAACAGTGGCTCTTAAATAGCTAAAGTCGCACTGATTAAACCTTATGAATCAGCATTTTTTCCAATGCTTTCACGGGAATAAAAACTGTTTATTTATTCCCGCGGAAGCAAGGGTTTCCATTCGCGTGAAAATAAATAATTTATTCCCGCGAAAGCAACGGTTTCTATTCGCGTGAAAATAAACTATTTATTCCCGCAAAAGCAACAGTTTCTATTCGCGTGAAAATAAACTATTTATTCCCGCGAAAGCAACAGTTTCTATTCGCGTGAAAATAAATTATTTATTCCCGCGAAAGCAACAGTTTCTATTCGCGTGAAAATAAACTATTTACTCCCGCGAAAGCAACAGTTTCTATTCGCGTGAAAATAAATTATTTATTCCCGCGAAAGCAACAGTTTCTATTCGCATGAAAATAAACTATTTATTCCTGCGAAAGCAACAATTTCCATTCGCGTGAAAATAAATTATTTATTCCCGCGAAAGCAACGGTTTCTATTCGCGTGAAAATAAACTATTCATTCCCGCGAAAGCAACAGTTTCTATTCGCGTGAAAATAAATTATTTATTCCCGCGAAAGCAGCGGTTTCTATTCGCGTGAAAATAAACTGTTTATTCCCGCGAAAGCAACAGTTTCTATTCGCGTGAAAATAAATTATTTATTCCCGCGAAAGCAACAGTTTCTATTCGCGTGAAAATAAACTATTTACTCCCGCGAAAGCAACAGTTTCTATTCGCGTGAAAATAAACTATTTATTCCCGCGAAAGCAACAGTTTCCATTCGCGTGAAAATAAAACTTTTATTCATGCGAAAGCAACGGTTTCCATTCGCGTGAAAATAAAGTATTCATTCCCGCGAAAGCAACAGTTTCTATTCGCGTGAAAATAAATTATTTATTCCCGCGAAAGCAGCGGTTTCTATTCGCGTGAAAATAAACTGTTTATTCCCGCGAAAGCAACAGTTTCTATTCGCGTGAAAATAAATTATTTATTCCCGCGAAAGCAACAGTTTCTATTCGCGTGAAAATAAACTATTTACTCCCGCGAAAGCAACAGTTTCTATTCGCGTGAAAATAAATTATTTATTCCAGCGAAAGCAACAGTTTCTATTCGCGTGAAAATAAACTATTTATTCCCGCGAAAGCAACAGTTTCCATTCGCGTGAAAATAAAACTTTTATTCATGCGAAAGCAACGGTTTCCATTCGCGTGAAAATAAAGTATTTATTCCCGCGAATGGAAGCCGTTGCTTTCGCGGGAATAAACAGTTTTTATTCCCGCGAAAGCATTGGAAAAAATGCTGATTCATAGGGTTTAATCAGTGCAACTTTAGCTATTTAAGAGCAACTGTTTTCACACAGAAAGCATCCAGTTCTTCAACAGCAAGCGGAGAAGCATCATCTACTACAGCTACTAGGAGACCATCCAGCATCAAGGTAAGAAATGCTAAAATAATTATTTGTCTTTAGTTAATTAAATCATCTGGCTCTAAGTGGTGATAAGGTAAAAAATAATCAATAATTATTTAACACTAGTAGAAAGCTCTAGTTATTTATTTTTAAAATAAATAGTAAATAATTATTTAACACTATAATAATTTCAGTATATTCACATCATTAAAAAACTAAGTTCTTTTACTTTTTCGCAGGTATGATGACGTCACACTCCAAAGCACTTCTTAAACTCCATATTGAACCAACTACAACTACCAACAACATCGACACTATCTCCACTACAACCACCAATTCCACCACCAACGGCATTCACATTGATGATAGAAGACCCAATCCTAACACCTTTAATGATACATCTTCCTGCTCAAACATCAACACTCCTGCTGCTATAGCAATGAAACACCATGTAAGCAACCAGCATCGAGGTAAGAAGTGCTAAAATAATTATTTGTCTATAGTCAATTAAATCATCTAGTTCTTTGCAACTAGCTTTTTATTATTATTTTATTATTTAGATCACTACAACCACTAAGAGGACTCTAAGTAGAGTTAAGGTAATAAATACTTATTTAACACTAGTAAAAGGCTCTAATTATTTATTTTTACAATGAATGATAACTGTTTTATGTTGATAATGAAGTAAAATAATACAATATTGAAAGTTTTAATCATTTTTTGGTTGTAAAGTTCAAAATCGACCTGTAGTTCAAGGCATCATTTAATAAGCTAACCTATTTTTTCTCTCGGACATACGGCAATTCTGTCTATCAATGTTAAAATACTGCGATCTTGAGAGGAAACAGGGTAGGTTCTATGAGCATAAAATTATCTAGGAGAGATACTTCTATGGTCAAGAGAACGACTCCATATCGTAATAGGAGGGTAACTCCATAGTGCAACTAGTTGAGTTCTTCAACTAGTGTTAAATAGTTATTTATTATTTCTTACCTTAATACAGAAAGTCTCCTAGTAGTTGTAGTAGATGTTGATCCTTCAGTCACTGTTGTTGAAGTGGATGCTTTCTGTGTAAAAACGGTGCTTCTTATATAGCTAGGTTGTACTAGGTACTAGGTACCGATTGACACGAGTTGATTTCAATGAAAAGCCTTTATAATATATAAGCAGGAAAATTCACGCAAAAACTAAAAAAATAAAAAACATTCTTCGCGGGAGTTTTCCGTCTTATATGTTATAAAGGCTGTACGCAAAAAACTCACGCGAAAACCGAAACTCAATAAAAACTTCTTCGCGGGAGTTTTCCTTCTTATGTGCTATAACAGCTTGATGCAAAAACTCACGCGAAAACAAAAAGAATAAAAAATCTTCTTCGCGGGAGTTTTCCTTCTATGCACTATAAAGGCCTTACGCGGAAAACTTACGGTAAAAAAAATTGCGTGAACTTTCTGCATAAAGCCTTCATAACATAAAAGAAGGAAAACTCCCGCGAAAGAATTGTTTTCTATTTTCCGTTTTCGCGTGAGTTTTCCGTGTAAAGCTTTTATAGTATATAGAAGGAAAACTCCCGCGAAGAGAATTTTTTGACTGTTTCACTTTTCGCGTGAGTTTTCCGTGTAAAACCTTTATGACTTATAAGAAGGAAAACTCCCGCGAAGAATTTTGTTTTTAGTTTCGGTTTTCGCGTGAGTTTTTGCGTAAAGCCTTTATAACATATAAGACGGAAAACTCCCGCGAAGAATGTTTTTTATTTTTTTCAGTTTTCGCGTGAGTTTTCTGCGTAAAGACCTGCTTATATATCATAAAGGCTTTTCATTGGAATCAACTCGTGTCAATCGATACCTAGTACCTAGTACAACCTAGTACAACCTAGCTATATAAGAAGCACCGCTTTTCCACAGAAAGCATCCACTTCAACAACAGTGACTGAAGGATCAACATCTACTACAACTACTAGGAGATTTTCTGTATTAAGGTGAGAAATAATAAATAATTATTCAACACTGGTTGAAAAACTCAACTAGTTGCACTCTGGAGTTATCCTCCTATTACGATATGGTCTGACCATAGAAGTATCTCTCCTAAATAATTTCATGCTCATAGAACCTATCCTGTTTCCTCTCAAGATCGCAGTCTTTTGGCATTGATTGACAGAATTGTCGAAGGTCCGAGAGAAAAAATAGGTTAGCCTTAAAAGACATCTTGAACGACAGGTTGATTTTGAACTTTACAGCCAAAAAACGATTACAACTTTCATTATTGTATTGTTTTACTTCATTATCAGCATAAAACAGTTATTATTCATTGTATTTAATATGAAAAATAATTTTTACTGATGATGGTTATTATTATTATTCTTATTATTGTTAATATTTTACAGGAATTTATGGTGTAGTGGTAGCTATCACCTGTACAGCGGCCCACAGTAGTAAGCGTCCACAAGCAGTGCAGTGTACGCCCTTACTTTGCCCAAGGTCGGCAGTCTAAACCGTAGAATAGAATTTGCAGTGTTGTATGCTCGCAAGCGATACACAGTGAGGAGTTGTCCAACTCTCTCACTTTCCACTGATTTCCTACTCGGTGGAATAGATGCGTCGGGTCGAACTAGCTGTTCAAATAATCGTTCCAGTATCACTCGGTAGAGTGCAGTGTAAGTCGAATTGACTGAACACTTTCTACTGACTATTATTCTAGCCACTAGTCGACTGGTCCAAGAGCTTATTTAATTGTCCGAATTTATGGTGCAAGTGTGTGAACTAGCCTGTTCACTTGTCAGCGCAATCTGTGTATCTGTATGTGTGCTTACTTGTATGTTTCTGCTTAGCCACTGGTGCAATTGCATAAGTGCTTTATGCAATAAGATCAACAAGTAAGTGAGAGTAAGTGCCAGGTTAACTCTGCTTTATTTCGGACAAGACATGGGTATTTATAACACAAAAAGTTACATAATAAGAGTGGCAGCTAACAGACAAAGGCAGGCCACGCCTGTACAAGTGATTGGTTATTGAAAGGCCAATAGAACAGGGTACACATAGAACTGGGTGTGCTTGTGCTCTATGGTTGATTGCACAAGCACATGGTTGAAAAATAGCAATCCGTGCAAATAATAAAATATATATAAATAAGTGCAAACATAGATCGATAAGGTGGATAGTTCGGTATGATACAGTTCGGCAGGCTGCACTGTGAGTAGCTGTATAGTTTGGCTTGGATGAAAATAGACAGTGTAAATAATTAAGTATCTCGGTCGACTCCATTCCTCCACACACGCCCCCCCATTGGCGCTCGTAGGGCCAATTATTTGATAACAAGGGGAATGGTTGGTGGCGACTTACTCTGATATTGTTCGTGCTTCTTCTGGATGGTTTTATACTATCTGGAGTTGCCTCATCTGTTGGACTATCTCTGCCAATTGGCCACATCTAGTTCTTATGTAGTTTGTGTATGCTTGTAGTACGCCGGCTATCGTGTCTCTTTGCAGCTGTAGGCTTGCTATCATGTGTCTCTGGTTGTTATTGTTTTTGGCTCTTGCTAGCCTGGTGGTGACACCTCTTAGTCGTTCCTTTATCAGCTCATGTTTTTGAGCTGCGGTTGCTATTAATTCGTGGTAGTCGGTTTCGATATCTCCCAAGAGCCTGGCATTAAACTGTTGATCCAGGTGATCCATTTCTGCTTATTGTCTTTGGCCTTCTCTTGGCGACTATAACTGCTGTGTGTATTCTTTGCCGTTGGTTTGCTGACTGCGGCGGGGTGTTTCGTATTGCCGCTGTTTTTCGGTTCCCTTTGTTTTGGTAACCACGTGGTATGACGTGTTAACTCTGGGCTCCTCCCCCTGTCGATTGTAGGTATCTGTGGGTTTTCGACCAGCGGTTTTTGGGGAGTCGTTTCCGCTCGTGATTGGTATTCCCGATCGGTTTTCTCTTTGGGAGTTGCCCACGCTTTCCATTCTCTCCTAGTGGTTGTTTCGTCAGGGGGGGTTGTCTCCTCGTAGCTAACTTTGTTCGTTGTCGGCTCCTGGCATAGGTTGGTTCGTCTTCCTTTCCAGTTATCTTTACTGGGCTTGTTGCATGTTCGTTGTGTACTGTTTAAACCCAATCGATCGCGAGTTTCGGCCGAGTTGGCCCATGGTATGTACACCATTTCTTCTACTCGCCCCCTTGGCTCCCGTATTGGCCTGTTTACCTGCATTTCCTGGGTTATATTCTTCTCTCTCTCTCTAGTCTGATAGCATTGGTAATCGGTAAATCTGACTGGGGGTTTTCTTGCTCTGGTGGGTCTCCCATTTTCTTCCTGTTCTTCGGTCCTGGTGTTGGGGGGTGGCCAGTCGGCGTCCTCTGCAGGGGGTGTGGTTGGTATTGGTGGTGGTACTACTACTGGTTCCATGGGGTATTCGTCCACTGGGTTTTCAAGTAGTCTTGTTGGAGCAGTTTCCTCTGGGGGTGCTTCGGGAGTGGGTGGTTCCACCGGTGCTCTTTCTCTCTGTGTCTCTGGTGGGGGTATCCTTTCTACTGGTGCTTCAGGAATGGGTGGGTCTACTGGTCTCACTTCCCTAGATACTTCAGGTGGAAGTTCAGCATAGTCTCTTGGGGGGTTGGGCATCCTCCTCTGGTATGCCTCTCTCATGTTCGGCCGAACAGCTTGTTCGCGGCTAGGGGGCGCTCTCCCCACTGTCTCTCTACATGTCTGGTAGGCCTTCATTCTACGGCCATTCTGGGTAAATCCCTGCCCATTTCGTTCGAGACGATATGTGTGGTTGGGGTAGGTCTCCAGGACAGTATATGGTCCCACATAGCTGGGCTGCAACTTGGGGTTACTTCCTTTCGTTCGCCTCTTGTTCTCTATTACCACCAGTTCGTCTTTACTGAAGCGGGGGGGGCTCGTCCGTCTCTTCTTGGCGAAGCTTGGTCTGTTGGTTTCGCACATACTCGTGGGCTATCGCTAGGTCGTTCTGTATACGGAGGGTATGCTCTGTGGTATGGTATGGGTCCAGCGAAGGGGGAGATCCCGTCAGCTGGTCTGGTAAACGCACCTCTCGTCCCAGCATCATCAGGTTTGGGGTTTCTCCTGTCGTGGAATTGGGTGTGGCTCTACAGGCTCGCATAATCTGTGGGAGCAAGGTGTCCCATTCGTCCTGCCCCTTGTTGAGTATGAGTGTGCGCAGTGCGTCGCCTAGTGTGCGATTTTGCCTTTCAACCATGCCGTTTCCTTGCGGATGGTAGGGCGTGGTCCTGGTTTTTCGTACATTCCATAAGGTGCAGAGTTCTTCTAGCAAGGTGGACTCAAACTGGGCGCCCTGGTCCGAGTGTAGTTGTTCTGGGAGGCCCCAGTAACTGAACACCCTCTCATCTAATGCTATGGCCACGGTGGGGGCGGTGGCGTCAGGTAGCGCTATGGCATCTTGCCAACGGGTAAAGTGGTCTGTAAGCACCAGAATCCACCGGTTCTTCCGCTTAGTGAGGGGTAGGGGTCCCACGAGGTCCACTGCTAGTTTCTGGAATGGCCGACCGGCGAACAACCTCTGTCCGCCCGGGGCGGCGGGTCTGTTACTTCGTTTCGCTACTTGGCACGCCTCACAACTCTTCACGAGTCTGCGGGTTAGCCCTGACATGCCTGGCCAATACCAATCTACTTGCAGTCTGTGCCGTGTCCTGTTGATTCCTGCGTGTGCCAACAGGTGGGTATCCCATACGACCTTGTGTCGCCAAGCGGGTGGACAGATTGCGCATGTTCGGGTCCGGCCTTGGTGTTCGGTGGTTATGACCAACGTTCCATCTGGTCGGAGGCTCATCGCGTCGATTCTGTCATGCAAAACTCGTAGCTCTGTATCTCCTTCTTCCAACTCTCTGTGAGGGAGCTGTCCTTGTGCTTTTACTGCGGCGTAGATCTTGGCTACTGGGTGGAGTCCCTCTTGTTGTGCCTGTACCAACTCTCGCGCATTCCTTATGGGATTGGTAACTGTCAAGTTCACTTGTTCCCTTCGCTCTGCTGACCGCTCCTGGGTGCTCGGCATGGGTGGGTCCCCCATCTGTCCATTCCCTTGGCTCCGCTGACCCCCTTGGGGTGAGCTCGGCATGGGTGGGTCCCCCATTTGTCCATTCCCTTCGCTCCGCCGGTCCCCTTGGGGTGAGCTCGGCATGGGTGGGTCCCCCATCTCTCTGCTCGATAGCGTGACACTGCTTGCAGTCTATGCAGGGATCTTGCCGGCTGAGTTCGTCGGCGTTCCCGTGCTGGACTCCTGGGCGATGTTCGAGTTTGTACCTAAACTCTGCCAGTGTCTCGAGCCACCGTGCTATTTGGTTGGAGGGCTCCTTTCTCCTACATAACCAACGGAGGGACGCATGGTCTGTCTGTAGCTTAAATTCGCAGCCATATAGGTAGGGCCGGAAATGCTTGGCGGCCTTGATCACGGCCAACAGCTCTCTTCGTGTTACACAGTAGTTCCTCTCTGCCGGAGAGAGGGTTTTACTATAGTAAGCAATGACTCTCTCTTTGCCCTCTTGTACTTGCGACAGCACTCCACCTACTCCAACTGCACTGGCGTCCGTGTCTAGGATATAGGGAAGTGTGGGGTCTGGGTATCCCAATATGGGGGCTTGGCTAAGTCCCTGCTTCAACTATTCGAACGACTGTTGTTCGTTCCTGCCCCACTTCCAGGGGACATCCTTTCCGGTCAGCACGGTGAGTGACTTGGCGGTGGTGGCGTAGTCTGGCAGGTACTGTCTGTAGTATCCTGCAGTTCCCAGGAAGGCCTGTAGCATCTTCACATCTTGTGGTGCCTGCCACTTCTTCATTGCCTCTACTTTCTCTGGATCGGTGGCCACACCTTTGGCGCTGACTACATGCCCTAAGTATCGCACTCGGGGGCTCAGGAGCTCACATTTGGAGGGCTTCACCTTTAGGTGGGCGCTCTGGAGTCGCTGTAGGACCTCTTCTAGCCTCTGGATGTGTGACGTGAAGTCGGGAGCAATGACTATTACGTCGTCTAGGTAGAGGAGCAGCGTTTTCCAGTGGAGTCCTTTCAATACTCGCTCCATGAGCCGTTGGAATGTAGCAGGGGCCGATGTCAGTCCGAACGGCAACACCTTCCATTTCCAGAGACCACTGCGGGTGATAAACGCTGACTTGTCCTGAGCGTCCTCGTCCAGCGGGACTTGCCAGTATCCACTGGTCAAATCGAGAGTGCTGAAGTATCGGCTACCAGCCAGCGCGTCTAGGGAGTCATCAATACGGGGTATAGGGTAGGCGTCCTGTTGTGTGACATCGTTCAGTTTGCGGTAGTTGACGCAGAATCTCCAGGAGTCGTCTTTTTTCCGTACTAACACAACTGGTGAACTCCAGGCTCCGTCGGCAGGTTCGATGAGGTCTTTGGCCAGTAGTTCCTTGACCTGTCTCTCTGCTTCGGCTTCTTTTTCTGCTCCTAATCGGTGGGGGGGTAGTCGTATTGGTCGGGTTCCTGGTGCTACAGGGATGGAGTGTTCGGTCAGGGGGGTGCGTCCGATGTCTCCGTCGTTTCGACTAAACACGTCCTGATAGCATGTGAGGAGGTCCCGGAGTTGACACTCTTCTCAAGTGTCTTCACATCCCTTTCTAGCCTGGGTGAACAGTGGCTCGAGGTGTGGGGGGTAAGTCTCCTCTGGGAACGGTTCCTTCTGGCCTAGGGGCGTGTAGCGGCCGTATCTCGTGTGATTTGATCCCTGTAAACGTTCCGATGACTTCTCCCGCTGGTACTCGGATGCTGTCTTGTGACGGGTTCAAGCATCTGACCAGTACTCTCCCTCGCTCGTCGGGTGAGTTGATACTAGTGGCTATCAACAGTCCTCCTTCTCTGCTTTCTATTACTCCTTGTTCGCAAGGGGTTCGGCTGGCCAGGTGGCAGGGCACCGTAGCTTCGGTCTGTGGAGGAAGGTGTACGTCCCTCTGTACTTGCACTTTGGACACTAAGTCCCTGCCATGCCTGTCGGTGCAGGTTAGTTCCTTCCCTTGTACGCAAAGGGTGGGTCGGTCAAATCCCATTTGACACTCTTGTTTGGCCAAAAATGGCATGCCTAGTATCACATCCTCATTAATTTGACTCACAACAAACGTCTCCTCGTACTTGACGTGGCGTATCCGTCCATTTAGGGTAATTAAGCCGTAGAAGGGGAGTCTAGTACCGTTGGCCATTAACCCGTGTGAGTCATAGTCTTGGAGGTTGTGCTGGGTCTGTGACGTGAGTAGATCGAATCCCCTTTTGGACAGGAGATTGGTATTGCATCCTGTGTCGATTAGGTATGTGACCGTCTGCCCTTCCACTCGTCCTGGTAGATAGTAACTCGACTTGTAAGGTCGTTCTATCTGGTTCAAGTGTATGGTGATGGGCGGCTTCTGGGTCCTTATGGGGGGGTCCGATCTCTTTTCTTGGGTTCTTGTCGCCTCGGGGGGCAGGGTCTCGTATGACTTGTATTGGTCACTTCTTCCTCTTCATCTATCATCTCGGTTGCCAGGGGGCTGAACCTATTGTTCAGTGGGAGGGGTTCAGGTTCCTGCCATAGTGGCTGGGCTCTCCTTCTGGGAGGCCGAGGGGTTGGGGGGGCCCTGTTGCAGCCAGTAGGGGTAACTACTGCTGCGGGCCGTACCCGTTTCCCTGGCGTGTGTGCCAAGGTGCAGTCTTGCATTGGCTCCTAATGTGTCCAGTGCGTTGGCATCCCCAACAGCGTCTGGGGGGAGGCTGGTTCGCGTCCTCCTTTAGGGTGGCTATTTCCTTACTGAGGTGTTCGATTGTTTTTAGTAGCTTTGTTAGTGGATCTTCTACTTCCTGGCATTTTAGTATGGGTTCGGAGGTAGGCAGTGGTCCCTCTTGTCCCTCTTCCTGAATGGTTCGGACACTTGACTGTACTGGGGGTTGGTGCTGTACCTGTACGAATTCATTCCCTGCTTGGACCGCTTCCTCTAGGTCGGCCGGTCGTATAGCTAATAGGTGTCGCTGGAGGTACACATGTCGCAGTGTATTCTGAAATGTCTGTAGGGTCAGCTCGACCCAATTTCTGATCGGCAAGTCTCCGTAGGCTGCTTCTACTAGTCGTTCGACTTGTAGCGCATGCTCCCTTAGAGTGTCACGGTGTGCTTTCCTATAGGTGGTCAGCTTTGTCTGTGCTTCAGTACGCGTCATTCCGAAGCTTGCTCGTAGGGCTTGTGTGATGGCGGGGGTGTCAATACCTCTTCCGCACTGTTCAGCTTTCCCTGTCAGTGCTTGTCTTAGGTGGATGGTCGACTCTTCCGGTAGCCATCCATTGGCTCGTGCCACCTCCTCAAACCTTTGGATGAAATATCCAACGTCTCCCTCACCATCGAACTGTGGGACGCGGAAACGGTCTCTTCCATTGTTGGTGGACATTCTGTCAAGAATGTCGGCCAGTGTGCCCATTATCTGTAGTGGAGAGCCATCCCTATCTGAGCTGAGAGCTCGTCGTCTGCTCGCCATGTTCCCGCCTGCTGCCTCCTACTTGTATTCACTGTTCCTGTGGGTCGTTTGTGTGGGTTCTTCTCAATCCCACTGCTGCCACCAATGTACAGGAATTTATGGTGTAGTGGTAGCTATCACCTGTACAGCGGCCCACAGTAGTAAGCGTCCACAAGCAGTGCAGTGTACGCCCTTACTTTGCCCAAGGTCGGCAGTCTAAACCGTAGAATAGAATTTGCAGTGTTGTATGCTCGCAAGCGATACACAGTGAGGAGTTGTCCAACTCTCTCACTTTCCACTGATTTCCTACTCGGTGGAATAGATGCGTTGGGTCGAACTAGCTGTTCAAATAATCGTTCCAGTATCACTCGGTAGAGTGCAGTGTAAGTCGAATTGACTGAACACTTTCTACTGACTATTATTCTAGCCACTAGTCGACTGGTCCAAGAGCTTATATAATTGTCCGAATTTATGGTGCAAGTGTGTGAACTAGCCTGTTCACTTGTCAGCGCAATCTGTGTATCTGTATGTGTGCTTACTTGTATGTTTCTGCTTAGCCACTGGTGCAATTGCATAAGTGCTGTATGCAATAAGATCAACAAGTAAGTGAGAGTAAGTGCCAGGTTAACTCTGCTTTATTTCGGACAAGACATGGGTATTTATAACACAAAAAGTTACATAATAAGAGTGGCAGCTAACAGACAAAGGCAGGCCACGCCTGTACAAGTGATTGGTTATTGAAAGGCCAATAGAACAGGGTACACATAGAACTGGGTGTGCTTGTGCTCTATGGTTGATTGCACAAGCACATGGTTGAAAAATAGCAATCCGTGCAAATAATAAAATATATATAAATAAGTGCAAACATAGATCGATAAGGTGGATAGTTCGGTATGATACAGTTCGGCAGGCTGCACTGTGAGTAGCTGTATAGTTTGGCTTGGATAAAAATAGACAGTGTAAATAATTAAGTATCTCGGTCGACTCCATTCCTCCACAATATTATTGTGATTTCATTTGGTTTTCATTGTTACTTTATTGAATTTTGTTCGTCTTATGATCTAAATAATAAAATAATAATAAATATTTATTTACCACTAGTTGAAAAACTCACCTACTTGCACTATGGAGAAAATAGCCTCCTACAACCAAATCCGTTTGTGTTACAAACCCTGTCTTTGGATATTGATAAAAATGTTATCTTTTTTGTATTATGATTAAATAATAATAAATAGCTCACATTTTTTAAAATATTTTTTATTTTTTGTCCTTTTAGATTGGATATTAAAGATGGCAAACACCACCTACTTAGATGATACCAAACCAATGAAGACTCAAACTACATGGATTTTGAAGACAGCATACTTCTCCAACACAGCAAGAATTCCTTTTAAGATCTACCACCTACTTAGATGATACCAAATCAATGAAGACTCAAACTACATGGAATTTGAAGACAGCATACTTCTCCAACACAGCAAGAATTCCTTTCAAGATCTACCACCTACTTTCTCCAACATAGCAAGAATTCTTTTCAAGATCTACCACCTACTTAGATGATACCAAACCAATGAAGACACAAACTACATGGAATTTTGAAGACAGCACACTTCTCCAACAAAGCAAAAATTCCTTTCAAGATCTACCACCTACTTAGACGATACCAAACCAATGAAGACTCAAACTACATGGATTTTGAAGACAGCATACTTCTCCAACACAGCAAGAATTCATTTCAAGATCTACCACCTACTTAGATGATACCAAACCAATGGAGACTCAAACTACATGGATTTTGAAGACAGCATACTTCTCCAACACAGCAAGAATTCCTTTCAAGATCTACCACCTACTTAGATGATACGAAACCAATGAAGACTCAAACTACATGGATTTTGAAGACAGCATACTTCTCCAACACAGCAAGAATTCCTTTTAAGATCTACCACCTACTTAGATGATACCAAATCAATGAAGACTCAAACTACATGGATTTTGAAGACAGCACACTTCTCCAACACAGCAAGAATTCCTTTCAAGATCTACCACCTACTTACATGATACCAAACCATCTCTCCTGCTTAGATGATACCAAACCAATGAAGACTCAACTACATGGATTATACTTCGATGATGCCTGAAAAAACTGTCCAGAACAAGAGCTCAAGAAGCTAATCTGTAACTCAAGGCAATCATATCACTATAGTTGAGTTTTACTAATTTTTACCATAAATTAAACAAAATGCTGAATATATACTTTTGGTGTAATTAGTGTATTTTTTACAACATATTTATAAAGCAAGTATTTTTTGTTTTGTTTTAGATAGATGAAAGAGAATCAAAAGCACTTGGTGAAAATAATGCTCAAGAAAGAACAAGTTGAACAATGTAACTTGGTGAGTTATTTTCCTTTTTTAATAATGTAAACTATTCAAAGTAACTAGAACTATAATTCAAATTCATGTAATTATTTTACATTTTTTCTTAATCATTCTATACTAATACATAACTTTTTTATTTTAGTTCATTACGAAATCAAAAGCGCATAGAACAGAAGTCTTCCTTCCTAAGATATAACATCAGTACATCAAAGATATCATTGTAAAGGAACAAACTATGCATTAACTGTTATTACTTTGTATTTATTACAAGTTGAAGTGCTTTGTATTACTTAGTATTTACTGACTCTAGCTATATTATATGGGGAGATTTTCCTTACTTATTATGTAATAAATGTATATAATCATACAATGATTCATTTTTAATCAATGTATTTATTCAATTTGGAGATATCTCCTCTCTCCTCTCTCTCTATGTAGATATAATCATACCCATAAATATGTACATAATTGACCATATATACATTAATGTATAGAAAACTAAAAGATCTCTCTCTCCTCTCTCTCTTTCTCTCTCTCAAGATACCATATGTATGTATGTATGAATGCATTGATTGTCATTACAAGTTGTAGTGCTTTGTATTACTTAGTATTTACTGACTCTAGCTATATTATATGGGGAGATTTTCCCTACTTATTATGAAATCAGCTATATAATCATATAATGTTTCATTTTTGATCAATATATTTATTCAATGTAGATATATCTCCTCTCTCTCTATGTAGATATAAATATAGCCATAAATATGTACATAATTAACCATATATACATGAATGTATAGAAAACTAAAAAATCTCTCTCCTCTCTTTCTCATCTCCCATCTCTCCTCTCTCCTCCCCCCTCTCTCTCAAGATACCATATGAGTTCGAGTTATGTAAAAAAATCATCAAAACTTGAATGCCATACATTCAAAATCTATATGCCATATAAGTTCAAATTAAGTAAAAAAATAATCAAAACTCAAATGCCACTTAAATGCCACTCAAATGCCACTCAAATACCCCTCAAATGAAATACAATATTAACTCGGCGAATCCATCCAACGCCGTAACCCATTGTTTTCACCCCAAGGTCTAATCCACAAAAATCACTTGGTAGGGAGATCTGCTCATATATTACTACTTGTAATCAATAATCAAATAATGTATTGTAGGGGGACACAGCTAAGTGATGCACAGATAATAAATAAGGAAAACTACAATCAGACAACGCTGGCTTGGATAAAATGCAAAGCGACGTGATAAAATAAATAGAATTGGTTCCAACAGGCTCTACCTATGGTGTATAAAGCAGCCAATGCTTGCGGGATCGCTCTACCTATGGTGTACAAAGTAGCCAATGCTTACAGGAGTGCTCTACCTATGGTGTACAAAGTAGCCAATGCTTATGGGATTGCTCTATCTATGGTGTATAAAGCAACCAATGCTTACAGGATTGCTCTACCTATTGTGTATAAAGCAACCAATGCTTATGGGATTGCTCTACCTATTGTGTATAAAGCAACCAATGCTTAACGGATTGCTCTACCTATGGTGTATAAAGCAACCAATGCTTATGGGATTGCTCTACCTATTGTGTATAAAGCAACCAATGCTTAACGGATTGCTCTACCTATGGTGTATAAAGCAACCAATGCTTATGGGATCGCTCTACCTATGTGTATAAAGCAACCAATGCTTACAGGATTGCTCTACCTATGGTGTACAAAGTAGCCAATGCTTACAGGATTGCTCTACCTATGGTGTATAAAGCGCCCAATGCTTACGGGATATACTGAAAGAAGCTGAATTTGAAATACATTTTCCTTAGTGACACTGTGAATTTTAGTAACACCGCCCACGGTTAGTTGCAGTTTTAAATGTTTGTGAAAAGAAAAAACATCAGACATTAACTCGATGGAGGAGAAAGTCTTTCTTAGACAGCGATGTCTTCCAACCAATGGATTTGTGTTGAAACTCAAAATTTATGACAGAAAAGTATAAAGCGAAGTCGAAAACGAAGAGTAACTGAGAACTTTATGTTGGACCTTCGACTCGAAAACTCCCACAGACCTGCAACAAGTTGTGAACACATTTCAAAAGTCTTTCTATATGAAGAAACTGTAAAAAGTTGTAAATCATGAAAAAGTTATAAAAGCTCACCACAAAATCTTTTTTTCAGACTCTTCAAATGCAACATTAATGCTTTTGAATGGCAGAAGAAATATTGTTCCAAAGTTTCCCTATTTTTCAAGAGCACAACACTGAGCAAGTAAAGTTGATTGATGAGATGAGAGATTTTGCTGAGGCTGAAGGACTTCTACCTGGTCCTCAATGGTCGCTAGTCAAAAGTATATTTGTAAAAATAATTTGCTATCAAATTTATTTTTGAAGTGATAATTGGAGAGGATTGGAGCTTAACAAAGTTTATCTTTTGGTAGAAGACGTTCCTCAGAAAGAATTTTTATCAGCTAGTAGAAGATGTCCTTCAAATAGCATTTTCAACAGTTGGTAGAACAATTTTTTAATAAAGCATTTGGGACTTTCAGAACCTCAGTGCTGCATGGTAAGGGAATGGGAGATAGAAATTCTGGTCAAAATTTGCTTGTCACTATGAACAAGTCAGTAGAAACACTTCCTACAGAATGACAATCACCCAAAAAAAAACTTTCAAAAATCAAGTACATGCAAGGCACTAGAAAAGCTTCAGGTGTATCAAAGGAACCAAATTCATGTCGTTTAAGGAGATATCAGAGGATTTCTACAAAAGCATTGCCAATAAAAGAATGTCGTTGAAGGAGATATCAGAGGATTTCTACGAAAGCATTGCCAGTAAAAGACTTTTATTTCATAATAATTTATTGCACTATTACTTTAGTATTTATTGTATCATTTGTTATGCTTTGTTTTGCTGTTTAGTTGAATGTGAGCATTCCAGTGCACTTAGGTTTTTCTATGCAACAATATGCTAAACTGAGAATGTTGGAGATTTACTACGGCTTCTCAGACTAGTAAGTACTTTACTGGTCTAATTTAATAACTCGTGTGTACGCTGTCAACAAATGGAAATATTTGTTTTATTATTTTTCTTCAAACATATCAACAAGAGGGAGGTTCCAGTACATAGATATACATGTATAGCAATAATGCCAATTAGTTTTCAAACCAATACTCGGACGAACATCAGGATGACTTTTTCAGAGTTAAAACATCGGGAATGGAAAGTTTACATTTGTTTATAAAAAAAAGCTAGATAAGGTAAGATAAGGATTCATCAAAGAAGAGTTTACAGGGACGGAATTGCCTTGTTCAACTTTAAATCCTAATAATGCTGGGGTGAAAAAGGTAACAAGTTTATTTCAAAAGAGTCAAACAAGAGAAGTATTGATTTGAGCAAAAAACAGCTATCTGAATTTTACGAGGATGCAAGAGCTGTGCATTGGAAAAAGGTGTGTTCTTTGTAACAACAATGGAAAGATTCTCACGTAAACACCAAACCGAATGATTCACATACTTTTACGCTTTCACGCTAAAAGACGAATGTGTTCAGATGGTATGTTAACCAAACTTACTAGAGCGTAATAAAAACTTTGAATATATGTACTACTTGATAACATTAACAAAATTAACTTTACACTCATGTCTCTTAGAAATTACAACTAACAATTCTTTTAGATGCATAAAAACTCTTTTACATTTCACTTCTTACTTTACGTTCTACCTAATATAAATAAATTTACAACTAACAGAAGAAAAAAAGCTAAAAACTAAGAAAATCACTTAAACTTTGTTTCGAACATTGCTATCCACTAGTCAGTGTAACAACTGAAGTTCTTGACAAACTTTGAAACCTAATCTAAGCGTAAAATCTTAATGATAATCAACATCACCTGGTGCACAAAAAAAAACAGCCAACAGGTTTCATGGCACTTGTTGCATGATTCAGTTAGTATTAACACTAGTACCATCCAAACCATCATAAAATTGTGTACCAACATATATTACATTAAAACCAAAAACAAACCGGGATCTAAACGTAGCATATAACACCTGGTGCTCAAGAAATGCACCTGCGCCCATGAGAACCTGGTTATCCGTAGAAAACCAGCTGGAGATCTGCTCTCATTACATTGCTCTTACTTGCCTTGCAGAAATATTTGACTCAATTGTAAAGGGGTAGGTCAAAAGACAATTTTTACTTATCATTTCGCAATCATAATTCATGAATATCTCCTTTTTATTTGGAAGCAAGAAAACATACGCTACTAATTTTTTATGAAACTATATTATTGATTACATAAACACTCCTTGCTCTGATTGGTAAACTCCAAACCCTCTGATTCCCTTTGGGTAATTTTCTAAGCTACCTCCCGTCACCTATAGAGATATAAATTGTTCGTTTTCACAAGGAAGGCCTGAGTGAATCTATAATATTTATTTCAAGGGCCAATAAAGTAGGAATCATCTGCTCAAAAAGTTTTTAAGCGCATCTACCAACCCTAAATAGCTGTGCTTTAACCCAAGGTAGCCCGTACTTACCCATGGTAGCCCGCTTTTACCAATACTCAACCCAAGGGAGGACATGAATAGTTTTTAAAAGCCCTCAAAGTCAAGAAATGAACCTATTCTAAAAGAGTTTGCTACAGAAATTCATCACAGCTCACCGTTCTATCAGTGTACTCCGCCATAGTCTTCAGCATCACCTGTTCCCTTGGTATAAACTTGAATACTTCTCTGATGTATAAGATGTACATTCCCGCAGGCACCAAACTCTGATTAACACAAAAACCCAGGCATACTTGTTGGTCCAATTTCTCATTAAATAAATGAAATCACATTTATAAGTTTAAAACTAGAATTAAATATTGCCAAACAATTTTTTGCGGTATAAATTCATGCTTATTACAAACTGCTGTGAATGAAAAAATTTTTTGCGTTTGTAAATTCAGATTTCCAAATCTAAACATTGAATATTACAATTTCCATCTTCTTATGACTAGTCAATATTCCACAGGAGCAAAAGTTTTTTTAAACTATGCCAGATTCTTTGATAGATTTATCTATGAGCATTACACTGAGCTCACTTTTGGTATATCTGTTAGGTTGCAAAAAAATTGTACAAGCTTCAAACATGCGTGTACTTTTCACTCATCCAGTGTGTTAGCCCTAGTTCTATGCTAATACATGTAAGTTTGCTTACCTTCACATCCACATGGGAACCCTCAGTCGAGTACGCGCAGTAGAACTCTCCGTATTCAGCTATACATTTCTTTAGGCCACTCAAATGTTGTACCATAATAGAATCTACCATCTCTGCGTTCATCTCTTTGTGTGTTATGTTTGTGTACATGTTTTTTATTCTATGTTCATGAAACAGGTTAGATATGGCTCTACAAGAGACCAGAAGTTGCATTAGTAGTTACTGTTTAAGTCTTGTAGTCATCGCTAGCTGCTTTCCCATTGGACAAAATACATATGCTTTAAAATCTATTCATCTTTTTTGTACCCCTTGATTTATTGCTTTCATGAACTTTTTATTAACTCTGCGTTTGATACATGACATGTTTCAAAGTATTTAAAGGAAAACTGAACAGTCTTAGAGTGGTTTTAGTAAAATGATTGGCTGTGCAGTACAATATATACATTCTGTATTTTATGTAAGGCCAAGCACGAGCCCTAGAGATCAGCTTCAAATACAACATCCTACTGTTGAACTGCTCCTAGCATACTACTAGTGTCCTACTATAAAAACTTCTGTTGCTCATATATTTGACTACACTCTGGAGCTGCAGTAGTCACTGGCATGTTTTCGTACCAGCACAGTGTTTTGACAGGCAGTTATTATTAACGTTCCAGCTAGTTGCAGAGCTAAAATGGTGGTGCGCACAGCTTTGCAGGGCCAATTTTAAGCCCCTTTAAGGCTAATTGTATTGCAGGCAGTAGTTGTGTCCGGTAGTAATGAGCAAAGTCACCACAGTATATGATATGTAAATAAAGAAGTCTTTGTTTAGAGGTCAGTGGTAGATGATGTGTGACACCTGTGTATCATATATAACTTTGCTACATTGCCTGTGAGCTACTGTAGGTAATTGGATCGAAACTGTGAGTACTACCTTTGCGAGTATGTAACAAAAAGATTTTGATGGTAACTTGGCCGGCCTAAGAACGGAGTGACTCTTGGTTACCTACAAATTTTGGGCTCACTTACAAAAAATTGCTGAAATGCTTGCTACTACGATTAACAGAGCTAAATTAACCAATTTATTTGAAAGAATACTACAGTAGTTTCCAGCGCAGTTCTATTTTGACCAAAATATTAATGAGACTTATTTTAAACTTTTGCTGAGCAGTAAAAGTTTTTAAACACAGACGAACTATCATATTTTATAATGCATACATTTGAAATTTCTTAGTTAATGTTTTGCATCAGACATTAAACTATCTTTTGCTTCCTTATTTTGTGTTTTTCTACGAGAAAATTACTGCAAAAAGTTGCATTACTAAATGCAGGTTGCTACATGCTTCCAAAGCTGCTCATTAAAAGTCAGTCATCAATGTCAAGTAAACTTCAATTGAAGCATTCATACTCTAGGTCATGTGTACATACCTGTCTGTTGGGTTTCTTAATTGTATATAAAACTTAGTTGCAGGGACAGCCATGAATCCCATGTATTGTATTGCCGTTGCTATAGTAACATGTGTGGAGTTCTTGGCAACCATTTTATTCAGTACGAGATTTCCTACCAAAGTTATAGAATAACAAAGTTAGTTTCTACCGTAGGTGTTGCCTAATAGAAAAAACTATCAAAGCAAAAAAAAGGCATGTTTCGATTTTGAACCTCTAGGTTTATGCTAAAACTCCGAATAAACTTGTGCAATCGTTCTTAGAATAACTTCCAAGTAAAAATGCTGCAAAATGTCACTTTACTTGATACGAAGTTGAAGTCTTATTTTCCAAGAATGATAATTATAATTATGAAATACATAATAGTAACAATTTCTGTTGTTGTTTATGACAAGACAACAATATGTCAGTGTATAATAATTATTACAAGTTTTTATCTCATTATTTATTATTTAGCATTCTGTAAACATAATTCTTGTAACTTATTATTATCAAACCATAACGAATAAATGATTATTATTTAATCATAAGACCAAGTAGTTCAAAACTACAACAATAAAAATTGCAAACTTTGAAAATAATAATAATCACAACTATACTGCCTATTCATATTAGTATTATTATTATACCAGCTCTTTCACAGTAAATTTGGCCAACAGTGACTTCAAAAGGCGTCAAAAGTTCATTAACTGCCATTAAAAATCAAACTTCAAGGCCTCAGAATTCTTATAATGGTGAAAATGTGAAAGAACGCAGTTGTCTCAAAGTTTCTCATCAAAAAATTCAATTGTACGGATTCGAAGTAACAAAACAGGAGCAACAAAACTAGAGTTCGAAAAAACAGATTTCTAATTCACCGCAGCACAAAAATGTGCAAATAATGTCCAATGATCTGCGGCTATCATACATGCAGAACAAGCTGCGTCCCTTAGATTTTGAAAGGAAAAAGTTAAGAAATACCTGGTCCATCTAGGTAAAAGCCTTGAGTAAGTAGCTTCAACGAATACGAGTCAAACTTCATAAAACGCTTAAAGTACTGTACAGGGCATTGACTAATGTTCACATAATAGTCCTGCAAGTAGATTAATACCTTCAGACTGCTCATTGCAACAGAGAAAACAAAATGCAGCTTTTTGTGAAAATTTGTAGAGTCTCATTGGCTCTTTACTTACTCTGTACTTATAGTTTTCTAACAAATCTCCAAAACTCTGTTCTTACATGGAGGGGTTTCTAAAACCCCTCCAATCCGCAGTTGCAAAAAAATTTTGATCAATCTCAATTACTAAACTTAACAATCATGTAAGAGACATCAACAGCATTGAGAGATCTGCTTCGAAAGAAATTTTATCGGTAAGGGATCTAATCTGGATATACTACTAAAGGTTTTTGGCCTCTAATAGAAAAGTATGGGAGTTGTTATCAAAAATTCTTTCATACAGACAACATATAATGTACGGATATTGCTTTAAATTGTAAAAAAAAGTTTCATCTAAACCCACACTAAGAACTTTCTAACATCCACTTTAGGGTTTTCTGCAATCTAGCTGGGTTTTTGTAAGATTATCATCTTCAGAATAAAAAAAATTCCAGTGCTGACAACAAGTAGCACGCAAAGTTAGGAAAAAATATGGAGCAGTTTTTAGTAAGGTTTTGGTCATTGAATGGGGTTGTGGCTGGGGTGATGCCCCTGCATAGGGGGTGCCGATGCACATCCAAAAGAAAATGCTCAAAAGTTGTATATAAAACAAGATGGACAAATACGCAGTTACGATGTCTCAACTAGAATAAACTGGCTATTACAATGTGATTGATACAATTAGACAATACACAGAGCGCAGAGGGCTATCTTGAATTACACTACTTAGGGGATAGAAGATTTTAATCACATCATAATTATTACATAACCTCAATGCCATTTTTAACGTTTGTGATGTTCGCGTTTGTGATGCTTGCCATAACATACAATCATACAGTAGTTAATAAAAACTATATGATGCCAACGATAATTTTTAGGTGAGAAAAAGGTGCTAATAAAAGGATAAAGCCTTGGCTACATCCTCCAATGATTCTCACCCCTTCTTTGTGAATGGATTTTTCAGTGCCTGCCTGTGGGGGGGGGGGGGAAGAATACAAGTAGTCATCATATTACAAAAAACGAAGGGGTGTCCGTCCGTCACGGGCGTCGCCCACTTCCAGTAGGAGATGGGCGTGTCACATTTCCGGTACGACACAGGGTCAAAATGTTGAACGGCCGGTATATATGATACAATGTTGACGGTTCGCATCTAGGCCCCACGTGGTCCCGGGGCTCCGGCGGCGGGTCTCCCAGCATCGTTGCTGGGGCGGGGCTGTAGCTTCAAGTCCTCGGCCCTCCATCCCGGGTGGGGGGTGTACTCTACCCGCCCTGCCCCAAACATTGGGTGTTGGAACTCGGGCCATGTCGGCGGGGCCGTAGCCTCAGGCCCTCAATTTCCAAATGGAGGAAGGGAGGTACCTGAACCACTCCGCCCCACCCGACGAGTGTCAGAACCCGGGCTACAATGCATTGGGATTGATTCCTGGACCTGGAGTTGTCCCCTCAATACAAGGGCGCACGACTTATGATGGAATCTCAAACATGACTTTACCAACAGAGGTCATGCACCATAACCATATTACAAAGAAATCGAGCAAATACTGCAACGAGACTTGAGTCGCAGACCAAGCCCAAAGGGCTTGTTAACTAAATAACTAGACATTTTTATAAATAGCGATAAAAAACAGATGTTGTATTCCTTTTTATAGTAATAAGTTACTACAAAAACGATTATAAATAATAATAATTATAACAAAAAAACATTTGTATAATATCAAGTAAAAGAATAAATATAGATAATTAATACAGTGATAAGAATTACAATAATGCCCATGAATGATTGAACTAACAATCAAAATCACTACAAATATAACTATAAATAATTATAACACTGTTAAACAAATAATTATAACACCATTAAACAACTAATTATAATAATAACAACTATATAGGTTATTTGTAATGATGATAACTATAATAAACAATAATTATAAAAGATCATAGAAAACATAAATCTAATTTTTGCAAGTAGATTCGATGCCCCTTTTCTTCAGCATAGTTTCAAGTTCTTTTTGGGGACATATTATTATATGATCTGTTTGACATTGTGGCAGATTTCAGGAAAAATCTGCCATGAGTCTGCTTAATATAATTATACATGTATATTAGACGACGACTGATTGCTATTTTCGGTTGAATGTAGAAAAGTCACAAAGAAGTGTTGAGTAAACTATGTTTTCTTAGCGCAACAAGGTTACAAAACAAACTTCAACCTTAAAAATCTATCTCTCCGACATTTTTTCCACATAATTTTTCCTTTTTTATCTACGTTTTTTTTCAATATTGCACTACCCCCCTCCCTTTCTCAATATTGAATCTATCTGCAAATTTGGAGTTCACTTCAAACAACTCAAATGTAATACACAGCAAGCTGTGTTAAAACCTCATTTTAGAAAAGCACAAATCACTTTAATGACATGGCAAATAAAACAGTGTCTGTGAAATCTAACGACACACTCACCCAGTTTCCTGTTGCTATGTCCCTCCTCAAAGTCTTCCATTTGTAGAAGTCTGATGTACCGGACTTCCTCAGTCCAGCTAGATGCAGATTTGGGAAGCATGAAAGCTTAGCTCTGAAAATAAAACAGGCATTTATCAGTACTTATGGTCTTTGAGCTTTTTATCTGAAAATGAGTATGATGGTAGTACCTCGCAATCATGTTTGACCGATTATTTTTGAACAACATTTCGCAGTGCTTCTACTTGAAACTTTTTCTAAATTGGAAATAAATTAAAAACTAACTAAGCCTCCATTTTGCAATCAGTTGGATAAGGTGAAGGATGTGGTGGAGACAGAACTGTAGACAGTAGCATGGGGAAAGCCAGGATAATTTTGATGCCTGCCAAAATAAAGTTATTTTCACAGAGCACTACCGATGCTCAGCAGAGAAGACTTTTTACACATTTAGTTGTACTTCACTGTAACTCACCTGTTGTTTTTTACATCCTGTAGACTTGCTGGTTCACTACAAGTTTTACCTTTAATACATTCACCCCAGCAGTGAGCTTTATATTCTTTGTAATACTCTGGTCTTGGGGGACAATTAGATAAATATTTGTATATTACCTGAAAAAAATATAGAAAATTTACGAGATTTCAAACTTTCCTTAAAAAACATTTCAGCAATCTGTTCTCATCATAGATCAGTAGGTCAATAAAATTTATCTATCAAATCGGCTTTGTAGAAAAAGGTGAGCACTAAACTGCTGAAAAGAGGAAATTGAACGTGGCATACCGTTAACGTAAACTCTCGTGAAATCAATGGTGGGGGAAGGCGAGGTGGGAGGGGGGGGGCGAGGTGGGGGGGGGGGCGAGGTGGGGGGGCGAGGTGGGGGGGGGGGCGAGGTGGGGGGGTTGAGGTGGGGGGGGGGGCGAGGTGGGGGGGTTGAGGTGGGGGGGAGACAAGAATGGGCAGGTATTCATGTTTTCAGACGGCGGTCAGTGCTGCTAGCTATTTATAAAGTAGTAAAAGCGTTATTAGGAAAACTTCTTACATTCCCAACTTAACGCAAAAAAATTGCTTAAGTTTTGTAACTTTAAGATACAACAGAGTTGTCACAGCAAAAAGTTGACATAATTTGACCAGCTATCATTCTTTGTTTGACCTTGCCACAAAATAACATTTAGCAATTATCCTCTGTTTCGAAATAACTAACTTTAGATGATAAAAATTGAATCAAGCGAAACGCTGATTTAGATAGGTAGTGTCAACTTGCATATAGCTGAAGGCTATTAAAAAATATTTCTGTTGTACTTTGTAATATGGTAGGGCAGAAAGAGGGGGAAAAGCTCAAAGGCGCCACCACTCAGTGTAATTGCCCATGCAAATGTCAATTTTAAGAGGGGTCCATCATTTTATTACATCAGTTACTAATCTAGTTGTGGTGCATTTTAGCTTTACATGTATGCTAACCTAAAGGTGATTCAGGCTGATGGTTTCAGCTGAACATGCCTTCCGAAATTCTGACACAGCGTAAAAGATGCAAATAGCTTATCGACGCTGCAGCCACCTGAATGGCCCTGCAGCAAACTGTACCGTCCCTACAGCAGACTATTATGCTGGCCCTGCAATCTTCATTCTTGACCTTACCAGGTCAAGCACAAGATTTCCGCCGTAGCCAGAGGATCTGGAATTGCCCAAGTCACCTCAGGAGGACCAATTCAGGACTTCACCACCTTTAGATACATCTTATATGGACCGGAGGCTAACTAAAGACTGAGAATGACATAGTATCTTATTATAATAAGTAAATAAATAGCATTGATATTGAATCGCGTTTGCAAGCAAAAACAAGAGCATTTAAGAGAATAAAAAGAAAAATGATGTCAAGTGAGATTTGAAACCCCATACTTAGTAGACCCACACACTTAGTGGACCCACACACTTAGTGGACCCACACACTTAGTGGACCCACATACTTAGTGGACCCACACACTTAGTGGACCCACATACTTAGTGGACCCACACACTTAGTGGATCCACACACTTAGTGGACCCCCATACTTAGTGGACCCACACACTTAGTGGACCCACACACTTAGTGGACCCACACACTTAGTGGACCCACACATTTAGTGGACCCCCATACTTAGTGGACCCACACACTTAGTGGACCCACACACTTAGTGGACCCCCATACTTAGTGGACCCACACACTTAGTGGAACCACACACTCAGTGGACCCACATACTTAGTGGACCCACACACTTAGTGGATCCACACACTTAGTGGACCCCCATACTTAGTGGACCCACACACTTAGTGGACCCACACACTTAGTGGACCCACACACTTAGTGGACCCACACATTTAGTGGACCCCCATACTTAGTGGACCCACACACTTAGTGGAACCACACACTCAGTGGACCCACATACTTAGTGGACCCACACACTTAGTGGACCCACACACTTAGTGGACCCACACATTTAGTGGACCCACACACTTAGTGGACCCACACACTTAGTGGACCCCCATACTTAGTGGACTCACACACTTAGTGGACCCACACACTAAGTGGACCCACACACTTAGTGGACCTACACACTTAGTGGACCCCCATACTTAGTGGACCCACACACTAAGTGGACCCACACACTTAGTGGACCCACACACTTAGTGGACCCCCACACTTAGCGGACCCACATACTTAGTGGACCCACACACTTAGCGGACCCCCACACTTAGTGGACCCCCACACTTAGCGGACCCACATACTTAGTGGACCCACATACTTAGTGGACCCACACACTTAGTGGACCCCCACACTTAGCGGACCCACATACTTAGTGGACCCACACACTTAGTGGACCCCCACACTTAGCGGACCCACACACTTAGCGGACCCACACACTTAAGGACCCACATACTTAGTGGACCCACACACTAAGTGGACCCACACACATAGTGGACCCACATACTTAGTGGACCCACATACTTAGTGGACCCACACACTAAGTGGACCCACACACTTAGTGGACCCACACACTTAGTGGACCCCCACACTTAGTGGACCCCTACACTTAGTGGACCCACACACTTAGTGGACCCACACACTTAGCGGACCCACACACTTAGTGGACCCACACACTTAGTGGACCCACACACTTAGTGGACCCACACACTTAGCGGACCCACACACTTAGTGGACCCACACATTTAGTGGACCCACACACTTAGTGGACCCACACACTTAGTGGACCCACACATTTAGTGGACCCACACACTTAGTTGACCCCCAAACTTAGTGGACCCCCAAACTTAGTGTACCGACACACTTAGTGGACCCCCATACTTAGTGGACCCACACACTTAGTGGACCCACACACTCAGTGGACCCACATACTTGGTGGACCCACACACTTAGTGGACCCACATACTTAGTGGACCCACACACTTAGTGGACCCACACACTTAGTGGACTCCCATACTTAGTGGACCCACACACTTAGTGGACCCACACACTTAGTGGACTCCCATACTTAGTGGACCCACACACTTAGTGGACCCACACACATAGTGGACCCACACACTTAGTGGACCCCCATACTTAGTGGACCCACACACTTAGTGGACCCACATACTTAGTGGACCCACACACTTAGTGGACCCACACACTTAGTGGACCCCCATACTTAGTGGACCCACACACTTAGTGGACTCCCATACTTAGTGGACCTACACACTTAGTGGACCCCCATACTTAGTGGACCTACACACTTAGTGGACCCCCATACTTAGTGGACCCACACACTTAGTGGACCCAAACACTTAGTTGACCCCCAAACTTAGTGGACCCACACACTTAGTGGACTCCCATACTTAGTGGACCTACACACTTAGTGGACCCCCATACTTAGTGGACCTACACACTTAGTGGACCCCCATACTTAGTGGACCCACACATTTAGTGGACCCACACACTTAGTTGACCCCCAAACTTAGTGGACCCCCAAACTTAGTGTACCGACACACTTAGTGGACCCCCATACTTAGTGGACCCACACACTTAGTGGACCCACACACTCAGTGGACCCACATACTTGGTGGACCCACACACTTAGTGGACCCACATACTTAGTGGACCCACACACTTAGTGGACCCACACACTTAGTGGACTCCCATACTTAGTGGACCCACACACTTAGTGGACCCACACACATAGTGGACCCACACACTTAGTGGACCACCACACTTAGTGGACTCACACTCCACTAACTGCACCAAATTCTCCCTGCCAAACAGCATTGAAAATACTCTTAACATTCCTAATCATAAGATTTATCAATAAATATATCTTTGTAAAAGCATTCAAGTGAACAAACTTTCACTGATGGGAATCGTATCCAGTCCTTGTAAACCGCAACATTAACCATTAGGCAATAAAGCAATGTGTTTGGTCCACGTGCATATGAATATTTTAGTGCGCTGACTATGTAAAAAGCTGCGAAAAAATTTTCAATTTTTTCAGATATCGTCCTCGAGACACCTGAACACTATTTCTGATAGTACTACGACTGACAAAGTTGTTCCGCTACGTAAACTGTAAATAACAAACATTTGGTTCGCACAATGTTTCCAGTGCAGGTTTTAACTCTTCCATCAAAGATCAGAAACAAACTGGATGTCTATTCGAAAGATAGTTACAATACAGTCGCAACGATGTATAAATTTTGCAATTCGGAGTAGCAGTCGCTAAATTATAGTCATTTTTGGGTTTTAAAGAACTCTTTCAAAAATGGAATAGCTCTTTCGGCTGTATTGGTAGAACCTTGGAAGATCAAATTTTCGTAACAAGACATTTAGGGCTATATGACGTAATTTTTCATTTGTCTCTGACTTGTTTCATTTCCATTGAGAAAAGCATTGAAAAGTGTTGCTTTTTCGAGAATTTTTAAAAACTGAAAATAGCAAAACTTGAAACAGTTTTGTGCAATTGCTTTGAAGTCTGAAATGGTACTTTGACTAACCATTGCACACCTGTGTCACAAGGTTCGGTTAAATCGCCCAGCTAGTTTTTTAACGGTGAGCTGTTTTATGTTAAAGATAAGTCTTTTATTGAAATACGAGATGGCCATTTCCAAATTGATTTTGAAAGTCGTTTCATCGATTGATATCAGAAGACGAGTAATATGCATCATCATCGATAGTTTGGTCATTATTTGTCAATCAGGTCCAAGCTTTTTAGGACATTTAGAGGCTGAAAAGACGATTTTTTACCTGTTTTTACAATTGATTTGCTTTGCTCTGGAATGTTCCATAAACATGTAACTAACTTACCTTAATACCCACTACCTGAAAATCGAGTCGCAAAAAGGTTTTTAGCTCTAGCTATAACAGTTTTTTGAGAAAAAGTGGCAAGAGTATCATAAGGTTCGCCGTGAGAGAAGAAAAAATAAAAGGAACAATAATTTTAGTACTCTAGATTCTCTAAAATACTAAAATATATACTGAAACAACTTGGAAACACATTTTGGAAGTCAGCTTTTTTCATAAAAAAAATTGGAACCCTTTAACTGTTTATCGGTTATTTCGAGTAAATAAATCTATTTGAGATCAAAATCAACGTGACACCAGTGACCATAGTAAGGAACAGTATTGGTAGTCAGAAATGAAAAAGATTGTAGCTAAAAAAGTAAAAAAAAAAATGAATTAATTAAGTTTTCCACATGACTACTTGTTTTCTATTTCGATTTGAAAACTGTGAATTCGCATTGCTTTCCCAATCACTGATTTAAACAAATGTGCTTTTGTATTGTTGTGAACTACTTTGAAACTAAAAATCAGCAATTAGTCCAATACACATTTTCATAAATGGTCAATTGAGGGAGATTGAACCCTCAAACTACTATTCTGCCTTTTTAGTTTGTTGTTTTACATTTAATTAAATGTAAGTAAACTCTAGCAGATATTTAAAAAAAAAACAAGTAATTGTCTACCGAAAATAAGTACCATTGATGCCTCATGTAAGCTTACCTGTAATTTAGGTTTGGTGTTAGTAGTTTCAACCTGTTTAATTGGATTATCGGGCCTGGTTTTCTCCAACATGGCTGTAGTTGCTTGTAGTTCACTGGGATTGGTAGTTGTAACTTGCTCAATCCATGTGAAAGTTGTCATTGGTTTTCTTGAATTGAACAAAGGTTGATCAATTGTTAGGGAAACTTTCGGATAATTTTTTGATGGCAGATTAGGCTTGAGGTGAACAGTAATTAAAGCGCAAACTACTACTATTAGACACAGAAGAAGAAACTTGCTGAGCAAACTGCCATGTCTTTGAGCGAGCAACTCCATTGTGTGCAGTAGGGTAGTAGAGCCAAAACTGCAATGTGGCAATATCTACACGCATCAAATGATGCACACTGGCCAGGTTTTGTTTATCTGTTACGCATGTTGATTTCTTTTTACGCTTGGCAGGCATTGATGACTGTCAGTGGCTCAGCCTCAAACAGTTATATTCCAGAGCAGACAAGCGGCTCAATTTTTGCGCCTTTAGTAACATGCCATTGTACTTCGCAGATGTTTTTAATCCTGCTGTGTTGAAGTTTTCTCTTTAGGTAAGCAAAAATGACTAAATAAACTTTTTTGTACCGCAAAAAAGCCTAGTACCCGGAAGCATGAGATTCATTCAAAGCAAGTTTCCTAATATGATATTGCTTTGAATGGCAGCTCTCCTTCCCTGGAAGTTTTGTATGTGTGTTTAAGCTGGGTTCAGTGAAAATTAAAAAATGATGCTAAAATTGGAAGAAAGTTACAGCTACCATGATTATATATATAATACTTTATTGGCATCAATAAAATTTTATAAAAATGTTTTTCACAAAATGCCATAGCTAGAAGGAAAAGAAAAACAAAAATATAAAATGAACACAGATTTGGTGATTACTCTCTCATTCTGCATAGTAAGAGTTGAGTCTCTAGCTGCGCGAACTTTTCAATAAATGCACTGATTTTGTTACTGCAGTCCTCTGGTACAGTTGGTTAAAAAATAAAAGAACCTACATTTTTTTAAGTAACGTTCATTTAAACTTTTATTGCTTCTAAATTAACATGTATTTATAAATAGGCAAGCCATTGTGCTACTAGAGGCACTAGCTAGAACTTGCAACCACCAGTTTTCCTAAAATGATTTATAATTACTCCACTTTTTGCTGTTTCCTCAGGCTGTAAAATCCTTTCATTGAAATTTTTTTACCACGGAAGTGCATTATTTCATTGTCTCCACTCTTTTTCTCACAACAAGTGCTTTCAGTTTGAAAATGTGTATATACCACTGAACAAACTAAAACAATAGCATTCTTTTGTCATATTCAAACACAGAGAACATTCTATTAACTCCTTTGTAACTATTGTGCTAGATCAGCTCCGTGGATTGTACATTACTGAGCTTACAAAAGGAAAGAGTCATGCATACACTTGGTAGCAACTTCAAAATACAAAGAAAACAACTCCCAACTTACAACAGAGCACCAGTTTACGATATGTCAAAGTAAAATTCAACAAAACTATTGAGTTGTCTTCTCTTACAGCCATACGTTGCTGAGGCGAAAAAGAATGTTCACTAATTTGATAACAGTTATTACTAAAACAATTTAAAACAAATGAACAATTATGCTCTGCCTTACTGTCATGTACTGCTATGGCACACATATAGTCAACATAATAGATAATCATAGCTATTATTAATTCAAACCGATGCTTCAATTTGACACAATGCTACGTCGTTTTTGTTTGCTGCAAAGGGTCTCTGATTCTATCCTTGATGCATAAGCCCGAAAAAGACAACTCCTACTTTTCAGAAAAGAGCGTTTTCTTGCTATGGTTGCAACCCTAATTTAGTTGAAAACTTAAAAACATCATATTGTGACACCTGCAACTGCAGAAGTGAAGGATCAGGTAAGCTGGCAATACTGCGGCAGAATGAGTTTTTGTACAAGCTTTCTTATGAGAGACAATGCATTCTTCAGGGGGTTTTTGTTAAACTAAGTGACTGCATGTTTGCATGCATGGGTGAGTTTGATGCAAAAGTGTTAGTGAACCTGTTACATTTCAACACCTCAATAATGTGAGCAAACAACTCTCAATATCGCAATTCTTTATGCAATGTGGGCACACAACTCTCAATAATACTACTTGTTTACAATGTGAGCCCAATACTATCCATACCACAATCATCATACTAACGTGAGCACACAACTCACAATCTACAACTGTTCCAATAATGTAAGTCTGCAAATGTTAACGTACAACCATTCCTATGATGTAAGCACACAACTCTAAACCCATAACCATTCCAATACCACCAAAAAAGGTACACTAGTCTCAACCCTACGAAATTCCGATGTTGCAAGAAAAAACTATAAATACTGAAACAACCAATGTCGATGGAGTCCATTCACTTTGTTTGTAGCTCGTAAGTCATAAAATTGGAAGTCAACGATAATGAAAGCACAGAAATAAAAATAATGCAAACAAAAACTTAGCTAATTGAATTAGCTCAGGGATAAGTGCAAGCAGTTGATATAGTATAAACATTTTGTGGTAAAGTTTGGTGTAAGGGCTTAGTAGAAACTTTTACTTACCTTGGCTTCTATGCACGCATGAATCGCTGGAACTGATAAAAGGGCCACCAAAGCACAAAACTGCCTGCAGGCATGTCAGTCAACAGGATACCCTGTCGGGCTGGAAGATGCCTTACCACACCAATACATTATGGTTGTTTTAGCCGAGGAACCTCAGAATGGCTTGAGAATCTTTATCAACACGTACATTGGATGCACCCTTCATCCGATGGACTATAGCATCAACTCGGGCTGGTTATAGCCCTATGACTAGCAGGAGCTTGTTGTTGGACCAGGATCCTGCCCCCTTACCCCATTGGCACCTTTATCTATTCAAACTTATTGCATTGTATGATTGTTTGTCTATTTATATATATTATTGTATTGATTACTTCTTGCTTCCTGTAAATACTATTGGCTAAGACTCTTCATTACCTCAATTGCCTCCTGCTAGCCTGCCCATATAAATGCCAGAGCTCTTTTAACTATTGCATTTCTTCTGTGGAGCATTGCTATATATACATGCCACACTGTACATCATTGCTTCGGTAGAACTCAATACCATTATAATATGTGTCATTACCAAGCTAACGCTCTGTGTAGTTTGTCTGGGCTGTGGGCTCTGCATATCCAGCAGTAAGCTGGCTAGTTTTCACTGTCTACTACTGGCAGTTTCTCTGCGGAGAGAGTTGTAATACTCGAGATTAGCGATATTTTGTGAAAACCTGAACAAAATCTGCTACAATATTGCTAAATTAGATCACTATATCTAAACATGAGCATGACTTATACTTGGTATTCTGTAGAATGCGCCTTGTTGAACTTTTGAGTGTGAATTGTGTTTGAAAGAATTTATATACGATTTCATTTTATTTCAAATGACGACTGGAGCATACCGCCTCGCTGTGCCTTAAGCTATTAGTGTGATGCAACCCAAACGTAAACAAGTAATAATGAATACTGAATCCATTTAGAAAAATTAGGTTAATCAGCTAGAGGTGTGATTTCTCTGCACAAACTTGCCTTGTTTTAGCTCACGGAAGCCATGTAGCTAAAAATGTTTGACTGCAAATATTTAAATGGAGCTTTCCAAATCGAGAAAATCTATCATTTTAGCGGATAAAAAAAACTTTGAGAAATTGGAACTTCAGCCGCTTAATTATTGTTCATACCTCTAAAGTATATTCAAGCCATTCTTTTAGGCTTATGCAATCTCTAGCGAGTTCGGAGCAATAGTTGTGGTTAATGAATACCAGTGGTCAATGAAAAGAAGGCAACTCCTTGTATGGTTTGTACAGAGGAAACTTAGTGTCTTTGAGCAGGAAACAGCCATTTCTTATCTCCAAGTAACTCAGCGAGCTGTTCATTATATGGTTTGTAGAAGTTATCAAGTAACACTAGAGTTGATGTCCACACTGGATTCTTGTTTCCTCGCTGCATCACAGTGCTTTTTGACTTTGGTGGAATGTCATGAAATGGTAGGTTGAAGAATTCTTGATCTATTTCTTTAACCAGATCATCCTACAAAACATAAAATGAAGAATGTTATTTGCTAGTTCTATTTGATTTTTCCCATTCTTGGATTTGATACAAGTTTTAGATGTGCCATGGCTTTATTTGATTCTGAAGTTTTATTGACACTGACATTCTTCAGCAGAACCTAATCTAAGCATTAAATCCTAATGATAACTAACATCACCTGGTGCACAAAAATAACCGACAACACGTTCTCCTGGCACTTGTAGCATGATTCAGTTAATATTAACACTAGTACCATCCAAACTATCAAACAGTTTTGTACCAACATATATTAGCATTCAAACCAATATATAAACAGGAATTTAAACTTAGCATGTAACACCTGGTGCTCAAAAATGCACCTGCGCCCGTGAGAACCCGGTTATCCCTAAGAAACCAGCTGAAGATTTGCTCTTACTATATTGCTTTTACTTCCTTTGCAGAGTTATTTGAACCAATTTCAAAGGAGTAGGTCAAAAAACCATTTTTACTTATCATTTTGAAATCATAATTCAAGCATTTTTCTTTTTCATTTGGAAGCAAGAAAACATACACTACTAATTTTCTATGAAACTGTATCATTGGTTACACAAACACTCCTTGCTCTGATTGGTTAACTCCAAACCCTCTGATGCCCGCTCTATGCCCTCTGGGCAGCTTTTTAAGCTACCTCCCCGTCACTTATAGAGATGTAAATTGTTCGTTTCCACCAGAAAAGCCTGAGTGAATCCATAATATTTTTTTACTAAAACCAATAAAGTAGGAATCATCTGATCAAAAAATGTTTTCAAGCGCATTTGCTAATCCTAAATAGCTGTGCTTTAACGCGAGGTAGCCTGCCTTAACGCAAGGTAGCCCGCTTTCACCAATACTCAACCCAAGGGAGGACATGAATAGTTTTCAAAAGCCCTAAAAGTCAAGAAACGAATCTATTTTAAAAGAATCTCCTACAACAGTTCAGCACAGCTCACCGTTCTATCAGTGTACTCCGCCATAGTCTTCAGCATCACTTGTTCCCTTGGTATAAACTTGAATACTTCTCTGATGTATAAGATGTACATTCCCACAGGCAACAAACTCTGATTAACACAAAAAACAAGCCTACTTGTTGGTTCAATCTATCATTAAATAAATGAAATCACATTTATGAGTTAAAAACTAGAAATAAATATCGACGAACAATTTTTTGCAGAATACATTTATGCTTATTATAAACTGCTGTGAATGAAAATTTCTTGCGTTTGTGAATTCAGATTTCAAAAGTTAAACAATTTCGTCGAATCAAACTTTTAGTCAACAAGAATTTCTATCTTCTTATGACTAGCCAGATGCCTATGCCAGATTTTTTGATAGATTTATCTATGAACATTACACTGAGCTCACTTTTGGTATATCTGTTAAGCTGCAAAAAACTGTACAAACTTCAAACATACATGTACTTTTCACTCATCCAGTGTGTTAGCCCTAGTTCTAAGCTAATACGTTTGCTTACCTTCACATCCACTGCAGCACCCTCGGTCGAGTATGCACAGTAAACCTCTCCATATTCAGCTATACATTTCTTTAGGCCATTCAAATGTTGTACCATAATAGAATCTACTATCTCTGCGTTCATCTCTTTGTGCGTTATGTTTGTGTACATAGCTTTTCTTTTATGTTCATGAAACAGGTTAGATATGGCTCTGCAAGAGACCAGAAGCTGCGTTTGTAGTTACTGTTAAGGTCTTGAAGTCATCACTAGCTGCATTCCCATTGGACAAAAAGCACTAGCTGCTTTCCCATTGGACAAAAACATATGCTTTAAAATCCACTCATTTTTTTGTACCCCTTGATTTATTACTTTCATGAATTTTGTATTAACTTTGCTTTTGATACATGACAGGTTTCAAAGTATTTAAAGGAAAATTGAACTATCTTAGAGTGGTTTTAGTAAAATGATTGGCTGTGCAGTACAATATTTACATTCTGCATTTTATATAAGGCCAAGCACGAGTCCAAGAAATCAGTTTCAAATACAACATCCTACTGTTGAACTGCTCCTAGCATACTACTTGTATCCTACTATAGAAACTTCTCTTGCTTATATATTTGACCACACCCTGGAGCTGCAGTAGCCACTGGCATGTTTTCGTACCAGCACAGTGTTTTGACAGGCAGTTATTATTAACATTCCAGCTAGTTGCAGGGCCAAAAATGGTGGTGCGCACAGCTTCCCAGGGCCAATGTTAAGCCCCTGTACAGCTTGTGGGAGAATTTGTTGCATGGCTAATATTTGTTATAGCTAGTAGCCAGCAGATGCAGTCAAGCTAGATCAATGAATGACCCTTTTGCCTGCTCAGGAGTTGTCGTGCCTTGAACTATCTTGAACTATCTTGCCTGCGGCTTTTGATAATTCAAGGCATGACAACTCCTGAGCAGGCAAAAGAGTCATTCGTTGATCTACAGACAAGCAGTAATGCAAGCAGGCAAGATTAAACATGTGCAGTTTAAAGCTAACAGAGACCACTGTTAAGGAGTGGCTACACAGGCCGATGTTTTGCATCGTAAGGCCTTGCGATGGGCGTTCCCGACGGGCGTGTCCAATTCGGCACATCAAGTGGCCTGTTCGCGAGCATAACCAACATGTTGGTCTATGCCCGATGCCGAACAAACAACGGCGTTCTCGGATTGGTTGAAACAAAATATTTTGTCAAGCTCATCAAGTTTAACCCATGGATGAAGTATAATAGGATTGCCAGCCACGGCCGTTCAATATAGCTTTGACCACGATGCAAGTGAGACTGTTTATGGGAGTCGCCATGACAGTGATATTTACGCAGTATCCGGTACGTACTGTCTTTTCTGGAGGCGGTGCTCAGTTGTCTTCTTATTAAAAAAGACAACTACGGCACTCCACGAAAAAAGTGTCGTGTTTCCGGTACGTTCTTAGTATTGGGCGTTTGAAAAATTGTGGTGCTTGCTATAAAAAAGTTTTTAACATAACCTGCGGCCCCTCACTATAGCGTATGTCACGACTCCCTTGTAAAAGTCGCGCAGTTACGGTCTACATCCGGTACCAACTTTGCCATTCAAATTGTCTCACCTGATCGGGCACAGCTGGCAATCCTGTTATACTTCATCCATGAGTAGTAATATATGAGCAGATCTCCCTACCAAGTGTTTTTTTGTGGGGTTAAAATCTGGGGTTATGCAATGGGTTACGGCGTTGGATGGATTCGCCGAGTTTATATTGTATTTCATTTGAGGGGTACTTGAGTGGCATTTGAGTGGCATTTAAGTGGCTTTTGAGTTTTGATTATTTTTTTACTTAATTTGAACTTATATGGCATCTAAATTTTGAATGTATGGCATTTAGGTTGTGATAATTTTTTACATAACTGTATACATAATTATAACTCATAGGGTATCTAGATTTTGAATGTAAGGCATTTAAGGTTTGATAATTTTCTGTAATTCCGACTCATATGATATCTTGAGAGAGAGGAGATATATCTACATTGAATAAATACAGTGATTAAAAATGAAACAATATGTGAATATATACATTTATTGTGTAATAAGTAGGGAAAATCTCTCCATATAATATAGCTAGAGTCAGTAAATACTAAGTAATAACAATTAATACATAGTCTTTTTTTACAATGATGTCTTTGATGTAGTGATGTTATATCTTAAGAAGGGAGACTTCTGTTTTATGTGCTTTTGAATTCGTAATGAACTAAATAAAAAGTTATGTATTAGTATAGAATGATTAAACAAAAATTTAAAATAATTACATGAATTTGAATTATAGCTTTAGTTACATTGGATAGTTTACATTATATAGAAAAGGGAAATAGCTCACCAAGTCACATTGTCTAACTTGTTTTTTGAATTAGAGACTATCCATCGCTAAAACACTCATCATTTTTTCTCAGCAACATATCCTGTCTCAAAATCATCAAAGTCTCCACGTAGAAAATCTTCAAGTTCATCATCATCATCAATTTCTAATATTGTTTTGTTGTGCTTTGCTTGATCGCAATATTGTTTCCAATACATTCGACTGAGACTGTATGGAGAGCAAAATGAAAGATCGTATTCTGTCTTAAATTTTCCGTGGGTTGTTTTTCCTCTGTAGATCATCACACCTGGAGTATATCGGTTAGCTTCTGAAGCATATTTGTCTGGTATGGCAAGCGTCTTCAACAGCGTTTCTCCACATTGTTCAATGCTATAACGGATACAAATTACATTCGACTGCCCTCCTTTAAATCGATGAGGAACGAATCTATCAACAACATCTCGGTAAGGAAAAATAGCGCCGGGTTGAAAACTATTGAGGGTGTTGATGTTCAAGAAGCGTTTGAGCTGACCTTTAGTCAATGTACTAAAATATAGTGATTCCTCTTCAGCTTTCTTTTTGCTTAGAGGATGTCTGGTAACACGTCTGACATCATACCAAAGAACGCTTTTATTTTTTGGTTTTCCCTTTCTACCCAAATATACAACGTTAAACGGAGGGGGGTAATTATCACAGTTGAAGTTTTTAGCTATTTCAACTGGACAGAGGAGTATTTTGGGTTTGAGTTCATTTATATCTGAAGGATCATGGTAGTGTACTTGAGAATATCTACACTTCTCCTTACTTGATGGATGTATCACACCAGTCACTCGCATAATGCTTGGGATAGGAAGATCTTCAAATGTTTTGCAAAGCGGAACTTTTGGTGAGTCAATCACTTGAGAACCTTTAGACTTTTCTAATTCCCTAGCTCTCCTTTCGTTGAGACATTCAACTGTTAAATGAGTTATAGCTGCACTCTTCATTGTTTGCTTATCAACGGAAGTAGTTTGTTTTCTCACTATTTGTTTTCGTTTCCTTACTATTCGCTTTTTTGGAGCAGTTTTCCTTCTCTTAGGAGTTGTTTTGCCGTTTTTCATTTTATTTTCTGTTGGATATGGATCTGTGCTAAGGAGCTCTTCAGAAAGAGCATCCATAACATTCTAAAAATAAAAAGGGTAATATTTGCATGAGTGGCTAAGAGTGTATTTATTACTTAGAGTGTCTTATATATATATATATATATATATATATATATATATATATATATATATATATATATATATATATATATATATATATATATATATATATATATATATATATATATATATATATATATATATATATATGTATTTATGCCAAAAGCAGTTAAGATCATAGAGTTATGGTAGATTGAGAATGTGCTTATTAAACTATTGGGATGTGGAGACAGACAACAAAGGATGCATTCAAATATATATATATATGTATTTACTTAATATCATACAGCTTTTGACATCTCAATTGGTAAGAAATAAAATATAATAGTTTGAACAAAATATTGTAAAATAATAAAAAAAAACTAAAAGTTTTCCATAAATATGTATGAAACGCTTCTAGCATTAGTTCTAAAATACCTACAGAAGAGGATAGAGCTTTATCTATTTGGACATAATTATAAATATGCTTTCTGAATTTATAAAAAGTTTTTTTGTTCCACGTCATGTTGTATAATTTTTTGAAAACTATTTGATTCCAAGCACTTCTTTCAATTTCTTTTAAAAAATTATTAATATTAACGACTTCCACCATTGACAAAACGATTTCGAAACCGTTTTTTATAATGTCATCAAAACGTTCTGTAGATATATCATATTTCTTACAACACATCCCCATACTCATCATGTGTTGAGTTATACAGAATATTATAACTTGAAATGTCAAACGTTCTACAGCTTTTTCTTCAACAACATCATTATTTATCACATAGTTATGATACATTTCTGGAAGGAAGTCCTTTAAGTAGATTGGATTTGTTGTTGTATTGTTCTAAAATACAAGGGATAATTAGATAACTAAAATAATTAAAGGTTTTCAACAGGTGTTAAATAGTATTTTTTATTAATTCTTACCTTTTCATCAGGCTGAGATTTCGACTTTAGATACAATGGTTGACTTCCTACGTCTTGAGTATTCATTCTGAAAAACAGAAAAATTGGTTCAATTCTTTATAATCAATTTAAAGATAGATAGGTCATAAAGCCTTCAGATAGTTGTGTTAGCTAGCGGAAATAAATGAATTTAAGTTTTACCTTTATGAAGAGAGAACTCTTAGTAGTTGCAATGGATGATGTAGCAGATAGATGTTGCTCCTTTGCTCACTGTTGTTGAACTGGATGCTCTCTGTCTGAAACCGTTGTCTCTTATATAGGTAAATGTGTGAAAATAAATGTTTTATTCCCGCGAAAGCATTGGTTTGTATTCGCGTGAAAATAAACTTTTTATTCCCGCGAAAGCAACGGTTTCCATTCGCGTGAAAATAAATTATTTATTCCCGCGAAAGCATTGGTTTGTATTCGCGTGAAATCAAATTATTCATTCCCGCGAAAGCAACACTTTCCATTCGCGTGAAAATAAAATGTTTATTCCCGCGAAAGCATTGGTTTGTATTCGCGTGAAAATAAATTATTCATTCCCCCGAAAGCAACAGTTTCCATTCGCGTGAAAATAAACTGTTTATTCCCGTGAAAGCATTGGTTTGTATTCGCGTGAAAATAAATTATTCATTCCCGCGAAAGCAACAGTTTCCATTCGCGTGAAAATAAAAAGTTTATTCCCGCGAAAGCAATGGTTTGTATACGCATGAAAATAAAATGTTTATTCCCGCGAAAGCATTGGTTGGTATTCGCGTGAAAATAAAATGTTTATTCCCGCGAAAGCATTGGTTTGTATTCCCGTGAAAATAAATTATTCATTCCCGCGAAAGCAACAGTTTCCATTCGCGTGAAAATAAATTATTTATTCCCGCGAAAGCAACGGTTTGTATACGCATGAAAATAAAATGTTTATTCCCGCGAAAGCATTGGTTGGTATTCGCGTGAAAATAAAATGTTTATTCCCGCGAAAGCATTGGTTTGTATTCGCGTGAAAATAAATTATTCATTCCCGCGAAAGCAACGGTTTGTATACGCATGAAAATAAAATGTTTATTCCCGCGAAAGCATTGGTTGGTATTCGCGTGAAAATAAAATGTTTATTCCCGCGAAAGCATTGGTTTGTATTCGCGTGAAAATAAATTATTCATTCCCGCGAAAGCAATCGTTTCCATTCGCGTGAAAATAAATTTTTTATTCCCGCGAAAGCAACAGTTTCCATTCGCGTGAAAATAAAAAGTTTATTCCCGCGAAAGCAATGGTTTGTATTTGCGTGAAAATAAATTATTTATTCCCGCGAAAGCATTGGTGTTCTTCCGTAAAAACAATGCTTCATTAATTTAACCTTATGATAAATGGCATGATTTTAGCTATATAAGAAGCACTGTTTTTACACAGAAAGCAGTCACTTCGACATTAGCAACTGAAGGAGCAAGATCTACTACAACATCATCTACTACAACTGCTAGAAGGACTTTTCTGTTTGGAGGTAAGTCAACTTGAATGAGTATAAATTTAATTTTTATCGATTTAGCTACTAACAGCGGTATGATATTGAGTAAATATATATATATATATGTATATATATATCTTCAAATTGGTTTGAAAAAGAAATCAAAAAATCATAACATGGATTTTTACTTTATCTTTTAGAATGTCGACACAAGTCAATACAAAACAACTGAAGAATAAAGAACCAAAACCTTCACAAGATAAGAAGGTGATTGATGACAATGTACTTCTTCAACGCACTACGATTCCCTTTCAAAGCGCCAGTCTGAATACTCTGGCAACTCTCATCATCAAAAGCGCCTCTCTGTTAAGTACTCTATCTCCAGCTTCCAGAAGAAACATTGAAAACATAGTCAAAGTTGAAGATTTACCAATACCTACAGTTATGCAGGTGTTAACCGTTGAGCTCCATGATGAAACGAACTGTGTCATCATCTACAACTATAAAGAGGATGGAAAGGTAGTTAGAGTGAAGAGCACTATTCCATTAGCAGCAGGATTACTTGTCAATGAAGCTTCGCAAATAAGACCACTGGTTTTGATCTACATGGGTGTTGAAAAGACTGGAAAAGCAATTTTTCATGCTGCTACAGAAATAGGAACTACTTTGAGGTGTAAGAATGCGTTTGATGTATTACCAGAAAAAAGTATGCGACAAATCAATGCTTATTTCGAGGTAGCTAATCTTCAGGATTTCCCAACAGATAGTGTCATATGTTTCCAAAACCCTGAAGTTATAACAAAATCTGACAGGCGATGGAATGGAAATGAAGAGACTCTTCTAGTTCAATACAGAAGTGTTGTAGATGAAGAATTACTGATCGGAGATATGCGCATTCCTCATCAAATAGCTTCTGCTGTGACATCGGAGAGATTTGGAGTGATTCTGTTCAAGGGTCTGAGTCGAAACGCAGACAATTCAATTTTCTACAACATCAGTGTACTCGCAGCTCATCAAGCCTTCGTCCAAGCCTCGGAACTGACTGATAATCCAAAATCTGAGGATTTTCTCAACCACGTCGATGATGCTGAAAAAGAAAACTGTGGAGAACAAACTCTCGAGAAGCTAATCTATAACTCAAGGGATTCATATCACTATAGGTAAGTTTTATTAATTTTTAGCATAATTTTAAAAAAGTTGATTTGTGAAAATTTTGTGTATTCTTACAATAAAAAACCACTTAAAATGATAAATTTGTGAACATTTCTGTAAAACATTTTTAAGTTATATATATATATTTCGAATTAAAAAAGGATTTTGTTGTGTCATCAGTGTATTTTTTTACATAAAAGTTGGAAAAATAACAAAAGGTGATAATTATTTTACAAAAATGTTCAATTTTTCACATAAATGATCAACTCATAAACATTTTTTGTAAAACACTTTTAAATTATATATATTTCGGATTAAAAAAAGGACTTTTTTGTGTAATCAGTGTATTTTTTTACATAAAAGTTTAAAAAATAACAAAAGGTTATAATTATTTTGCAAAAATGTTTAGTCTTTCACATAAATGATCAATTCATAAACATTTTTTGTAAAACATTTTTAAATTATATATGGGTCATCTCAGATAAAATGCAACACAAATAAAAAAATTTGAAAAAAAATAAAACTACTTCAATTGACACCAAAATTCACTGAAATAGGTAATAAAATGTTCTGTTCGCATTTCTACCATTTTTAATCGGATTCGAAACAGCCGTCGTGACCTTTGAAGGTCTTGAAGGTCATTTGGCACCAAATACAAATGTTGCGATTACTTGTATGCAACTTGTCTCACCAGGGTAAGTCTATGCTCCTGAATTCAATTTTTTTGTTATTTTTTGGATACGAGTTGGCAATAGTGACCTTTGACCTCTTCAAGGTCAAATGACCTTCAAATCAAAATTATATATTATTATGTTATGTAATATGTCTTTCTAGGGTAAAACAGGACTGCCGAGTTCAATTTTGACACTTTTAAACCACTCAAGTAAAGCCATAGTTGTTTGAGAACTTTTTTTGAGTAATTGTGATAGACACTGAACGTTTCAATGTCATTAAACTGCTAAATACTACAAAGAGCATCAAACCATTTGTTCCAGCTAACATATTTAGAATATATTCCTCATTTAATGCAACAGAAATAAATTTCACAATTAAACAAATAATCATTATTCTTTTTTTGCCACGTGCATCTGTTCCTCTCATCAGCATTGCTCATCTTCCTACAAATAAATAGTTGATTTGAACAAATGAAATTTGAGAAGACACACTATATCCAAACTGAACTTTAATAGCAACATACCCAAGGATCCACATCAAAAACTTCCCAATCAGTAAATTCATCGGGACTGTCAGCTTCAGTATCAAACAACTCTGGATTCGATCGTATGAACTGCAAAGTACAAAAAACTTTAGCAACTGAGTGTGATAAATTATGATAAACCATGCATATACAGATAACTTGCCTCCAGAATGTCAGCTCGGCCGCTCTCATTAGCCTCTACATCGTCACTCTCACTTTGATCTTTCTCTGACTCTGACTCGGACTCGGACTCTGACTCTGACTCGGCCTCAAACTCACTCTGAAGCAGGAATGAACATTATAGGTTCTTACAGATAATTCATTAAAGCAAACGAAGGGAAAAAATGGTCTTGAGTCATACTTCTGCTGAGCACTCTGTATCGCTGTCCTGTCTAACATTTCTGACCGAGTTTTTTTGGGCTGTTGTTTCTAGAAACGAATAACAACATTTTGTTTATAAAAAACCATAGCAAGGCAACGCAAAAACCTAAAATGCAGCAATCATGGTAAGCAGCAGGTAGCACCAGTTAAAAGTTACAGAGAAGAGAAAAATAGTGTTAGAAAAGAAAGTGAAAGGAAAAGAACCAAGTAGTGAGGTTTAGTGGTTAAACATATAATAGTCACAAACACAACCAGCATCACCATGGGAATAAATACTTATCTAGATTTCAGCATCTGAAATAGAAAACATAAACATGTTAAGTAATTAAAGTACAATACCAACCAGGGTAAAATTCTTTGAATTCGTATGAGTCATGCCAACAAGCTTCATTACAGAAACACGAAATGTATCTGTAGTTTAAAATGCCATCTCCACCTTTGGCATAATGGATGCTTCGCACTTTTGGTATAGGAGGTACATTGAAAGCATCAGAATCGCTTTGAATGATGTCTGCCTCATCCACATAATAGAAATGTCGACGGCTTGCCCCAGAGACTATGTGTCGATCAGAGTTATTTAATAAATTGAAAACTTCCTTGGCATTGTGAATCGTGAGCTGCTCAGCTTTGATTGAGTTGTCTAAAAATGTTTTCACAATTGCAGACTCCCCATCAGATTCTCCCTTGCCATGACGGCTGCCAAAAAAATTCCAGACAACTTTTTGTTGGATGCCAAATGACTTCATGATGTGATGCATTGGTACTCGACTTTTGTATTGAGATGCAGCGCCATCTGACCATAGAAAGAGTGTGTCTATACCAGGATAGTGGATATCGATGTGCACACTTAAAACTTCCATGAAGCGTTTAACGGCAGCAGCATTGTGATTGAGACTGTTTGAAATCATTACCACTGAATCTCGTTTAACATCGGAGTCCGCAGCAAAAACTAAAACCATTGGATGAATAGTAGCGGAATTCCTAGAGTAGTAAGCACTTTGGGCTTCAGCAAACTGACGACAAACATAATTTTCTGCAAAGTCAACAATACAAACAGCTTGATTATGGAGGAGGTGCTGTTTACATTTCTTATAGGCAGAAGATTGATTGATAGCATTAAAAATGTGGTATGGATATGTAACCAGCTGGCTGCATAGCTCATTGAAAAGTTCCCAATGTTGACCCGATAACGCAACTTTCCTGAGTTTCTTAACAGCTTTACCCCCAAAATTTTCACTCACTCTCATCCACTTATTGTAGGAAACTTTACCATATGTCGGCAGTTGAGTCCAATCTGTCAAAAAGCTCATCAACAGTTTGCTAGGGGAGCATTTTGAACATTTCCTGGTGAGACATTTGTTTTTTTGAATGTCACACACCACCACCTTGGCCAAAGCAAACTCATTTCCATGAGAAAATATTTCCGCAGGAGTGAGGCGGCAGTGTATCATCGAAAGTTTAATTGCTCTACATAGCATTTGTACGTTGTCACATATATCACACAGACATTGGAACCACTTGGCTTTTTTCATAAGCTTTACATCTCGAGGTCTAAGCATGTTGAATGTGGTCAAACCAGGAATCTTTTCCCCTTCATGCTCTTCCCTGAACATTCCATATGTTCGTTTTTGGGTGAACTTCATCACTTTTAATGGCGGGCCACTGGGTCGTTTGTTTGGATACATAGTGATGATGTCTGGCCGATTGTAGAATGAAACGATATTTTGAATACAAGCATGCGATGTTTTAGGGTTAAAACCTCTGCGACTTTTGTAATAGAAGGAACTTCTATTGATACAAAGCCTTTGAGCCACGGATTTTTTGTTAGCGCTTCCCAAATTACCTAGCAGATGCTTTTTAACTTTAGGACTAGTTTGCACTAAGTTAGAAGCAGCATGAATTATAGCCTTACCAGCAGACCTCTCCCTAGACTTTACAATGTTACTAGCGGATAAAACGGCAGATGTGCTGGGTGTTGCAGGTTCTATCATTGTCTCAACAAGCCTAGCTTTGCTTTTAGGTGTAGACGGAGTCAATTTGCTTTTTATGACACGCTTTACATAGGCTCGGCGATTTTGTGCGGACCTCTGCTTCTGTTTGCGTTCACATTCTTGTTTTTGCTTCTGTTGCTTCCTCTTTTCATGCCTTCTTCGATGCCATGCCTCTTTTTGCTCTTTACTAGCTTTAGCTCGGTATTCTTTCATGTAGGCTTTGTGCGCTTCTCTTTGCTCTCTCGTTCGAGCCATAGCTCTCAGTATCTATATTATTACGAAACAATTATGACGCAGCCAGAAAATAATATTACAACAACAAAATTAAATTTGCTTCAAAATCTGATAACATTTCAGATAATTAGATTTACTGTGTAAATGAGGGGGAGTTTTAGTGAAATTTTAGATTAAGTATCATTATATCAGGTTCTTTTTGTTGGGTACTGTTAGTGTATGTATACTTATAAGCTGCAAACAGTCTCTTTTGCCAGCTCTTCAGTGGGCAACAGTAATATAGAACAAAAATATGAAAATTATCAAGCAATAATTAATTTAATGGAGAAAAGATATTGTAATATTAATACTAATTGATAATAATAATAATGATAACTATTACTACCACTCAGGATTATGAAAAGTTAGTTGCATAACTATAATCAACATGATGATAAGAATAATCAGCGAAAAATAATAATTATAATAATGATTATTATTGTAACTGTTGATAATTAATTATAAATAAATAGTACTACTTTTAATTAAATAATTAATAATTATTACTATTAGCAGAGAACAATATTATTAATTAATTATTTAAATCAACAGGAATGAATATCATTATCAAATAGACGTAATAATAACAACAATATAATAATAATAACTAATAGTGGTGATCATTTATAATAACAATAATAATAATATTATTTATTATTTAAGAGCTGATGTTGTTGGTGTTGATAAAAAATTATAGGTCGATCAATGTGTGGTTATAGTTACAATAGACAATGACCTACAATGGCAACGATTGAAACACTGGGAATGGGCAAGTTGTGGTTTGTTGTTATTAATATATAAATATCTATCATTGATTTATATTATTATTAATTATAATAATTATTATTATAACTTATAACAACTACTAAATAATATGACTACTAAATAATATAACTATTTAATTTCTTCAATGCAATTACAAAAAAAATAACTCAGAATAGTAGAATTATTCCATTCCAACAAGTTAGTAACTTTACTCACCAGAAAAATCAATTACTCGGCTGTAAACGGTAGTAAAGTGATGGAGAACGAGCTGAAAATAATTTATTTTGTCAAGAAAATATGCACCGGAAATGGTGAGAAGCAATGAAATTCTGATTGCGTAAATAGAAGGAGATACATATTGCTTCAGAACTACGAGGGTCAGCGCCGGCGCCTCGGTCAAAATAAAACTGTTGGGCTAATGCGCCGAACGATGTCAAGTGGTATCAACGTCAATGGATGCGTAAATTTCGGACACCCTTCGGACATCGTGTTTTAAAGGGCTGGTTCGTTTTATTGTCAAATATTTTGTTAGTAGGTCCCTAAATGTATATATACTAATTTATATATCAAATTAAAGCTGTTTTCTCAGTCTTTCAAAATATGTGTAATAAAACAGTTTTAATATTAGTAGAAAAAAGTTACAGCTACTTGAATACCAACAACCAGCACTTCACAAAAGCGCTGAATTCTTTTTGGCATCATATAGTTGGTGTTAAGCCGCTGTATTTGAGAAAAGTGTGGATCAAATTGAAAAATTTTTTTTTTTGATGCATCCCTGATGGGTTTTCAATTACCTACACAATTTAATTACCAGTTCTAATTAAATTTTTGATGAAAACCTACTCAAAACAACAATATGCTGAAAAACTGGCGTGTTGCATTTCATTTGAAATGACCCATATATTTCGGATTAAAAAAAGGACTTTTTTGTGCAATCAGTGTATTTTTTTTACATAAAAGTTTAAAAAATAACAAAAGGTTATAATTATTTTACAAAAATGTTTAGTTTTTCACATAAATGATCAATTCATAAACATTTTTTGTAAAACATTTTTAAATTATATTTATTTCGGATTAAAAAAAGGACTTTTTTGTGTAATCAGTGTATTTTTTTTTACATTTAAGTTTAAAAAATAACAAAAGGTTATAATTATTTTACAAAAATGTTTAGTTTTTCACACAAATGATCAATTGATAAGCATTTTTTGTAAAACATTTTTAAATTATATATACTTCGGATTAAAAAAAGGGTTTTTTTGTGTAATCAGTGTATTTTTTTAGCTAGAAGTTGAAAAAAAATCACAAAAGGTTATAATTATTTTACAAAAATGCTCAATTTCTCACGTAAACAACACGTTTTATCACATAAATGGATTATTCATGAGTGTTTGTTGTAAAACATTTTTAAAATTATATATATATATATTTATATTTATACATTCCGAATCCAGATGAAAAAAAGGACTTTTTCGTGTGTAATCAGTGTATTTCTTTTACATAGAAGTTGAAAAAATAACAAAAGTTTATAATTATTTTACATTAATTTTAATCATGCTATACTAATACATCACTTTTTATTTTAGTCCATTATATCGTAAAAAGAAAACAGAGTAAAGAACTTTCCCTAAAAAATAATGAGCTGAATGATGTAACTCAGTGAGTTATTTTCCTGTTATATATAATGTAAACTATCTAATGTAGCTAAGAGTAAAATTTAAATTCGGTAAAATTTATTTATATAATGAATAACTTTTGTATTTTAGTCAATTATTGGATCACAAAGAATACGGAATACAAGAGTTCCTCTCTGGGTCTAATAATATGTCAGAAGAACATCAAAGAAGACATTGTTCAAGAAAAGCGCTTTGTAACCATTGATATCGTAAGCTATAATAGTTTGTATTACAGAAAATTTACTATAAAACAGTTTTATGAATGTAAAAACTAGATATGGTATTTTCTATTACAATTATTTACTTGTAAATTTTATTCATCTAGAGAGGTAATTTGGTGATTTGACAGTTTTTAAAAAGTTAAAAGTACAAAAAAATTAAAAAATATCGAAAACTATATATTTCAATGATTATTTTTTAAAAAACTCAAAAAAAACATAAAAAATTTAAAAGGATTGTGTAGGATAAAATTCTCACTCAAAAAATTATTGAAAATTGAATGAAATAAAAGAATATTTTCCCAAATACCAAAGTTTTGTAAATATAAAGTGAAAATCTCTATATATATATATATTGTTTTTAAAATAATATCGAAAACTATATATTTCAATGATTATTTTTTAAAAAAAGAAAAAAAAGAAAAAAAGTCATATAATAAAACCTTGTTATGAAGCATAAAAAATTTAAAAGGAAGGTGTAGGATAAAATCCTCACTCAAAAAATTATTGAAAATTGAATGGAATAAAAGAATATAAAGTGAAAATCTATATATATATATATATTTATTTTTTTAAAAAAATATCGAAAACTATATATTATAATGATTTTTTTTTAAAAAGTTGAAAAACAAAAAACTTTGTAATAAAACCCTGTTTTAAAACATAAAAAATTAAAAAGGATGCTGTAGGATAAAACCTTTGCTCAAAAAATTAATGAAAATTGAATGGAATGAAAGAATATTTTACCAAATACTGCATTTTTCTAGTAAATATATTGAAAATTGAATGGAATAAAATAATATTTTACCAAAATACCACATTTTTCTTGTAAATATATAGTAAACATTTCTAAAATATTGTTGGTGAAATTTACTGGAAAATGGTTTCAAGTGTGTCAAAGACTAAATATGATGTTTTCATTGAAATGTTTATTTTCCATTTCTAAGATATTGTTGGTGAAATTTACTGGAAAATGGTTTCAAGTGTGTCAAAGACTAAATATGATGTTTTCATTGAAATGTTTATTTTCAAAAGATCCAAATAATAACATTGAATCAATTAGTTAAATTTAACAGTCAAATTCTTTTTTTTATCAAGTAGGCTTAATGTTTCTATTGTGATTAATTCTCAAATATTGTAAACTTGAACTATCTAGAGGAGTAATTTGTCGATTTTGATGTGTTTTTTTCTTTTAAAAAAATTATCATGTAACACCACATACTTCAGTTCTAATTCGTTTTGAACAATTTCATGGGAGACAAAGAATAAAAAAGTTACATTGATTTAGTTTTTAGAATTAAAGTTGCTATCGAAAATGGTTTGTTCTTGAATGAGTAAATCCATAACCTCCTCATCATCATGGCAGAAGTTTTCTGATGATTGCATTTTGAAAAACAATTTTTTTTCTTTTAAAAAAATTATTACGTAATACCACATACTTCAGTTCTAACTCATTTTTAGAATTGAAGTCACCATCGAAAATGGTTTGTTCTTGAATGGGTAAATCCATAGCCTCCTCCTCATCATGACAGAAGCTTTCTGATGATTGCATTTTAAAAAACAAATTACATTGTTTTACTTTTCAGAATTAAAATTGCCATCGAAAATGGTTTGTTCTTAAATGGGAAAATCCATAGCCTTCTCATCATCATGTCTAAGTTTTCTACCCCAATATCTCCAACCTCTCAGAGATAAAGATTGTTCTGTTTAAAAAAATAATGGAAATTGTATATATAAATGATTGTTTTTGAAAAAAAATGGTGAATTTTTGAAAAAAATTCAAAAGGAAAATGCAGGATAAAACCCTCACTCAGGAAACTAATTTTGTATGATAGGTTGCTTACCTAATAATAAGAAAATAATGAATAATTTATATTTAAGCAATTATTGAAAAAATTAATGAAAATTGAATAGAATAAAGGAAATATTTTACCAAATAGCCTGTTTTTTTTGTAAAGATATACAAACAGATAAAATTTAACCATTTAAGGGATGATTTCTTTTTTGCAAAAAAAATAATAAAGATTTAATGAAATGAAAGAATATTTTACCAAATACCTTGTTTTTTTGTAAATTTGTACAATTAGATGAAATTTAACCATTTATAGGATGATTTGTTTTTGTAAAAAATTAATGAAAATTGAATAAAATGAAAAAATACTTCACCAAAATACCTCTTTTTTGTAGATGTAAACAAATAGATGAATATCTAACTTTATCCATTTTTTTCCATTTGGGATCATGTTTTGAAGGTTTTCAAGATAGTTTTAGTAAAAGCTTATGCATCGATTGTCATTACAAGTTGTAGTGTTTGGTATTATTTAATATTTACTGACTCTAGCTATATTATATGAAATTTTCCCTACTTATTACACAATAAATGTATATATTCACATATTGTTTCATTTTTAATCACTGTATTTATTCAATGTAGATATATCTCCTCTCTCAAGATATCATATGAGTCGAATTACAAAAAATTATCAAAACTTAAATGCCATACATTCAAAATCTAGATGCTCTATGAGTTAAAGTTATGTATATAATTATGTAAAAAATTATCAAAACTTGAATGCCATACATTCAAAATCTATAAGTTCAAATTAAGTAAAAAATAATCAAAACTCAAATGCCACTTAAATGCCACTCAAATGCCACTCAAATACCTCTCAAATGAAATACAATATAAACTCGGCGAATTCATCCAACGACGTAACTCATTGCATAACCCCCAAGATCAAATCCACAAAAAAACACTTGGTAGGGAGATCTGCTCATATATTACTACTTCCATGGTTTAACCATTTACAACGCATTTCCGTTAGAATTTTTGTCAACAGCAAGCATCCACTGCCAACTCCGAAGGAACTATCACTTACATCATGTTATAATAATAAAGTTTGAATAGTGAATTAGTTTTACAAGGCTCATAGAACAGTGTTAATTGACAATTTCAACACTACTGAGTATAAATATAATAATAATTAAAATTAAAACAAGTACAACAATGAAATAAAATTCATTATTACATTATTTATTTATTATTTTTATTATTATAACTAATGAATAATCACAAAAAAATATTTAAAGCAATGTTTTCATGGTGAACAAGACCAGCCATACATCACAATGAAATTTTTCTTCAATTATTAGTGTTTTTATTGTGATGATTATTATATCAGGGAAAAAATAATTCGTTATCGGAAATGAAACAGGCTAAAACCCACACTTTGTGCCGTATGATTGGCTAGTTCAGTTGCAGCTCACCGATGCGCTCGAGTACATCGTCACACTACTTCGGCCTGTGTAGCCACCTCCACGTAGGCACGAACCATCATAATAGGCACATCGGTATCAAGCCATCGGTGCAATGTAGCCAAGCCTTTAGGCTAAGTGCAGAAATGAAAGTGTGGCCAACTCCCCTTGTCAAGTGATCCTCTGGAGCCAATTGCTTGAGTGGCTACACTATAACTAATGGGGCTCCCCGTATTTTCCTGAAGACTGATGATTGCAGTTTCTGAAGTTTGACGTGACGATTCACCCTAATAGGGATCTAACTGTTAAGACTGAAGACAAGAAGATTAGCGTTTATTGTTGAAGATGAAGATTTAGTCTATAATTGCATTGAGTAGTGTATCCATAATTGCCCATAATTAAGGGTCAGTGAGTTGAAAGCAGGTGTTAGATTATTAGCCCATTATCAGTCTGTTTACAAATTACTTTTACTACAAATGCTACGGCCAATAGCATGATTACCCAGTAGCCAGAAAGAGTGTACAGTGGTTTGATTGATATCATTGGCTGGCTAATGAAATAAACAAGTTTGATTAGCTGATAACTGATATTGTTCGAACCATTCGCTAAAACTTAGGTTATTCCGGGAGTCAAGGCCATAATGGGTGCAGGCAATAGCGACTCTATGAAAAATGATGTTAAGGTGAATTTTATTATCACCGTTTGTAATTTTGATATTATGTATTAATTAATCAGCTATACAATAAAAATCAGAATTGTTGTTTGTGACATAAATACAAATTTTCTATTTCCTTGTAGTTCACCAACTGAAAGTTTTTCATCAGTACCCTTTCAATTATTATCAAAGTTGATAAATAATTGATTGTTATTATCATTATTATTAATAATAATAATTAAATAAATTAATTGTTATTAATTTTTTATTAATCGCTGTATATAGCATTTTGAGTGTTATATATATTTTTTACAAAAATATGGCTTATGAATGACAGCAAGCAATAAGTTATTAATAGATATATAATATTGGAAAATGCATGTAATTTGTGAATTCGTGTTCTTGTTTTATTTATTTTTTTTACCCATCATCAACATCAACAACACTCACTATAGTTAATAATAATTAATAAATAATAAGAATAATCACAAATTGAAATAAATGATAATTATTTCATTCTCTTGAAGTCGGGGTGTTGGTGATTAGTTCTGCATTGTATGTCATATAGTTCTAGCTTCTTCAAGTCCACAACATACTTGTTGAGAGAAAAAAAGAGATATAATAATATTGGAATTATTGCTTTGGATCGTAACCACTGGGTTTGAGGGTATAGAAAGATAGGGTGATAGTAAAGACCAAAAGTCAATAATTTTGCTTGTTTATTAGTTTAAAAAGCCAAGAGTTACTGCTGATGTGAATGCAACTTACACTAGCTATGCAGGACAAAAGCTACTATGTCGAACAACCTAAAGCTAAGTGTAGAAGAATAATGTAAAAACAATGTCCACTCTGAGCCATCTGAAAGTCTGCTCTTTGCTCAATAGAAAAATATTAGTAAAGTTTGCAGGAGGTTTCAAGGGGGAGATTCAATTTACAGGGGTTTTCAGGTAGTTCAGCAGTTTTCAGGAGCAGAGAAAATTAGTATTTGAAAATTTTGTGGGTCCCCCAAAAATCCAGAGGCATGACAGGTCTGGTCCACAATTAGAATCATTCTCAGGTTTGAAGCTAAAAACTCTAAAGCATACTAAAAAATATTTTTAAACTCAAAAGGGATTCTGCAGCACCTAATCTGTTCCCCTTTTATCCTCCCCTTCTTCTTCAAGAATTTTTCACAGTGGTGTGCTCAGATTTAGTTACATTAAATCATGTGTATTGGATCATTTAATGTCACAAAATCTGAGCACACCGCTGTGAAAGGGTCTTAAACTAACTTCTTCCACATTTCCTTGCGAACCAACTTGGCAGATCAATATAACAATAATATCAAAATAACAATAACACTAGCCTTCGCTTCAACATTGCCCAACTTTTACTGTTACCTCTCAGTTATTTTTCCAATTTTGGTTTTGAACTGCATATAACATCAAAATATACCAGTCCTTAGCGTAAGTTTTCTCAACAAAAAGACTAAAGAATTTTCCGTTGCTTAAGATTGAAGATCTGAAGATTCTGAAGACAACCTCATGCGCAGGGAGCCCCAACTTATAGAAAAAAATTCAAATTCAACAGCTCATAATGCTGCAAATTGACAAGTTAAAGCTTAAAACAACCATTCATCTGAAAACTCAGGATATCTTCTAGCCCACTGGGAATTTTAAACAAAAACTTCTAAATCTAAGCTAAGTAATACGGGGCGAAATATAGTGCTTATATTCCCACTTGTATTATAAAAGATAGGAATTATAAACAAACTACTTTTCTCGTACCATTCGACTTTCATATCAAATTTTGAATAACTAATAATTTTGGACATAAATAATAGCCAAAATTTATTCATAGAATAATAATCTCAAAGTAGTCAAAATAATAATAACATAAATATTCCAAAAAAGCTATTTTTTTATGGTATCGATGAAATCAATCATTTTGTTTTACTTTATTCATACTTCACTTTAGAGTAGTCTATTACGGGTTTTTGTTATGCTGTCAGATGTTTATGAAAAATAATAATAAATACTGCTAAGTAAAATAAATAACAAACATTCCACTTGTATTATTATTACTATTTCGTTTGTGCCACAAACCAAGTGGCACTTCGGTATGTCACGTGTGTGCCATATGGATGGTAACTAACGCGAATGTGCGCCCTGTATACAATTACAAAAGGTCACGTAAATTCACTGGTGTGAAAGCGAAAGTCTATGCATTATAGGGCACGTAATATTTAGTAAACGTATCGGCAATCTTATCAATGTCCGGTACTGCTCAATATAGAGTTATTCCTCCGAAGGGGAGATGACTCTGTTTATTCCTGGCTCCAGTGACAGCTAAAAGTTTTAAACCAATTTTTACTGCCCAAGTCCACTTAATAAAATAAAAATTTGTGCTAGATTGAAGCAAAATATGTTCACATAGGTATTACTGCAAAAAAAATTTCATTTTATGATACAAATATTGAATGAATGCATAAAAAATATTTCAGCCAATGATGACTAATATGAGCCTTTGTGAAATTTGGCTCCAGTCGAGTGGTCCTTATATAAAATAGCACTGGAAACGGCTGACCACACTTTCATCTCTGCACTTAGCTGTTAGGTACAAGGTAGAAGCTAAAGGCTCCGCCTACATGCCAGCACAGAGGGAGGAGCAACTCAGCAATTACGCTCATCAATTGGACTGTTTTCATTACCTAGTTGTTATTGGTTGAAATGTACTATGCATGAATGTTTCTGCGATTGTATGTATTATATTATATATGAATGATACATTTTATAAAAGGCCATGTAATGGGCAGTTTGGATCAGTTGATAATAAATCTTGGAACACAAACACCTCTCTCTTTCTCTCTTCACTTACTGGGAGTTGCAGTTGTAGCAGACCGGTATTTATACCGAAGTAACAGTTAGCTGTTAGAGCGCAGGGTCGGTCAGACCTCAGTAAAAGCCATACAGGGCAGGACTTGAGCCCCTGTATGAGCTTGTGTACGGCAGGGTCGGCTATACCTAGAGTGGCAGCAGACAGACTCGGTGCCCGCCACCACAATAACAAACAGAGGCAAATTGCACTAGCCTTGATAGAGCACCAGTTGTGTTCAAGTAGTGCGATCAAAACTACTACAGGCTAGTAGCATTGCAGGCAGTAGTTGTGCCTAGTAGTAATGAGCAAATTTACTACAGCATATGATAGTTAAATGAAAACATCTATGTTTAGAGGTCAATGGTAGATGATGTGTATACCTGCGCATCATAAATAATTTGGCTACATTGCATGTTAGCCACCGTAAGTAATTGCGTAGAAACTGCTAGTACTACATTTGCTATGATGTTACACAAAGGTTGTAATGCTAACTTGGCCGGCCTGAATTTGCACTCCTGTGAACGTAGTGACTCTTACTTACCTACGAAATCTTGTGCTCGCTTAAAAATGTGCTGAAATGTTTGCTACTGCAATTAACAAAGCTAAATTAACCAATTTATTTGAAAGAATATTACAGTAGTTTCCAGCGCTGTTCTATTTTGACCGAAATATTAATGAGACTTATTTTAAACTTTTGCTGAGCAGTAAAAGTTGGTAAGCACACAGACGAACTATCATATTATATAATGCATGCATTTGAAACTTCTTAGTTAATGCTTTGCATGAGACATTAAACTACTTTTTGCATTCTTATTGTGTTTTTCTAGGGGGCAATTACAACAAAAAGTAGCATTACTAAATTCAGCTTGCTACACGCTTCCAAAGCTGCTCATTAAAAGTCAGTCGTCAAAGTCAGGCAAACTTCAATTGAAGCATTCATACTCTAGGCCATGTGTACATACCTGTCTGTTGGGTTTCTTAATTGTATATAAAACTTAGTTCCAGGGGCAGCCACGAATCCCATGTATTGTATTGCCGTTGCTATAGTAACATGTGTGGAGTTTTTGGCAACCATTTTATTTCGTACGAGATTTCCTACCAAGGTTATACAAAAAAGAAATTAGTTTCTACCGTAGGTATTGCCTGATGAAAAAAATTATCAAAGCAAACAAAAGGCATTTTCAATCGTGAATCTCTAGGTTTATGCAAAAACTCCTGAATAAAACATGTGCAATCGTTCTTGACATAACTTCCAAATGAGAATGCTACAAAACGTCGATTTACATGATACAGAGTTGGGGTCCCTCTGATAATTATAATCAAGAAATATCGCCGTGGTAACAATTTCTGTTGTTGTTTATGACAAGACAACAAAATATAAGAGTTATAATAATTATTACAAGTTTTTATATCATCATTTATTATTTATCATTTTGTAAACATAATACTTGTAAATTGTTACTGTTCAACCTTGACAAATGAATGATTATTTTTTATTAATATGACTAAATAGTTCAAAATTACAAAAAATAAAAAGCGCAAACTTAGAAAAAAACAATGACAACTATATTGCCTATATATTTTAGTATTACTATACCAGTTCTTTCACTGTAAATTTCGCAAGCACTGACTTCAAAAGGCTTCAAAAGTTCATTAACTGCAATTAAAAATCAAACTTCAAGGGCTCAGAATTCTTATAATGGTGAAAATTTGAAAGAGCGCAGTTGTCTCAAAGTTTCTCATCAAAAAATTCAATTGTACGGATTCGAAATAGCAAAACAGGAGCAACAAAACTAGAGTTCAAAAAAACAGATTTTTAAATCACCACAGCACAAAAATTCGCCAATAATGTCCAATGATCTGCAGCTATCATACCTGCAGAACAAGCTGGGTGCCTTAGTTTTTGAAAGGAAAAAATTAAGAAATACCTGGTGCGTCTAGGTAAAAGCCTCGAGTAAGTAGCTTCAACGAATACGAGTCAAACTTCATAAAACGCTTAAAGTACTGTACAGGGCATTGACTAATGTTCACATTATAGTCCTGCAAGTAGATTAATATCTTCAGATAGCTCTTTGCCACAGAGAAAACAAAATGCTACTTTTGGTGAAATTTTTTTGATTATTATTACATTTTTGTTTACAAAAGCTTTCAGTTTAAATTATTTGTACAAATAATGAAAAAAAACAAATGCAAGTGGATGGTCAAGATTTGAGATGCTGCGATCCAAATAGCAATGAATCTCAACTTTTTTTACAAAAGTTTGTAAGAGTCTCATTGGCTCTTTGGTTACTCTGTACTTATATCGGGTTTTAACACAGCAAGCTGTGTTAAAACCTCATTTTAGAAAAGCACAAATCGCTTTAATGATATGGCAAATGAAACAGTGTCTGCGAAATCTAACGACACACTCACCCAGTTTCCTGTTGCTATGTCTCTCCTCAAAGTCTTCCATTTGTAGAAGTCTGATGTACAGGACTTCCTCAGTCCAGCTAGATGCAGATTTGGGAAGCATGAAAGCTTAGCTCTGAAAGTAAAACAGGCATTTATCAGTACTTATTGTCTTTGAGCTTTTTATCTGAAAATGAGCATGATGGTAGTAAATTTGCAATTATTTTTGACCAATTATTTTTGAACAACATTTCGCAGTGCTTGTACTCGAAACTATTTCTAAATTGGAAATAAATTAAAAACTAACTAAGCCTCCATTTTGCAATCAGTTTGATAAGGTGAAGGATGTGGTGGAGACAGAACTGTAGACAGTTGCATGGGGAAAGCCAGGATAATTTTGATGCCTGCCAAAATAAAGTTATTTTCACAGAGCACTACCGATGCTCAGCAGAGAAGAATTTTCACACATTTAGTTGTACTTCACTGTAACTCACCTGTTGCTTTGTACATCCTGTAGACTTGCTGGTTTACTGCAAGTTTTACCTTTAATACATTCACCCCAGCAGTGAGCTTTGTATTCTTTGTAGTACTCTGGTCTTGGAGGACAATTAGATAAATCTTTGTATATTACCTGAAAAAAATATAGAAAATTTACGAGATTTCAAACTTTCCTTGAAAAAACATTTCAGCAATCTGTTCTCATCATAGACCAGTAGGTCAATAAAATTTATCTATCAAATCGGCTTTGTAAAAAAAGGTGAGCACTAAACTGCTGAAAAGAGGAAATTGAACGTGGCATACCGTAAACTCTCATGAAATCAATGGTGGGGGCGAGGTGGGCAAGGCGAGGCGGGCAAGGTGGGGGGGGGGGGCGAGGTGGGGGAGGGGGGGGGCGAGGTGGATGGGGAGACTACAATGGGCAGGTACTCATATTTTCAGACGGCGGTCAGTGCTGCTAGCTAATTACAAAGTAGTAAAAGCGTTATTAGGAAAACTTATTACATTACAAACTTAACGCAAAAAAATTGCTTAGGTTTTGTAACTTTAAGATACAACAGAGTTGTCACAGCAAAAAAGTTGACATAATTTGCCCAGCTATCATTCTTTGTTTGACTTTGCTACAAAATAACATTTAGCAATTATCCTCTGTTTCGAAATAACTAACTTTAGATGATAAAAATTGAATCAAGCAAACGCTGATTCAGATAGGTAGTGTCAAATTACATATAGCTGCAGGCTATTAAAAATATTTCTGTTGTACTTTGTAATATGGTAGGGCAGTAAGAGGGTGAAAAGCTCAAAGGTGCCTCCACTCAGTGTAATTGCCCATGCAGATGTCAATTTTAAGAGGGGTCCATCATTTTATTACATCAGTTACTAATCTAGTTGTGGTGGATTTTAGCTTTACACGTATGCTAACCTAAAGGTGCTTCAGGCTGATGGTTTCCGCTGAACATGCCTTCCAAAATTCTTACGCTGCAGTGTAAAAGATGCAAATAGCTTATGGACGCTGCAGCCACCTTAATGGCCCTACAGCAGACTGTACCGGCCCCGCCGCAGACTATTATGCTGGCCCTGCAACCTTCATTATTTACCTACCAGGTCAGGAATGAAGATTTCCACCGTAGCCAGAGGATCTGGAATTGCTCAAGTTACCTCAGGAGGACCAATTCAGGACTTCACCTTTAGATACCATCTAATATGGACCGGAGGCTAACTAAAGACTGGGAATGACATAGTCTCGTATCATAATAAGTAAATAAATAGCATTGATATTGAATTGTGTTTGCAAGCAAAAACAAGAGCATTTAAGAGAATAAAAATAAAAATGATGTCAAGTGAGATTTGAAACCCCATACTTAGTGGACCCACACACTCCACTAACTGCACCTGCACTGCACTAACTCCCTGTCAAACAGCATTGAAAATACTCTTAACATTCCTAATCATAAGATTTATCAATAAATATACCTTTGCAAAGACTTTTAAGAGAAGAAACTTTCAATGATGGGAATCGTATCCAGTCCCTTTAAACAGCAACATTAACCATTAGGCAATAAAGCAATGTGTTTGGCCTACATGAAAAATAATATTTTAGTGCGCTAACTATGCGAAAAACTGCGAAAAAATTTTCAATTTTTTCAGTTATCTTCCTTGAGACACCTGAACACTATTTCTGATAGTACTACGACTGACAAAAGTTGTTCCGCTACGAAAACCGTAAATAACAAACATTTGGTTCGCACAATGTTTCCAGTGCAGGCTTTAACTCTTCCATCAAAGATCAGAAAGAAACTGGACGTCTATTCGAAAGATAGTTACAATACAGTCAAAACGATGTATAAATTTTGCAATTTGGAGTAGCGGTTGCTAAATTATAGTCATTTTTCGGTTGTAAAGAACTCTTCCAAAAATGGAATAGCTCTTTCGGCTGTATTGGTAGAAGCTTGGAAGATCAAATTTTCGTAACAAGACATTTAGGGCTACATGATGTAATTTTTCATTTGTCTCTGACTTGTTTCGTTTCCATTGTGTTGCTTTTCTGAGAATTTTTAAAAATTGGAAATAGCAAAACTTGAAACAGTTTTGTGCAATGGCTTTGAAGTCTGAAATGGTACTTTGACAAACCATTGTACACCTGTGTCGCAAGGTTCGGTTAAATCGCCCGGCTAGTTTTTTAACGGTGAGCTGTTTTATGTTAAAGATAAGTCTTTTATCGAAATACAAGATGGCCATTTCCAAATTGATTTTGAAAGTCGTTTCATCAATTGATATCAGAATGCGAGTAATATGCACCATCATCCATAGTTTGGTCATTATTTGTCAATCAGGTCCAAGCTTTTTAGGACATTGAGAGGCTGAAAAAACGATTTTTTACCTGTTTTTACAATTGATTTGCTTTGCTCTGGATTGTTCCATAAACATGTAACTAGCTTACTTTAATACCTACTACCTGAAAATCGAGTCGCAAAATGTTTTGTAGCTCTAGCTATAACAGTTTTTTGAGAAAAAGTGGCAAGAGTGCCATAAGGTTTGCCGTGAGAGAAGAAAAAATAAAATAAAATAAACAATAATTTTAGTACTCTGGTTTCTCTAAAATACTAAAATATATACTGAAACAACTTGGAAACATATTTTGGAAGTCAGCTTTTTTCATAAAAAAATTGGAACCCTTTAAATGTTTATCGGTTATTTCGAGTCAATAAATCCATTTGAGACCAAAATCAGTATTGGTAGTCAGAAATGAAAAAGATTGTAGCTAGAAAAGTAAAAAAAAAATTAATTAACTAAACTTTCCACTACGACTACTTGTTTTCTATTTCGATTTGAAAACTGTGAATTCGCATTGCTTTTCCAATCACTGATTTAAAGAAATGTGATTTTGTACTGTTGTGAACTACTTTGAAACTAAAAATCAGCAATTAGTTCAATACACATTTTCATAAATGGTCAATTGAGGAAGATTGAACCTTTAAACTGATATTCTGCCTTTTTAATTTGTTTTACGTTTAATTAAAAGCAAGTAGATTCTAGCAGATAATTAAAAAAAACAAAACGATTGTCTACAAAAAAATAAGTAACATTGATGCCTCATGTAAGCTTACCTGTAATTTAGGTTTGGTGCTATTAGTTTAACCTGTTTAATTGGATTATCGGGTCTGGTTTTCTCCAACATGGCTGTACTTGCTTGACGTTCGCTGGGATTGGTAGTTGTAGCTTGCTCAATCCATGTGAAAGTTGTCATCGGTTTTCTTGAATTGAAAAAAGGTTGATCAATTGTTAGGGAAACTTTCGGATAATTTGTTGATGGCGGATTGGGCTGGAGGTGAACAGTAATTAAAGCGCAAACTACCACTATTAGACACAGAAGAAGAAACTTGCTGAGCAAACTGCCATGTCTTTGAGCGAGCAACTCCATTGTGTGCAGTAGTGTAGTAGAGCCAAAACTGCAATGTGGCAATATGTACATGCATCAAATGATGCACACTGACCAGGTTTTGTTAATCTGTTATGCATGTTGATTTCTTTTTACGCTAGGCACGCATTGATGGTTGTCAGTGGCGCAGCCTCAAACAGTTATATGCAAGAGCAGACAAGCGGCTCAATTTTTGCGCCTTTAGTAACATGCCATTGTATTTCGCAGATGTTTTTAATCCTGCTGTGTTGAAGTTTTCTCTGTAAGTAAGCAAAAATGACTAAATAAACTTTTTTGACCGCAAAGAGCCTAGTACCCGGAAACATGAGATTCATTCAAAGCCAGTTTCCTAATATGACATTTCTTTGAATGGTAGCTCTCTGTCCCTGGAAGTTTTTTTATGGCTATTTAGACTGGGTATCAGTGAAAACTCAAAGGTGATGCTAAAAATTGGAAGAAAGTTACAGTTACCGCGATTTGGTGATTACTCTCCCACTCTCCAGAGTAAGAGCTGAGTCTCTTGCTGCGAGAACTTTTTAATATTTCAAGAAATGCACGGATTTTGTTACTGCAGTTCTCTGACGCAGTTGGCTAAAAAATTAAAACATGATTTTTGTAAGTAATGTTCATTAAAACGTTTGTTTCTAAATTAACATGTATTCATAAATGGGCAAGCAATTGAGCTACTAGAGGCACTAGCTAAAACTTGCAACCACGTAAAATAGTATTCATAGAGAGTGGTGGAGTTATTTCAAATGTTTCGTCAATAGCCATTAACGTAGATGTCAGGTTGTCTTTCATGTTAGGAGTAATCCTCTCTCTGTTCATACCGCAATAATGGCTCACTTTGATATAATATTACTTTATCACATGCCCTATAGTGAAATGTAATGAAATAATCTTTTCACTGGTTTTCCCATCAACTACCGACAATTAAAGCAAATAATATTAACTAGTTACCGTTGGCTGAAAAAACTCATCTTCATGATGTGCGTATAAAAAAAGTCATCAATGTTGTGTTATACGAACTTCCTGCCATTTGAGAAGCTCTACGAGTAGCAATAAAATTACATGATTTCTTTCAAATCCACCCTGTGAAGCAGATTAGAAGGTCTGAATAAATAGAGTCAATTTCTATGGTGAGAAAAATTGTTCTACGTCTAGACGTAATCTATGCGTTTGCAAGTTTTGAATAAGCATGTTTTGAGTAGAACTCCCAAGTAATTAAATACCTGAAAACTCATTGGAAATTGTTAAAAAGTCGCTACAAAGTGATGCCAACGTAAAAATTAACAATTACATAGTAAAGTGTGTGCGTATCTTTATTTGATTGTCGTTTAAACTTGTAAAACTGATAAAACTGAAATAGCTTCATGAAAATGCAAAAATATATATTAGATATATTTTACACAAAAATTGTGAGAGTGAAGATTTGCTCTTGTTCAAATTTCTAATGGGACTTTACAAAATTGAATAATATTCAAAATAACATATGACTAAAATGTAGCAATTTTTTTGCAAAGGAGAACTGGCAATCAGACATTAATAACAAACGATAACCACTCATTTTGTGATTCGTTTTACTCAACTCTCTGATCACTTTTTCATTGTTCGGCCTAGTGTGGCTATCGTTTGTCCAGAGTTATCAGCTTGAGGGACTGGTTCATCTAATCTTCTGATTAGTTTAATTTCTTTTAACACGCCACAGCAGATGTCCACTCCATCTTTCTGCAATCAGTATTACAAATTGAGCAGGGTTAAACTAACAATTCTCCGCATATTAATTCATATGCGTTAAGCATTTGTAAGCTTGTGCGTTTATCAGTCCGTGTGACCGAAGCGGGTGTGCCAATTCCACTGTGCTTAGATAGTTGAAAACTTCAGAGCAAACAGCTATGGGAGCATTTAGTTGGAAAGTCAGAAATCGGTTTCGCCACCATCCAACTAAAATGTTTGTGGAATTAAGTTTTTGCTAATGTTCGGAAATACAAATTACAAAAAAATGACGGATAGATTGAATCAAACACGTAACAACTTCACATTATTGGTCTGTCGTTGCCAGTTAGTTGGGTCTGTGGTGGGTGACGACAGCTGCGGTTAATCAAACACAATTAACAATCAATAAATAATAATCAGCGTAGCGTTTAGTTTAAGCCTGGTGCACACTGATCACTGACAGTCCCTGATGCATCACTGACAGTGTCACTGATGCATCACAGAAATGATGTTCACAATGTCATAATTCAACGCCGATTGCTGAACACTGACAACCAGGGGCAGTCAGCAAGGCTATCACTAACAACACCTGTATTCGCTAAAAACTTGATCTATAAATCATAACAACCAATAGAATTGTATTTGATTAGCAGCAAGTGACTAGCAGTCAGTGATCGATAGAATCAGCATTGTAGAGTGCAAAGACGGTCATCGTAAATGCATAGACTCCATACTAAAAGTTCCAAGTAATTACACATCCATACTATTGCAGCAATTACAATTGGTTTATTTATAAATAATAAAACGAATGTAGTAAAATTTACGTTGTGTATATTGATCATTTGGTATAATAAAACATGTGGATAAAAGTGGTATAATACGAGCAGATCTGCATCCTAGTGTCCAAGGAATCAGGCTCTCCTGGTTTCCAAGTGCCTTTTTGAGCACCAGATGCTGAGAGAACCATTTTAAGGTACTTTTTTGTGTGCACCAGGTGTTGATTATGTCAGTTGTTACTGCTTGTAACAATTCATATGATTATATACTATATAAGTATTTTTTGTGCAGGGGTTGTTCATATTGGGATTTGTATCATGGTTTTGATTGTTGAGTGGACTAGTGAAAAAAACGCAGTGCTGTATTATTATAATAATATTGACAGTCTTAAGAAGGTATTATTAGGTATTAAAATGTGGATGTTGATACATTTTGTTCGAATATTCGTTTGAGCATGAGGTTAATAAAACTTCATCAGAGTAAGTATACAATTTTTGACAAGATCTAAAAACTTTATTTACCAAAATAAGTACAGATATTGCTATTTAACAAGTAGTGCTGATAATAAAAACATGAGCCAAATCGATCAAAATATGACCGACTATTATTTAATGTAAAACGCGTGTTACAGTTTATGTCTTTCTTTTGAGAAACCCCGCATCTTTTGAGGATTTAATAATTGACGATTTATCTTTTTTATGTGAGCCTTGTTGCTGCTGTTGGAGTAATTGAGTGTGCACTCTTTAGGTCTCTGTTGCGATTTCGCTTTTTCAACACTTTATCGTTAGTCGAGTTTCCTGTCAAAAACTCATCAGTTGTTGTGCCCATCTTTTGTTGATTCTATGAACACGACTTGTGAAAACTTGCAATGCGTTTTCAAGTTTTTTATCGCAAGAGTTCTGAAGGACTGTCAAGTCTTGTTCAGACAGAGGCTAAATATTACTTTCTACTGTCTTTTCATCGTCTGTAAGTAGTAATATATGAGCAGATCTCCCTACCAAGTGTTTTTTTGTGGATTTGATCTTGGAGTTGAGACAATGGGTTACGGCGTTGGATGAATTCGCCGAGTTTATATTGTATTTTACTTGAGGGGTACTTGAGTGGCATTTGAATGGCATTTAAGTGGCATTTGAGTTTTGATTAGTTTTTTACTTAATTTGAACTTATATGGCATATAGATTTTGAATGTATGGCATTCAAGTTTTGATAACTTTTTACATAACTCGAACTCATATGGTATCTTGAGAGAGAGGGGAGAGGAGAGAGGAGAGAGGAGAGATGGGAGATGAGAGAGGAGAGAGAGAGAGAGAGGAGAGAGATTTTTTAGTTTTCTATACATTCATGTATATATGGTTAGTTATGTACATATTTATGGCTATATTTATGGGATACATAAAGAGAACATATTAAATATTGTAAGCTTGAAATAGTTCCAATATCATTTCAAATGAAAAAATGGATGATGAGAGATTTTCATCCGTTTGTATGTATCTACATATATCTGATTGAAAATGATATAATAATTCAGTAGTCCATTGTATTGAAATCAATTTTTGAGTGAGCTCTTTATTCCATACTTTTCTTTGAATTTTCTTTAAGTAATCATTAATACTGACAGTTTTTGACATTTTTACAACTGTTTGAAAATTGTTTTTAGTCATAAGCTTAAATATTTCTACTGAATTGTCAACGTATTTATGTGTAGTGTATGGTCGGTATTGTATCGGTGAAAGTTCTCCATGTAAAGAAGCTGCAGTTAGCAAATGCTGTGTCATACATAATAATATAGCTTGTAATGTCAAGCGATATCCAATCTTTTCCTGTACTTCAACATTTTCTTTAATATAGCTATGATATATCTTTGGAAGGTAGTCTTTGATTGTGTATCTTTTTGAACTCATAATGAACTAAAATAAAATGTTAAGTATTAGTATATGATGATTAAACAGTGTTGTAAAATAATTACATTTTAACTTTTATTAAGTAATTTTTCTATTAATTCTTATCTTATCACCAAGAAATCAGCTGTAGTAGTTGATGAAATCAGTTGTAGCAGTTGATGAATCAGTTGTAGTAGTTGATGAAATCAGCTGTAGTAGTCGATGTTTTATTGCTGGAGAGAATGATTTCTATGCAGAGAGAGCTGTTCTTATATAGTATAAGCCACTCCTACTCATTTAGCTTATAGCCATTAAAAACACTCACGCGAAAACTCTATCAGAATAGTGTTATTCGCGTGAAATATCCCTGTTTTATTCGCGTGAAAATAAAAAATTTCATTCCCGCGAAAGCAACGGTTTCCATTCGCGTGAAAATAAAGTATATATTCCCGCGAAAGCATTGGTTTGTATTCGCGTGAAAATAAAATTTTTATTCCCGCGAAAGCAATGGTTTCCATTCGCGTGAAAATAAAATTATTTATTCCCGCGAAAACATTGGTTTGTATTCGCGTGAAAATAAAATGTTTATTCCCGCGAAAGCATTGGTTTGTATTCGCGTGAAAATAAATTATTTATTCCCGCGAAAACATTGGTTTGTATTCGCGTGAAAATAAATTATTTATTCCCGCGAAAACATTGGTTTATACTCGCGTGAAAATAAAATGTTTGTTCCCGCGAAAGCAACGGTTTCCATTCGTGTGAAAATAATTTATTTATTCCCGCGAAAACATTGGTTTGTATTCGCGTGAAAATAAAATGTTTATTCCCGCGAAAGCAACGGTTTCCATTCGCGTGAAAATAAATTATTTATTCCCGCGAAAACATTGGTTTCTATTCGTGTGAAAATAAAATGTTTATTCCCGCGAAAGCAACGGTTTCCATTCGCGTGAAAATAAATTATTTATTCCCGCGAAAACATTGGTTTCTATTCGCGTGAAAATAAAATGTTTATTCCCGCGAAAGCAACGGTTTCCATTCGCGTGAAAATAAATTATTTATTCCCGCGAAAGCATTGGTTTGTATTCGCGTGAAAATAAAATATTTATTCCCGCGAAAGCAACGGTTTGTATTCGCGTGAAAATAAAGTATTCATTCCCGCGAAAGCAACAGTTTCCATTCGCGTGAAAATTAAATGTTTATTCCCGCGAAAGCATTGGTTTGTATTCGCGTGAAAATAAAATATTTATTCCCGCGAAAGCATTGGGTTGTATTCGCGTGAAAAAATGTTGATTCATAGGATTTAATCAGTGCAACTTTACCTATTTAAGAGCCACTGTTTTCACACAGAAAGCATCCAGTTCTACAACGACTAGCGGAGGAGCAACATCTACTAAATCTTTCATTGCAACAACTAGGAGCTCATCTTCTTTATAAAGGTAAGAGTAAAAATATTTATTTTTTGTTAGCTAACGCTACTAGCTGAAGGTTTATGACCTTTATGATCTTTTAAAATTAATTACGAAAAATTAAACAAAATGTTTTGTTTTTTTAGAATGAATACTCAAGACGAAGGAAGTCAACCGATGAATGAAGAAGCAGGATCCCAGCAAACCCTTTCCCCATCACCTTCTCCTATCTTTGATATGGCAGAAAGTCAATTGGTGGTTGATGAACCAGAATCTCAACAAGATTTTACTTTATTCACATCTCCTACTAACAAGCTGTCTTCAAAAAGAACATCGATGAGGAAACGATCTTTTATTGATTTGACAAAAGATGATAATGAAACTGGCTCGAAGTGCAAAAAACTAGTTTTGACGGATGTTGGAGATGAAAGGCTTTTTCGTCACACCAGAATACCCTTTCAAGATGCTGGAAGTAATGAACTAACCACTCTCACCTACAAGAGCGCTGGGTTAATAAACTCTCTCTCTCCAGATAGTCTAGAAAAACTTGAAGAATCCATGGAAATCCGCGAACTACCTGTACCAACAGTTATGGAGGTGTTGTCTGTTGAATTTCGTGATGAATCAAAGTGCACCGTGATTTACAACTACCGAAAGGATAAGAAGATAACTCGGGTGAAGAGTGATATTTCAACCGAAATAGGACTGCTTGTTAATAAAGCTAAGCAAACACGTCCAATTGTTTTAATTTAGATGGGAGAAGGAAAGACAGGAGATGCGATTTTTCGTACTGCTGAATCTCATGGATGTAATCGAAAGATCAACGATCCATTCAACTCATTGTATGGCAAGAGTGTGAGACAAATACAGGCTTATTTCAGCGTTGCTCACCTACATGATTTTCCGACAGGAAGTGTTATAGCTTATGAGAATCCTGGAATGCTAAGAAAATGTGATACTCGTTGGAACAAGACTGCCGATGTTATAGTGGCTAATTACAGATGTATGGTGAAAGGAGAGCTATTGATTGGAGATCTTAGCATCCCTGCTCAAATAGCTTCATCTGTGGTGGCGGAAAAAAGTGGTGTAATCGTATTCAGAGGACTGAAACAAAATACGAACAACATGATTTCCTACGACATCATTCTACTCTCAGCTCTTCAAGCTTTCATTCAAGTCTCAGAACTGTTTGATACTTCGCTGCAGCACACCTGTCTCTCCTACTTTGATGAAAATGAAAAAGAGAATTGTCCAGAACAGCATATCAGAGTCTTAATCGATAACACAAAGGATGTGACTCGTCTTCTATGATGGTAAGTTTCATATCTATTTAAAGAAAGATCTGAAGTATTTTTGTAAAATTAATTCATATAACTATGTATGATAGAGTCATTAGTTACTATGTCTTTTAGATATAACTAAAGAGCGCTCCTGAGGAAGAAAATGAGAAGATCTTATTTACTTCTTGCTTGAAACATTACAAAATAATAGTTTTTATAGGTTCTGTAGTGTTTAGCACAAATAATGAGATAAGTTGTATTTTATTCATTATATTTGTTATATCAAATAAAAATCAATTATAATAATTTATTTTAACAATTTACTTAGTAAATTAGTTCCTTGTATATGTACACCATCTATTCCTTCTACTGTATTATCTTCTATGAACTCGAAGTTAGGATAGGTCTGTATGATAAATCTCCGTATTGAGTGATCTCTCATCTCACTATCTCCTATGTCTCGTAAACTTCTAACAATTTCATCCATACTCCATCCTCTACTTCTCAGTAAACAAAAGTATACACAATAGTCGCCACATACAGTTGAAAAAAAAATTTGTAGTTGTGTTTCATTACTTCGTATTGTTTCATATCCTCCATGAATACTTAGTATTTCATTTACATCCGGATAAAAGGAAACAGAACGTCCAAACGAGTCAAAAAAATCCACCTCTGAATCATTAGCGTACACAGCCAACCAATGCTCTCCGGGTTGATGAGAATAATGGGTGTTGAATACGAAACATCCTGTTGGAAAATTGCAAATTTGCTTCCAAAACTGTTCTCTAGCTCCAACATGAATCCCTACGCTTTGACATAAAACGTCTGAAGATAAGATCGAACGAATTTGTATGGTATTCATCTGTAACTTTCTGTTTAAAGCACTGCGTCACCTCCGATAGTTAATTGAAGAATGCTATCCATCTCCAACACACCGTCTTTTACAAAGTATGCTACCAGGGATAATCCATCCGTCGTGTTAGCGCTAAAACGAATTTCCACACTTGTTGTGACATTTTTCATAGAGTGAAAACCTTCTTTAAGAAAATCACCAGTCAAATCAAATCCATAAAGTGTAGTACCATCAAGGTATTGTTCTTTCGTAATACCGAGACTATCGCCTTCAAGCAAAGTTCCGGTAGCGTGTAGAAACTGATGATATTCTCTTCCAAAAATTCCTCTAGCATAATTTGGTTCAAATCTCCTTCCAATTGGACAATCACCAACTCTCAATACAATACTATCAACACTAGCATGCTGCATTCTATATGGATTCAAGGCAAAACGTCCGTTCATTGCGTTGTGATTAACTAAACCTAAATAAATTTGTTTAGGTTTTTGTTTGTTTTCTTCCAAAGTGATGTCGATCTGCGCAACACCAGCACGAATTCCATATAGTTTTATCCGTTTTCGATCAACAGGATAAATGTAGTTGTGACCTTCCAATGCCAAGCTGAGTTGGGAGTTTTGTATTGTAGGATTCACCTTAACTTTACAAAGATGAAGTTCAAATTTATCAATTCTAATCTTTGCTCCTCCATTAGGCGACTCATCTGCAGCAAACAAAGCTAGTTTTCCAGAGGCACGCTCAAACTCCAGCTGCATAGTAGGACCTGGTATTATTAGTTTTTTTTGCTGAAATAATGCGAGATGAGGTTTTCCAGTTAATTCTATTGTCTTTCCAGCTATGATTAGAGCTTTCCTCTTTTTCTTATCAGCGGTTTTGTGATCAGTAGCGTCTTTGCTAGTTGAATCATCATACAACCATCCTTCCATCTTACCTTGATATTTCTTTCTTTCTGCACTGTTTTCGAGTAGTTGTGAAAAGTAGGAGCGTAAACCGTAGTTGTTAGCGTATTCAACGGTGGTTCCTTCTATCGACATTTTCAACTCACTGAATAATGCATGCATTGAATCCCCCATCCACACAACTGCATCATCATCATTACCTGCAATATCGCTTCCATCATCTTGAACAACCGTGGCTTCAACTTGCAGAAACGAGTTGTAGAGATCTGTGTAATGTTCAGTGCTCCCTGACAAGGTTAACTCAATACTACCATAAGGATCTAACCTATCAGGTCTGATGACAACATATTCCGATCTTTCTACCGATATGTTTGTTGGTTCCGTAGCAAATACATCCAACGTTGGATTTATGTTGTAGGAAGAACCTTCCAACTTATTACCTGTTGTTCCATTTAGGCTAGCCATCTTTTGCGAGTGATGAATGCTTGAAGCGTTACCGCTTAATGAATATAGATATCGAGCTCAGCTGTCTTTATACCGGATTCTACTGCTATTAAAATATACCACGATTACCAACACCTCTCCTCTTCTTTCCACCTCTTGTTTTTCTCCTTTTCATTCTATCTGGACGGACTGCATTGAGCACATCTCCTCCCAGATCATTCAACTCTGCCAATCCCCTCTTCTTTGCTGACGCTGCAAAACTTTGACCATCGATGACATCACGCGCTACATTTCCACCTACAGACAATGCTCTTTTCCCCAAACTAATTGCTCCTCTTTTCAGCATTGGTGCTGCAGATTTAAGTAAACTTGAAAAAATACTACCAAGTCCATTTCCTCTCATATTAGGCATCACTCGTCGTCCACTATACACTCCAATTCCATTTCCAGCTTGCATCTTGTAGTACTCATCAAAAAAATCTTTTGAATCCTCAGGGGTGTATCGTACCAAACTCATTTTAATTTTTTCTCTCTATAGTGAACCGTCAACACAACCTTTCCACCATCAAATGGTATTCGTTGACCGTCGTCACTCGTTATAAGTACTTTAATCATATCACTATTTAGTGATGAAGCGTCAACATAGTGGGGATTTTTAAATTCTTGATACACAACACTATTCTTCTTTCCTTGAACTGGAACTACTCTCAATAAAGGTACATTCGTATCTCCTACCATTCTATTATCAACAATGTTGGAATAAACATACAGGGATGTTAAACCGGAATTTATATCAGGGGGTGTGATATTATTGTATCTACCACGAGGGTATGTAGTTTTTGATTCAAATCCAAAAATATATGCTATATCTTTGGAAAAGCTTATGGCAGTATCAGGATCACTGTTAGTTAGTAAAGCGCTGTTGGTGATCTTGTCGTAGGAGATGGCGAATTTCTTGTCTAAATCCATTTCATTCATTCTCTTTCGTATAATCTCCTCCAACTCCTCTATACTATCATATCTTCCATTACCGATTAGGATGAAGGACTTTTCGCTTTTACCAGAGACATTAGTCTTTTCTAGATATATTTTCCCTTCGGTAACATTTTTCCAATTATTAGAATAAGTCATATCTAGTAGAGCTAGCTCCCATTTACCGCCATCGATAACCAAATATTTATACAGTCTCACTGTAAATTCGGAATTGTTATTATCAGGAAACTCTTCACCACTAGAGTTTGAGGGTAAAGTTATCAGCATCGACATTTTCCCAACGTATGATGATTATATCAAGCGTTGTTTCCTTATAAACTATTCATCTACCCAGTCATTGAACTTTTCTCCATAACCTAACCACTTAACCAGAATCTGTCTTTTACCTCTTCTCATTCTTCTTCCCAGTATCTTTTCAATTCTGAAAATCGTGGGTTTTTTTACTTTTTGCAACTCTTTTTCGTAAAAGGTACCATCGATCATCTCCTCAGCTAAATCTTTCACCCTATATACAACAGGTTTTTCATCAATAAGTACATCGGTGATTATAAAAATCTCAATCGTCCAATTCGGGGTGTATCCTCTTTCAAACGCTCCTCTTGCCTTACTTATTCTCACATAATCCCCAACCTTTAGTTTTGCTTCTTGAGTTAAACTATGTTCACCTCCTTCATACACACGATTCCATACAAGTTCTTGATTTTGAAAATTCACATCATTTGGTCTCATACCTATAGCACCATGAATTGTGTTGTTGTATGCATTAACCATTTCTGGTAAAACATCAATGTATCTATCATCATCTTTATATGTCAAATATCTATATATCTTCTCTTTTAAAGTTCTGTTAAAACGCTCCACCATCGATGCCTTTATCGTTTCATTTTCGGTTGTAAAGCGCTTGATCTTTTTTTCCGCCAGCAGAGTCTTGACATTGACGTTGTCAAACTCTTTACCTTTATCAGATTGTAAAGCTTTATAGTTTTCCCCTTCTAGTATTCTTCTCAATCCTCTTGCTACTACCGGTCCTGATTTGTTGATGAGCGGCACAGCCCAACCTTTTCTAGATAAAGAATCAATAGCAGTCAGTAAAAATGCTGTATTATTATTTTCATCTCTTCGAGATCGAACATCCATCAAATCTACCTGTAGCTGCTCCCCTATTCCAGCTACAATTGTAGGACGACGCTTAAACTTGGTTACAACTTTTTTATGTAACGTGTAGGCATCCTCACCACTCAACCATTCACGGATTCTTTTTTCTCCCTCTCGTTTTCTACGAGCTTTCAGTAAAGCTCTAGCTCCTCGTAGAGATGTATGTAATGCAGGATTGTAATACAACTCTTTTAGCGTGTCGATGTCCATGAATTAGTACCGGGAACGACCAACTTTTTCTTCTGAGTCTTACGTGTTCGATGCGGGGATTTTCTGACAGTTGTGATTCCTTCATCAGTTAGCAGGCTTTTAAATCTACTGTAATTGGTATTTCCCGATTGTATTTTACCTCCTTCGGTTAGAACGTCTCGTAGTAAAGTTTTGGAAGTCCTAGGATTCAACCAATGTTCTCCAATTTTCAGTCTGTTCTTCTCCGAGTCGTATCCACCAATTTTACTCAGATTTTTCAACATTCTGACAGCGATCGTTTGATCACTCTTTTTTGTTGTTAAATCAGCTGCTTTTTTTTCAAAATCTTTTAAATTTCCGCTTTCACTATCGTGCTCATCATCTCCATCAGTAAGAAATGTACTTCCTAGTAAGGTTGTGTCTTCAGTATCAAACAACCTTCCTTTTATTAATTCCATCCCAATATCATCATCATCATCATCAACCACTTTCACTGATTCTAACTCATTGTCTTTATCAACATTTGGTGAAAAGACATTAGGTTTATTATCGATAACTGTGCTATTGGCCAAAGGAAAAGTAGACTCTGTCTTTTTTTTCTTAATGAGATTCCAACTATCCTTTTGTGTCTGGTTTTGGTTATTTTTAATCTTTTTGACATCAGACAAATACCTACGTAGGTTTTCAACATTTTCATCTAACTTTTCGTATGAGGATAAGTCAGAATCATAAGCCGTTTCCAGTAGATCATTTCGCTTTCGCTTCATATTTCTCACTGTTATAGCTTCCATAGGATTATAATACAATGGAGGTCTGGTTTTCTCTTCCTTTACCACTGTTTTATCATCCTTTCTTTCCGTTAATCTATAGTATTCATCTTCAGTGAGTATAAAATTACGTCTGGAGAATGTTAAAGGCTGACGATTCATCTTTTTATTGATGATAAAACAGATACAATAGGTGTTATAATAGCATCCAAAAGATTCCCTCTACCACTCTGAATCAAAATTTTACGCTTATCATCAACTCTCCCTCTACCACTAAGTTTATGTAGCTCCTTCTTGTAACGCTGCAACTCAATAAACTGCTCAGAATCAAGAGGAACATTACCTAATATAATATTTTTAACACTTTCTATCAATGATTGAAACAAATCTGAGTTAGCCTTTTCGACTATAGCGATTTTTCCTTTCTTACTCAGATCATCCAGAGCTAAAATCGCCATTCTATTTCGCATCATTCGTGTTGAGAGTTTCATCTTTATCTTCTCCCTCCGCCTAGCACACTTTTAAGTAACCCAGGAACTATATTGCTGATGATAGGTCCTAGTAGAGCACCTAAAATCCTCCTTTTTGCAATACAGCTTTCTTATCATCTAACGTTGATTTTCTTACTAAAGCGCTAATATCCTTCACGTTTCGCTGCAACTCATTATACTGAGATGATGTCAATGGTATCGTTCCATTTATAATAGCTTTAGCACATTCCATTAGAGTCATAATAAACTCCTTTTTGGCTTTGGCTATAACAGACTTTTGAATAGCAAAGGTTGTATTGTTGAGCGATAACAACACAGCTGCATTTTTTGTTAATTTTTTCTCCAAAGCTTTAGACATTATAATGCTTTCGTGTTGCGTCGTTGAATAACAAAATACGATTGAGGTGAAGTGAATAGTAATTGTATTTATATCCTTTTACTTGGGTACATATAATATCATAGGGAGAACTGATGTAAAATTTCCCAATAGTCTATATTGATCATTCGTTTGTTGAGTCGTATCTATTCGTAAATAAGAGTATGGTTTCTTTGTTGCATCTTCAAAAGCCTCTTGTACATATTTTATTTTTGATGGAAAACATTGTCGAGCCAAATAGGAAATAGAAGAAGCATCTCTAGGGTTTTTAAAAAGAAAAAAATAATGACTATTCAAGGAAATTGTACGATTTCCTTTTAAAAACAGATTCTGAACAATAAAAAACACACTTATGTTCAAATGATGACTATGTTTTGTATACAAAGCATTAGCATCAGCTTTACCAGAAACTTCATCCATGAGATCATCAATTATCAGCCATCGATTTTTACCATCTCTGGGAAAACTCACTGTTATATCTATCATGCCTTCATGAAAAATCACTCCTGATACATCATCAAAGGCTTTTTGGTAGGCTCCATAACAGTAGTGAATCTCTGTTGGTGGAGGGTGTGCTATAGTCTGACTAGCTTCAATCATTCGAAAAATCGCTTGCGTCTTTCCCGATCCAGTTGGTCCTGCAATCATTGCTGTAAAAGGAGATCGCATCGTCGGGTCATAATCTTCAGGTTTCCCATTCATCATAAAAAGATGTTCATCAATCAACAGTAGTTTCATTTATGATTCCAACAGGAGAGTTTCTCGCTTTTTGTATTTTTTCCATAGCTTCTTCATACATACTAAACTCAGTAACACCTCCAAAAGTGGAAAGCCCTACGACAAATACCAAAATTATCATAATTATCAACGCTTTACGCTTCATACTCGGTAAAACATCTATCATATCACGTTCAGCACCATCAATAGTATCAACTTCATTCATCGGTCTCATCTCAACATCATCCTCCGTCGACATCTTAACTTCCAATAACCATACAATCTTATCACGTTTTCATTTATATACAATGTTAAAACTATCAAAAAAATCAAATGCCATACATGCAAAATCTATATGCCATATAAGTTCAAAATAAGTAAAAAAATAATCAAAAACTCAAATGCCACTTAAATGCCACTCAAATGCCACTCAAGTACCCCTCAAGTAAAATACAATATAAACTCGGCGAATTCATCCAACGTCGTAACCCATTGCATAACCTCCAAGGTCTAATCCACAAAAAAACACTTGGTAGGGAGATCTGCTCATATATTACTACTTCTGTAGACATTTTTACGAGTAGTACTAAAAAAAAATAAAGAAGTTTTGTTAACGACTAATGACAAAAATCGGAAATATTTAGTATGAGTCTTGAATAATCTTTTGACAGCAAATGTTCAAGCTTGCCAGCACTGATCACTTTTTTGTTGAGTTTCTGAATATTCAAGTCTTAAACAGCAGCTTGATGTATTAAATAACTTTCTAGGCCTACTCAGTCCTGATTTACAAACTTCAGAAAAAGCCATTGGCCTCAAATGCTTGTCGCATCAGCTGAAATTTAGCTCACTATAACTTCCATTGCCGAGTACGCCATCCTTGGATTGTGGGCGTGGTCAATTGTAATAAACAATAGCAATTTTTTATAAATGAAGTCACATTGTCTGCGTTTAAAATAAAATCTGATTGGGCAAATCATTTAGTCTTAGGTCTACTGAGGGTCATTGCAACAGGAATAAAGAATCCTTATAAAAAACACCCCATCAAAAATAATTTCTAAGATTTAATGTTGGGTTTCACTATTACGCGCCTATTTTTCATCTGACTTGAATTTGCATGCTGCACGCATAAAATCGGAATTAGTGGTTTCTCTCAATATGGACGCAATTAGTGCACATGCATCGTAAACAAAATCAACGCTTGTTTATTAGGCAAATTTCATAAGTGAAATGGCAACAAAAGACGATTGCGGGATTCGTCAGGTGGTCCAATCTGATCACAATCTCAAGGATCATCTTAAAACTCTTTACATTAATTGGATAAAAAATTGTGCTTATTTTGGTGAGTTAGGGAACAATACATGGTATTCATACATGAATGGACAAGTAGTGAGTATGTAGAACAACACAATAAATAAAATAATAATGAAAATAAATGGCGGGATCTGATTGGCCAAATAAATACTGTACGGAAAAGCAATATACTTCCGATCCGAAGATGACATCAATTTTAAGCAGTGTAAAAATTGGCGAGCATTTCTAGAAAAGGGGTATTATGCAGGCTTGTAGATCAGCAATGAGTAGGCCTAGAGGGTTATTCAATACATCAATCTGCTGCTTAAGACTTGAATATTCAAAAATTTAACAAAAAATTGTTCGATGCTGGGATGCTTTAAGTTGGTTTATGACTCACCTAACTTCCTTGCAGTAGCTTAGATTTACTATATTCATTCGGGTTGGCACTGCTAACAGTTCCTATGATAATTCGAACTGAAATCATATGCAGGAGTTGTCCTTCTTTTACAGTGAGTAGCGAACGGAAAAATGATTGTATCAGTAGTGAGATAGCAAACCATAGACCTTAGGTCTATGCAGTAAGCAAACATGCTCGTATTACTAAGTAATACCAGTCAGTTTTGTGGAATGTTTACATCACTTACTCATAGTAATAGTAAGTAGATGAGTAGCAATAAAAACAACAATAAATAATAATAAATGATTATTAATAAATATGATAAGAACTATAAGAAATGATAGTCAATTACAGATAAATTATTATAATTAAATAATAAATATTTATTACTATAGAAATAATAATCTAGTTTGCCCACTTATCAGGCAGAGCTATGATTCTCTGAACTCTGACAGTTTCCCGAAAAAATAGTATTTTATAATTAATTAGTAAGCTGTTGTTAAACTTGCAAAGAGTCATTATTATATAAATGTAGAAAAAAGAAAGTTGAAAAATAACAAAAACTGATTTACAGACAAAACGCCAGTTTAATGCCTTCGCCACAAAAGAGCTGTCCAAGCGAACTCGCATCCATCAACACGAACGATTCACATGATTCTAATAAATGCTCAACCGAAACAAATACAAATTAATACGGTTTGAGGAACCGCAGTGAGCTATCACGAACAAACCCGAACCAACTCGTACGAGTCACAATTCCTATGACCCAAATAGACGATTTATGAGTTCAATCTGAATGACATAGTGATTGTAATGCTCTTTTGTAACATTGTGCAAGTTGTTAGTATCGGTAGCAAATGCAGTACCAGCGCACAGTATACCTGTCAATTTTTGATTTGAGCAGAGAGAGATAGCGAGTGAGGAAGGGAGAGATAGAGAGGATAGAGTGGGGCGGGGCTGGAATAGCCCAGGGGTAGAGCAAGATAAAGGGTGAGAAGTAGAGCGGGACAGGCAAAAGGTGAAGTGGGGGAAGATAGTGTCAAAAACAGAGCGGGCCGGAGTAGTGATATTTGAATACAACGGGTAATACTGCTAGTAATTGTATGTAATAATGCTTGTTTGTGATCTTATTTGTAATGCCATCTAATGAGCTAAAAGGACGTTTGTAAAAGACTTGATTATTTTAATAAACTACATACCAAAAATGCTGAACAAAGATCAACGGCTACAAAAGCCAAATCACCAACGGAAATCTACGAACAGCTTTAAAGGCCTTAAAATCATTACCATTGCTCAGCACCAGCTACGGATATAAATGCTAGTGTTTAATGGTCTACAATTTGAATGCTTTTACGACTCACCCTGAAGTGGCGGTTGAAGCAGAGGTAGATAACTGGAGTAATGAAACAGTTAATGAGAGGCACCACAGTGAATATCATAGTCACAGTGTATGTGCTAACATATTTTGGTTTGCTATCTTTTGGTAAGCTATCCAGTAGCATCCATATCAAATAGGAGGTCCATGTGACGACAGAAATCATCGCATCGACAGCTAACATGACTATTACCTGTGAAAGTAAAAACTCAGTATTTTAAATATTTCATGTGAAATACGTAGCTGTGGTAAACTTATGTCATAACAAAAATGTGTCCGCTAGATCTGAACATGATGCCTTTCCTTTGCTCTCCAAACCAACATTGCTAGCAGCCTGATTCAAATGTTCTATAGATCACTGAATATCAGAAGAATAACTTGTCCAAAATGATTATTTGTAACCATCTACATAGATTGATCTCTCTGTGAAATTCATTTTTTTTTCTTTTAAAAATGAATAACATTACATAAACACACAAAAATCATATTTTATTATGTGTACGATTTTGTAAAAATATCATTTAATCATTTTTTAACGATCTCATTTATTGCAAACCTTTTTAGCGGAAGTTTGGCACAAAGAAAAAAAAATAAATATTTTATTGCTACCACAAATACTACTTTTCAAAAGCTGATTTTTGAAAAAAGTATTTTCAATTAGTCACTAAACAGTGTTATTTTTTCTTATTTGGATAAATAATATTTTACAAAAAACCGCCATAACATAAATGCTCCCTCGCTTCTTTTCCCTCTTTTACGCTCCAATGGAACTACTCTAAAAGATGGTTGAACTAGTTCAATTGTTACCTTGTTGGAGCTTCTCTTATTGGGACTCCTTCCAACTTTGCTCTCTTTTCTCAATTTCACACCAACAAATACATAGGCTACCATAATGACAAATGCGGGAATACAAAACTTGACAAGAAGGCAGGGTACGAGCAATGCATGTTTAACTGTACCAAGCTTACACAATATCCAACCTTCAGTGGGTATATCATATATAACAGCACTGTTCACAATCAAATCTATTTGTAAAGCTGCCGCTATCACCCATGAAGTCAAAACAGCAATAATAATATGCTTCTTGTGATAGCTTAAAATTTTTAGAGGAAAACACACAAACACAAATCGCTCAATGCTGATGATTGTGTTTCCCAGCAGACTGGCATAGAATATGGTGAATGTCAGGTAATTGTGTAGTTTGCATAGAGCGTCACTGTCGATGTATGAGATGTTTAAGCAATTTGTCGAGATACTAAAGGCTGGAACCATACATGCACCAAGAAGATCGGCAATAGCTATGTTGATCAGCTGGATCTTTATAGACTTTCCAAAAGCTTTGCCTTTAAGGATGATTATAATGGCGGCAAAGTTCAGCAGTAATCCAAGAGCTGTAATCAACACATAAGCTGCCAGACAGGCAGAAACGGCCATTCTATTGTCCAGAGTCGTGTTAAGCTTTTCACTGTCATTTGGTGGCTGGAAATCCATGTTTGTCCCGTTCACAGGTGTGACCATGTTTCTATCATTATCAAATAGTATGAAAAATACTCTCTCAGGAAATAAAATTATTGATTCTTTGCCGACAATCTAACGCTGATGAGATATGAGCCACTGAGCGCACACAATGTTGACACTAGTTGAATTGCTTCTCGTGCTATATAACAACTTGATTATGAAATAGTCAAGTTTATGGCTGTCATAATCAACAGTTATTCATATGACAGGAAGAAGGAAACATTATTGGCAAGTACATGACCACTATCTAGAAGTGGTGACTCACTGATAAGGCTCAGGCTTGAGGCTTTGTTGTTAAACACCCAAACCACTCATATGCATACAAAATACTAACAAACAAGAAATTATTACCGCAATTTAGTAAAATTTATCAGTGTAAGTGCTACAGCTGATTCAATCAACTATATTTTCTAACGATTGGGATAGTACATACACCAGTAGTCGCAGAATTTCGAGGTAATTGATTCAAATAGGCTGAGTAGGATGCCCCAAGCAAAGACTTTCGAAATAAGTGCAAGGGATATCATCTTCGAGTCCATTGATGGCATTTATTTATAATACAACAAAGAAGGTAGTTTACATAAACTACCGTCTTGATGTTATTGTCATATATTTATAGGCAATTTTCAAAGTCTAAGGTGAGGATATCGAGGGAAATGTGTGTCCGTTTTTTAAAAATACAAATTACTTCTGTAGGTTTTTTTTCATTTCAGCTTTGAAACTAATATGTTTTCTTTCTTCTAAATGCATTTCAAATAAACAGATAAAGAAATAATAACAAATAAAATAGAAAATCTGAAATGCACCTTTCCATAGTATTCAATCTGGTGAAAAACTTTTTCCGGTAATTTAACCGATTGAGAATGACGGTCGCTATCCACATCGAGATTTTTGTGAATACTAACAACAAACTTTCAATTAAACATGAGTTTACATTCATAGAGGATTAGTCAGTTTACTTAATGAACAATCCCACAGCTTATTTTTTATAATAAAATCAAAGAGAGTCAAAGTTCACAATATGTGGAAGTGTGAAATGGAGATAAACAATCGTGTTTGGTGAATACTACTAATATATACCTCACATATACATTTGTAAGTTTTTTGCTTCATTGATATTCTAACGAGTTGAGCATCCCTTTAAACCTTTTGATCAGTTTTTATTAGCGATTGAATACATCGATGGAAGCATCACAAAACTATGTACTGCTGGCAACAAGTTGACAATTAAAGTTAGACTGAGGCCACGATTCCTGTGTCAGTTATAGAAGTGCTTTAGAACAGTGTTATTCCATGAAGCTTTTTGGTCATGAAAACCTGAAGAATAATCATTTTATTTTGTGTACTTTTATTACCGAACCAAAAGCAAACTTTTTAGAAATCTAACACAGGCAACAAATCAAAAAAGAGTAACTGCTAAAAATGTCAGAGCTTCTTGCTTGTGACAGTGATGGCAAAAAGTTTGAACCAGAAGTTTTTGGACAATGCTGAGAAATTCTCTGCTCAAATATTAACAGACTCTCTAAACAAATTTGAGTAAATAATACAAACCGTAACAATATCAGTGGACTTGGTCAAGTTAGTAAAAGTTAATTGAAGCTGCATAAAAAGCAAAAACATGCCTATAACCATGAATGTAGGTGCAGTGATTAAACTGGCCAACAATACTAATGTGAGGTAAAGTGTCTATACGCTGAACACAGGGTCACCAACTTGAATCTCGGCTGACTCACCGTCCAAGATCAAATTCACACCAAACATGGGCGAGTTTTTGTCATAGCTTTTCAGCATTCTTGTTCTAAAACGTAAATTTAATTTCTGATACAATTTTGAGCTATAGCAATCTACAGTTTATCTGATGATCATTCATATCTAGCACATAATAATTGGCTGCTTGCTGCAGGTTTTCACTGAGTTCAGTGCTGATCCAAGGACTTACAAAATTGAAAGAAGGGCACCAATTGGGCCAGAAAAGTTGAACTTGGAATAAATAACAGGGTTTTCATCCAACCATTGTGCTACTCATTGGTCAAAATGAGGCCAACCTTCAAGAGCCATCTTCTTTGAAGACAACTTTAAAACATATCTGAATTGTTTATGAAGAGTATTAATATCAGGTTTTTGCCAATTGATGTTCATAAACTAGCCAGTACCAGCTTTATGGAGATACTCTACTAAAGTCATGAAGTTTATTTCTATAAATTTATTTCGAGTTAATTTTGTCAAATATTTATGATATGTTAGGACATTATTTTTTATGTAACTCCGATGCATGATCAAGCAGGTTAAAAATATTTTCCATTTGGATTTAGGCAGGAAAAATATAACCAAATCAGAACAATAACTATTTGTTCAGGTGACAATGGACTTGGAATGCTGTGTGAAGAACTTAGAATTCCATTTTTTTATCCATCGAAACAAGACAGTCATGAATTATATTGATTGAAAAGTTAAACTCAAATGATTGACAGTTATTGTAAAACTAATTACGGATTATGCTGGCAATGAATGGCTAACGATAGAGAGATATTTGATCTACATCATTTTAATAGACGACATACAATAAGCGCTAGTTGGCATGTATGTACAGGATACCATTGGGAATGGGCTCAAGATAGAAACAATATCACAGCATATAAAATGTGAAAACCTCAGGCTAAGATGGTATTATAACACTAAGGAAATAGGCACTAAGGCTAAGTAGAAATAACTTACTTGCGCAGAGTGTTGTATGGCTCTGCACGAGGATTAACGATACCAGTAGATGGATTGACATTGGGTAGGCGACAACGACCACATGGCTTCTCAGAAAAGAGCTTCAATTCATTGACTTCCAGAAGCCGCCACTCATCCTAGACAACATATTGTTACCACCTCAACGGATTGTTGAATCAAAACTATTTGTCTCCCTCAACCTCCATTTACCTATATTCTGACAGCATTACACTGCTGGACAACCCAAATGCTGCTTGTAAGTTGAACTTGATGACTTTTTAACATGAAATGACCCTGTGGGCGCATGACAATAGTTCTAGTAACAAGTGCAACTATCCTCACCTCAGCATACGCCTTTTCAGTGTCAGTTAACAGAATGTTTGGCCTGAAGTTTTTCCATGTGACCACCTCAGAGCCAATATCTACATTCACTCTATCAATAGACTTATCATTGCACAGCAGGTATGGGTACCCATCAGCAAACATTGTCTGAAACAAAAAATAACAGTACTAGCACCAGATAACCCAAAGTAATATTAATTTATTCAAAATTTGCCGATTTACTGCGATATTACAATTAGAAATTCCAAAGAAATTCCAAGAAATTCCAAATACTGAATCAAACTCCGCTGACTGCCATAAACGATACTGTAGGGCACTTCCTGTCACTCATCATATGCTAAAATGCGATTGTCTGCTTCATAGGGATGTGACAGGCGTTTGGAAACCCATTCCATTATTACAATTCTTTAGTAAGCTTCCTTGAATGCCAGGTGGATGTGAATGGCAATGTCATGCTGAACCGGATTCAAGGCGATTATTCAGAGTTATCTGTCCTCAAATTAATTTTAAAGAGGCAGTTTGTATTGGTCAATAACTTGACACAATCAACATGGTTTAACTACGACTACGTTACTTAGTATTCCTAGTGATCAATTTTGGTAAAAGTTTTAAATAATGAGAGGTAAATAAACAATTAGCTAATGAGAAAGCCTGTACCTCATTAGTTTAGTTCTGCGAAAATCAGCCAACGAGTCAGGAGCACACAACACAGTCTATGTTAGATTTACAGAGTTTCAGAACTTGACCTCGAGTGTGTAGCAAACATAGGGTGTAAGGAAATGCCAACGTTTTTATAATGACTTGGTACGTTTTTTTTTAATTTGTATTTTCCTCTGCTCGATTATAATATATTTGGCTCAACAAGTATAAGACAAACCATATTGTTATTGGGCATTGTTCACAGTTTGAGATGCTCTTAATTACACTTATATTAATGAAACATACAGTGCTTAGTTCAACACTAAACCGAAACTTGGCATGTCTACACAAGGTTTTTTTGATAAAAACAGAATACCATCAAATAAATTGTTACACTTCTAAAACGGAGATGTTAGATAGTTCAACATGATAAAACTCAACCTTTGAACCTTGATACCTAAAGTGAGAATGATGACGATACAAACTACTAATTTGTTAATCTATTATTTTTATTAGTAATGTAAGAGAACGACCTTGACCTGAGAGTGGACGTGGATAGACGAGAAACTATGGCAGACTTTCCTCACGCAAGCAGCTAGTAAGACATACTGAGGCATTTCAACAGTTAACAAATAGTACACGGTGTCAGAGTTATCGGATCTGATGCAGATATATACATGATTACATATTGAAGTTGTCACCGATGTGCTGAGTTTACACGAGTCTTGTTGGGAAAGTGAACAATATTGTTCAGATAATAATCATCAATTTATCTACTATTTTTGTAACTGTTGTTGATAATAAGAGTATTCGCGACCTGTTCGTCGAACAAAATACAAAAAATAATAGGTGTTCATAATTCAGTACATCGCGTATGCCACGGAACATTAATTTAGATAATCATAATTATTCAATGAAATGTTATAGTTTACCGAACAATTCATAAAGAGGATAACTCCCAATTTTCAAAATAAGCGAGAAAATGATAAAATTTGAAGTGCTATAAACTGGGATAGTTCGTAAAGCTGACACTTTGATTTAGTAAATTTTGAATGTTTGCAATTATTTTGAATCATGTTTTAAGGATAAAAACCGGTCTATGAAAATGAGAAAAATCAACTCGCTCGTTGTTATTTATTTGGTGTTCAGTTTCATTCGCGACCTACGAACAATATAAATAAATACTCGTTGATTATTTTTTATTCAGTGAGCTACTTTTTGTTGACCCTTGGAGTTCTGAACAAAATGAATATTTATTGATTAAATTTATTGCTAGTCTGATCATTTTTATTGCAATGTGTTCGGCGAACAGAGGTAGCGAATACTCTTAATATCGTTGCGTGACACTGGCAAGTTGTAGTGGTATTGACTGCTGTCTGCAGATTATTTATCTTAGAGTGGTTGTTACAGAAGTTGTCGGAACTCTAAATTTATCCGTTCAGTAATTAAGAGATTCTCTGGTATTGCATTGTTGCTGGACGGTGGGAACTCCGATCTACTGTTGTCGGAGAGTTTGTAGGAACTCTGATAGTTCATCAGTGCAGTCAGTAAGGATTGTGGGAACCTGCTGATTGGAGACACAGCTGATTACCCTCCAGAAAACAGCGACAGGGACGCCATGGCAGAGAATAAAGATGGCATATTTGTACAACGACTCGATTTATGTGATGAATGCTTGCCATTTGCTTGTAAGACATTGCAAGCTCAGTTGGAAATTGTAAAAGTTGCAAAGAAATATGATGATATAAACCAAGATGAAAATATTTTATAATTTGTTACTACTGGTGGGCTCTGACAGTGTATCAATCTATTAATAAGTCACATTTGAGAATGATGAACCTGAGAATCGTAAATAGACACTTGGCAAAATTTTAGCAATGTTTAACAGAGACTTTGTACCAATAAAAATGTGATCTACGAAAGAGTGAAGTTTAACAGAATCAAACAAGGAAGTTCCACCATTCACTAGTTCATTACACAAGTGCACACTCAGGCAGATAAATGCGATTATGGAGACCAATTACTAAGAGACATGATTGTAGTCGGGGTAAGCGACAGCAAGCTTAGAGAAAATCAGATAGATATAGAAGAGCTAGATCTCTGACGGTGCAGCACGAAAGCTAAACACTATGCAACACATCGTGAGCAAGCATCGAAAATGAGTGGAGACCCAGACGACAATGTTTACGTTGTGAGACCAAGACAGTATATATATGCACAAAGACTGAGGGAAGGTAATTCTGAACTATTCAGAAAGGAACAGAGTTCAAACCAAGCGGGTGGAACGTGACTTATGAAAAAACAACCAGTCGACTGAGATGCCAGTTTTTTGGTTACGACATTCATCCTCGAAACAAATGCTCTACAGCTGGTTGCAGAAACACTGAAAACGATGACGGACAAAACATAATTAAAAAAGGCAAAACGGTGAGCACCCTCCATATCTGGGTTTTAAACCAAAAATCATTAACATTTGGATTTTCTTTCAGAGTGGTTCTAGGTGGACGTCACCGATCTTTTAAGCAACTCATTTTTTGGGGTTGTTTGTCCTTTAATGTCAAAGAGTGCTACATTGTCAACACCAAATAACTAAAGATGATCATAAATTAGCACATCATATCTTTTCATTTTAATTTTGAAATTCAATTTTTTTTTTACAAGGCTTTAATTTTCTTTCAGTCAAATAACCTGTTGAGCAAATTTGAAAGTTATTGTCAATGTTGATCACAACGACAACATCGATTATGCAAATCCACCGTTTTTTTTTCCTCACAAATAAGTTTTCAATCACGATAATCTCAATATTTTAACAATAGTAAACTCGACAACTTTATTTTAAAAATTGCTTTAGTTTTGGAGATATTGGTGAACAGTTTCACCGACAGCAAATCGAAATGTTGACTCAGTTGAAACATCTTAAAAAATCTGAATACAAATGTGGACTCAATTGTTGGTGCTCTTGAAAGTCTTCGCACAATGGTTATTCATGGGAAGTCCCACGCAAACTAGCCTAACTTTTGCAATTCGGCTTTATGGCTTTGCATTAACTGCCGTGATAAAAATAGCGTAAAAGTCAGCATTTATTTTGCTTATACTATAGATAGATGTTAACAAGAGTAAAACTCTAGCAATTTTTTTTGGCAAGAAATTACCGAAATAGATAAAGTATGTTGAACTCAACCAACAATTTATGATTTAGCATCATTAATGCACAAAACGTCATAAGAGTATTAGAAACCACGCATTTCTTTTAAATTTAACAAAAACACGGTAATAAAATAGTTACCACTGCATTTTCTTCTTTGGGTCGAGACTGCCGATTGTATTGATGTCCAACAGATGGCTCCACCTTTCTTTCGGAAAGCGAAGGATCAAAGTATAGGAGAGTGACATTGCTCTTGAGATATTGGCTAAACCATTCAGATGCAGCAGTTCCACAGTCTATAGCATCAGTTCTATCACCCCAAACCCTAACAAAAATGAGATGACAAATGGAAAAATTAAAAACGTGCAATATTACTTTAAAAATGTCGATTGAAGCAATGGTGGTAATGGTAGAATGATGTGCATAACAATGCTATACTTGAGAATTTTTTGCCCCGGATTTCCAATAAGATAATGCCGCAATCAAAAAGTTTTGCCTACCTAAACTCAAAACTCTGTCAGTAGCACCAGACATAAACAACAGTACTATTTGCAATCAGTTAGTAATCCAAGTAGTGTAGCAAATTCAAGCCCTGACTCACCCACCCACCAATGCTTCTTTGCGAGATGATTATATGACAGCCAGGAGGAATGCCCGCTTACATAGAGAATAATGCAAGTAATACTTCAAGTAGGTTAAAGCGCTCCGAGATAGTTATAAGGGGTATGCCTTTGATGGTTATTATTGATAGTGCTGCTGACTGTAGCGTCATATACAAGGTCTCCTGAGAGAAGATGAAGCCTGGTAGATAAAGGAAAGGAGGTGTACAAAAAAGGATCCCACTGGAAGTTGTGGGTCAGATTTGGACTGATATTTTAAGTGCAGAAAGTAAGTAAAGTAGTTAAACTAGACTTTTAGTTGCGAATGCTATGGCAGAGCTCATTTCGTAGATTGAATCGGCTGTCGGCCACGGTTGATACATTTCACCAAGAGCGCTGTATCGAATTGACTATGATAAGTGAGGTGTGAACTAGATAGGTCAACTGAGGGGAGATAAACTCTAAAACAGATGATTTCACTAGCTCAGCTGTTCCTCAGTGTGCCATTTGCTTTGAGAACAACATTGAAAGTTAATGCCGCTTTTCTGGTTTAGCATATCAACGTGTCTAAATTTTCAGTGCCATCAGATTTACAAAAACCAGCGCAGATCAAAATTGACTGGTGGCCACACATATAATTTTTTAGAGACTGGCCACTTTTGGTCCGATATTGACAAACTTGAAAAATAAAATATGTATCAAGCTACTTCAGTACAATTGACAAGGGTTACAGGCTCGAAAGTTTATAACATTCAAATTTTTATGACATTGCCAGATTGAAACAAGGTTGAGTATAGGCTTGGCTACACAAGATGATGTTTGCCATCGGAAGGGTTTACAATGGGAGTGACCGAGACATATTTGCATCGTAGGGCTTAATCGTAAAGTAAAGCAACACGCTGGTTTATGCCCGATGCCGAAGGCACATCAGTGCCCTCTGATTAGTTGAAACCAAATGTTTACAAGCTCAACAAGGTTAACCATTTACACAATTCCTGCTAGAAATTTTTTATCAACAACGATTATACTTATGTAGATGTTGTTATAAATGTCAAAGAAGAAATTATCTTATAGATCTTCTACGCCAATCTCTCTAGCCAAACTAACTCCGATGTAATGCAGTCATTTCCAAAGACAATTCCCTCTAGTGAATTTGTTTTACATGGTTCATGAAATAGTGATCATTGGTAATAAAATTTAACAATAATAGTTATTAATGATGACAGCAACAATAGCAATTATTCTTATGATTTAATAATATGGAAAACAAGAATAAAAAAAATTATGGTTTGTATTGTGAAAAGAATGAACCTACATTACAATATGCATTCCAATTATTATTATCAGAAGTGCAAAAAAAATTTGCCGTAATAAAACCGCGTAAAAGGCTGTGCTTTGTGCCATTCAATTGGCCAGTTTAATAGCAGCTCATCAATGTACTCTAGTACATTGGCACGCTACATCTGCCTGTGTAGCTAATGCCACATCAAAAACATCCATTGTATAGGCACAGGAGGATCAAAAAAATGGCGCAATATAACCTTAGATGTAAAATAAGCGAGACTTTGGGAAAACTGAACAACTTCGTAGACTATACGTAAATAGTATCAAACCACAAGTTCCTAATTGTTCGGAATGTTAAGATCCATCCTAACTATATATATATTTTCATCGATGCCCTATGTTTCTGTTTACATTGACTATTATTCTAGTTTTTAAATTCCCATTATCAATTTTTTTCATCCTTACCACTTGCAGGCTGCCTCTTTCCATTACTCAAATACGACAAAAGAGCACAGTGATTCTATTAAGGCACAACAGTTTTAAAAATCATGACTGCCTAGTTTTCAGCGCGACAATAGAAACAGACTTACTATGCACCGTATATTCTGTTTAATGCTTCCGTCTCTTTTTACCCATCAGTGAACCAACCCAAACCTGTAACTTATGACAAGATGTGGCTCAGTTCGCCCTAATCTGCTAATGACTCTGCAGGAAGAAAGGCAATTGTATCCCATAATATGCTACATGTACACATTTGGTCACTGTTTGGGTGTTACTCCACAAGAGACTCACTTTCTAACTTTGCCTGGTGTTACTGTAAGAATTATGATATAGTACAGGGGTGGGGAAAGTGTGGCTCTAGAGCCACATGCGGCTCTTTCCAAAATCCAGTGCGGCTCTTTTACATATGAAGTTTTTCACACACGGATCAACGGTAGTTTACCTTATTTAGATCACATATAGCAACATTCGACCAACAGCTTATAAAAACAATTTCTTGTGCAAAACACTATCAGCTATTTTAATAACTATAATAAAACTTGGAGTTGTCTGCTCTACCAGAGAGCCTAATTAAAAGAAAATGATAGACAATTACAAACCATCTCATAGCTCACATTGAAGTTAGTGTTGTAATATAGTTTTATCGTTCTACCCATTTGCGGTGTCTATATTTTGTTTCTATATTTAGGCTGTTTTATTTTAGCATGCAAGAACATTATTATGTTGTAATAATTGAAAATATAATATTCTCTAAATGAAAGTATATCCGTTAATATATCTATCCGACACTTTAATACATGCGGCTCTCGAAAATGGCACAATATTCAAACTTGGCTCTTCTATAAAAAATTTCCCCACCCCTGATATAGTAGATTGTTGAAATGCATACAGACAAAATTTTGTGCAACTAAATATGCTATTGCTGTATTTAACTGCTATTATCACAGGCCAGAGAATGAACTGTGAGCAAATTGTGTTGCCAACTATACCTAGATAGGCCTATCCAGACTATAATTACACTTGCATTTGGGTTTGTTTCAGTTGCGCTTTCATATGGCCATTTTTTCGTACTAAAATTTGACATTGTTTATGTATGGGTGAGTGATATCCAGCTTTGGCTTTAAAAACTCTCTGATGTTTTCGCAAAAAACCAGAACTAACAAGTTTTTTTCCAGCAACAATGAATTATTGATAATGTAATGAGACGAGATCATTACGCGCATACAAAACTCTGGCATAACTAACTAAACATGAAATGCATTGGCATCAGGCAAACAAAAATTAACATAGGTACCAGGTAAAAATGAAAAATATCCAAAACAAAACTGCAAAAAAAAGCATGCCACTAATTCAACCTTTTCATTTCATCCAGTATATTTTTTTACTGAAATCTCTGGAATGAACTCATTTTGAAAATGTTAGAGCGCCAAATTGAGACATTGTTTGTGAAAATTTCATAGAAACTCCTGCTCTTTTGCACCAAAGAAAACAGTATGAATGTTACAACTAAGCTCTATGAACGGATTAATAGAACAAACCATTGTTTCAAATATCATATAATAAATTGGTTCCACGTAATTGAGGTTTTATAAGGTGTCAAGCCTGTGATTATTTTCAAAGACATCCAAAACTGATTTAAAAGTATATAAAAGTGCTTACGTTCCCGTCTTTTTGGAGAGAGACCTAAAATCTAACAAATCAATTGACAGTTCTTCCATACCAGGTGCAGACAGAACGAGATTTGATGTGGCTGGATTGTGAGCGCAGGTCACCAATACGATAGTAGGCTGAGTCCTGGCAGATATAAACTCACCACTTTCACTATCAGCGACCATAAACTGTCTGAAACCATAACCCGTACTGAGTGATTTGACATTAATAACAAAAGACCAATGAAAAATAGTCATTTGAAAAACTGCTACACAAATGCAATCGTGCAAATTGTAACTACATACCGATCATGGAGCAGTCCAGATGCTAGACCACGCGGTGTGCAAACAGCTTTAGACAAGCTAATACCTTGACAAGATTTGATTGGGTAAACCACCAACTTGGAGACAACACCAATTTGCTTCCGCTGTCTCAGGAATGTTTTCCATATTATTCTTGCAGCAAATATTGTTGCAATTGATCCGCCCAGAGCCCATAACCATTTACTTATAGTTGACATGGTAGATGGACCACCCTGAAACAGAAACAATAGCGAAAAATTACCAGTAACAGATACAAAAATAATTGCTAAAAAATAACAAAAGCAAAAATAATTGCTAAAAAATAACAAAACAAAAATGGTTGCTAAAAACTAACAATCTGGTATGAATAACTTAATTGCTCAACTGAGAACTATGCCTGTTAGAAAAATTATTGGGCCAAAAAAATTCAATGCAAAAGAAAATCAACTGCCTAAGATTCTTCAATAATTAATAAAGATGCTAGTTCACAAATATCTTAATGCGTAGTGTAATTCGATAACTCCTGTTAAACAGCGTGTATCCCAACAATTAAATCTCGATCTTAATGGCTCTCATTTTTATGCAAGTTTTTTCACAACTACAACAGCCTTCGTAATATTTTAGATTTCCAACATCAGATTGTGAGCTGTATCAAACTGATGCCCAAGTTCACTGTCCTCAATTTGGATCTCAGTGTGCAAAAGCTTGTGATGATTTTTGGCAATGTACACGATTTGGCATCATTTCCTTTTTTTTTAAATATGATATACAGCGTTCCTCTGATCACTTGGGTCGCTTAATGATTATTTATGTGTCTGTTCAACTGTTGTAGACTTTCGTCTATATTGGTGTCTATACAACAATCTGTCCACATGCAAGGCTGTATCCACTCTAACATATTGTTCTTGTGAATGATCTGGTTTTATGTTAACCATACGTGATTGTGTCAAATTACCAAGACAATCAATGTAAGTACTGCGACATTTGCGAACCAATCAATTTGTAGTCGGATCGAATTTGAGTGCAGCGTTGCGCAAGGTTAACTATTTCTACAAAAAAGAATACATGCAAGTTTGATTTTTGCAGCATGATCTAAGTAATATTGTTGCAAAACAACCCTTGCAAAGTCAGTGAAAAAATTGATCATCCAAGTTGATGATTAGGAAGCAACTTCTTCTGTCAGTCAAACAATGCCAGCCCTCTTAACAAACGGATTGAGAATATTGCTTACTCAGGACAACTACCCGAACACGCAATTACAGATTGAGACTGATGACTATCGTATCTTTTTGTTTTCTCACCAAGGCACAACTGCTGCCAGACAAGGCAGCTTCTGCTCTAAATATCTGAGTTAATAAGGCATTTTTTCAGAATCACAAAGCAAAAAATTGAACAATCTTCACCAAGAATGCCCATGGTGCAATGTTTCAACCTGGGCTCTCAACCTGCGGGAATATAAATTCCAGGTGAGGTGGATGCATGGTTTTTGAACTTCCTACCCAAAAAGCTTTGACCAAAAGGTAAACGGTTTGTGGGAAACAGTCAAAATTATTGGAAGATGAATTTAATAGGCTAAAATGGGTGTGAATTGGTGTTTAGAGTTTCAGCTGTTAACACCGTCATTACCTCTCAGGTTAAGCTTTGAGAATGAAATGAAATTAATCTATAGCAGTTTTGTTGAGATGCTGAAACATTTACATTAAACAGATTAAAAAGGGGGTGTTTCTAAATCAATGCAACAAAAACTTGGATGTTTAGTCAGAAAATGATGAAATTTTTGGTCCTGGTTCAGCATAACCCTTCAAGGAATATTTCTAAGGATGATGACAGGTTTGCTAGATATTTCTGCATGACAAAGAATTTGAAGTGGCTATAAACAAACTCTGTGGTGCCACACATAAAAAATTTTGTCAGATGATGCGTTGTAGCCATGCCCTAAGTTGATGCATGTTTTAAAAAACGGATCAGTCAAAGCTACTGTAAAAATTATTCAAGTTTAAATGCTGTAAGATAATTCTTTAGTAGACGTCCTACATGTATGCTACAAACAAACAAGAAACCATAAAGGGTTGATTATAAGCATGCTCATATAAAGCTCAGTGGTAGCAGTTGTTGGGGCAAGAAACAGCGAGCTCGATTGTCTTCTGACACTGTATCACGAAGTAGACAGAAACAAGAAAATTTGCTATTATTGACAAGACTTCAAACTTTGATTTTTTAAAACTATTGCTCTTTATTCAAATTGAGCCAATTAAATTTGAAAGCTATGAGATTGAGCCCTGACTGATGCCGACAATCGTAGCTATCTCTGTGTGACTTCACAGTATGTTCGAATAGCGTAGAAATCTTCGTCTGCTTCCATGAGTAATGTCCATTGCCTTACAGAGCTGCGTGATGAATGCTAAGTGAACCAATGAGACTGACACAATGCAGTGAACTGTATTGCATCAGCCGGCTGACGAATCGGTCAGCTGACGCAATATTGCGATTCTCTTCAAATTGCTCTTATAAAAGCCTATGAACTGACATTATTAAACAACATGACTACCATAATAGAAATCGGCTTAGGATAGGATGATAAAACAAAACTCTCCTGAGTCAATTAATATGCACAAGGGTGTATGATAATGGATCACTCCTAAAATTAAGATTAATTTTTGGGAAAAAAGTTATCAATAAATCTAAAAAAATTGTTCTCAAGTAACATTTGATTAATGCAATCAAACAGCAACACTATTGAGAATCATTTTCAAACAAAAATGAAAAAGTTCACATTTCTGATGAGCTAGCTACCGCCACATTTCTACTCATGCTTGGTCACACATCGCTGATAACACTTCACTTTAACATCACTTATGACAGTGATACAGCAAGTCAATTGTTTTTTTTCTTCTCAAGCAAAGGTACTTTTTCTTCATTATGTTTTATGAGCCAACCACTGGCGTAACACAAATAATTTTTGCATTGATGAATAAGATTGTTTGAAAGATAGTCTAAATAAGAATTACACTTTTAAAGCCTACGCTTTCCCATTTTTTCAGACCTAGCACACTGTGCTCTGAGCTGACAACAAAATAACGACTGACAACTCGATGATAAACTTGCTAATTTCTTTCTCAACTAGGCCACTGACCAGACCAACATACAACAAAGAACTGTGGCAGAAATAAGTCACATGTAAGCTTGTTTGTACTACACAGATTGTCAAACAAAGAGTTACAACTGGATCTTTGTCACCAAAACGAAAAGAAAATTGTTGAAGAAAACCTAAAACAACACAGAGATGATTTGTATTTGATTCGTCAAAGCAACCTTGCGCCGCTAAAGAGCAGTGATGATTTGCAAAAAGATCTAGCCAGAGCTGGAACCGATGTGAGTTCAAACACTGTTCGAAGGAAATTCTGAAGGTGGGTCGTACAGCCCACATGCCATGTAAAAAACAATTTTTGACACAGAAAACTTAGGTTAAACGGTTTTTATGGGCGAAGAAGTATCGGCACTGAACAAAGGAAGACTAGCGGAAACTGATGCTTTCAAAGCCATTTCTTGTTCAAGGACAGAGGAGTCAACATGCCTGCCGCTCTCCTGATGAGAAACTATGAATGTCATATAAACCAAACCGTGAAAGACCCTGAAAAAAATCTTTTCAGGGGTTGTTTTTGTTCCATGGTGTGGAATCACTTCACCCGATTGAAGGAATGATGAGATCTAGCCAATACATTGACGTGATAAAGAAAAAGGCGATTCCAGACATGCAGAAGGAGTCTTCAGATGGTTCAGGGGTGTTTCAACAAGACCTCGTTGCTTGCCATACGTCAAAAACTGTGACAATTTTGTTTCAAATTAAGCTAAGCCAAGGTGTTGGACTGGCCTGGAAACTCGCCATATTTAAATCCTGTCGAAAATTTATGGTCAATCGTAAAGACTTGTCTCTGCAAAAAAAATGTACAACCAAAAACCAAGCTGATAAAGGCCATAATTCAGGTTTAGTACCACAATGAACTAATACAGGAAACATGTGAAAATTTAATTGACTTCATGCTCAAGCAAGTTTTACAGTTGATAGACAATAAAGGTGGTCACACTTTGTATTAAAATGTGAAGAGATAATGAAAAATTATGTGAATAAATGGTTATTTCGATGAAAAGGCTGTACAATTCAACCGTTGAAATTTGCACAAAGAAAATAATTTATACAAGATGCACTCCGTTAAAGTGTAATGGAAAAGTACCTGCATGGATCCCGCAGTGTGAACCAATTGATATTTGCTGAATGCCACATCAAGCCTGCTCAGCTTTTCGTGAGGTGATGTATAGTATGGTTGGGAACTATATTTATAATTTACACACATATGAACATTTCTAGTAGTGAAAATCTTGCACAGATGCTCTACTACACAGTCTATTTACAGCACCTGAAGAATAGGACAGCAAATAGCTTGAGTGATAGATGTGCGTAAATAGTGGCTGCTAACATGCAGATATCAATTTTTGTTGTCTTGTTTCTCAACTGCTACAAAAAGACAAACAAGTGGTGATGGTTTACTTTCAATTATAATGTAGACACCATATTGGTCGCATATGTAAATGCAATCCTTTTAAATTTTTGAGAGTTATTGCCTTGGATTGGGGTGTGGTCAACTTCAAAGCTTGCAATTTTCATCAATGATGTCAGTCGCTACATCAAAAATGGAAACATTTATCTTATTATGGACAGTGTAGCAGGTAAAAATGTGATGATAACATCAATTGTGTCAACGCCCATACATCTCAGCACACATTACAATCAATATGCTCCAATGGCCTAATGAGCAACTCATACATGTTTTCCTTTCATAGTAAATGAAAGAAAAGCATACACATAAGGATAATTTAATATAAGACATCACATAAGGACAGCGGTTAAACATTATGTAGAACTTATTTTGATAAGCTGTAATTTGGTTTGTCGAGAAATTTGAATAATAAGCCTGGTTCAAAGTGCAATGACAACTGCCGTGATTTGGCTCATACAAACATCAGTGTCCATTTTTCATGGAAACACATTGATTATAACACATTTTATTTGAGAAAGCACAACTCCAAATTTTATAACTGGTCCATTATGATGACACATCTGTAACTTGTCTGGTCAATCTTTTACAATTTTTTTCAAAATTGCATCCTAAACTTTATTGGCTCAAACGAGTATGCAATATCGAGAAGAACTATGCTCACCTGCTCAGAAACTTTATTACATCGTAACCAAGCATCATGGTGCTGTCAATGATATAAATTGCACCATCACTGACAAACTAATCAAGTTTAAAATAGACTGCGATGCACCACAACAAAAACTGTCAACAATCCAGTAGCTAGATTTAAGGTAAAGGGTAGGTCATAATATGCAGTTAAACACGACAGAAGAACCAAAAACCATTTTCGATCAATTGGTAACCTTACATGTAGAGCTGAAATAAACAACTGAGTCTCTCTGGTGTTGAAAGATGTGATAGTGCTTTTTGCTTTGTTAGGCACATTTTTTGATGGATTGTGATTCAGAAAAAGCTGTGTTTTGAAGTTGTCTGCGTAAATAATTAAAGAGTGCACCATTAGTGAACAAATATGTATGTTAAGTTGATATAGATTGCAAAGACCAGTTGTCAACGTTAATCATATTATGTTTGGCAGTGCACAGAAGTGTCATCATCCAATACCATGGAGTTTGAAGGACTGAAACGTTTGGAGATTATTTAGAGAGGCAAGGGTTCTCGGTGCAGTGCCTGACAAAGGATCTCCACATACAAATAAATGCATAGGTGAGGGACAAGTGGCCAAGTGTTCATCACTTTTTAGGCACCTGGCATAGCAACAAAGGTAAATGCTACTATTTAGTCTGTATTGTGTTGCCTCTGCCCCCATAGGTTTTGAAACAATGTTCCATTTGCTTGATTTATGTTCCACAGCTACAAAAGAAACTCTCCATTGCATCACTCAAGGAAAAACATCGTCTATTGTCCAAACATATCAAGAGTATCATCAACCACTTGTACTGGGTAGTTGCTGGTATTGTGCATGAAACAGACACGCGATGTGACATGCGGAAATAATTGGTGTACCAAACAGCAGATGTGCATAGCCTTGCCGAGAATGGTGTTTAATGCATGTGATTATTCAAGTTTGAAAGAGGATGGCAAATATAAGTGGGCGTGGAGGGCACAAGGTGGCATTTGGTAGCCTATTTAGTAGCTGGAGTTAACGTTTATGTTTATATTGGTATTGTACACAAGTGTTGACCTTTGCGTTGAAGGAACAGAAACCTTCCAACTACTGTGAGACATAGACCGTGACAAAAATCTATTAAAAGCATTGGACAAAGGAATCAAGGACAATACACATCCAACTTCGAATAGGTTTATTCCAAACAACGGTAATGCTCCCAACTGATGTCATGACGACAAGGTAAGCACATCCTTGCTTCACGCAAAATGTTGACAATGTATCTTTCCGTTGTACTCAGTTGTTTGTGTGGCAGAAGAAAATTTTCACATCATTACATTTAGTTTGCATAGTAGAATAATAATAATAATAATGTGTTCATAACAATAGGTGGTAAGAATATCATATCTTAACAGTACTACCCTGCAACAGACAATGATATAAGTGACGAGGAACAGACTGCACCTGGAGATTTATTTCGAAGACAAGCTTTCGAGGAAAATAGCTGGTGGTAAAAAATTTCATGATCACTTGCTGCTGCTGCTGTAACTATAATCAGCAGTCTAAGTCGTTGTAGTGGCAATTACCAAGGTTCTATGAGAGGATAATCACGCGACAAAATGTCGATTTTCAAGTCGTTAAAATGTGATATAAATATCCATGGAAGGGCAAACGTCGCCACAATTTTGTCGCAGGAGAAAGTCACCGAGTCGAGCGACTTTTACCAGCGACGTTGGATTTACCAGCAGGGAAGCATTAGCGTGATGCACCAGCGATGTACTGATTATGTGCAATGAAGATATTACAATATCTGTATCCGTTGTTAAATAATTTGTTTCCTTCATTGACCTATAAAATGGGTTCCGCACATTCTTCAGTGATTGCTTCTGCCTAGCGACATAGTTTTTTTACAACAACTACCACGGAGATACAAGCGCGTACTACATGGAGTAATGCTGAAACAAAAACTCTGATAAATTATTCAGTTGATTGTTAGGTGTACAAAGGCGTTGATTCCACTTGGCAGCGGAATACGGAATTGCTTTATGCGATTTCAAACCTAATGAGGGAAAAAATAATATTTTTAAAACACTAGTACAATGCAGCACTAAGCTTCAAGCGTTGAAGGTGAAATACATGCAGCTGAAAGCTTTAATGATTATTTCAGTTAAGCTACGACAAAAATTTATCTAACATAATTAATAATAAATAATAGCTGGTCAGTAGCAGTAGTAGTTACTACGCCTTTAGGTACTTCTGGTGGAGTCTTGTGGGAAAACATCTTATCTAAATAATAATTTTATTATTTATTATTAAAATAAATAGCAATAATAATACTATTTATATTATTGATAACAACAAGTGCTATTTATGATAATAAAAAATGATTATTAGTATAATAATTGTTTGAGATTAACACTAAATTTAAAGGGGTAGGAATGACTATCGGAATAGGCTTGGACGGAAGTTTTTTTTGATAAACATGATCGCTGTCATTCAAAAGTGATGAGCAACTTGTTAACCAATGAAGCGGCACTTAGCGTGAACGTAATAAATACTAGCCGAAGAAGGGGGATGACGTGTATTGCCCTATATGCATGGTGTTTCCGGTTACTTATTTTAGGCAATCATAATTGTCTGCTAGTTGTTTTCGAGGAGAACTGCTTTAACGCTGCAATGGCTGTTAGACATATTCTCCCATATCAATATTATCTTGTTAAAAACAGTGACACAAGTGATGAGGAGCAGTTTTCCTGCCCCAGGGGATTTATTTTGTAGACGTCGGTTGTCAAGAAAACAACGAGCTGCTGGTAGTTTTTATGCATCATTGCCATTCATTACTACTACTAGTAATAATAATGAAGTTGTTTAGTTGATCTTGCCACTACTACTTCTACTACTGCTACTACTGATGTGACTGTGGTCAGTGGGCCTGCAACGATGAATCGTTAACGATGTCGATCACGATTCATCTACAGCATTCTCGATTCATATTTTCCAAGCTGTAAACTTCGATATTTTTCTTGTTAATAATAAATAATTTAGTTTGACTTAAATTAAAATTAATAATAATTAATTGTTAGCATTTGTGCCAAGTTTTTAGTCAACTAATTTTTCTGTATTAAAAAAATGGCTGCAGATTCACGTTTTGCACATTTCCGGTTTACTGGCGACTCAGTCAAGATCAAAATTACGGGATTATTTTGTGAAAAATGACAGACACAATGTGCAGTGTCAAACCTGTGACCAAACTTGCCAAGTGTTCCGGGTTCTCAGGGACAGTACCGGGATTTTATACATGATACCTGAGAGAAAACTTGTACCTGAAAAGTACCGGGGTTTTATTAACATAAATATTAAAAAATTTGTATGAGATTTTTTGTCAAAACAGCTCTGTTATCGCGTTTCTAGGAGCGGCACCGCAAAAACGAAAACAGTTTGTAGTAGTACTGTCAGGCTACTTCATTTCTTCGGGCATTTCCGACCTGTACGACATTATTTACATAACACCCAACACAAGTTACTAAAGTGACAATTCCAGTATTCATGTTTGTCACAAAAGCCACATTTTGTAAAAAAAAGCCAACTAATTTTTCTATTCACTCTTCTCGCTATGTCAAACGCAACTAAACCAAAGAGAGCTAAGAGACCTTGTAGATTTAATATTGAATGGACAACGACGTTTGATTTTGTTGAGGCAAGCAAGTTGGGGAATGATTATATTTATTATACTTTCTGCAAGAAAGATATAACTATAACTGGTGGGGGTGTCAATGACATTAAAAGGCACAAAGAGGCCAAACGTCACAGAGACCAAGAACAAGCCTTGAAGGTGTCATCACGAATGACTCAGTTTGTTACTGTTGGTAGCAAAGCAATAGATCAGGTAAGTGATGAAGCTTCAGTTGCCCTGTGATTATTACTAATAATAATAGTTATACTACTACTACTAATACTACTAATAATTAATAATTAAATAAATAATAACAGTAATGATTATTATTATTAATAATACATAATTATATTAATAATTATTACTAAGGAATAATTAATGAGTGTTTGCAGTTGTTATAATTAATAACTTAATTATTATAAGTTTTTCTATCATCATTATAATAATAATTATTATAATTTTTCACTTATCACTATTAATTAATAGCTAATTATTTATGATTCGCTGGTTATATTAAATAGAGACTGTTAATAATACCATTAATAATAGCATTCATCACTATTATTATTTAAAATTATTAAAATCCAGTTGAGTTAATACCATTTAATTGGTAATTATTATCATTACCTTGTAAAACATGTTTTTGATGATATTCGATATTATTATATTTATGCAAAAAATATTTAGGTAACAAATTGAGTCGAAAGTGTTTGTTTGTATCAACCTGAGTACTGCCTGCAGAATTATAGAACGCTTTCTGTGATATAATCATTATTATTATTTGTAAAAGTGCATCTGCACATCTATGTATCTATGCATTAAGATCTTTGATATTCTTTGCGTAACATGCAGAAATTTTTACAGGTCACTCATGCTGAAGGACTGCTAGCTACTGCTATTGCTAAACATAACCTTTCGTTTAATGTTGCGGAGCACTTTTCCAAGCTATTCCCAAAAATGTTTCCAGATTCTCCTATTGCTCAGAAGTTTAGCTGCAGTCAAACTAAAGCAACATCAATAGTGAAAGGTTTGTAATCGCCAATCACTATTGGTAAAAGATGTTCTTCATGTGATCAATTAGCTTCAACTCGCATTTTGTGCATTGCAGAGGCTCTGGGACCAAAAGAAGATCAAAACCTGACCCAGGTTTTAATATCAAGAAAGTTTGCTCTGATGGTTGATGAGACAACGGACAGGAACACTGAAAAACAGTTGGTGATTTTAGTGCGGGTGTACATGGAAGGAGGTATCAAAACTAAGTTTCTCGACATGCCAACATGCAACCTCTCTACAGCTGAAAATTTGTTCAGAGCTATAGACAAATGTTTTCAGTGAGTTTTTGAATGCAGTTGTTTTGCTTCATTTGACTTTTGGGAGTGTGATTGATTGTTTGTTTCGGATTTGTTTGTAATGTTTGTGACTACGTTTGTTTTTCTTTTACTTTTAGGACTAGACAGATTAGCTGGCAAAATTGCTTTGCATTTAATTCTGACAATTGCTCGGTGATGAAAGGAGAACAAAACGGGCTTATTGCAAAGCTCCGTGAAGAAAATGCTAGCATAGTAGATGTTGGTTGTGTCTGTCATTTAGCAAATCTAGCCGTTGGAGTAGCTATAGACAAGTTACCACTCTCTATAGACTCCCTGCTTAGTGATATATTTTGTCACTTTAGTATCAGGTTAGTGGTTTTAAATATGCCAACCAGAATTGTAACTCAACCACACAAAAAACAATGTTACTTCTAGTTAAAGAAACATAATATTATGTTTTCTTTTGTATAGTACCAAACGAGTTGAGGAGTTGAAAGAATTTCAAGAATTTGCTGGAACTGAGCAGGAGAAAATTCTGAAACAAGGTGGCTCAGCCTTCGACGTTGTATAATACGACTGATCAGCCAATATCCTGCCTTAGTTTCGTATTTTAAGTCTCATGGTGATGTTGAGAAGAAAAGATCTAAAGTTAGATTGATCAATGAACAGCTAACTGATCCCCTAACTCTTCCATACCTTCAATTTTTAGTCTTTGCTCTGGAACCTTTTTACAACTTCAACACTAAATTTCAGGTACAATAACGATCAAAAGTAAGCAGAGAACGTTAGCTGCATTTTTTTATGTACATGTATTTGATAATTCAACAACAAAAAGATTGCTGCAAGTATTATTTTCATGGATATATTTTGCTACAGTCTGAAGAAGTTCTGGTGGTGGATTTGCGTGATAGCATGGAGAAGCTGATTAAGCACGTCATGGCCCTCTACCTCCCAACAACATCCGTTAAAGGCAGTTTCGCCACTGCTGATCGAAGTCAACAGTTGAGCAACCTCCAGGTGAACTGTGGCACTCAGGCTAGAGCTTTGATCACTGGACTTGAAGAGGACTTACCATCTCATCAAATTCAGGAGTTCTTCAGGTGGGCTAGTTTTGAAATGCTGGTTGGAGTGTATATTTTTGCAACATATAACTGTGGTTCTGAGCATATAAGCCTGCCACCCTTATTGTATAATGCATATTTTTTTCAGTTCCATTTGCCTTTTCTATGACTCGAGTGTTACTAAGATGCTTAAGATATTTCCTTTGGCATCCAAAGCTCTCAAGATGGCTCCTGCAGCCAAGCCCAGTGAGAAAGAGAAATACATCTCTGAGCAGGTCTGTGAGTTGGCCAAATCTTTTAGCTTGAACAGTGAGGCAGTTGATGAAATTGCATATGAATTTGTTGACTACCAGCTGGAAGATGACGACCAACCAGAGATGGATCCAGTGAAGTTTTGGTGCAGCCCAGCAACTCTAGAGTGTTATCCGTCACTGAGTGTTTTGATGACAACGCTTATGAGCATTCCACATAGCAATGCTAGCTGCGAGAGAGTTTTCTCCATGCTAAAAAAAGTTTTGACTGAACAACGAAGTTTGTTGTTGCCGGAGACCGTTAACGCAATTATACGAATAAAAATCAATGCTCCGGGGTGCTGCGTTTCCACTTCTTTTGATGCACCATTGCTCAAAAAGATGAAGCAGGCCACAATGGCCTATAATCATAAGCATATTAGCTCTGGTGGTGCTGGTACATCAAAATCTAACCCTATCGATGTACCAGATCAGGCAACTGGCACCAGCGAAGACTTGCTAATGTAGCAAAAATTGACTCAATAATTTCAGTCCATAGTTGTGTATTGTCATAACTTGAGCATTGTATATATAAGTGTATTGTCTGAATTTTGTAGATTAGAAAGTTACACCTGCAGTAATGGTAAACATTTATATGGGAATCTATCTAACACATTGTGTGTAACCTTTATTTAACACATTATATACTGTGGGTTATAACACTCCTTCTGTTGGCTTATTGCTTACCAAACTAATCTTCTTCTGATCTCACATCTAAAATTCTAATCTTATGCGCTAATGCTCCTGTTCTTGTGTGCATTTTCTAATTTCTTGTCAGCTAGTGTAAACTAACAGTAAACTTGTGTGATTGAACCACTAGTATGCTATAAAGGGAGATGACTATCTTGTTCGCATTGATGGTAAAGATTGGATATCTGGTATAGTATGCTTGTTTCTGTATTCCCCACTTGAGGTAAGTAGTTTAGTTGCATCTCTCAAGGAGTCCTATCAAATCGATAGCCAATTCATCATACTGTAATTTCTCAGCATATCACGATCAGGCCTTCGCGTGGTTTATCGGCTAGCCGAAAGTAGCCTAGCCAGTCATAGTGATTGTAAGCTGGAACATTTTTATTTTTCTATTTTTTTAACAGCCAATTATCACCCTCAAAAGCTCTACGAGGGCCGTTTCAGGCACGGATTTTAAAAGCTTTCCGCTCGCGCGGGGCATTAAGGGAGGGGGGCTCCCGCGCCCCACCCCCCTCCCGCACCCACCCACCCCCGCTCACCCTTTGGTACCGGAAAAGTTTCAAGGTTACTTGGCAAGTATGCCTGTGACGCGGTAATCAAGGTGAAAGATGGCAGCGCCACTAATCTACACAACCACCTAAAGAGGAAACATAATATTACTGTGATTACTTGCCCTCCTGAGAAGAAAAACTCAAGCGGCAACCGTTCCACTAGTAGTAGTAGTATTACTAGTTGTAATAACAGTGAGTCATCAAATCAACCAACGTTCGTACCTTTGTGGACTAAACGATCACGAGACTCGTGTAGAAGCCAATAAATCACAACAGCAGTAGCTAAGTATATCATAATGGACATGAGGCCTCTAGATACCGTCAACAATGATGGCTTTGCGCAGCTCATTAAAACATTAGAGCCAAGATATGACCTTGTTAGTAGAACCTACATCACTAAAACGCTTCTTCCTAAAATGTACTGTCAAATCAGAGAAAAATTAACAGCAAAGCTTGAAAATTCAATTTCATTGCTCTTACCACTGATGGCTGAACCAGTAGAGCTGCTAAATCCTACACAACCATCATTGCTCACGCCATTTCTGATACTTGGGAATTGCAAGATTTTGTTTTATGTACTTCTGAATTATCTGAAGCTCACACAGCTGACAATCTAGCTCATAGACCTAGTATTATTTGAGATAATAATACTAGGTCTATTATCTAGCTGCACAATTGGTTCAGCTATGTAGTGCATGGGGCATAGAGCTTTCTGAAAGTGACATCACGACTGACAATGCTGCCAATATGGTACTTGCTATTAAAAAGTGCGAAGTAATGCAACATGTAGGATGCATGGCCCACATTCCTAATTTAGCAACTCAGAAAGTACTGAAAGCCCACGCTGTTGCTCATGTTCTTGGTCGCATCAGATCGATAGTTGGATTCTTTCAAAGAAGTCACACAGCAAGTGCGATTTTGAGACGAACACTTGTGCAACTCGAGCTTCCACCACTGAAACCGGTCATGGACTTCGCCACTCGGCGGAATAGCGCTTACGATATGCTAGAAAGGTATCTACCAATTAAACCAGCCATTTGTGCTGCGTTAAGCCATAATGATCTGAAATCCTCCAGTTGAAGAGAAACCTTGTCACCCTAAGATGTTGCAGAGGCAATGAAGAATGTAAATAAACCCGAATCATTCTTTTAAAAATGGTAATGAGTTTTTTTGGCCATAAGCAGTTTTTGAACCTCCATTGCTTGGTAACCTCTTTGCTTTAAAATCATGTCATTTAGGATTAATGTTTGACTTTCAATGTTTAACCAAACCTTAATTGTTAACACATCTCTTACATGACACGAGCCCACTCGGAATGAGTACAGTAAACCGGTAATTGTCTGTTCACAATTTCCATGTGAGCAAAGTAAGAGTAAGGTCTTACATTTTGGTATCATTCTATTCAGAATCATTTGCTGTATAATTCTAAATTATCTTTAATACATGGCCTCAGGCTAGTTTTGACTTTTACAATTTTTTATTTTTGGTTTTTGTTCCTTAGCAACCAGCAATGGCGCACAGATTTTTGGTGCATGCGGTTGCTTTTGTTTTTTGGAATTTTTTTTTTATAGATAGATTTTCAAAAAACTAAATATAAGGATATTGAAAGCACCATGTTTTGAGCATAGTGACCAGTTTTGGTGAAATTTCGAGCACGGTAAGTGTAGTTTCTCACTCATTGTAATAATAATTAATAATTATTTATTATTACCAAAATCGTCATTTTTTTCATTGTAATTATTTTTCTTATTTAAGATATTTAGCACAATTTTTTTTCAAACGAAGGGAGTACACATCCTAGCGCTCACATTCACCAAGTTTCATACTGATTGGACAAGTTTCGGCTGACTTATGAATTTTTTCAACTTTTCGTTATTTTTAATAATTATTGCCGAAATCGGACTTATTTTCGGAGCTAATTTTTCCCATCAAAACGGTAGCGGCTGTCAAAAAAAGTTTGATATTCAGAATCCCCATGATCTTTTGATCATACACACCAATTTTTATGAATATCAAAACAATATAAGGTTGTTAATTATTTATCAATAGTAGCCATTGTTTTTTATTATTATTACCCACAACATCATATTGGGACAAATAATTAAAGTATTTAAGAGGGTTCCATTGGCAAAATAAAACATAGATTTGAGAGATAACCACTGAAACATTGTCTTGGCAGTCTTTTGTTGACTTTCAAGCATTATAAGTATTTTTTTCTCTAGTTCATAAAAACCAATTAATAAGCCATTACAGATGTTGCGCAATGGCATTCTTGTGGTTTTGTGGTTTTTGATTGAGGTTTTGAGGCTTTTTTTTTTTCAAAGCCCAACCTAGCAAATAAATAATCATTTTAGAACAAAATTTTGCCACCTTTTCATTGCTGCAGTTTTTTTGTGTCTAGGACAAATATTTCTTGTGTAAAATGCAAATCCATATATCGGCCTCCCCTCGGCCTAGCTTCGTGGTTACTTGCTATGTCGCAATAAGTGCCCAAAAGGGTAGGCGGGGAAAATTTTTTTGGTTTTTTCTGTGTCCATGATAATGCCCCTATAATTTTTAAGGAGAATCGTATCGTTCTTTTGGTATTTGTTTCACTGTTGTAGCTGCATCGAGTGAGCCGCTAAAAAATAATGAAAATAAGCTAAAAACCACGAAAACCACAGAAAGCACCCTGTAATGAATGTGTTAATAGCAGTAGCCGTACCGAATCGCCATAGCTTTGAAACAAATTATGTGTGAAACCAATTTATATAGCATCATATCACACTGCAGAAAATGGTGTGCAGATGATATGTAGCTATTAAATGAAAAATGTCATTGATGATATGAGATTGATATATTGATTTTTAGGTGTTGGAAGTGATGAAGACTTCAACTCAAGTTCTTTCATCTAGCAAACATGCCACTGCTAGTTTGATATTGCCTACGCAGCATACAATCATCAGGTCACTAAGAAGCTCCTGTAACTAGTATGATAATCCATTGGTCCGAGAACTCGAACTGACTATATGCAATGATCTAGAATTAATTTAGGTCAAGCTTCAGTGTCAATTTTGTATGATTGTTTTTCAACTTTATTTTTTGGACGCCCATCCGTATAATAGATACCAAGCTTAGAAGGTTTACATCCCAGTTAAATTTCTCAAATTTGTCTTAAAATGTGAGTGTTGTCGCTTGGACCTCTTTTGGTATACTGGAAAGGAGACCATTTTTCTCCAGGAATGTTGTGCTGTAGACCCTAGGTTCGAGTTTCTTCCATGGCTATCATCCACAGCAAAGGAAGTAAATGACACATGACAGGATTGCTAGACTCATTGTACAACAGTTTGAGATGGCCCAGGAGCAAACATTAGCTGATTTATGATCTCGCTCTGGAACTGAGTCTGCTGGAGGAGGTATGCTAAGTTGTAACTTGAGGGAAAGCAATGTATACTGACGCATGTGTACACAGCAATCTTGCATAGTTAATTGGAAATTATTCTTGTTCACATGACCAACATCTTTCTTTAGACTGAGCTCCAAAGCAAGATGTTAATCCAGTGCATCCCGAGGCTCTAATAGTAGAAACCACAGCACCTACTGCAATGGAAAAACTCTTTGCGAATTTGTTGGACAAGGGAAATGCTAGTGAGAATAATCCCCATAAGCTGGCCAAGATATTAGAATATGCCAAGCGGGAGTTGTGCAATCCACCACTATTAATGATGATCCGCTGGTTTGGTGGCGAGATAACTCTCACATATATCGTAAGCTCTCCAACTTTGCGAAGCAACTCGTAACTGTTAGCAGCACATCAGTTCCATCAAAAAGAATCTTCTCAAAAGCGGGACAATTAATAAGTGCCAAACGAGCTTGTCTCTCGTCAGAGACCAGATGATCTTTCTTAAAGGATGTGGAAACCCTTAGTGTTTGCATGTTAATTTTATTTCTTCAGGCTATTACCTATCAAGTGACTTATTGCTCAACTCTTTGGGTCATCTAGAAGGCAAGTTATAGGTATTTAAATGTGCACTAATTAGAAAACGCTTACCTGGTAAAGTAATGACGTAGATGACTGTCGGAAGTGAAAAGAAAGCGCTTAGAGATCAATGTCCAATAATACATTGCGGTAGTATAAGTAGACATGTAAAAAGAATGATTGTGATGGTTTGATACGCTGACAGAAACGCCCAAGAAATGAAAGGGCAAGATCACAGTCGTAGATAGGTGGGCGGCTGTGAATGTGATCTACTACAACTAGTACCACTACAATTAGCACAATGATTTACAAACTACTAGCAACTTCTGGTTAATTCTAACTACTATTGCTGTAGCAACTGTATAATCAGATCTCTTTTTATTAGCAATGGCATACACGCCCAAATCAGACGATGAGGATTGTTTCACTGAGGTATGGTAGGTGTTACCTGCCTTCTGTAAACAACAATAACATTATTAAACAAATTATTCATCAATTAATAATAGTAATTATTGTTTTTTTTTATTATGACTTATTACTACTATTACTGTAGTAATTATAATAATAGTAATAATAATGATAATCATATTATGTAGTAGTAGTAGCAGTAGCAGTAGTAAATATTATGTAGATAATTATGATAACCAAGTCAAATTATTATTTTTTAATTATTAAATTAATAATTAGATAGTGTTATACTTAGACTTATTATTTATGACTATTGATACTATAACTTTCTGAATAAAAGTTAACAAAACATTGCACCATAATAATAAACAAGACAACTGCACTTTTTTAATTATATTATTATTTATACAAATAATAACTATTATTATTATTATAATAATAGTTATTATCATTTATATTTATCACTAATTTATAGGATGATTATCAAATTATCAATTCTAAACTGGAGTGATTGAAGTTATATGTAATGAAAAACTCACATCTGACTATTAAGAATTATTGTTAGTATTTTTGAGAGCATGGTTTTTGTTATAATAGTTGATTTATTATTAAATTTTCATTCAACTTGAAAAATAAAATTAATTGTTATCTGCCAATGATTAGGAATACACTGACATTAAACACACCGACAACAATAGTTTATCTTCTTACACTAACGTTTTCATGGATGTTATTGTAGAAAATTAAATATATAACAAAGCAATTCTGAGTTTGAAACATAATTTTACTATGATGTACCTAGTAGCTACTTAGTAGCTCCAAGTAAAATAAGGATATGTCTGTTGCTGCTGTTATTTAACACCATTGTTTTTGTACTGATCATTTGCGTAATGGTTGTGGTATAGTATAGCTATCAATAAAAGAAAAAACGAGCACAACAGAAGATTTTATTTTTATTGTCATGTTTTTTTCCAACTGCAGAGCTCTGTCATACTGCATGAGGTAAAAGGGTACCAGTTTGAGCCTTTTGGTGAGGCAGTGGATGAAAGAGGATGTCCTTGAGTTGCAGAATGAATGAGAACAGGTACACCCTAAACTCATTGTCAGACATGTTTCTATTGGGACTCAGGTTAAATGCTGCTCATATTTTCTATCAAATCAACAAAATGTATCATGTGGTTTGGAAATGTTCACCAAGTGTTTTGGATTCACCAATGTAGGTTATACAACAGTTTAAGGACACAAACCAGTGGTGTAAGTGCAGTTGGTGCCAAGTGATGCCCACCCGTCTTCAAAACAGATGTTGCCAGGTTATTGAAAGCTGCAAAAGCTTTATGAATGGCAAAGCAATTAGGTTAGTAAGTTAGTAAGTGTAAAGTTTGCCAGAATTTTTAGGCAGGTGCAATGACAGTCAATTGTTCTGTTTTGCGTATGCTGATGCCAGACTGAATGTGTTTGAATGAAACAATTAGTAATAAACTGAAATCACCCATAAATTATTCGCATATTGATTTTGTAGATGTATAACGGATCATGAGTGGTTTCATCAGCTCTTGGCAGATGGTCCACTCCACATCACATATGCTGGATATCTACGCTATCATTGTGAGTAAGGAAAATTATTTAGCATCAGCTTTGTCCGTAATGGAAGAATAATGGTGAAAGTTGGTATATACAAAAATTTCAAAAAAATGATAAATTTAAGAGAACCTATGCTTGTATATAAGTCTTAACTCTTAAAAGTCCTATACCGCGAAACGAGCGTCACTCGTGTCATGTGACCAAAAGTCCGTTGACGTCCAATGAGCGTGATTTATTTTGTCCGGTTTTCGGAACTGATTGCAGAAGTTTGTGTAGACTGATATGAATAATTTTTTTAGCATCGTGTAGAGCAGACAATTGCCTATTTTTTGGTCTTTGTTTAAAGACTGTACGACGTTCTAAACGGAAACAGTTCCAAATATCCTTAACCCATCACTTCCTGTTTTCAATTTCGGAAAATTTTTGATAATCATAGGCAAATTTTTTTTGGAAAGGAGCAAGCACATTGTTTTCTTCTTCTGATTTAGTTAGTTTATTAATATCTTAGCTTGTTTGAGCCCTCTGACACTGGAATTGAAGGTTAGTAAGCTAGTAATTAATTATTTAGATACGGCATTGATAATAAATAATTAATTTTAATAATTTTTTATTATTTTTGTAAATTTGTTGACTGATGTTGTTGTTTACATCAAAATGTAGCTCTAAATGTTTCTAGTTCATTGGTGCACCAATGAGGGCTTAATTTTCGCCTGTAATTAAAATAATAATTATTTTCAGAAAAAAAAATTTCCGAAATTTTCGGTCATTTGTGCAACAAGTGTCCAAATGTTGTTGCAGTGTTCTAACACTTTTCTTGCATATTTTTGCTTCAAATTTGGCTAGTCTTATCAGAATTTTGTCCTCTTTTCAGCTGTGCTATCAGTTTCTTGTCTATTGTGTTATTTTTTTTTGTAACTGGTTGATCTGTTGAGAGCATTACTAAAAAATGGTCTCCGAACTAAAAAAATAATAAAAATAGTTTAGACAAGTGTAATCAATCTGTTATTAATTCTACTAAGAGAAAAGAGAATGCTGATTTTCATGAGCATAAATTTGTTACCATATGATGTATAGATGAATTTTAATAAAACTTTGAAAATTAAACTTTTTTGCAAAAAGCGGATGACTTATGAGGTAATTTATTGGTCAAAGCGGATGAAATTCAAAGAGTTAAAGATGCTTAACTTCTCTGGAAAGTGTGTCCAGCAAGAATAACTTTTCTGCAGTATCTGTAATCAAAAAATTTATTTCAGATGACACTCCCAAAACAGCCCACTGAGCAGGATAGGCAAAGAACGAAACGATTCTGTGCATATAGATCAATGGTATTTTGGCTACACCCAGAACTGAAAAAGAGCCGGTGCCGACCATTGACAGCTTGTATGTACAGTGCCATACCGGCCACGTTCCCACCAACAGCTAATGAGGAAGACTGCAGATTGGCGCTTTTCTGAATATTTCAACTAATAACAATAAACTTACTATCTAATTGGCTTTGCGGTTTCGTCTTGATCCTTCCTCTTCAACATTCCCTTCTAACACAGATAATTTCAAGAATTTGCCCATGTTTCGATTTTGTACAGCTGCTTGGTGTTTAAATTCATTCAATGTTTACTTAGTGCTTCAGGTACAGCTGTAACTAGTAGGGTATTACTTTTATTAATGCAGTATATTGTGAGGTCTGTTTGACAACAGTAGTGTATTTTTTTGTTCGTTTTACAGTAAGAAACATCCAATTGAAAAAATCGAAAACGTTGCTTGGCATAATCGAAAAAATCGAAACAGCATTTTGTGAATCTTTGCAGGCCTAGTGGTCAGTACTATTACAGTGTCCTCTTCTAACATTGACAACAATCCAACAGCCCCACAACAACAACATTATAATAATAATTATTCATCTATGCCTACTGTGAAAAGCTGGTGCACTTGTGGCAACTGCAATGAGATGCCATCCACTCTTGAGCAGAAATGTTGTAAGACTGAAACACTGGACTTGACTCACTTTCAAGATGTTGCATTTATGCCTGGTACTGACTGCATATTTGCCAGCAATATACTACTGAATCAAATTCTTGGCACGTGCACTATTGAACTTTGGTTCAGGCAGCGTAGGCTGCAGGGCTACAGAGGCAATGCTGTTTCCATAAAGTTAATGACTCCTGCTAACTACAGGTTCACTGCCTACCAAAATTACATTGCTTTCATTCACATGTATTTAGGTAGGCACGACCGTCATGTCATTCCTGCATGTGTAGTTAATCACATCAGAAGCTCTTGGCCCGATCCCAACAATATCTATGTTGGTTTCATTTCATTTCTTGTTATTAACAATTTTAACGATAATAATGTACCGGAAAAACATCGAACCATACCTGCAATAGACAACAACATTAGTAACAGTTCTACTTATTTCCTTTATTTCAGTCACGTGCTACGATCGATGCTTGTAGCCTCGATGCCTATTATTATTATATTTTATTACACACTTCTTATTGCTATCTTTATAACGAGGCTATATTATTAGTACCGCCTCCTCTGTATATATTTGCTCGCAGAGCTCCTCACAAGGCAGTGTACCTGAGGAGACTCACTGATTTATTTCTGCTAAGAATATAAACAGTCACACACTCAATCAAGCTTATACTTGACACTCTGACAGATAACCATACTGATCAAACGATAACCGCTCTAACGACCTTCTAGGTCCTAAAAGCAATCAGTGTTATTTAGTGGACAGTAGCAAACGACAGGCCTGCTTGGCAGACGATAGCCTACAGTGCTCTTCCCCCAGCAGACATGCTGTCGGGTGGACACCAATAAGCTCTCTGACCAGTAGACTGTCGGGATAGACAGAAAGCTCTCTTGCCTAGAGGTAGTGTAGGTGGCTACCGGGATAACTAGTTAATAGTTATAACAAAATCCGGGTACTGGCCGGAGATGTCCGCTGAAGTGCGAAGACTTGTCAAGTCTTGTGAAGTCTGTCAGGTAGCCAAAAAGGAGGGAATACAGCCCGCCCAGGGGAGACAGCGGTTGTTCGCAGGCAGACCTTTCCAGAAGGTAGCCGTAGACCTGGTAGGACCGCTCCCAGAGACCCGACGGAAGAACAAATGGATTCTGGTACTCCCAGACCATTTCACCCGGTGGCAGGATGCTATTGCCATCCCGGATGCCACCGCCCCCACGGTCGCCACGACTTTAGATGAGCGGGTATTTTGCTATTGGGGTCTGCCCGAAGAGCTTCACACAGACCAGGGAGCACAGTTCGAATCAAGAATAATGGCCGAACTATGTGTCCTGTGGAACGTGGAGAAGGCCCGCACCACACCATACCATCCCCAAGACAAAATCGGACCCTGGGCGACTCCTTGAGAACACTACTACTGAGGCGTGGGCAAGAGGAATGGAATCTGCTGCTACTTCAGATAATGAGAGCGTTCCGTGGTACCCCTCACTCTGCCACGGGAGAGAGCCCAAACTACCTCATGTTGGGCAGGGAAGTTAGATTACCCGACCAATTGGACGGTAGACCCGCCGACCAGCAGCTGATGACAGAATATACCCTCCAAATGCAAGAGGACCTGAGAGCAACCCACGACTTACTCCGGGAACAGCAGATAAAAATCCGTCAAGACGACACGGAAGAGCCCCTGCTCTACGTGCCCAATGACCTAGTGGTCATCGAGAACAAACGGAGAGTCAAGGGGAGCAATCCCAAACTGCAACCTAGCTTTGTGGGGCCGTACCGAGTGGTGGAGGCATACCCCAATCATACCTACCGAGTGGAGAAGGATGGGCAGACATCTATACAAAACGAGCGACGCCTGAAGGAGTACCGCCCCTGTCACGAGCCTGAGGGGAGAGCTCCGACCAACAGGGAAGCCGCCCTACGCCCCAAAATGAGGGGTGCAGTTAGAAGGAAAGGCTGCCCCCGTGGACCCAATATAAGGCAACCACCAGACCCGGGTACACAGCCAGCTGAGGCGAGAGGGACACCAGAGAATAGAGAGGTCACCCAGACAGACCTGCAAGTCCTGGAGCGCCAGCTCGATCAGCTACCAGCCCTCATGGAGCAGGCCACTAGACAGGCCGAAACCCAGCGCCCCCCAAACAGGAGCTGGGAGATGGAGCCCAGTAACCAACCAAGACTAAGCCGACACGAGCAATGGGAGAGAGATAGGGAGTGGCCAGCATTGCCAAATAATGAGGCAACCAGTCCAACTCCCCCTCAAACTCCCATTACGACAGAAAATAGTGCTGATAGCCAGACAGTAGAGCCGACGGCAGATATTGCCACAGAAAATCACCAGACAGTGGAAGGAGGGCTAGCCATTGGTGCAGAGCTAACAGAGACGGGCAGGCCTAAGAGAACAACTAGGCCGCCGTCAAAGTTAGCCGATTACCAATGCTACCAGATGGCCAACGAAGAGCCAACGCATCCAGACAACCAATTATTGCTACCAGCAGTAATAAAGCAATGCCTAGTACCTTCAGAGCATAGTAACACCCCAAAAAATATGTTACTGACGTTAAAACAGTGCTCCGAAGATAAGGCATTGCCAAATTCATTGGAAAGTGCAAAACATTATTGGAGAAAGTTAGCTGCACAACAAGATGAATTATTAAATAATAAACTTACCTCTCACGATAATGTCTTGGCTTGCGGCGACGAACAAATGCCAGGACAAAACAACCCCCGGCATAACTCTATTGCTGGAACGATAGATAATAACTCTATGAGCAATAGATTGGTTGCGGTACAGGGATACGCAACTAAACTACCAGGCAGTGACGTAGGAGAGATAACCACGTGGGTGGGTGACGTCGAAATAGAACCCTTCAATCAACGAGATGCTTACTCAGCACAGCAGCAAGTTTGTTCACAGCAAAACAAAGAACTGTCACTTGTCAGCAAACACTCAAGCAGCACACTATAATTACTCTCTACACAGGAATTAATTACAATTGCAACGGCAGCGCTAGACAGGATGAAGCAGAAAAAACAACTAGACGTATCTTTAGAGGAGGACGCCTCTGTAGCCGAACAGATAGTGGGAGAGGAATATCTAATGCAAGTGGCTAGCGAGCTAGAGAAGAGGCAGGCTCCCTGCAGCAACCAAGTGGCGACACAGGAAGAGGTGCACACCAAAAGACAAACACAGCTGGGGAGAGAAGTCATCCACATAAACCAAGTCTCCATTACAACAGAACCTAAAACAGCGAGACAGCCGAGCGAAAGTACAATGGCACATACTACGTGGCTGTCGGCTGACACCATCACAGCACTGAAAGGTATGGTGACCAAAGTAGAGGGTACGGACGATGAATGGCAATGCAATAAATGTAACTATACCAACGGACGCAAACGAGTGGTGTAGCACACACATCAACATTACGTTTATTACTTTTGCACCTGTGGAAAGAAGTCAGCATCCAGAGACACTTTCAGGAAACATATCACTAAACAGAACAAAGCAACGGCTCATGGAGGACCACAGGCACCACTGTACGAGGTAGACGCCGATTCGTACCCAGAGTTTGCACAATTCATGACGTGGCCGCAACCGCCACCCTTCGGACGCCCACAACCTGTGTCGGAGAAGAAAGAGAACTTGACGCCAGCACACAAGCGTGCCCCCTCCATTCAGGATCGGCTAGGAGCGCCAAAGCATGCCAGCAGCCCGATCAAAAAGCTGCCACGTGGCCTGTCACCACTGTATAAACCAAAGAAGGTGGAGACGACAGCTGAGCAAGTGAGGCGAACAGTACTGCTGAGTAAACAGCTAGACGAAAAGACTGAGAGACGTCGGGAGACGCATCGTCGGGCAGAAGGTGCTGCTGCTGCAACCCGACGCCCCAGGGAGACATCCCCCATCGCACTACGATGTAGGATCGTACACACCTCTCCTCCAAGAGATGATGAACGTCACAGAGAACGGAGAGAAAGAGGAAGAAAACTAGATCGTAAACGAGCCGAACTAAACAGATTAACAGAGGACGCATACAGATTACTACGCCAAGCACAGGAAGTCAAGGAGCAAATAAAAAGCTTGGAGAGCCAGACGCACCAATAAACACGTAACACTTGTGACACTAGTCACTATAGTGACACTAGTCACTATACTTACTCATATTACCGCTGCAATTACTACATATGTTTATGTATACCATATATCGTCGTACTACTACCTGTTTCTATGTCTACTTATATTTTATTATTATACTCTGATGGTGTACATTTCTCTTGCCTTTTGCACATGGCCTTCTCGTTTCGTACCTTCGCATTGGTCCCCTACGACGACCAATGGAGGGGGCTGTGTACCGGAAAAACATTGAACCATACCTGCAATAGACAACAACATTAGTAACAGTTCTACTTATTTCCTTTATTTCAGTCACGTGCTACGATCGATGCTTGTAGCCTCGATGCCTATTATTATTATAATTTATTACACACTTCTTATTGCTATTTTTATAACGAGGCTATATTATTAGTACCGCCTCCTCTGTATATATTTGCTCGCAGAGCTCCTCACAAGGCAGTGTACCTGAGGAGACTCACTGATTTATTTCTGCTAAGAATATAAACAGTCACACACTCAATCAAGCTTATACTTGACACTCTGACAGATAACCATACTGCTCCAACGATAACCGCTCTAACGACCTTCTAGGTCCTAAAAGCAATCAGTGTTATTTAGTGGACAGCAGCAAACGACAGGCCTGCTCGGCAGACGATAGCCTACAGTGCTCTTCCCCCAGCAGACATGCTGTCGGGTGGACACCAATAAGCTCTCTGACCAGTAGACTGTTGGGATAGACAGAAAGCTCTCTTGCCTAGAGGTAGTGTAGGTGGCTACCGGGATAACTAGTTAAGAGTTATAACAAAATCCTGCACAATAATAATGTTCATTGTATTTACTGTACGATCAATCATGTTAATAATTAAATATTCTCCGTTGTTATGTGAAATAATATTACACCTTGATGATTATTGAGATTATAATTTATTATTCGGTAGTGATAGTAACAATTATAATATTGTAATAGATTTGCACAGTGTTGCTCTCTTATCTTCAGCCGGTGCTATTATTATACCTCTTCTACATAAAGACTACTCACTAGATGACTACGCTTGGCTACACACAAGAGTACAGCTGACCTGCCGCTCACCCAAGCCAAGCCTAAGGAAGGATTCCCGCCACTAGTGCTCTGACTGACATGCATCTATTTATAGCTATTATTTAGTGTTAGTGAGCCAGCCTATGATTGTTTTTCATGCCTCGTTGGGGGTATTATTTCTAACCAATTATATACCTATGTTATCAGCTGATTGCTTGTCTCCTATAAATACTCCTGCATTTTACCCAGAGGATCAGTTCTTAATCAGCTCTTGGCCAGTTCTTAGACAGATGTTCAGATCGTAGAGAGACATCGAGCAGTAGAGGACTCAGAAGTAACTAGCAAGCGAACTGTTCTGACCAGTTATATGTTGAGTATTCACTCGACCCTTGCCGTTAGTTGCTACCATTCATCTTACACTTTGTGTCAATCATTCACTTTTTTGCGTTGCAATTAGACATTGTTGCTTTTGTTGGTAGTAATAAACCATTGTTACATCTAACTATGTGATATCTGTGAGGCCGGTATCCTGAACACAGTTGTACCTGCTCCATAGCAGCATCCGGTTATATCTAGCACAAGATAAACCACCAGAGCTTTGCCACTCTACTGCTACGCTACTATTACAGTAGAAACAAAGCCGGACAATATATCTCTCCTTGCATGTACCAGTAACGGTCAACTCCATATACGGGGAAAACCATTACAATATGTTCATAATATGTTTATGTTCAAAGAAAATGCGACTAAATCATTTGATATTTTGTGTATGTGTTTAATCAATGATTTATTTAAACAAGTAATTCTTGCCGTATCAGAACCAAATATTTGTTAAATTAGGGCAGTGTATTATAATGATAATATTCATAATTTACCCGACAAGTTGGTTAACCTCACTATCATCTACATATAATTTACTCAAAGCTTTTTGTGGTGCATACGTATGTAACAATTTTATATCCTGCTGTTAAAATTGTTTATTATAGACAATTGTCATTTTATGTATCATTTTATGGCTCCAGTTTTTGTTAGCAATTATTCGCCAGAAAAATATCTGCTTGCAGTGTATGGCAGTTTTCTCCACATTCATTCCAAAATTGTTTAAAATTGAAAAATATTTCCATACACTTACTCCACATTCTCATCACTCCCAACTTAATTTTTTACAAAAAATATGATGTTATAAACGTTTAGCCGTATCAAAGCATTTGTCAAATCATTATCTTCTAGACTTCATGGGCTTCGCTTTTTGTGCTTCATCTAGGAATTAGTCATAACCATTTGCTGCACTGGTTATGAAATACAAAATTTGAACTTGCTCCTTAAAGCAACATAAAATGAAAACTCAGGTTTTGTTATGCAATACAGCATCTCAACTTGTGCAATACTAAACGGATCAGACTATTTCTTCATTGTAACCGGCTATTATGAGCAGATATATAGTGATGTAAATACACACTTGATGAATGCAAGATCAGTGAACACAGAATAATGTTGAGTTAACAGAGATTGCAATGACTGGTTGTCACCATTAACCATATTATATGTTTGGCAGTGCACCAACGGACAGCATCCAATGGCATGGAGCTTGAAGGCCTGAAAAGCTGCCGAGATTACTTAGAGAGAGAAAACTTTTATCATTCGTCTGAGTAGCAAAAGAAAATGTTACTTAGTTTGTATTGTATTGTGTTCACCGCAATAACTTTCGAAAGAATATTTCACTTGCTTGATTCATGTTTCAGGGCTGCAAAGGAAACTCCATGCATCACTCAAGGACAAACAGTGGCCACTGTCAAAGAGAATTAAGAGTATCATCAACCACCTTTACTGAGTAGTTGCTACGACCAACCATGAAACAGATATGTGATGTGACAAGTGGAAATAACTGGTGTACCACAGAGAGAACATGCATAGTTTTGCTGAGAATGGTGGATTCAATGCATGTGATCACCGAAGTTTGGAATAGAACCGTCAAGCTCACTTATGTGGTAGCAAAAGATAGTATTCGGTAGCAATTTAGTAGCTTGCATTAGTTTTTATGTTTATACTTGTATTGCACATAATTATTGAATTTTGCGTTGAATGCGCAGAAACCTTCCAAGTACTGCAAAAAATAGACCGGGACAAAAATATATTTGAGGCATTGGACAAAGCAGCAAGGAAAATACATCCGAGTTGGAGTCATTCAATTCCAAACTGAACAGTAATGGTGCAAAATGATGTCATTTAGCTACTCTGGCACAAGCTAAGCACATCTTTGTTTTACACAAAACTTTGACAATATATTTTTTCTTCATTGAAATCAGTTGCTTGTGTGGCAGAAGAAAATTTTCGCATCATTACATTCAATTTGTGTAGTAGAATCGAAATAATAATTGAAGCAGGGCTGCCAAGTACTGTAAAAAGTTAATGGGCATATGCAGAATTTCACTGTCTTTCACATCTTATCTTTATTTTTGTTCTAGTATGACTTTGCACAGAGTTGCAGCTTTTTTCTGAATCTGTTTTTGAAACCAAAGATGAATGAAGACTCGCTAAAAGTGACGTAGAAAAACGGCTTGGGGAAAAATACAACGATAACTAGCGACATGCATGTGTGGGTTAGACGCATAAGGCAATCCCTTCGGGGCAATATCCGCTCAAATAGCACCAGTACATCAATTCAAACCAAAGCGGGACTGATGCGGAGTGTTCTTATTCTGTAGTACACGACTCATAATTTCGAAAAAAGTTCAATCTGATCAAAACATACATAAAAATTATTATTATTATTATAATAATAAGTGCGATTCCCTATTACTTTGACATTAATTTCATTCATCTGTTTTTACATCAAACTATCATACAATAAAAACCTGTCAGAGAGTGAGTATGAACTAGAGAAGGCCACAGTGACTGGCTAGCAATTTGAGCCAGCTGCCGAATACCATAAAAAAGATGACCCTGATGGCAATAGTCACAAAGAAGTAGAAGAGGTGATGATAATAATAATTAATACTTGTAATATTAATAATGATAGGTAATATCATAAGTAGTTATTTTTTATTATTATCATTTTGTTAGCGCCATCTTCGATTAAATAACAAGAGCAACTATCAAATAACGATGATAATAATTGGCAGTAGTAGTGTGTGTACGTACTTATGCTGATAATAATGATGATAAATAATATTAAGTAATTCTTATTATTTAGTATCACCATACATTTGCAATAACAATGATTATAATAAATTAATGGTGATAAGGATAAAAATGAAAAAAATTCAATAGGTTATTATAATACCATGATGATTTCTGTTATATATTATTATATTGAATACTATTATATAACATAGTAATACTACTGAAGTGTTTCATTGCTATGGTCAATAATAAAAGTCTTACTGTAATGATCTGTTTAAGGACAATGAAATAACTTGTTAATAAATATGAGAAATAGTAGTGGTAAGGAAAATATTCAATAAGGTTGTTTTTAAATATAATAACAATTATGCCTTTATTATATGGTAGATAGAGGATATTCGATCTGCCAAAGAGTGGTACAGATGTGGTCATTGCACTGATCAGCCGACAGTTGCCCAATCAGTTTGCTGTCGTGATACTGCTGCAGCTGCAAAATTAGACAACATGCAGTGTATCACCGACCATCCAGGTGTAACCGAACTGACACAACTAGCCGTACTGGACGACTTACAGCAACTACCTATGATATCATAGTATTCAATGTATTTATGTGATACTTGGCATAACGTTTTTCCATTGACTACTCATTTTAATCATTACTTACCATAACTAGTTCATTTTTTGTAGATGACATGTTTGACGAAGAAAGGCAATCTCCAAATGCCAAAAAAACGCTTCTCATTATACAGGGTATTGATATTTTGACTGTGCCCAGGCATAGAACGAGGAGAGAGGCTACCATTGCCAGCCTGTTTGTACAATTGGGTACAGGCAACATCTCCTCCCACAGAAAATGAAGAGGAATTTGCAGACTGGCAGTTCTCCAAGTTTGTTTATTCATGGGGTGACAATGATGACGATGATGAGGAAATTTAATGCCTTCATTTAAAAACCAATGTAAATAAAAAAATGTGTGCGACATGATGACAAATATTTATCAGTTTTTATTCAACTGGATCAAGTAACATTGCCTTGCAAAATGGAAATACAATGTATAGCCAAAATTATGGGGTCTCATAACGTTTTGTGTTATCCGTTTTAAAACAACTGAACGATTTCTAAAGCATCTGAAGACATCAAAAAATTTCAAATCTTCACAAACCTTCTGAATACTTCGTGAAGTTGTTCATATGCATTTAAAATCAGAGCTGAGTTGCTGGTCTGATTTATTGATAGTATTCTCTTGTCCACTTATGACAAATATTTCTTGCACTAGAAACTGAACAGCCCATCTTATAATGCAATGAATGACAAAAAAACCATCTATATTACTCATAGCAGTAATAATGACATTTGCTCTATTTCTATTGACCTGACGATGATCATTGTCTAGACAATTTCAAACCCGTTTATACGATTTTAGAAGTGATAGCGTCAAACGTTGTGCGCCGACATATGGCTCACAGACGCTTTTGCTTTTTAAAACAAAGAAACGGTTTGAAATAGTCTACATGGTTTGCAAAGCACTTTTACATTTAAAATAATTGGGTAAATCTACTAAATGACTTAATGAGCTGTCTTTCAAAACGAGTTAGGTACTTTTATTTATTTAAAAACAGTCAAATTTGTTAATTGAAAATGTGAGCACTAATTCCAGCCTATGCAAAAACTCTCATCCTCAGCCAAAAGGACTGACCATTTAACGCAGGGGTGATGTGTGTGCTAAATATCTGAAACAAAGGGAGCAATAGGGACCTCCTTCATATTTAGCGAGGTCATGATATCGGAGTTGGAGTGTTCAACAACAATGATGCTCCAACTGCTCCATAAACTGGACAACTAGCACTAGAGTACAACTATTAACATTGCGGAAACAGGAATGAGACAAAAATAGATCAGACACTTCCTGAAGGGCTACAAAATGCCAGTGATACATAATGATCAACACAACAGTTGCAGAGAAAAAACATAGAAAAACAACTTGCACTTGAAATTATTAGATTTATGCTATCATATCTCAGTAGCCCTACAAATAAGAAACAAGACCACAATGTACTACCTATTCAATGTTCCTTAACTGCTTATTACATTAAAACAGTTATATTTCTTGTTTTCAAGGTTACTGTGACTTTTTTGTGTGATGATCTACTACTGTAGGTGGCCTTTGGCCATGCTACTAACTGTTGGTATATGCCATAGCCCTATGATTCTGAGTAAAGATACAATTTAGCAGATGAACATCAGTGATATCAGTTTTAATAGCTGACTCTCTTATTCGCCCTCAAAGTCAATGGTAACACAGTGTCATGGTGAATATAGTCAAAGAATCTTGGATCTACATTACAGGATTCAACTTGGGATTGGCAGAGAGATTAAGTCAGTAATTTTGTTTTCATGTTGTTGTAATTGAATAAATCATGCGTTCATCAAAACTCCTGCCCATGCCACTTTTCTTATACCAATACTGTATGAGCTGTGCTTTCTTTGGTCTTCACCGTGTATCAGTGATTTATCAAAGTGAACCAACTAGTAACTCGTTGGTCATCGTTAGGAGTTATCTTCACTTAACAATAGCAATCTCTAAAAAATCATAAAACTCTATAGCCAATATGAACAAGTATGATTGCCCAAATATGTGACTGATAGACCAGAGATGACAAAGAAAAAATTGAAAGAGCACAGACAAGCAAAGAGAGAATACCAATGTTGCAGTCCGCAAGTCAAGTGGTTTGTTTGTAAAAACTGTAATGTTTTTTTCGGTACTAAATGCAAAACCACAAACCTTTTGCAAGGAGCAAACCAAAAATAAAAATGTCAAGGAGCAACAGAACCAAAAACTTACTGAGGTTTATCGAGGTTCATAAAGCATTAGCTTTGTCAGACGCATATAGCTTCATTAGCCTAATAAATGGATAAATTGAGTTCACAATGATAACGACAGCGAAAAATAAAAGTGAGCTGAAATTTAGCAAGGCTTGTTTTCAGAAGTGAGGAGCTAGTAAGTAAAAGTTGTACTAGCAGAGAGAAAAAATGTATAGCATCAGAAAATTACGTTGGCAACTGAACAGAAGTCTGCAAAACTAAACCTGGGAATTATTTAACAACCATAAATCAAATAGCTAACTTGGAAATGAACATTGTCAAAGAGTGTAACATTTGAGACTAAAAATGGCTGCCAACTTGACAACCTGCTATAGCTTGCATTAAAGAGTGCTATGAGGTCTACGGTATTTAAACATGTCGAACCACATGAAAATTTTCGCAGAATAAGGAAAGAATGTTGCTAAAATTGTTAGTCTGAAGGAATTCTTTACGAAGTGGATGAGGTGTAAAAGAGCCAAAATTACATCAGTGATATACTGAGCAGGGGTGCGCCTGTAGAAATTTTAACCACATCCACTATTCTTTAGTTCTGATTAAGGTTCATAGAAGAACAAAGATAGATGGTTATGTGCAAACTTCGTGTATTTAAGTATTTTATGAGAAAATACGAACTTTCAAAAAGCAAACTGCTAATAGGGGCCTATGGCGTGTATTGCTATTTAATGTTTCTCCATTTTTATTGAGTGACTGCCACATATTTTACTCTTTTTATAATACTGTTCATGTCTGTTTTGTTATACCACTGTAATAAAAAGCACTAATAATGGCACAACAATCAGAAAACAAAAATTTAAGGACACAAACAGTTACCACATCTGGGAAACAAGATTTCTCAACTACAGAATAGTAAAATAAATAAACCAACAGTGCCAAAGAAAAATGGTGTGAATCATGATGATGCCTTTGATGATGTCATGAATAGACATCTGATGCTGAACTATCACAGATGTCCGATGAGAGGTCACTGCATCAAATTATGAACCACAAAACAGATGTTGGAAGAGCAGCTCTATAAATAATACACAGAGATTATACCTCTACCGAGAAATCACGCACACCGACAGGATACGAACAGTTAACAACAATAATACTTGCAGATTATGAAGTCGGAGTAGACTATATAAAATACAAGTAGAGTTGAAATTACAACAACTGGCCTTGGAGCTTGAAAAGTGAGGATAACTAATAACTTAGTTATAGAAATGATTCTCAAAGTGCTCAGAGTCATACAAACCATTCATTGTGGTACACATGCAGCTGAACAAGCGCAAAACCCTAGCCAAGTAAGGCATATCTTGTAAATAATGATAACACAGAGGCTATACGGACTCGCTTATTGGAAAGTTCTATATCGGTAGCTATGTATACAAGGCAAAATCGTTCAACAGGAGTAGTTTAAACAATAACAACCAGGAGCAGCAACACACGCAACATGATTGAGAGCTCATGGAAAAGGCGACTCTCCCCAACAGCGCGATAACAGAAACAATCGATCTAGACATCATGGTGAGATTATGCTGACTATGAGTGAATAGTAAAGTTTTATAATGGGGATAAAAATTGGTGGAGAGATGAGACCAATGTGGTGAAAAAGAGAGAAAACATTTAAAATAAGAAAAATTTACTTGTAAGTTAACTTAATCTCAGTTATAAAAAAGTCTCTTTATTCATTGATTGGCCCTCGTGTATGAACTGATCTTCACAGAAGTCATTAAAATCGCTGAAAAAAGCAAAAAAGCGGCTTTGCTGCTCGAACCTCAGCAACTTGCGAAGGACATTAGTGTAAAAGATTGAAAGCAAATAAACTGACCACAACCTCGATAAACAAAGTCTGAAAAACACTTGCACTCCAACTCTTGTCTGTCTGGTACAGTTGTATGAAAAAAAATGATTAGACACAAGTTTTGACCCTGGGGGTTCATAAAAGGACTGCAGGTGTGTACAAAAGTTTGTGAATCAAGCCAAAAAAAACCTGTGTTTTGTTAAGATGCACAGATCAATCTAAACTTCAGTCAGCAGCCATAAGCCACATAGTAATTTAACATAATACAACATAGCAGTTCCAACCACCAGCTGAAAGTAATCTGCAACATATTTCAAGCAATTAAAAAGAGGATCAAAGACTTACCCAGTAAATTAATTGCAACAGAAAATCAAAAAGCACCTACTAAAACTATAAAAACATACAAGTTGGTAAAAAAAAACAATGGAAACAAAGAGAACCAGGTATCACAATCCTGCAATGCTACAAAAAAATTGAAGAAAAATGACAAAAAACGATTTCAACTATAGTCGAACAGCGACTACAAACTGCACAAGACCTCCAACCCTAGTACAGATGAACTTATACTGCGACTTAAAGTGAAAACCGAACAGACTTTGATTTTTAAAAAAAAGTGGTCAAGGCTCAATATAAAATCGATGCCCCCATTGTTACTTACATACCATACAAACATACCAACTATGAAGAGATACAGCACAAGTCGAACAAAACTTGGCATATACCTCAATAAACTCAAGATGCTCTTCCGCTCTAATGCCACTACAACCATGAAACCCAAATTTGAGAACTTGCATTGGCTGATAATACAAATCGGTCACAGATGTGTTTTGAAATTGTTCTAAGCACGATCAGATTACCATGATAGCAATAGAGTGTATTTTGTTTACTAGGCCCAAGACCAGCATCTACCAGGGAGTGCACAACTTGAGTGATGATAAAGATGTAAGCTGGAAGACGATGAGCCGAGTTCCACAGATGAGTAATTTATAGCGCCGCTACTGTTTATTTTAAAGGTATCGATTATCAGCAAAGTCAAAGTAGAAGCGGCAAAGAAAAAATCTAACAACTTTGCGTCTACGAGGACTGCTTTCTTATTATAATTCTTATTACAAGGGTCAAATATTGAACTGCAAATGCATTTTTATGTGGAACGCAATGGATATAATATAACTTCATTTTGTACATTTTTTGTGAACAATCCTATGTACCATAATCAGTTTACACAGAATATAACTTTTGATCGATTGTCTGTTAATGATGAAATTATCGACGGCACACAACGTGAACAGGATGTCGCCAAAAAATTCCAGAAGCGCTGTCATGTGAATGACTAACAAAATAATGGATGATAAAGGAAAATCTCCAAGGCCATTGTTATTTCTTTCATCAATAGGACTGCTTTGCATATCATTAGCCCTTCAATGCAATTTTGAACTATTTTGATTCAGTAGTAAGTCTGTTATCAAAACAGAACCTTCTACTTCTCAATTATTAAAGCGTAAAGGTTTGTCTTTGCGATAAGCTGCTGCTGTTTTTTGCGTGGCATGTTTATGTGTAGTTCATTTTGAATAGTAGTGAAATGTATGGTAAGCATATGATACTCAGAGGTCTATACTGATCTCTTGCTAACTACTCATTGTGTAATCCAAATTATTTTTCATTGCCAAGCTAGGAAAAATAATTGTGCAGTGATAGCTTTTATTATACAAAACTTGTCATCAATAAATGTATGTGATTTTAGAACTTCCTGTAACCGGTAAGAAACTAACAGCTTTAAAAGCAGCATAAGTGCCAACTGCATCATCAGAATGCGTTACACCTGTGAAATTTCATCCACCAACTGGCTTAAAACTTTCAGAGGACAACGGTTGGAGTGTGTTATGACAACGCTTAAAAGAGAATCAATGCTCACCATGCCTTGGATTCAGTTGCGTTTACAAGCTTGGCTATGTAACATGACCAACATTCACAATTTCACCGCATAATTAATTTACTATACTTGCTTGGCTGTATAAATAAAAATGCCACACGTATTATTTCGTTATTTTCCAATTCCATTGACGTATTCCTCTTCATTGTTGGCTTTTATCAGGATGTTACATTAGAGAAAATTTGTGGTTTTCACGGTGTTGTGACTGTTTTAATAGAGATTGTATTTAGGATGGGGTAATACTGCAACATTGCCATTACCTGAAAGTGGTTCTCTCAGACCTAATAATTGGGTAAAAACTTCGTTTACCGCGTAATTAGTGTGGCATATATATTAGACACTAATATGGAAGGCATTTACTGCTCAAGGTTGCCCTCTGGACGCTTATAACAAAATAGATGGTGAAAATGCAAAAACTTTCCAAAGCGGAGGGGCACTGGCCCCACTCCCACACTCCTTCCAGCCCCACACATTGGCCTCCCAAACATTCTGCGCAAAGTAAAACCTCTGAAAAATTGAGTAGTAGATAGTTGTTAAGTAGTTACATGAATATGGAGTTCGATTAGAATCAAACTTGGTGGTTACATAATGTAGTAGTAGCTATCAGTTGTAATAATAATAATTATTATTATTATTAATTTTGTCACAAAATTCTGAGATCATGACAGTATATTCTTGGAATGTGTACATGACACATGCCTACTGCTAAATAATAATTAAACTAGTGGCTGGCTACTGCAGTAGTGTATATATAATGATTATAATGATGATGATAATAATAATTATTATTATTCATTGATCAACAACAATAGTAAATAATAAAAACAAGATTCATAATAATAATAATTGAACAGCAGGTAAAAAAAAATGATTTCTACAAAACTTTCTCTTGAAAAGAAGGAATGAGTGAGAGAATGATGGGAAATGAGTGAGACTCACTCCTAATGCGAGAGAGTTGGCAGGTATGTGTGTACATTGTCTACTGCGTTTCTAAAACTGTAAATTAAAAATTTTGGCAAAATTGTAAAACCAATGAAAATTTCCAATAATACCCAGGCGATCTAGTTTCTTAATTATACTGGAGCGAAATATTAATTTTTACAAAATCTCAGGTGAGCATTGCTAGACACGAAACTGAAAACCTGTCACTTACCACCTAACCACAACTGGGTTACTATTCATTACTACGCAACCTTTTATGTGACAGCATACACCCACAGCGTCAATTTCTACAGCAAAAATGTATTGTAGGATACCACAAAAGGCGAACTACCTTGGCTGGAGCACAGCCTAGTTAGTTTATGGAAGCTCATTAGCATTCTACTCCAGGAGTGTGATGAATTCAAAAAAGTGCTCAAGATGTGAGGTCGGGGCAAAGCTCCAAAGTGCATAAAAAAGATACTTGAAGCACGACAAAGCACTTAAAAGTGCATTCAGTAGCTTCGAGCAAACGAATGACGTTTGTCAATTGCTAAGACTTGCGGCTCACCAAGCTGCAGAAGTGCAAGAGAACCCACAGAAAGCGCACCAGTACCTCCGTGAAAGACAACAGGAAGTGAGACAATATGAGATCGACAAACCCCCAGTCTTCAAGGAAGGAGAGCTGGTGGTCATGGAAAATAAGAGGAGAGTAAAAGGGAGCAACCCGAAACAACAGACCCCGTTTTGTGGGCCAATATCAAGTTATGGAGACCTTCCCTAACCACACCTATAAGGTGGCAAGAAATGGAACATGGTTGATCCAGAATGGGCAAAGACTACGCCAATATCGCACCTGCGAAGTGCCAGTGGGCAGGGCCCCACCTTGCAGAGAACCCGCAATGAAACCCAACATGGACGACCTCCAAAGTCAGCAGCCCAGCGTAGGGGTCCAACTGAGGCAGTCCAAACGCTACCGTTGCCCTAAGCATTACCGTTGCCCCAACCATTACCGTTGCCCTAACCACTACCTATAAGAGAAGCCCCTATGCTAACCCAAGAAAGGGGGAGGAGCAAACAGAGATAGATGAACGGAATATTGAAACAACAGAACCTAGTAGTCAGGGGCAAAATAGAGAAGGGGGCACTCCACCCCCACCAAAAATAGCAGGAGAAGCACTCAGACAGGGAAATACACCCACTCTCAATGAGGAAGACTGGCAAACCCTAACCGGTAGGCCGGGGCAACCCTCACCCCTAGATCGGCCTCAAAGAGAGAAAAACAAACCAAAAAACAGGAGGATGACCACTGCTACTGGACGACAGGGGAGAAAACCTGGAAAAAGAAACAACTCAGACCCAAAACATGAGAAACCCATTAGAAGGGACCACACCCCCTAAAAAAAACACTAGAAACCGAAAAAAAATTTGAAGACAAACGAATGAGTAGAAGTGACACAAAAAATAGAAAAAAGCAAGATAATCAACAAAGATCGAGGAGTTATCCACCCTGAGAAGAGGAGAGATAACTCCTGCTCCTGATCGCAGTCCCCCCACGCACCAGAGCAAACCAAATCGCAGCCAACAAAACGCACCCCAACATCATCAGGGCTTGCAAAACAAAAGAACGCGTGGGAGAAGGCACCAATAATAATAATATAGAAAGGGGGAGAACTCGCCAGCGCTCAGTTACTCACCAACAGCGAGAGGAGACGCTATCCCACACAACACTATTACACATCGCCGAATTGCTGAAAGAAGAGATGGACAGGACCATGGGAAGGGAGCGACAGGACGTATCTGTAGAGAACGAATTTGCTATTACTTCCACAGGAATAGGTAAGACATTACCTATGGTGTCTATACAATCGCTCACAAATGATCTGGACAACCAAATGAGACGACTCACTGTCCGAATACCTCACAAAGAGGCTATGGCGACAAAAGCTCGTGCTCTCTCACCCATCCATATACAGAGCGGTTCTCCTACAGATAAAACGACCACCACAAAGCAACAGAGTACAGTAAAACTACGAGAGATCTGGCTAACCGGCGAGACGCTACAGGCAACAAAGAACAGTGGGGTAGAAAAAGTACAAGGTAGTGACAACTGGAGATGTAGAGTATGTCAACTTCAGCATTCAAGAACGAGGTTAATATATCATTTGAGGCAACACTAAACCGTTTTCTTCCGTGCCTGTGACAAAAAAAGCCCATCGAGAGACGGCATTGTAAAACGGATGCAGTCAAGATGGGGCTCCAGCACACGGAGGACAGCCCAAGCCATTATACGAGGTGATCAAGCAACCTACACAGAATTTTGGAAATACATGAAATGGCAACAACCGCCAGAATTTGGTACGCCCACCCCCAGCCAGGAGAGCAAACAAGAAAAGGTCCCCGTAAAGAGACGACTTGGAACGAAGATGGAGTCACCTCCCCCTGACAAAAAGAGGAAGATGACTCCAGCAGAAGCAATCACTCCACCAAAGAAAGAAAGACGCACGCCTGAGAGGGAAGTGTACTACAAAGAAGGAGACCCCATTCACTGGCGGACAGCCCTAGAACCAGTAGAGGAACAAGAAAGGACAAGGAAGTGGAAGGAGAGATTGAGACGAATAGAAAAGTACGAGCAGGAATTACATCAAGTGACTCCGGATGCATATAAATTATTATAGAGGGCAGAGGACATTAAAGCCAGAGACGTATGAAAGGATCAAGTAGCCATCAAGTTTGTTGCCGTCAGTTAATTGGCCCATGTCACCAATGGGGCGGAGTGTGTGGAGGATGGCCACGAACAAACCATTTTACTAGCATAGACTTATTTTACTTACTACATACTTGCTTTTACTGTTCTATTGTATAGCATTCTATCAAACAAGTTCTACACCACCCAATCACTAATCGATGAGTGTAACTTCTTTTCTTGTACTAGGTGTGTTTTATCAAGTAGTCACCCAATCACTAATCACGGGCGTGACTTTCTTTTATACCTATTATATCCCTCGTTATCCTGTCGTATAAATATTCAAGCTTACACTAATAAAATCAGAGTCACATTGCACATTCTCAGTTCTTTGTTTAACAATTTACTTCACTTGCACACAATAACACCACAAAGGAGGAGGTATTGTGCCATAGCTCTGCTATAGATACAGCCGAACGTGGTCGTTAGCACTACCAGTCAGAATAGTCCTCAGACTGTTCGACCTAGCCTGAACTACTGTTCGGTCTCGGCTGTGTGAGGGCAGGAACTCGACTAGCCAGTTCAGCCACGGTCCGGTAATGACTGAACATCATTGCCAGTGGAATCAACTGAACTAATAGGCAGTCACGACCTGTGTCAACATAAGCTAAGCCAACACTTGGTGACGAGAGGTAGTACAGGTACTTGGGCTACCAGCCAGAGTGAAACCCTGTTCAATATTGTGATGGATTTGTACAGAACAGCCGTGTGTTGACAATGGACTATTTACTATTATTATTTTGAAGAAGATGACCATGACCTTATGGATGCCTAGCAACGAGTCAAGACCGAGTTTTTACCTGATGAGAAGATGCCAGCCGTACGCAGGATCGTAGCTGAGGAGGACCAAGCTAGGGTAGTTGAAAGTCGCCATCTTTGACATATATATATATTATCCTTATTAATTTTATTATTTAGCAATCTTTCCTGGGTGTCAGCTTATGCCATTATGTATATATATTTTATGTCTGCCGCTGTAGAGATATGACTGCTACTGTGATAGCTTTCATATTATCCAATCACCGTTGTAAAAATTTCAACCAATCATTGTTGTCTAATTTGAACTGTGATGTTTTCTTATAAATAGAAGGGCAGATCGCCCAGTGCTCTAGAGTTAGTTGGGAGTTGGTATTGAATACACGTGCGTTTGGAGATAACGTAGTGTGTTCTGGGATTTACTTGGACTGAATTAGTGGGTTTTCTAATTGTCAAGTTTATTATACACTTCGTGGACTATCTCTCTTTGCAAGGTTTTGTATATCGTTCATAATACATTGTTATCAAACCTGAAACTCGTCTGATTACTGTGATTGCTTTGCCTACAGCAATAAGCTGCCTATAACATGTTTCTTGGAGATAAGTTTGCGTACCTTGTCTAAACCGGATCTGCCTGCATATTGTGGTGGATTTCGGTGAATGCCTGTGTAAACAGTTACGCCAGGAGTTGCCCTTCTTTACCTTGCGAAGTAGATGTATTTGGATGCCTAGCAACAGAGTGACAGCCTGCGTTCCTACGGATACTTGAGACGACCTAGCCAAGTACAGTACACGACCTCGCACTAGGAATTGTTCCGGTGACCATCTGACAGTAATTAATTATTATCATTGCTATTGCATGACTTATAATGCGAACGCTTATCTTATTATATCCTATATGTATGTCTATGCAGGCGCTTTTTGAAACAACTTGTGTGCACCTATTTCTGTCAGTTAGACATGTTTGAATTAGCAAATCACATATTGTTATTTTTATCCAATTATATTTAGAGAATTTCAACTGTATCATTTGCATAACTTTTCTGTAAGTACTAGGGCAAATCGCCCAAACTGGTTAGAGCTCTGGAGTAGTTGTGTTTGAGTAGAATTGCTGTAAACGAATGACACATTGTAATTCTTTGCAATCAGAAGCTGGAAGTTTAAGTCGTTTTGTCAAACATGCCAGGATTGTTACACACTTTGAAACATCTCTCATCACTGTTGTATGTTTTGTATTTTGTTTGAAGAATATAATTATTATTGTCAACTGCAACTCTCCTTGTGAAATAGAAGAACACTTGCTAAATAATTAAACACTTAGAGATTAAGTACACTCTTCGTAATTGTTACAAGTTCTGCCTCACTCATCTGGTGAAATAAATTACTGAAGTTAACGTTAGTAAAATTCTATCAATTGCTGAAGTCTATGCACGTGCTGAGTAAGCAGTTATGATAATGGAAACGGATCTGGCTGTGTTGCCTAACAGATCCCCGTACTGGTAGAGAATGTCTCCCGTATTGAGACAGTGGAATTAATTAGCTGATTAAGTGCCGTTTGTAGCTGAGTTATACCACCGGTTGGTAGACGCTGCAATACGGAGTTGTCTTGACACTAGCTGGCTCGCAACCATTGGCCTAGTGCTCAATTAGCTTAGGAAGGTGAGAGTAAACAGTGCTCCCATGAAGGTATTGAATAATCCATTCATACAAATCCTTTACAATATATACAGATCTACCATAGCAAAGAACTGTCATTACCGTATTGCTACTGCTATTAGTCTACATTGTTACCTTTGTACGTGAGAGGATTCTATCATCGTACCGGTAGCATTGAATAACTGTAATTACCTGCCTTAGGCTGAGAGCTAACGCTGCCACCTGTTTTGCACTCAGCAACGTCGTATGGTTTTCTATAACATACGAGCTACTCACAACAATGTCGGTAAAGACTTCTATAATACCACACGAAAATCCTTTACAATATAATATTAATTAATAACATTAGAACGAGCTGAATTTGGAACCACGTGACCCTATGAAAACATCAGTGTAAGATATCGCCGTACCCAGTTGTTATAAACATTTGTTTTTATTGTTTCAATATCTCTGGAACCCAGATTACTACCGTCAAAGTTTAAAATTCATCAGATAGCCAATTATTTACAGCACTTGATTCTCCTGAATTATTCCTTTCATACCCGTCTCAGTAGTGGTACCATATGTTCAAACTTTGTATACTTCAACTGAAATCTGTCAGCACTCAGAATGGTATGTTGACAGTTTGTTAATTTTTATTCATGTGTATGCATGTTAGCTATCTAGTGGTGTATTATTTGAATAATTGGTGAAACTCATTTGGTAAAATTGATTTTTTTCTAAAAAAAGAAAAAAAATTTTCAAAAATTCTACTGTAGCGTGAGATTACACCGACCGTAATACGCTGATATTGCGGGCGGAACTGAACACTGATATGATTTTACGTTAACAAAAATTTATCTACTGGCTATCAACTGAGACTGAATTACTAAAGTAACAGGATAATTATTTGTCTAAATGTTTTAATTTCAGGGCTGAAAAGTTTTATTTTGCAATCAGTGTCACTTTGAAAAAAAATACTTATTTTTGCAGTCTCTCAATAATAATGATTGAAAATAAAACTGTTCTCACATTTCTAATAATAATTAATAACAGAAATAATTATTAATAAAATATTAATTAATAACACATTATTATTTTATAATAATTACTAATTGATTGAGAGTAATTATTATCCTTGTTGTTCTGTAGTTAAATTAATTATTATCGAATATTATAGAAACATAATACTTGCAATTAATATTGATTATTGTTATCATCATTGATAGCAAATTACAATCGTCATGATAATGGTTTCGATGTGGGCATATATATATATATATATCCTAGAGGACTTTACTTTCGCTAGAGTTTAATTTCGCTACCTCCGTGATTACAATTGGTTCGCTAGCAAACATTTCGCTAGCAGTTCCGTGGCAATGATATTCGCGGTACACACTTTCGCACCCGGTTTTTTATATTATTGTTACTATAATAATAATAAATAAAATAATTATTATTATTTGTCTAAACAACATCAACAACAATGTGATGTATTTATTTACATGAGGGTATATTATCTTGTCCTTTTTAACCTCACAATAAAATATTCCTAAATGTTGTGGTGGATTTTCGTGAGAGATTGTGTGCGGCCAGATGCGTCAGGAGTTGCTTCGCCTTACCTTCTGAAGTAGATGTTAGCTGGATGCCTAGCAACCTGGAGAGCCTGCGTACCTACCGATCATGGAGCAAGGGAGACAAGTACAAGTAAAGAACCTCTTGCTACGAATCTTTCCGGCGGCCATCTTGACCTTATTATTTAAATATTATTATCAATGTTTGTGTGTAGTTTTTAATGCGCTTGTTTGAGTAAATGTTAACGTCTATGGCGCTGTATTGTTTGAATGCAGTGTGCCGATTTTATTAGCCAATCATTATATTATTTTAGCAAATTGTATGTTGTGGATTTCAACTGCACATTTATTTGTTCTACTCCATAAGTATTGGGCAGATCGCCCAAACCTTCAGAGTTCTTGGAGTACTTGTGCAAGAGACAAATCACTGTAAACGTAGGGTAACGTTGTGACTCCTCGTAATCATTAGCTGGAAGTAGTAGTTTTGTCAAACGTGCCAGGATTATTAAAGCACTTCGAAACACCTCTCGCTGTAAGTTTTTTGTATCTTGTGTTGAAGAATATATTATTATTAACAACTACAACTCTCCTTGTATTGTACAACTTGTGAAGCAGAATAACGCTTGCTAAATAATTAAGCACTTAGAGATTAACTACACTGTTTGTAATTGTTGCAAGTCTGCCTAACTTGATTGCTGAGTTTAACGATTGCTAAGGTTTATCAATTGCTGAAATCTATACACGTACTGACTAAGCAAAATTGATAGTGGAAACAGATCTGGCTGTGTTGCGTAACAGATCCCCGTATTGCGTAGAAGAAGTCTCCCGTATTGAGACAGTGTAATTAAGTAAATACCGTATTCGGCAGAGTTATACTACCGGTAGGGCTGTCAAAGATTGAAGCTGGGGCCACACGATCATGCAAATTTTTACGAATTCGCGCAAATAAAAATTCGTACGAATCATAACCTGCCACACGGGGTTGTCTTCTTCCAATCTCGTACGAATGATTTTTCTCGTGTAAATTGTAGCCAGCCAATTGGAAGACAAGGTAAATTTTAGCGATCCTAGCTTTGTGATTATTAAGCAGTTTCCTGTGTAGTAAATATGGAAGAACAACGAAGAAGAGTGGTAGTACTGCTTCTACTAAAGAAAAAGGCCTTACCACTCAAAAGAAAACGGTTGTATCATCAAAATTGGATAGCAAGACGGCACTGGGTTCATCCCATAAACCAACGAAAGGATACACATGGAGTGTATGCTAATCTAATACATGAGCTGAGAGAAGATTGTGACAATAGGAGACATGTAAAATATTTGAGAATGACACCTGGGAATTTTGACTATATTCTAGAGCTGATAAGACCTCATATTACCAAACTAGACACTATAATGAGAGAAGCTATCAAAACCTGGTCTCAAATTGGCTGTTACTTTGCATCATTTGGCCGAGGGCTCCTCACAAGCTGCCATAGCTTCACACTACAGACTAGGCAGGTCTACAGTGTCACAGATTACTGATGAAACATTCATCGCACTGTGGAAAGTCCTCCAGCCGATATACCTAAGACCACCATCAGGAACTGAGGAATGGAAAGCGGTGGCTCTCGGGTATGTATGTAGGATGTAATATGTTAGGGGGTTGGAGGAATTTGTTAGGGGTTGCCTGTTAGGGGGTTCACCATGAATGTTAGGAGGTCGAGTTTTATTAATGTTATTGTTATATATCGTAATAGTTTAACATTTCGAATATATGGTTTCATATTCGTGGTAATATTGCGGACATAGAATTATATACGGCAGCTTCCGTCTCGTGTTCTGAAAGAGATAAGTATTTGATTTTAAGCACAAATCTATAATCCATTTATACTTTGCACATCGGCGCATCCCCCGCACCACAAACGTATAAAACAGTTATATTATTATTTATTAGCTAATCATTATTCATTTTTGTAGTTTATCAGTTATTAATAATGATAATAATTACCATTATTTTAATATTTATATTAGTGTTGGGGAATCATACGACATCAACAAGAACAGCTACCGAAAAGACAATTCTATGTAACAGTAAATTCGGCTTCGGCCTACGTTCTAAGATCTATGTTCTATTTTGCATACTAGTTCGGCCTACTCAGTTACCATTCGGCCTCATACTTACATATGTATTTTTCTAAGCCATTATATATATTGTATAGCATTGCGTGTAGGCAGCACTTCACGTAAACAAACACATGTGTGCATATTTATTCAATCGTGACGAAGTGCTGCCCCCCCCCCCTTTTGTTACATAGGCCAATCAGGCCAGGTGGGTGTAGCCACCTTTTGTTCTCTGCTGCCTGGCACAAACATTATGTAATCTGTATTGTATAAATATGTGTACATTTTACTAAATAAATCAGAGTTAACATGGCACTCTCACTGCTTCTTTGAATCCTTTCAATAAGCACCTTGCGCATACACACAAAGAATAGCTGGCAAGCTAAGTGGAACTAGCAAAGAACAAAATACAAAGAATACTGCAGCAGCAGTAACACATGCAAGCATCGCATACAGACAGTTGAATAATTCCAAAGATAAGCAGCTACTTGGACAAGTCAATTGGTAGAACGAGCAATAGTCAGTAGAAAGTGGTCAGTCGAATCGACTTACACTGCACACTACCTTCGGGCGTGTGATACTGGAACGGTTGTTCCATCTGCTATTTCGACTCTACGCAGTTATCCTGCCGAACTAGAAATCAGTGGAAGGTGAGGTAGTTGTGACAACTCCTCACTGTGTACAGCTTACGAGCTTGCAACGCTGCAAATCGAGTTCGACCAGCATAACTTGCTGACCTTGGGCTAGCTAAGAGACGAGACGCTGCACTGCCTGAACCTACTCATTACTGTGGGCCGCTGTACAGGTGACAGCTACCACACCACCCTAAAATCCTGTACATTGGTGGCAGCAGTGGGATTGAGAAGAACCCACACAAGACGACCCACAGGAACGGTAGACACAGGCGAGAGTCAGCGCAGGACGAGATGGCTAGTAGACGCCGAGCGGTCAGCTCAGATAGAGATGGCTCCCCCCTGCAAATTATGGGTACCCTGGCCGACATTTTGGATCGGATGTCAGCCAATAACGGGCGAGACAAATTCAGAGTTATCCAGTTTAACGGAGAAGGAGACGTAAGTTACTTCATCCAGCGGTTTGAGGAGGTAGCTCGCGCGAATCGATGGTTACCCGAAGAATCCACCATCCACCTGCGACAGGCGCTACTAGGTAAAGCTGAACAGTGCGGACGAGGGGTAGACGCCGCAGCCATCATTCAAGCGCTTAGAGCCAGCTTCGGCTTGACCCGAACTGAAGCACAACACAAGCTGACCACATAAAGGAAAGCCCACCGAGAACGCCCAAGAGAACACGCACTCCAGGTGGAGCGGCTGGTGGAAGCCGCCTATGGAGACCTTCCCCTCCGGAACAGAACAGAGCTCATCTTGCAGACATTCCAGAGCACGCTCGGACACGTCTACCTACAACGGCACTTGCTGGCCATACGCCCAGCCGATTTAGAAGAAGCTGTACAGGCGGGGAACGAATTCCTCCAGGTCAAACACCAGCCCCCAGTGAAGTCGAATGTACGCACTGTACAAGAAGAGGGACCCGAGGAAGGAAACCCAGCCCCAGAAGCCACCCTCAAGTGTCAGGAGGTGGAGGATCCGTTGGCCAAGCTGCTAAAAACTATAGAGAGCCTAAGCAAGGAGGTGGCCAGTTTGAAGGAGGAGAACACCAAACCCCCTCCCCGCCGCTGCTGGGGTTGCCAGGCACGGGCCACGTACGAAGCTAATGCAAAGCCGCTCCTTGGCAGACACGCCAGGGAAACGAGTACGGCCCGCAGCAGTAGGTACCCCCACTGGCTGCACTAGGGCCCCCTCAACCAAAATGTCAAAAGACACCTGGGTCGGCCGGCCCCCAGAAAGATTGGAAACCCTTCCCCTGAGGAATAGGTTCAGTCCGCTGGCCGATGAAGAAAGTGAAGAGGAGGAACCGATAGAAGAAACCATGCCCCTAGAACGACCCCCCTCCGACGTAAGGCCGAAGAAACAAACTCAAAGAAAGAAAATCCCTCCCACAGTGACGAAAGGAAAGCCGATCACAATCCATCTAAATCAGGTGGAAAGGCCGTAAAAGTCCAGTTATTATCTACCCGGGCGAGTAGAAGGACGACCAGTTACCTACCTAATCGACACCGGATGTAATACGAACTTATTATCAAAAAGGGTGTTCGATCTGCTGACTCCACAGAACCAACAGAACCTGCAATCCTACGACTCCCACGGGCTAATGGCCGACGGGACTAGATTGCCCTTCTATGGTCTGCTGACACTGACGGGACGTATAAGGCACATAAAGTACGAGGAAACATTCGTTGTTAGCCAAATCAACGAAGATGTAATCTTAGGAATGCCCTTCTTGGCAAAACAGAACTGTCAGATGGGTTTCGACCGACCAGTCCTCTGCGTACAAGGGAAGGAACTCACCTGCACCGACAGGCACGGGAGGGACCTAGTGTCCAAGGTCCAGGTGCAGCGAGACACACATTCCCCCACAGACGGAGGCCACCGTACCCTGCCACCTGGCGAGCCGCACACCGTGCGCCCAGGGAGTCATAGAGAGTACAGGAGGAGGCCTGCTGTTGGCCACCAGTGTCAACTCCCCCGACGAACGCGGACGAGTACTAGTCCGATGTCTAAACCCTTCCCACGACAGCATCATGGTGCCTGCCGGAGAAGTGATCGGTACCTTCACGGGGATAGGACCAGAGGAAGTGCGGCCAATGCAGGAACACTCAGAAAGAAGCACACCCACAGGAGGGGAACTGCCACCCCACCTCACACAGCTGTTCACTCAAGCCAGGAACGGGTGTCAAAATACCAGGGAGGAATGCCAGCTCCGGAATCTACTCATCCAGTACCAAGAGGTGTTCAGCCAGCATGACGGAGATATCGGCCGCACCCAGCTCGCCGAACACTCCATTTCCGTAATCCCTGGTACACGACCAATTCGGCTGCTCCCACACCGACTAGGGGCGGAGAAGGAAGCGGAAGCCGAGAGGCAAGTGAAAGAGCTGTTAGCCAAAGACCTCATCGAACCTGCAGAGGGCGCATGGAGCTCACCGGTGGTATTAGTCAGAAAAAAAGATGACTCCTGGCGTTTCTGTGTGGACTACCGCAAGTTGAATGACGTCACACAACAGGATGCATACCCCATACCCCGGATCGACGACTCTCTGGACGCTCTCGCAGGGAGCCGGTACTTCAGTACTCTAGACTTGACCAGCGGGTACTGGCAAGTGCCGCTGGACGAAGATGCCCAAGACAAAGCCGCCTTCATAACCCGCAGTGGTCTCTGGCGATGGAAAGTGTTGCCATTCGGCCTAACCTCAGCCCCTGCCACATTCCAGCGACTCATGGAGCGAGTACTGAAAGGGCTCCACTGGAAAACGTTACTCCTCTATCTGGACGACGTGATAGTCATTGCCCCCGACTTCACGTCACACATCCAGAGGCTAGAGGAAGTGCTACAACGTCTCCAGAGTGCCCACCTTAAGGTGAAGCCCTCTAAGTGCGAACTCCTGAGTCCTCAGGTACGTTACCTCGGACATGTGGTCAGTGCGAAGGGTGTGGCCACCGACCCTGACAAGGTGGAAGCAGTAAAGAACTGGCAAGCTCCACAAGATGTAAAAGCGTTGCAAGCATTCCTGGGGACAGCTGGCTACTACAGGCAATACTTGCCTGATTACGCCACTACGGCCAAGCCTCTCACCGTCCTGACTGGGAAAGAGATCCCCTGGAAATGGGGAGACATGGAACAGACGGCGTTCGAGCAGTTGAAAAAGGGCTTGAGTCAAGCTCCCATTTTAGGATACCCCGACCCCAAGCTCCCCTATATCCTGGATACGGACGCAAGCGCCGTAGGAGTAGGAGGAGTACTGTCTCAGGTCCAAGAAGGACAAGAACGGGTGATCGCCTACTATAGTAAGACTCTGTCTCCCGCTGAGAGAAATTACTGTGTAACGCGACGAGAACTCCTGGCAGTGATCAAAGCCGCTAAACACTTCCGGCCATATCTCTACGGAATCGAATTCAAGCTGCGCATGGACCACGCTTCCCTCCGGTGGCTCTGCAGGAGGAAGGAACCCTCCTGCCAGATAGCGCGGGGGTTAGAGACACTAGCCGAGTTCAAATTCAAGCTCGAACACCGACCAGGAGCGCAACATGGCAACGCGGATGACCTCAGTCGGCAGGACCCCTGCACCGACTGCAAGCAGTGCCGGGCAATAGAGCAGAGAGATGGGGGACCCACCCATGCCGAGCTAACCCTAGGAGGGCCAGCAGAGCAAAAGGGAAGGATGAACGGGGGACCCACCCATGCAGAGCAAAAGGGAAGGATGAACGGGGGACCCACCCATGCGGAGCAAAAGGGAAGGATGAACGGGGGACCCACCCATGCGGAGCAAAAGGGAAGGATGAACGGGGGACCCACCCATGCGGAGCAAAAGGGACAGGTGAACGTAACAGTCACCAACCCCACGGAGAGTGCCAAAGAGTTGGTACAGGCCCAACGAGAAGGACACCACTCCGTGGCTAAAATCTATGGAGCAGTCCAAGCAGGTAGACAGCTCCCCACCAGAGAATTAGAGGAAGGGGACACCGAGTTACGGACACTGCATGACAGGATAGAGATGATGAGCATCCAACCCAATGGAACGCTGGTCATGCGATCAGAACACCAGGGGCGGATCCGAATCTGTACAGTGTGTCCACCAGCCTGGAGGAACAAGGTTGTATGGGATACGCACTTGATGGCGCACGCCGGAATCAACCGCACCCGACATCGACTGCAAATAGATTGGTACTGGCCCGGAATGTCGGGACTGACACGCAGACTCGTAAAGAGCTGTGAGGTGTGCCAGGTGGCTAAGCGGAGTAACCGACCCACCGCACCCGACGGGCAGAGACTATTCGCAGGGCGACCCTTTCAGAAATTGGCCGTTGACCTGGTGGGACCCCTCCCCATCACCAAACGGAAAAACAAGTGGATAATGGTGCTCACTCACCATTTCACGCGCTGGCAGGACGCCATCGCGCTGCCTGATGCTACGGCCCCCACAGTGGCCACAGCGCTGGACGAAAGAGTCTTTAGTTATTGGGGCCTCCCGGAGCAACTTCACTCCGACCAAGGGGCCCAACTCGAGTCTACCATACTGGAGGAACTCTGCGCATTATGGGGCGTGCGGAAAACGCGTACTACACCGTACCACCCCCAGGGCAATGGCATGGTGGAGCGGCAAAACAGAACCCTAGGAGATGTCCTCCGAACCCTGATACTGGGAAAGGGACAAGATGAGTGGGACGGCTTGCTCCCACAAATCATGCGTGCTTGCCGAGCTACACCCAACTCGACCACTGGGGAGACCCCCAACTTACCCATGATAGGGCGAGAGGTACGGCTCCCCAATCAGCTGACCGGGTCGCCCCCATCACTTGACCCCCGCAGCATCACCGAACACACCCTCCGCGTACAGGAGGAGCTGGCGGTAGCACATGAGTACATACAAGACCAACAAGCCAGAGTTCGGCAGGAGGAGACCGGAGAACCCCTCCGCTTCGCCAAAGACGAATTGGTAGTAATAGAAAATAAAAGGCGGACCAAAGGAAGTAACCCAAAACTGCAACCAAGTTACGTAGGTCCATACACAATAACCGAGACCTACCCGAACCATACATATCGACTGGAAAGAAACGGGCAAGGATTTACACAAAACGGTCGGCTGTTGAAGTCCTACCGAACCTGCGGAGAGCCGGTAGGGAGGGCTCCCCCCCAGTCGGGAGACCGCACTCCGGCCCAACATGAGAGGAGCCTACCAGAGGCGGGCACCCCAACCCCAGGAGAATGCGGTGGCGCCACTTCCTGAAGTACCAAGAGAAAGGGTGCCAGAGGAACCCCCGACTCCTGAAGCACCCCCACCTGAAACCGCACCACCACTACTACTACCAGCACCACCCCCAAACCAACCAGAGCCAGCGACCGAACTTCCACCTACTTCAGTGGACACACCCGCTAGCGAGGCACCCCCCAACCCCCCAGTAGGGGAAGAACACTGGCCACCACTTAACGCCGAGCCAATGGCAGAAAGAGGTCGACCAATGAGAGAGCGGAGACCCCCTGTGCGATTCACAGATTATCAGTGTTATCAGGCGAGGATAAACCAGAACAATAGTAGTACACGAGTGCAGGTAAACGAGCAACTGCCCCGACCAAGAGGAAGAGTAGAGAAAATGGTCTACATACCATGGGCAAATGCAGATGAGACGAGGGCCAAACTAGGATTAGAACAACACAAACAAGTAACCACCAAGATCGGTGGGAATGACTGGCAAGAGATGCTGTCAGGGCGAGTTGAGGAACAGGTAACTCCAAAAACCTCCAGAGGACAGACAACCCCCACCGAGACTACAAAACAAGAAACAGAGCTACAGGGGTGGGTGATTCCCAAAGGAAAACCCGAACAAGAAAACAAAAACCAAGGATACACAACTCCTACAACAACGCGACAGAACAACGAACCAGCGATTGACAAGGGGAGGAGCGTAGATAACTTACGTCAGAACACGTGGTTAATAGAACAAAGGAATAACGGAACACGCGGTAATACAAAACAAACAGGGGTAGAGCGAGATAGCACACTCAGCAAACAAGAAGTAAAGTACCGCAACAATGGCCGACGACGGACATCTATCCTTAGAAGAAGATCCCGCCATCGTTGCCAGTATCACAGCGGCACCTAGAAGAAAAGTTTGGATCCCCCACAAGGAGATGCAGGAAGCTCCAATCAGAGTCGGGAAGGTAAATATAAAAGAGGAAGGATCAGCTAGATGTCGGGATCGAACTCCACAGCCACCAACGCCTCCTGCACCGATGCATGAATACCAGCCAAAGGAAACGTGGCTGAGCGACCGTACCACCCAACTCATTAAACTAAACACTCAACCGACCGAGGAACCCGACAGATGGCAATGTGGGGTATGTGATCTTCAACTAAATAAGAAAAGGCTCAGCTACCACGTCAGGCAGCACTATGTATTTTTCTATTGTAAGTGCGGGCATAAAAGCACTTCCCGCGACACTGTACTGAAACATATTCGGCACCAGAACGGCGCTGCCGAGCATGGAGGAATCAACCGCACTCTGTACGAGGTAGACAGGACATCATACGATGAGTTCAGTCGAGCCATCAACTGGGATAACCCCCCTCTGTTCGGCACCCCTACGCCGATCAAAGAGAAATCAGCCAGTCCTAGTAGACCACCAATCAAACGGAGACTAGGAAACAGAACCGAAGAAGGAATACAGAAGGTACTAAAGATTGACTTGGAGCCGGTGAAACCAAGGAAACGATCTAGAGAAAGGAGCATCGTACACCGACCCACTAACAGAAGCGCCAGTAGAGATAGAAAGATAGACCGACGGATGGAAGAGGAAAGGCGAGAGGAGCGCTATAGGAGAATAAAGAGATGTGAAGAAGAGATTAACCACGCAACCAGAGAAGCCTTCAAGTACCTACAGAAGGTGGAAGAATTAAAGGCTACAATCCAGAGAGAGAGAGACAACTACTAAACGAGACGCATCACCCCAACGTCGTATATTGGCCCTACGAGCGCCAATGGGGCGGAGAGTGTTGGGGAATCATACGACATCAACAAGAACAGCTACCGAAAAGACAATTCTATGTAACAGTAAATTCGGCTTCGGCCTACGTTCTAAGATCTATGTTCTATTTTGCATACTAGTTCGGCCTACTCAGTTACCATTCGGCCTCATACTTACATATGTATTTTTCTAAGCCATTATATATATTGTATAGCATTGCGTGTAGGCAGCACTTCACGTAAACAAACACATGTGTGCATATTTATTCAATCGTGACGAAGTGCTGCCCCCCCTTTTGTTACATAGCCCAATCAGGCCAGGTGGGTGTAGCCACCTTTTGTTCTCTGCTGCCTGGCACAAACATTATGTAATCTGTATTGTATAAATATGTGTACATTTCACTAAATAAATCAGAGTTAACATGGCACTCTCACTGCTTCTTTGAATCCTTTCAATAAGCACCTTGCGCATACACACAAAGAATAGCTGGCAAGCTAAGTGGAACTAGCAAAGAACAACATACAAAGAATACTGCAGCAGCAGTAACACATGCAAGCATCGCATACAGACAGTTGAATAATTCCAAAGATAAGCAGCTACTTGGACAAGTCAATTGGTAGAACGAGCAATAGTCAGTAGAAAGTGGTCAGTCGAATCGACTTACACTGCACACCTGCACACTACCTTCGGGCGTGTGATACTGGAACGGTTGTTCCACCTGCTAATTTGACCCTACGCAGTTATCCTGCCGAACTAGAAATCAGTGGAAGGTGAGGTAGTTGTGACAACTCCTCACTGTTTACAGCTTACGAGCTTGCAACGCTGCAAATCGAGTTTGACCAGCATAACTTGCTGACCTTGGGCTAGCTAAGAGACGAGACGCTGCACTGCCTGAACATACTCATTACTGTGGGCCACTGTACAGGTGACAGCTACCACACCACCCTAAAATCCTGTACATTATGTGTTTTATTATTTTGATTATTTATTGTTATTATTAATATATTTTCATTTATTATTTTTTCAACATAATAATAATAATAATAATAAATAATAATATAATTTGCTTCAAGTTATTATTAACTGTTATTTATAACAATTATAATAACAATAATCATCATAATAATAATAAATAATTATTATTAATAACAATCTAATGATGGTTATAAATAATAATAGTAGTAAAGTGGGGGAAAATCCAATCATTATTAATTATCATAATAGTTACAGTAGTAGTAATAATAATTTTAACCACCAAGCCACATACACACAGTTGTTAGTTGTTGCATAGCAGCTTCGTTTGCATGTTGTTTAATAATGTAAAGAAATATTTATTTATGGTAGAGCTTTTATGCAAAAGCACGAATATTGCGTTATTTGATTGGTCAACCATATGTTTATGAGACAATGATGTGCCTTGTTAGTTTACTGATAACTTTATTGTTTTATCACAAGAGCGGGTCAATGTCAATCCAGTACGCCTCTGAACTGCTAACCCAAATTTTTAATACAGATGCATCGAATATTAGAGTGGATGCTTTTAGATGAAACTTTGACAGTGAATAAGGTGTATGTCAATGCACAGTTCTGGAAAATATCAAAGAGGTAGGAAAAATCCATTCGATTGAGCCCATTTTTTCCAACCCTCCTTGCCATGACTCCCTATAACTATTGTGTTCTAATCGGAAAAACTGCTTGCTAAGATTATATATTAGTTTTTTATTTTTCAGCTTTCAAAAATGGTATTTTCCTCACTGCATTGGCAGCATAGATGGAAAGCACATTCTCATACAGAAACCAAAACATGCAGGTTCGATGTTTTGGAATTATAAACCAAGAGACGGCATTGTTCTGTTGGCAGTTTGCGATGCCGCCTATAAATTCATTCTAGTGAATATTGGCCAGCCTGGGAGCAACAGTGACGGCGGGATCTGGGACAGCTCAAAGTTTGGATGAGTATTAGAAAATGGTAAGATAATCACTTTATCTTAATCTTTTCTCACCTCTAAAGGGTCAATCTCGGTCATGTTATTAGAAGTTTGAATACTAGTGGCAATTCAGTTTGTGCAATGCTATTAATTTTAATTCATTAAATACTTTTCTATTCACAATCAATCATTAAACCCCAGATCAAAAACTAATAAAAAATTATTTCTACTTGCTCAGATCGGATCAATCTTCCGGAGGCTGAACCAATAGGGACTATGAAGGAGACTTTCCCTATATGTTTGTTGCTGATGAAGCTTTTCCGCTAAAGAAAAACATAATGCGCCCTTTCCCAGGGCGAGCACTGTGTTGAGAAACAATCATGCGATTGCGATCTTGTCGCCAAAACTATCGCCAAACATAATCACATGACAATCACGTGACAATACTCAAAATATAGAATATTGTTAACTGGAGTCGCTATATTATTTTCTGTACTTCCTGTTCCGTTTTTTCACGAGTTGTAATAAAATGTTACTCACGAAAAGTTTAATCAAATAAATCCAAGTAAATCAGCCAAAATACTTAACATCAGTTCACAATGGCCAGTCACTCAATAGGTTATGGGCCCCGCGGCTTCAAGAACAGACTTCTCTTTGACGGCGATGCCAACAACTTCTCAATTTGGGAAACAAGATTCACATCATACTTGTATACACAAGATGAAGGCGTACACACAGCCATTTTGCCCAAAGTAGAAGGTAAGGAGAATGCTGATAACTTCGACCAGAAGAACAAACGAGCCTATGCTGAACTGGTACAAGTTTTGGATGAAAAGTCTCTCCAGCTTGTGATGAGAGATGCCAAAGATGATGGGAGGCAAGCATTCAAAATCCTGAAGAATCACTATGCCAGCACACAGAAACCTAGAGTGCCAACCCTCTACGAACAGCTCACAACTATCAAGATGATTGAGACAGAAGATGTCACAGATTACCTTATTCGCGCTGAAAACTATTCAGCAGGCCTAAAGTCTGCAGGAGAAAATATCAGCGACAATTTAGTGATAGCGATGATCATGAAAGGCCTACCGACATCCTATCAACCCTTTGTCGTAGTCCATACCCAACTAGACAAAGCCCAGACCCTGTCAGAGTTCAAAGCAGCTCTGACCAACTTCGACCTTACCGAGTCAGCACGCTGCTCTCAATCCACAGCCATGGCATCTAGGGGGAGTGAAAACTTCAGACCACAAAACAGACGTGGCCAACACCAACAATGTATGGCCTGTGGTAAAACCAATCACCCCACAAACAAATGCTTCTCAAAACCCAAACTTTCTTGCACCTATTGCAAGAAAAGGGGACATATAGAATCAGTGTGCCTGACAAAGAAGGAGAATAAAACGGAAACCACAGCTGCAAACGCCACATTCGCCTTCACTGCTAATGTAACTTCAGACCATTACAACACAGCCACGCAAGACAACAACCAGGGCAACCACCCACTTATGGTGGACTGTGGATCAACAAGCCATCTTATCCACAATAAGAACTGCTTTGTTAGCTTTAACAACACTTTCAACCCTGAGACTCACTACATTGAGCTAGCCGATGGTCACAAGTCAAACCAACTGGCAGTGGCAAAAGGCATGGCAAAGATTACCATCCTTGACGATGACAACATCAAACGACAGATCCACCTTGAGGACGCCTTACTGGCACCAACCATCCCAACAAACCTGTTTTCAGTTCACGCTGCCACACAGAAGGGAGCAAAAGTTAACTTCTCAAAGGAGCAAAATACGCTGACAGCTAACAAAACAATGTTCCCAATCACCACCAAAGGCAGATTATACTTCCTTAAAACAACAGACACAGGTGATACGGCAAACATCACAAAATCACTACCTGAGTGGCACAGAACTCTAGGACATATGAACAACACCGACATAATTCAGCTTGAGAAGGTGACAACAGGTATGACCATACTGGGAACGACACATGAAGCAACATGCACAACATGTGATGAGAGCAAAATTACAAAGCAACCTCACAAACAAGACGACAAACCTGTATTAGCTACACAACCACTGCAACGTGTGCACTCGGACCTATGTGGGCCTATCACACCAACAGCTAGAGATGGACAAAACTACATCATTAACTTCATAGATGAATTCTCCAGTATGCTGTTCACCTACAACATTCGTCACAAGAGCGATGCCGTTACTGCACTGAAACAATTCATCGCAGACGTAGCACCAATAGGAACAGTGAAAGAGATTCACACCGACAATGGCATGGAGTACCCCGGACAACAATTCGAGGCTGAACTACGAGAGCGGGGAATCAAGCACACTACCACGGCTCCCTACTCATCCTACCAAAACGGCAAGTCAGAGAGGACCTGGTGCACCATAATGGACATGGCGCGATGCCTCATCAAAGACTCAGACCTTCCCAAGACCTTCCGGAGTTTCGCAGTCAACCACGCTACATACTTGAGAAACCAAAGCTATCAGAGACGGACTGGAAAGACGGCCTTTGAGTTATTCACGGGCACCCAGCCTGACATGAGGAAGATCCACAACTTAGGGTCACAGTGCACATTCTACTTGGAGAGAAACAAGTCTAAACTCAGTGACCGTGGACAGAACGGCACATACCTCGGCATCAACACTCAATCCCAGAGCTACCTCATACTTACCTCCAACAGGAAGGTTGTCACATCTAGGAACGTCATACCACAAAATAGCAGAAGTGACACAATGAATGTCACGCCACAAGAACCTGCACAAAAATGCGGAAATGGCGTAATAGACGTCATACCACAAGAACCCGCACAAAATTGCAGAAGTGACACAATGAATGTCACGCCACAAGAACCTGCACAAAAACGCGGAAATGGCGCAATAGACGTCATACCACAAGAACCCGCACAAAACAGCAGTAGTGACACAATGAATGTCACGCCACAAGAACCTGCACAAAAACGCGGAAATGGCGCAATAGACGTCATACCACAAGAACCCGCACAAAATAGCAGAAGTGACACAATGAATGTCACGCCACAAGAACCTGCACCAGATTCTGAAAATAACCCACTAAATGCCACTGCACAATCAGATATGCGAAGATCTGAACGTAGACGGAAATGCCCAAGCTATCTACAAGACTACCACTTGGACGACACAGCCTATGCCTGCTCACTGATGGCAAATGTACCACAAACCTATCAGGAATCTGTAAACTCAGATGATAGAGAAGCCTGGAAGAAGGCTATGGATAAGGAGAAGCACAACCCATGTGATTCAAACACCTGGTCCATACAGATATTACCAAAAGACAGGACAGAGACCAAGGGCAGGTGGGAGTATAGTATCAAACAGGGAAAAACCCCTGGCGAAGTCCAACATAAAGCTAGATACGTGGCAAAAGGGTACTCACAGATACAGGGAGTGGAATATGACGAAACATACAGTCCAACCACCAGATTCACATCGATCAGATTGCTGTTACAGAAAGCAGCAAATAAAAACATGAAGATACACCAGCTAGATGTCAAGGGGGCGTACCTCAACGCACCGATTGATAAATAAATTTACCTACAACAACCTGAGGGATATGAGAAAACCAGCAATGAAAGATACCTTTCATGTCACCTCAACAAGTCTATATACGGACTCAAACAAAGTGGGCGCAATTGGCACCAAACCCTGACAAGTTTCCTCACGGAACAAGGCTTCGAATCTGGCGCCGGAGACCCTTGTCTATACTCCAAGGAGGACCCTACAGACAAAGCAGCCAGTATCATCATCCTTTTCTGGGTTGATGACATCCTTCTCTGCTGCCAAGACGACAACAGAATTGCCCAAACCAAATCCATATTGCAACAAAGGTTCAACATGGACGACAGAGGAGAACTAAGCTGGTTCCTTGGGATAGACTTCAAGAGACAGGGAAACCAGTACACCATGTCACAGGAACGCTACATAGATACACTGCTCAACACTTTCAACATGGTCAACTGCGACCCTGTGAACACTCCAGCTGAAAAGAACCTACAACTGCAAGAGATGACAGATGGAGAATATGAGCTTGTGAAGGACTATCCTTACAGACAGTTTATAGGTTCTCTGATATACCTAATGACCGCCACACGTCCAGACATAGCATGGATCATTGGAAAACTTTCCCAACATCTAGAGAAGCCTGGACCTGCTCATATTGCTGCAGTAAAACGGCTATTACGATACCTCAAGGGTGCCAAAGGATTCAGCCTGAGATTCACCCCCAACAAACAAGAGCTAGTTGGCTACGTGGACGCAGATTGGGGTGGAGAAACCTCCACAAGAAGATCAACAACAGGGTACATATTCACACTAGGTGGAGGCCCTATAAATTGGAAGAGCAGACGACAACCCACAGTGGCCTTATCATCCTGTGAGGCAGAATACATGGAGCTAGCAGAGGCTACAAAGGAGATGCTATTCTTGCAGACCTTGTGCAAGACATTCGGGTTGACACAAGGCAGCACCAACACACTGTTCACTGACAACCTCGGAGCCATTGCCCTCACAAAAAGCCAGCCACACTCACATCACAGGAGCAAGCACATCGACATCAGATTTCACTTCGTCAGAGAGCAGCCTACTATAATGTATCGACACATCAGCGGAGTGGAGAACCCAGCAGATGTCATGACTAAGAGCTTGGCTAGAGTTAATCACCAGACCGCACTGAAGTTGCTCGCCATCGAATCACATGCTTGAGGGGGCGTGTTGAGAAACAATCATGCGATTGCGATCCTGTCGCCAAAACTATCGCCAAATATAATCACATGCCAATCACGTGACAATACTCAAAATATAGAATATTGTTAACTGGAGTCGCTATATCATTTTCTGTACTTCCTGTTCCGTTTTTTCACGAGTTGTAATAAGATGTTACTCACGAAAAGTTTAATCAAATAAATCCAAGTAAATCAGCCAAAATACTTAACATCAGTTCACAATGGCCAGTCACTCAATACACTGGACTCAGAAGAGAAACGTGTTTTCAATTATAGATTGTCACGAGCAAGACGGGTTATTGAGAACACATTTGGTGAGTCCGAATTTAACTTTTGTGTTTTGATAAATTAAAGTGATCGATGTAAAATAAATGTTATTATCTAAATCAAGTTGTGATCCAAGGCAAGGGCCTCTCAACTTTATTAACTATACTATTTTTATGTAATAGAACGTTTAATAGTTTTTTCTATTAACTTTTCAGGAATACTGTCACATCGCTGGCAGATACTCTGTAAAACGATTGTGGCCGACCAAGACAAAGCTACACATCTAGTCCAAGCCATGTGCGTTCTCCACAACTATCTGAGAACAGTGAATGACGCCAACTACACCCCTCCTGGCTTTGTAGATGCTGCCAACATTGATGGCAGTATAACACCTGGATTCTGGCGTACACAATGGCAGCCAACGCAGATAGCACCTGGGAACAGACCTAGACACGGAGTGACTGCCGAATCATCACATATACGTGGTAGACTTGTGCAATACTTTTCAAGTCCAGAAGGTTCAGTAGAATGGCAGTTAGCCCACATTAATCAGGTGTAGGAGAGATGCAGTATTTTGTTAATTCTAATAATAATAATAATAGTATGTTTAAAATGTGTTTGAAATATTGGTTAAAGTCCGAACTCCAAGGGCAATTATCCTTATATATCTCACTCATTTCAGTTTTAAATTGATGTTTTTAAATATCTTTGATAATTATACTTGAGAAATATATTTCAAAATACATTATCAAATATAACACTTATTTGATTGTCTAAAAAACTGTGATATATTATTCTATTTAAAAGCTATAGTATTTATTTGACAACTATGCACCAACTCATTCATGTGTATTATAATCCTCATTATAATCAGATGGCCATGACTTGTTTGTTAACATGGTCATGTAGCTCATGTTGCTTTGGGCTGATGAGCTTCGAGATATGGGCTGCTGTGGCTGGGACTCCTGCTGATTTGCAAACTCTAGCTCAAACAATACATTATTTATACGGTTTTTTGCAACTGCAAAGCTATAATTGCTTAGTCTCTCTAAGGCTGGTACTAGAGAGTCGGCAAATATTTGTTGTTCCGTTTTCACATTTGGTTTAGTCCATTCACTCAACTCTTTGTTCAATACAGAGATATCGTCATCTATCAGGGCATCAGTGCACACTTTACGCTTTCGTCTTCTGGATGCTGCTGGGGTTAGTGGTTCAGGTAATGATTGACCAGGAGTTGGAGATGCAACGGATGCCCCTAAAGTTGCCCTTGGTAGAGGCGTCACCTGGGTTGTTAGCATACTGGGTTCTTGGGCTGTCTGTTTACTGTTGTTGCATACTGGTGCAGAAGCACTGGACTCTCTCTCAAACGGTGCAGACTCCGCGGCACTAGACTCAGAGGCAGTAGAGCTTGCTGGCAGATTGGTTGATGACACTGCCCTACAAAGCAAAATAATAATTTATAATTTAATACTATATAAATACTATACAGTGGAAGCTTGATATAGTAGACACATCGGGCCCAAACACTGTAATAAGCTGCATGTTAATTCACTCTAATTTCAATTTTAGTACCATTACAATACAAGTCAAGAGTTACCAGTTATTATATTTAACTAGGCCTAGGGCATCATTGATCATGTTAGTTGATAGCACAAAACAATGAAGCTTAGACGCATGACGTGTGAAAATGACTGTGCTGCGTGTTTGAAGGAAAAAGTGTCTATTGTAATTGAAATTGATACCATAGAGAGCAATGGGAAAAAACGGGACCAAGCCACTGTCTCATAAAAGGGTAGTGTTCGTAGTAAAAATTTAACGGTAAAGTTATCTGTTCACTCACTGTTGGTCCCTGTGAGCTGTTAGCAACCATTTTAAATACGGCCACCATTTCCAGACGGGTTCTTTAGCCCTCCCAGCGCCACTTGCGCATGCTGCCTCATACGTTCTGCGATGGTTGTGGAAGGAATCTTTGAGATTAGTCCATTTTTTATTAGCATATCCACTACAATAAAACCAAGGTCATCTATTACAATTAACATATATTTTTGATTGGCAGGACTGTGAACCACAGACAGCCCCGGACACCACCACCACTTGCCTGAGGCTGTCTGTGCCATGGACAAGAAGGCATGGAACAAGCAGACAATTATTTAAACTTCGAATCCATGTTTTTAGATTTTTCCTATTCTATAAGTTGACTACTACTAGTTAGTAGGTATGTCCGGAGCAAAGGTGTATATTAGAAGTATCCCTACTAATATGGTACAGGTAGAGGATTGAAAAGTCAAGACAAGACTGTTGTTAGAGAAGAGAGAGTTGATTATTTTACAGTAGATGATAACCAGTGGCGGATCTGGAAAGTCACAGATTATTTAGTAGTATTATTAATTTTTTTAATATTTAATTATTATTATTAATTATTTATGATCATAATAATAATAAACAAGAATAATAATGCACACGATAACAATAAAGAATTACTTCAAGGAGAATAATTGAATATTCATTAATAGTCGTTGTTATCATTATTAGTTACTATTATAAAAAAAATGATAATAATTAATAAATAATAATTAATTAATAATAATTAAATATTAAAACAATTAATAATAATAATAATCGTTATTTATAATTAACAACTAATAGCAAAAAGTTGGATGAATGGCTGCATTGAATAAACAGTAAATAACAATGCTTACTTGAGAGCTGAAACTTTAGCAATGAAAAAAAATAACGTGACTTTTTTTTATTAATAATTATTATAATAATATATTTATTATTATTAATTAATAAATTATTGGTAGTTTCTGCAATTTTGACGACCTAGACGTAAACAGAAAGACCTTAACCTTTTGGCTGAGCATGTTTGCCCATTTAAACAACCCCAAACTAGAGTCAAAATAATTGGATCATCTTATAATATTACAATTATCAAATTATTATTTGTGTGTGGCATTTTTTTTACATACCAGTGAATGGAACTGTAGCTTCAGGATATGCACTTGACAGCTCCTCTATCTCCTTGTAGTTGTTATTTTTTCTGCCCCTGGAGTCTTTGTAGCCCTTCTCCCTTTTCTCCCATATACATTTCCTTGCTCTTACCAAGTCTATGAACAGCTCTACATATTTATCATCCATCATCCCTTAGCAGAGGCACGAACAAATCTGACTGACTGCTCTTCCCAAAATTGACTTTGACCGCAGTCCGATCTCAGTCAGCCAATCAAATTAACCATCGTACAAATTTTCACTTTACACGAATCGTCCATCGTTAACAAACCACGATGCACTATTTCGTGAGAATTCCACATTCGTGCGAATTAAATCGCGGAAATTCCGACGAATCGTGAAAACATTGCTCCGTGTGGCCGCTCCTTAAGAATTTTCAATCTTGATCTTTTCCATTAATCTTAAATTAATCTTATTTTTTAATCATATGTGATATAAATGTAATGATGAGGCAGTAAAGTCATCATCCATCTACCTGCATGCTTGTAGAATGAGATTAGCAAAACTGAATTTGGATTTGTCAGTCCAGGAACAAATAACAGATATAATATCACAATAGTGTAATATCACAATGACAAACAAATATGTGTGTATGTAGATGTATTTATGTGTGTAACTGTGAACAAAACCTTTTTTGAATGCAGAACCGAAAAGGAAGGAAACAAACTAAAACTAGTTGCTATTTAAAATTTTGATATTTACACTACATGTTCAGGTAGGTACAAAGTGTAGGCACACATGATTGAAAGAAAATAAGATTGTAGGATACACAAGTTAACGGAAACTTGAATATCGAATATGAACAAAGAATATACTTATCTTTGGCATATATTAATATAACATAGAAAACTATTATTTTTTATTTTCTCACAAACTGCTACTCTCCAAAACCTTTACTTGGAAAAAAGAGAAAACCCTTGGATATACCAGGATAAATAATAAAAACATCACAATTGAACTTGCTTTAGGTATTTTTGATAACCTGATTAATTGATCGTGCTATATTTTGGTGGTGTCGCTCAATAGTTTATAGATAAATAAATAGCTTTGATCAGAATAATAAACAAATAAAACCGCGAACTCTAGTAACCAATAATTGTTTATTGTTGTTATTCAATATTATTGTTATAATTAATAGATACTACACTAAAATAAATGATATGCCCGTTAAGTTTCAATTTTCAAATAATAATTATAATATGTTATCAATTAATTGTATTGTTTGTGCTGAATAATAACAACAATAACAATAAAAACAACAGTTTAATGAAAAAAATATAATATGTATTATTAAAATGAATAAAGACAATATGAAAATTGTTTTAAAGTATAAACCGTATTACATCGTATTACATGTTACTATTATATAAGATATTTTGTTAACTATTATTATTGGTCACTTTTACATATATATTATAGTTTTTTTTTATTATTATTATTACCAACAATCATAATTTTATTAGGAAGCTTTAATTATTATCTATTTATTACATTCCCTAGGAAAGGGAGATGTCATAGTTTATTGGACTCGCTATATGATAGTTTTATCGGACTAGCTAAATGTCTGCGCTTGCGCAGTGTCCGTCTTGTTTTGCACATGGAAGAAATATAATCCAATGTTCTTAAACTGTCTATGATAATAACCTAAAAAGTTGTGATATGGCGTCGTAAATGGTCAAGAGCCTGACAGGAGAATTTAATAAGCTCTATTAAAGTCCACAACTCAACCAGGCTTTGGTGAAGTAAAGAGCATTTCTGTTTATAGTACGAGTAAAGTAGTTGCTCTGACTTATGGTTGGTGGTGGTACTTGGTTAGCGGTTGATTTGTGGCAAACCATTCAAGATAAGTGGGCTGCCTATACACATGGTTATCTATGGTTATATATATATGTGGTGCCTATGATAAGACGTCCATCTACGGAAAACGGACATCTATGAGTTAGATAGTGATCAATATTTGAAGACGCACTCACACACATGATAATAGTGACAATCACAAAACAATTTTTTTATTTAGTTTCCCTGCATTGTTACTCATTAGCTGCTTTCTAATTGTTGTGTTATTTTAACTTGAGATTGACTGAAAGTTGTTTAGTTGCAGTTTAATTGTGGGGGAATTTTTTTGTCATAGATACAGTAGTGCTAGTGACTAAAATGGGAGGCTCACTAAGGCCGCCGGGGGAGCTCGATTTTTCGGACACGCAGAAATCATGGCCTGAGTATAAGGAGAGGTTTGCTAGATATAGGATAGCGTCTGGACTGAGTGAAAACTCTGCCGAGAGGCAGGTTAATATGTTGATATATTGTATGGGTCGTGAGGCAGAGACTATAGTCAAACAAATAAACGTAAGGCAGCCTTGAGAGGCAGTTGTAGCTAATGCAGATGAAGGAATTGCCGCAGTAGAAGCTGAGGATGCAGAAGGCACTCTTTATGCTAGAACTGTGGAGGCTTTAGATTCTTACTTCACACCAAGGGACAAGCATTTGAACTATGCTGTTTTGTTCATGTCACGGTCTCAGCAGCCAGAGGAGAGTAATGAGCATTTCATTAGGAACTTACATGGACTTGTTTCAAAGTGCAGTGGATGGGACCAGTTGCACAAGCAAGATATGATGCGTATACGACTACTTGCTGGTATGAAATATAAGGACCTAAGCCGAGAGCTTCAAATAAATGACAATATAACACTAGAACAAATTAAGCAGCAGTTGAGAACCAAGGAAATCATTGCTCAGGATCAAAAAACTGAGCTTGATGGGGAAAAGCTAGTACTAGTTAAAAACAGTGAGCAAACTGCTGAACGAAATCAGCGTGGAAGAGATAATAGGGGTTGGACTGGTATCTTGATCAGAGATTGCAAATACTGTGGCAGGTACCATGTAAAAGGGCGTTGTCCTGCTTATAATAAGATTTGCAACAAGTGCCAGGCCCAAGGACATTTTGCAAAGACCTGTAAGAAGTCAGCAGGTACTAAGCAGGTCAATCAGATAAAAGCTCCCCAAGGTGACAGTTCGGAAGAGAGTGACACATTTCATGTAAATGTAGTTTCAAGTGAAGGGCGATATGCCGAGGGTTTCAATCAGGGGATTGAGGGTAGTATTGCATGTAATAAATGGACTATAGATTTTTGATAGAGGGAGAGACTCTCCAGGCTAGGGTAGACACAGGTGCAGAAGTAAGTACTATGTCACGAAACAAGTTTACTCAAATGGGTTTTCATGAGATCACCAAAACAAAAGCTAAACTCTCAGGTTTTGGTGATAAAACCATTCCAGTTCTGGGTTATGCCAAGTTGCCAGTAGTGGTGGCCAGTGGTAAGACAGCTATCGTCAAATTCTATATCACTGACAATAACAATCAAACTCTTTTGGGCATGCCTGCCATTATAGATCTGGAACTGCTGCCAAAAGTGGACAATCAGGTAAGTGAACAGCAAGTATCTAGGCAAATACTGTTAGACAAATATCCAGAGGTGTTTACTGGTTTGGGCAAGTTTGGGGATCAGGTAAGTCTGCAACCAAGTCTGGAGCTGAACCAAGGTCTCTTACACCGAGGTTGATACCACATAAGAAACGTAGTAAGTTGAAAACGGAACTAGACAGGTTAGTCAAGTCGGGGGTCATTACCAAAGATGTCTCTCCGGCTCAGTGGTTATCACCCGTTGTCTTAGTCAACAAGCCTAACGGGGATCTCAGAATCTGTCTGGATTCACAATACCTAAATCGTCAGCCCATCAGGGCTCAATGTGCTATTCCTACGCTCCCTGAGATTTTTTCTCAAATTTTGAATTCTCGGTTCTTTACCACACGTGATGCTAAGCAGGGGTTTCATCAGATCCCTCTTAATGAGGAATCATCTAGGCTTATCAGTTTCATGACACCTTTTGGTAAATATAGGTGGCTCAGAATGCCAATGGGGATTTGTAATGCCCCTGAGATATTTCACCAGCGCAGGCTGGATGCTATGGAAGGTCTAGACGGAGTAGAAGTTTACATTGATGACTTGTTGGTACATGCCTCTACTCAAGAGGAGCATGACAGGAGATTGGGGGAAGTTTTAGAGAGATGCAGACAAGTGGGCCTCACATTAAAATGGAGTTGGTCAAAGAGTCCGCCTCTTTTTCAGGACATGATCTTTCCGGGTCAGGGTTGAGGCCGAGTCACTCTAAGGTGGAGGCAGTCCAGCTCATGACTGTGCCAGATGACAAGAAAGCAGTACAGCGATTTCTGGGTTTTGTCAACTTTTTAGCCAAATTCTTTTCCAACCTCTCAGAGCACACCTACCCATTGCGGGAGGTGGGAAAGAAAAACACTCAGTTTCTGTGGGGAACAGATCAGGCATTAGCTTTTGACAAGATCATGCAGCTCATTTCAGAGGCGCCGACTTTGGCCAATTTTGACCCAGAATTAGAAGTGGTGTTGAGTGCTGATAGCTCAGCTCACAGTATTGGAGCTGTGTGCCTGCAAAATGGCAGGCCTATGGAATTTGCGGCAAAGTTGCTAACCTCATGTCAGCAAAAGTACAGTGAGATAGAAAATGAGTTGTTGGCTAAACTGTTTGCCTGTAAGAGATTCAAGTTTTACTGTTTTGGCCAGTCTAAGATTAAGGTGGAAACCGACCACCTGCCTCTAGTAGGATTGATGAAAAATGATATCAATCAATTGTCTCCCAGGCTCGCAGCCATGAGGCTGGAGTTGCTAACATACCCGATAGAGCTGGGTTTCAGGCCTGGCACGGAAAGGATCCTAGCTGACACATTATCAAGAGCCTGTCCTGGTAATACTAATCTTTGTGAGGATTTAGAGGTTGACCCTCTTTTGTCAGTTTGTTCAGTTGTAATCCGTAGTGATGATGTTATGGAGAAATATCAGAGGGCTGCATCGCTTGATGAAGAGTTGGCAGTGGTTAAGCGTTATATTCAGGAGGGGCGGCCTGTGCACAAAAAAGCTGTGCAGGTTGAGCTAGGTCATACTGGAATGTTAGAGAGTCACTTAGTGTTATTAACACATCTCTTACATGACACGAGCCCACTCGGTTTGAGTACAGTAAACCGGTAATGGTCTGTTCACAATTTCCATGTGAGCAAAGTAAGAGTAAGGTCTTACATTTTGGTATCATTCTATTCAGAATCATTTGCTGTATAATTCTAAATTATCTTTAATACATGGCCTTAGGCTAGTTTTGACTATTACAATTTTTTATTTTTGGTTTTTGTTCCTTAGCAACCAGCAATGGCGCACAGATTTTTGGTGCATGCGGTTGCTTTTGTTTTTTAGAATTTTTTTTTTATAGATAGATTTTCGAAAAACTAAATATAAGGATATTGAAAGCACCATGTTTTGAGCATAGTGACCAGTTTTGGTGAAATTTCGAGCACGGTAAGTGTAGTTTCTCACTCATTGTAATAATAATTAGTAATTATTTATTATTACCAAAATCGTCATTTTTTTCATTGTAATTATTATTCTTATTTAAGATATTTAGCACAATTTTTTTTAAAACGAAGGAAATACACATCCTAGCGCTCATATTCACCAAGTTTCATACTGATTGGACAAGTTTCGGTTGACTTATGAATTTTTTTAACTTTTCGTTATTTTTAATAATTATTGCCGAAATCGGACTTATTTTCGGAGCTAATTTTTCCCATCAAAACGGTAGCGGCTGTCAAAAAAAGTTTGATATTCAGAATCCCCATGATGTTTTGATCATATTCACCAATTTCTATGAATATCAAAACAATATAAGGTTGTTAATTATTTATCAATAGTAGCCATTGTTTTTTATTATTATTACCCACATCATTTTGGGACAAATAATTAAAGTATTTAAGAGGGTTCCATTGGCAACATAAAACGTAAATTTGAGAGATAACCACTGAAACATTGTCTCAGCAGTCTTTTGTTGACCTTCAAGCATTATAAGAATTTTTTTCTCTAGTTCATAAAAACCAATTAATAAGCCATTACAGATGTTGCGCAATGGCATTCTTGTGGTTTTGTGGTTTTTGATTGAGGTTTTGAGGCTTTTTTCTTCAAAGCCCAACCTAGCAAATAAATAATCACTTTAGAACAAAATTTTGCCACCTTTTCCTTGCTGCAACTTTTTTGTGTCTAGGACAAACATTTCTCGTGTAAAATGCAAATCCATACATCGGCCTCCCCTCGGCCTAGCTTTGTGGTTACTTGCTATGTCGCAATAAGGGCCCAAAAGGGTAGGCGGGGAAAATTTGTTTGGTTTTTTTTGTGTCCATGATAATGCCCATATAATGTTTAAGGAGAATCTTATTGTTCTTTTGGTATTCGTTTCACTGTTGTAGCTGCATCGAGTGGGCCGCTAAAAAATAATGAAAATAAGCGAAAAACCACGAAAACCACAGAAAGCACCCTGTAATGAATGTGTTAATGGAGTTGTGTTCTATGGTTCACGTTTGGTAATTCCCGTCTCACTTAGACAGGTGCCTAAGTCTCTCCACAGTGCGCACCAGGGAGTCTCCAAGATTATGCAAAGGGCAGTCGAGTCGGTCTATTGGCCCGGTCTTAAGAGTAGAGTAGAAGAGAAATGTCTTAGTTGTGAACCTTGTGTTACTGAGAAAAAAAGTCAAAGTAAAGAACCGCTACTTCCATTTCCGATTCCTGATTACCCTTATCAAATGTTAGGGGTAGACTTGTTCCAATTAGAGGGAGTTAGTTATCTCTTGATTGTAGATTATCTATCAAAGTGACCGGTCGTTAAATCCCTTGGCTCTGAAACATCGTGATCCCCTGTATGGTATATATATACATGCAAACAATGTATATATATGCCCGTATGGTATAATGTTTTCACTAGTCGAAAAACCTTACGGTCGCTACTTGATATGAGCAAAACCATTGTTATAAAAAATTGTCCCGTAAAATTCGTGATTTTTTTCAAGTCCAAAAAATCATGATTTTTTTCATATCTTTCGAACTAAAGCTCACAGAGACACAAATCCAATTGCTATAGTTGGAATAGTCTACCGCGCATAGATGTGACTAAGAACATTTTCCTCATTCCAGTCATAGACTTGGGAAAATGCCTTTAAATTTTCGACTTTTTATCTAAAATCTACCAGGTCCCTGAAGGGCATCGACATAAGACTATAAAATAGACTGTGGAGTTAGGATTTGAATGGTGTATTATTATTGGAGTGTGTTCAATGTATTTTGAAAATATGAAGGTTTTTCAAAAAGACGCCCCAACTAAAATTATTTTTCAACCTAGCCAAATATAAATTAGCCTAACCACAACCATTGCAAACGCATCGCGGGCTTATCATGTGCGCCTCATGTTTTAAGTAAATAATGGGTTTACAGCAAACGCTACGGTTAATGATGGTTAGTAGTCGTTAGTATCGCGGCTATTTATTTGTCATCATTAGTGTTTTAATTTATTCTGGTTCATAATTAATCTAATATTATATCTTTTAATCCAGAAAAAAACATCATTGAATGATAACAGCTAGTGGTAATAAATATGATATTCCAAAATGCAAGGTCATCAATAACCATTAGTTTTAATAATTATTTATTAATTAATTATTGAAATTTTATATTAAATTTATTTATTATTATTTATGATTATTAAATTAATTACAAGATTTCTGATGATGGCACCTGTCTATATCAACTGAGATACAGAACCTGTTGTTTTTTGTGTAGTCAAGCTACTTCTACAAAATAATGTTATACAGCCAATGCAAAGCATTTATAATTGTTACATATACATTGTATAATTATTGAGGCGTACGCATGATATCTATAAATATACATATATATTGTTAGGGAATGTACTCGATCGACCTAGTAGTAGGTCGACTTTCAATGAACTATTTTATAGCCGAACTCTATTACCACTATTTACTTATTTACTCACACTATTTATGTCTATTTTATCACAAACTTTGTACATGTGCTATTAAAGACGTTCTATTGGACCATTGTAACCAATCAGTTATACAGGTGTGGCCTGCTTTTGTTACCTTGCTGTCTGTCACACATTATGTAACTTTTATTGTATAAATATCTGTGCAATATGTAAATAAAATCAGAGTAAGCCTGACACTCTCACTGCTTGATTGGATCTCTCTGCATAAGCACACACATGCAAAGCACTGATAGCAAGATAATCACAAGCAAGAAAATCACTTCACATACAGATTGCACTGGCAAACAAGGACACAAGTACGCTACTACTTGTACAGAATAATTAAATAAGACACAGCGGCTTCTTGGACAAGTTGAATAGTGGCAAGAACAATAGTCAGTAGAAAGTGCTCAGTCGAATCGACTTACACTGTATACGACCTACGGGCGTGTGATACTGGAAGGATTGTTCAACCTATTAGTGCAACCCGACGCATCTATTCTGCCGAATAAGAAATCAGTGGAAAGTGAGGTAGTTGTGACAACTCCTCACTGTGTATAGCTTACGGGCTTGCAACGCTGCAAATCTTGCTCGACCGGTTTAGACTGCTGACCTTGGGCCAGCTGGAGTCAGACGCTGCACTGCCTGTTAATCACTTACTACTGTGGGCCGCTGTACAGGTGACCGCTACCACACCACCACAAATTCCTGTACAATATAACACGCGACGCTTCATGCGTGCGTCAACACTAATTAATTGCCTGACAAAAAGGACATTTACCATGCATTGTTTTTTACTTAAAAGTACATTTGTATTTCTTTGGTAAAACTTGTTTTAACAGTTAACTATTGAGGTGACAATAGAATATTTGGTCTCATTGTATCCACAACATATTTTTCTACCCACTGAAACTATTTAAAAAACTTTCAGAACAATTTGACAAAACTTTTTCAACTATCTACATAATCATCATGCGACTATTATTATGTGACTTTCAATCAAGGCATTATTATGCTTTTTTTAAATTCATTTTTTATCATGTTGCTCAAACTTGAGCTAATTATTTTTAGCGCTAATGAACGTATTAGTTTCTACAAGACAAGTTGCCACCAATTTTGATTATGGAAAAAAATCTAAAAATTTTCACTGCACTGTGACTGTCAGTGTCTGTGACTATCAAAAACAATATAATAAATAATATTGCCATCATCATTATTCTTTAGTAATGCAACACGGACCTACCTAGTAGTAGCGCAGTGAGTGAGTCTCAGTCTTGTATGAATTTTTTTTACAATAATTTTTATTACAACAACTCCAGTAGTTTGCTACCAATCATCATCATGATCATCATCATCAAGGATGCATGGCTCGCTGTGAGTAGTAGATGATGTATAGATCACAAAACCACTAATTTATTCTCCGTCCCAAATAAACAACACACATACTTACTTCCCTGTCCTATCTGTCTTCTTGCGAATGGTTCGAACAAATTGGATTATTCCACCTGCAAGCACTCTATTTCCCTCTGCATCAAAGAACCCGCATGGACTGACTCGTCCGTGTTTTACAGCTAATCTCGTTGATACAATGATTGGTTCGGCTATGTCTTCTCATTGGGCTTTTGTGCGCCGGCTTTTAGCGCGCTCAGTTTTAGTTTTGTAGCACAGGTTCATACAATTAGGTCGGCAGACATGCTCGCCACCGGTCGTTTTCAGTCATCGCTCAGCTTCATAAACCATTTCTATTTCAGCGACTACCCCAGTTACCGTTTCTGCCAGAACAATTGATAATAATATAATTATTAGGTGCCCTGTATCATTCGGTCATAAACAGACAGAGGAACACCCTTGAACCGAAGTGAACCCATGCACAATTATCAAGAAACAACCGTTGCGCTTGAGCAAAAACTAATACTGATCAAATTAATAATATAATAATAAATAAGTTCAATTTTTTTACCTTCGATCACATTCTTCTGGTTGTTGGTTGGTGAGTCAGTGAGTTGAACAATAATAATAATAAAATAATAATATTTAATTAATATAATATTATTAAGACTAATTAAGTGTTAAGTCACGGTCCGAGTAGTTTGTTAGTTAGTATCAAAAGCCTACTGCAGAAAATTTGTGGGTTTTGGGTCAATTTTAAGAAGGTTATTATGTTGTGTTTTGTTGTTAGTTGGTGTTTGGAAGGTAAGTCCTGGTCAGACAAATCTGTCTTCATGTGCTGGCCTACCATACTGGCTCAAAAATAATTTGGGCAGCACTCCACCAAGAATTCATCAAAAAGTAGACCCTCTGGGCTGTCGACACAAACCTTTTTTACTTCCATCAGATTACTAGCTAAAAAGTATCAACCACATGTTTCAGAAATTTAGCCTTGCGGATGGCTTGTAACGCGATACTTCTTGTGATCACCTGAGTCTCCTAACTAACTCTTAACTCAGGGGCGACAAAGAGTCTTCATTTTAGCTTTGAAATTGCGGGGACTCATATTAACCTGTATTATTATTGTAGTGAGGATCCGTAACACATGCTTACTGAAGAAAATAGAGATGATGCGTCATATAATAATTAAATCGTTCTGCCTAGCACTTTCGAATTTTTCAATGAAAATGCTCAATTAGTACAATAATTAGTTATAAATTACTTCGTCGTCTTTACTTTCTTTGGCAAACTCTTGAAGCCCCTTTCGTGAATCATCACAACATTTACCGCGGGCTATTATGAGTGCCCACAATTTTAAATTTGAAATGAGTACCCTTTGTAGTCCCCGTACACTAGGACTTGCTAGTTAGGAGACTCAGGTGATCACAAGAAATTTCGCGTGACACGCCTTTTACAAGCAAAAGTTTCTGACACATGTGGTTGCTGCTTTTCAGCTTGTGATTTGAGTGGAGTACAAAAAGGTTTGTATCAACAGCCCGGATGGTCTACTTCTTGAAAAATTCTTGGTGGAATGCTGCCCTAATTATTTTTTTAGCCAGTAGGCCAGCACGTGAAGACAGATTTGTCAGAACATGATTTACCTTCTAAGCACCAACAACAGAGCACAACATAAGTTTCCTAAAAGTGACCCAAAAACCCACAAATTTTCTGCAGTAAGCCTGTGGTATCGACATTCAATCATTTGAAATTGATGTATTTTTTTATAATCATGTATGTATGTAGCTAGAACAAATAAGATCATGAGACCGTATTTACATGACAATTTTTTTTATTCGATTTTTACGATCAAAATTGGTGTCAACAACTTGTTCAGTAGATTGTAAAAAGTTGATTTGTTTAAAATTGTATACTTATCAATCATAACAGTGTCATCATTCAGCCATCACACACTTTCTGTTCTCCCACTTGCTATTTTTAGCTAGTGCAGACAGCTTCTTCTAATCGGGTTTGGGATACCAAAAATTGCATCATGGTGTACACGTACAGTGATATCATGCAGTCACAATAGTGCTGAATTTTTTGGTCTCACGCTGATAGTTGCTGAGAAAATGAATTTTTAAAATTATACTTACTCTGTGCACTAACATGGCTTTGCTTTAGTTCTCACAGGAGTTGGTTTTATGTGCTGCTGTTGTTATTTTAAAGTGAAAACAATGACTCGTAATCATGTGTTTCTTTTAATTTAGCAGTAGATAGCTTCAATATAATATGTATAAGAAATAATATTTTCAATTGGAAAGGGCTGCTATTATATATATTTTCACACCTTCAGATATTTATGATCTGTAATAATTAGTACATCAATAGGACAGCAAGGCATCATGAACTAATACCATAAGGTCCCATGACACACTGGAATATTGTCAGTTGACAATGCAGTTTCAATATAATTTTCGTCAAGTAAACATTTAAGTAAGCGGTGCAGTAATTGTCTAAACCTGTCCTGCAAAGTGTCTCCTATTCATCCCTTTTTAATTTTGTTTCTAGCAGCCTGTGGTTCCGAGTTATTGAACATTTAGTAACTCAAGAATATTCGAAAATTAAAAAAAACCGCATGAGACATATTTAGTTATTGATGCTCCTCTTAATAAATGCTACGCTTGCTTGAGTTTTGTGGTCACTATATTTTTACTTGAACATTCTTTAATCTAACACATTTTTTGTTTGCTGGGATTGCATACCCGAGCTTCACATTACAACAGCTGTTTTATTCAGACACAGCATTTTACAACATACCTGCGCCATTTCTTTTTGATTATTTATCTATCATTCCGTCATATGGCTGACAATTTGACAATGATTCAATATGATATAAATGTTCTCCAACAAGCCATAATTTAACTTTTTGACCAGTCATCTTTTCAGTAGATGAATTTCAATGTATCTGAAAGTTGGTTTTTGCAAGCAGGATTTGCTAATAACTCAAAATACTTTTTGAATAAACAACGGATTAGGCGGGTACCATCGCATTCGTATTTGCCTCGGTATTAAACTACAAAACAACGAAGTGGGATTCTCATATCACCAACATTTCAAATAATGAAGTCGTACAGATACTTGCATTGATGTAGCAAGTCCCAAAAAGTTTTGATACAAAGACCGAAAAATAGCGCATTTCTCACTGGCAAGACTCTATTGGAATAAGCAGCCCACTTGCGGGACCCCCATCACTCGACAACCATTAACAAGGTTGGAAACGTCCAGAACAAGGCATTGCGCTATATTTCTAATGTCAACGCCGAGTAGGCCAGGTTTTTATTAAAATTGATAAAAACACCCAGTTTGGGTTCCTTGAGAGTAGGAAAAAAGTGGCCAGATTGAAACTGTTTTTAAAGATCAATCAAAATTATCAACTACGAGTCATCAATGCGCTATGTGCGCCTTTGTGTATTGTATGCGTGTATAAATATATAAATTATATGCGTACATCATCTTTAATTGCTATTATGATTGTCACCTGGTAACAGTGACGATTGCAAATTTATTTCCATATTCAACAATAAGAATAATAGTCAAGCAAATAATAATTAACAGTAACTAAACACAATAATAGTATGATAATCAATAAATGAAGCTTTAGTTAATCAAAACCGTTTCATTGTTTTGATTCGCCTGCAAAGTTTATGTATCGTGATTCATGAAACTTCATGCTACTGCATCATTGCTTGAAAAAAAGTTTCTCACACGTGGAGAAAATAGTTATTTTTCCAGCTAAATTTCATTAATTATTCAATGTAATACACCAGTTTGTAGTTATCAGTAGCTATCATGCATGTGCATGTATGAAAATTGACAAAACATCAAAATATTTATCCGATTCATGGCATATTTGTGTCAAAATAACAAGACTGAGCACATGTTACTACAAGACAATAGGATTTGAGAAAAATAACTCAGGAGGAATATTTCTGGTAAATGATCAACTATCTGCTGATATTTAGATCATTTTCATAAAAACTGTGTGTTCCGTAGATATTCAACTTTTTGCAACAATGGTTTTTGGCGTTTTAGGTATGGCAAGATCCTATACTAGTGTTTTTCAAGGTCACGTGGTGCAAAAAGCGGCTTCATCGGACGATCGATATTTTATCATCTTTAAATTTATCCAGCACAATTTCAAAATATGCTGGCTTTATCTAGTAAACTTCACAGTACAACGGCTGCTTTATTTATCCAGACATTACATTTTACAGCATGTCTAAACCATGTTTTTCCCACCTACAGCGCATCCTCCGACCGACATAATTTATTTGTGAGTATTTTGCAAAACACGGTCTCTGTCTCAGACTACACTAAACATAGGTGGAAACAAAACTAAAAGAACTATAAAGCATAGATTAGGAAACACAAGTGGAAAAGGAGATAGCTGTAGCAGTTGCGAACTGTGTGAAGAGCATGTGGGTGACGAATGAGTTCAGGGTGAAATATGTGGTGTTTGGCACCATTTTAGACCAACGAAAATTCCCAAGGAGGCAGTACAATTTCTAGATATCACTGTGGTGCATTAGTACTGTTTGCAGTTTGGCCTCCTAGTTGATGAAATCTTTGACTCTTAGTTTGAAATAAATACTTGCTAGCTCTCAAGAACAACTGACACTTTTTAATGAAAAAATTGAGAATGAATTGCAAGAAAAATACAAGCTTGAAGAGGGTTTCGACAATAAAACCAACGTTTCAAGCTCCGTTCACACTATGCGGTTCTCGTACTAGTGGGCGGAGCCTAAAATTGGCTCGCAAAAGTGAACAGTGCAATCAGTGGCAGATGTTTTTTCATCAGGTAGTCATGGAGCTATGTACGATTGTCGGCCAGTCTAGCCAATCAGCATCCACCTCACAGCTTTTCAATTTCATACTTTACAAGAAACTTACAGCTGCTTGATAATTATTATTCAACTAATTTTAGAATGTTTTGTAATATTTCCCTGATCAATTGCAAGCCTTGTTTACAAATAAAATATTAATGTGGTTATACTAGTTATTATTAATATACACACAACTACCAGCTCCGTGATTATAATAAATAATTGCATTGAAAGAAGTGGTTATCATTTATTTATTATTACAATTGAATATACTTAAAACCATTTATTATTATTTGTAATTTATTTTTTATTACTTATGAGTGGAAAAATGGTATAATTTATTGAACTTTCTGCTAATATAAGCTGTATTATATTATTACTATTATTATTAATAATAATTTGATGTTATGTAATTATCAATGAAATGCGGTGTCTTGACAACTGTCAAAGCCATGCGATATCGGGCACAAAAAAATTTCAAGTGTAATCTTTTATAAATAATCGGGAGAGCAACTCCCGATTCCTCCCCATAATTGCATTGCCGAGAATCGTATAGTGTGAACGTAGCTTTAGAAGATAAATTGAAGTGCTTAATCTCAGCTACATAAATTCAATCAACAGCATAGAAGAACACTGAAGCATAGTGGCGAGGGTGGCAGAAAATAATGTTGAAATGAAAGAGCAGGCAATGCAGGAGTTTAGGGATAAACAAATAATTATGTTTGAACTCACTGAAAAAGAAGACTGACAACACTATGGTGGCTGATAAAGTTGGACTGTCTGATTTTATAAACCTATGAACACCTTTAAAATAGTCTCACCGGTTTGCAAAGCACCTGATACATTGAGAAAAGTTGAGTAATTTCAGTGAAATAGTCTAAGAAACTGCATCTTAAAAAGCGCTTAGTGGTTGTAATAAATAATTTGCCAGCCTTAGAAGTTTTAGGATTTCATGCAATAAAACTGAATTTTCTCTCCAATTCTGTAGTTGTATTGCAAATAATCCAGACAGTTTAAAAATGATTCGGCTTGTTTAGAAAAGTACAGTACAAACGCTCTATCAAGCCAACACTGTATGCTATTTATTACTGAGACCCACCTCGATGTATCGGTGGGTCTCAGTGACATAGTACTTGATGTCAGAGACAAAAAGATTTTTTGAACAGATCTACTGGGGCGAGGTACTAATCACAAATCACAGTAAGGTCAGTCATGTCCAGATTAAATTAGAATTTCTTACTACTTTTGTTGAAAGTGTGAGAATTCCAATTTTAAAAAACAATGATAAGAACAGAGAGGGTGTTTTTTGTGCATCTTTATTCTCCCTAGTAATATTTCCAGATGTCTAGAACTGCTAAGCAATATTTTCAATTTTTTTGCACTGCAACTTTTTTCCAAGCTTCCCAGAAATCAAGAGAGCCCTCCATGACGCTCATATGATGGTGAGACTCGTCACATACCTCTGGTCTTGTCTGCCGGTCCTGAGTTATGTTTCCAAGCCCTGGGATCCATACATGGTGAAGCATGTAGAACAGTTGGAAAAAGTGCAATGGCAGGCTGTCCGATTCATATGCGATCTAAGGGAAATTATTAGTGTAGCGGAGGATAAGGAGGCGCTTGGCTTGGCCTCATTAAAGGAGAGGTGGAGGGATACCCATCATTAACTGTTCTAGTAAAGTTTTTTGGCGACACACGCTACTTTTTTTTAATAGTTGTCTTCAAATATAACTTGGTGTCCTGCCAGGTTTGATATCTTACGAGTTTAGTGGTGAAATCGATGCCTTTGGTGCAGGTTTCTAATGCAAGTTTCATGTATCAAAGATTGTTCAATCGCACTTCCAGAGAAAAGAGAGCCCAGACCAAAAAATATACTGCTAATACTAGGTATTGAACTTTTCTTTTTTTAATTTAGTTTTATTTTATTTAGTTTTCTAATTTTTTTAAATATAATTTCTCCCTCTTTCCCATGCCCAGAGGTCTAGGAGATCTAAATTAACATAACTTGCCTTACATTCAATCAACGCACTAAAAAAGTAAATTTTAAAAAATCATAATGCCTTGTGAATTAAGTTGTTTGCAGTCGCTCCACAAGGAAGATCAACTAAGCGTGTATGCGCATATATACTATAGATGTATACATCATCATCATCCGTAACAATTATCATGATGATTGTCAATTGCCACCAATAATAATAACAATTTCGAATATTTTTCTATTTTTAGTAATGTTAATCAAGAGAATGATAATATTTAACTAGCTGAGAATAATAATAATAAATAAAATATGCAAGTAAAAGAGTTACCCTCAATTGATTCATGTGTTATTATTATTATTGTTATATGTAAAAACATGGCTTTTATTTTTAATTATTGATAGGCTGCAAAATTAAGTATTTTACTAATAGCGAACTACTAGCAAAGTTGAGTTTTTAAACTTGAAAACTATAATTTGGTAATTAATCGCATTTTTTACTTTAATAAATAAATCTCAGTTGATAGCTAAAAGATGAAATTTAATTTACATAAAACTATTCGGTTTGTAGTTCCGCCATCAATATCTGAGTATCATGATTCGAGAAACCTCACGCTACCGTAGCAATGCTTGAAAAAATGTTGACTCTCTTCAAGAAATAAATATAATCTTTACTCTGTAAGTTTTACCTATTATTCAAAAATGATATACCAGTAGGCATCTAAAAGGTATACTCATAAATAAAACTAACAAACTATCCAATTACCATTATGCGTCGTTGCAGATTTAAACTAAAGTATACAAACTCTGAACTCCGGTTACTTACTGCTACTGAGACAGGCTTGAGATAAAGATATAGGGGAAATCATATTTGGTAAATGATTGGCTATCTGCTGAAGTTTAAATCATTTTCATCAAAGACCGTGTTCCAGAGACATTCAAATTTTTCTAACAATAGGTTCTTGTGCTCTAGGTACCACGAGATCTTAGACTACTGTTTTGAAATGTCAGGTGGTACAATATCGCCTTTCATAAATATGACTGTTTGGTAGACAACGCTTTTTCCATTTATTTTTACCTTGAAACAAAATCATCACACTCCTAAGATGTCTGTATTTTTCATCGATCAATATTTACACTCAAATTTTTAATCCTTTTACCCAACAATGCAATCTTCATATCTTCAATTTTAAGCAATGAAAAATTATTTGGACTGTTAGTTTAAAAAAAATTACGCAAACCACTGGTCTATTTTGATGCTATTAGACAGTTAAAAAACAATGAATGAAAATCTAACTGAGAAGGAAAGATGAAACTTAACAATGTTAGTGATATTGATCTGCTAGGTGGGTTTTAATGCACAGCGAAAGAGGGTAAAGGAAGGGGAATACGTCAAGAGTTCCAAAATTTTTTGGGTGTGAAATTTCTTTTAGTATTTTTCGTAAAGCGTTTTAGGTTTGAACCGAAAAACATTTCATAACCGTGGGCAATAATTCTTGTTCAAACTACAATTATATTTCACACAATGTTTGAAGAACCCATCACCAACAAACCCAGACTTCAAGAAAGCAAAAACATGATTAAACTAATTACATGACATTATCCAATGTACAACTAAATGTAAATTATTATTATTTATAAGCCTCTTTTTGGTAAAACAGCAAATAATTTTAATATATAATAAATATATGTAATACATAATAGTCATTGATCAAGTTTAAATATTTGATCATTGAATTGTTACTAATACAATTTTTTTAAGAACAGTTGTTTAACACTAAATGTAATGAAAAGTTCAAATTGATGTAACAAACAATAACTCTGATTTGTGTTGTATGGCTTATAAATAGAATAATTATTATACCATATTCATCATAGCATCACTAATAGTTTCACTCACTATGGCCTTGACCCCATAAATATACCAAGTTTTAATGAATGGTTTGAAGCACTATCAGTCATAAGCCAATCTGATTTGTATTTTTCATCTGCTAGCCAATGAAATTAAACTGTCATATATAAACTTAACAATTTCCCGGCTCCCATGCATTCAACCTATTTTTGTGAAAATAATTGGTAAACAAAAGAAGTTAACACTTGCTTTCACTCCATTAATCCCCGATTACAGGCCTTTTCCACAACGCAGCTACAAATTTAGCCTTCACAGTCAGCATTAGCCACTATTCTTAATTTTTCCAGTCTTTACAATTGAATTCCTATTGGGTTAAATTCACCTCCCAGTTATGAAACTGCTATCCTCAGTTTTCAGAAAAAAATATGAGGCAGCCCTTGTTTTTGGTCATCGTATCAGTTTCCGGCAATTACCTATGTTCACTCACAGGTAAAGCTACTCATAGTATAGTATATACGCATTATTATTATTATTATTATTATTATTATAACAACGTAATTGTTTGCTGTGGTAAAGTCACCGCTATGCACTAACTGTAAAGTCATTTATGTGATGTTATATCAACAATGCTAAACAAGATCATTTCTCCCAAATTCTGTGGTTTCTTGCTCCAAAATGGATTAACATTTAATTATAGGACATTTTGGGAGCATAGTCCGAACGGTGAAATGCTTCTATAACTGGAGAAGGCAAATCCAAAACCAAACAAGATGGCTGTTCAGAGAGAAAAAAAGCTTGTACCGTTCACAAATCTTCAGAGTATAAATTATCATTGAATCACGAGCTTGAAAAAATTCTCAAGTTTGGCACAAATTCGCCCGAGTAAATGATCAAAGTGTCCAATTAAACAAGTTATCAAGAATACTGCATTTAATTTACATTATTATTTAAATAGTTTTAACGTAAAGACCAATCTGGTGCAATGATGTTGGCAACTAGTTTTTCTTGACACTGATATTAAGAACTAACATAATTGTGGTGGATGATATTATTTTAATTGGAAAATAAGCATTATACGATTCTCTTATGTTAGTTCTTAATATCAGTCTCAAAAAAATTAAATTCAAATCAATGTTATCTAAATAATAACTTAAATTGAATACAGTATCATTGATAATTATATTCCGATTATTGTTGCTGCGCTGTTGGTATTGGTAATAATAATAACTATTACCTCATCCGTTTATTTCAATTCAAAATAAATATTGGAATAAATAAGTGTTATTATTACTTATCTCAGTTATTCTTAATATTATCATGCAGTTTTTCTCCCAGAGGGTAATTGAAAGGTTGTCTATTTTATGAAGTCATCGGTATTATTTTCCTATCTAACCAAGAAAATCTTCTACCTCAAATCTTAATGAGAATTACCATAATAGAGTGCCAGTGCGGCACTTACTCGGAGTGCAGAATTATACTGGGACCAGTAGCATACATTTTTATAGTTTATAGTTACATTTTTATAGTTTTTATAGTTGTGATTTTGTGTTTCCACAAAATCACATCACGTTGTTGCTGGCATTGGTATTCCTAGAACATCAATGCACATCATCAACAGATTCAATATGTTGTTTCAATGCTCCCCCTAAAAAAAGTAGAGTTATTCGAAACCCACCTAATACATAGATGAATAGTTAAGAATTATGCAGATAATCCGTTTATAGCTTTGAAAATTTAACTGCTGAATTATAATGTATTCACATGTTTTTTTTTCAAGTTTATCAAATTGCGTTTCAAGTGATATGAATAATGATTCATTATCGTATAGGCAAGTGAAATCGCACTCTGCCAACGCTCATGTAATAGTTGTAGTTGTTTGTTTTTTTTTCATGAATAGAATTATTACTGCAACTAGTTTTTCACTTTTTTTGTTTTGTTACAAACTGGCAGTGTGAAAACTTTGCAACATTCAAAATTCTCGACATTCAAATTATTTTTAATACAATGAAGCACAATCTGTATTTCAGGTTTAATATTTTTGATATTTATATGAGTTGATTAGCAACTACTTGACCTATTACCTGGCGACATAAATTACCGATCAAGCTAATTTTGTAGAGTTTATTAATTTTGTATATTCTCTATTACCTGTAATATTTAAGGGTTGTTGCGTCTATAGTTTTTTGATGGCAATATTTTCCAAGATCACCGCTATTTATAATAAATAACATCGATGTTCATGCTGGTTCAACTTACTTCATTGTAATCATCGCTCATTAATCCAAAACCGATACAACTTGAATTGTTGAATCTTATTTCGGCTTTAACAATAAATACGAGGACACTGATTGCTGAAAAATCACAAGCAGAGTGAATTTACTTGAATGTCTGTGGAGCTGAGTTTATTAAATTCTTAAATCTCAGTGAAACTTCTTCTTTTTTTCCCGTTGTAACTTCTCGATTATTTGTTTTTTTTTTGGTTCAATATCGTAAAAAATGGTTAAAAGAGAGTTCGTGTTTATTATTTTAAATATTTCAAGTTTTTATTATTAACAAATATGCCAAATAAATAGTTAACTTTTAGCTTTCTTGAAACGCTTCAAAAGGTGAATAACACGTTGTTATTAAATGGAACTGTTAGGTTTCTTGAAACGTCTCAAAAGGTGAATAACACGTTGTTATTAAAGAGAACTGTTAGGTTTCTTGAAACGCCTCAAAAGGTCAATAACACGTTGTTATTAAAGAAAGTGGTTTTGCAAATAAAAACTGGCTGTTCTCTTCAGACATTTATTTTCACCCCAGAATCTGTTTTATAATATGTTATATCGATCAACTTGCATTGTCCGTTGATTCCTGCTACACCGTAATTTTGTTTGACTTTCAACGTTCAAGTTGCAAGTTTTGTGCTGATTGTCATCACTCAATGTTCAAGTTGTATTCTTTTTGTAGTTTTCCATCCCTCACTGATCAACTTAATCTCTTCCAGCCTTTACTACATTTCTGAGTTGGACTCACCAATGTGACATTTTGCACCATGTCGAGCCGGTTCATCAAACAGGGGGCACCTTTCCTGGTGAGCATTTCAGTTTTTCTGCACGGATGCTTGAAATTTACTGATTTTTTTATAAACAAGTGCTTACGGCGACATTTTGTTAGTATTCATTTCATTTTGAATTTTTGTACATTCATCAGCAGACACACAGAGCATGTTGATGTCAGTATATATTACTTTTAATTAGCATTATAAAGCTCGCAAACTCGATCTAAATGTGTATTTTAATTTATTGACCTTTTCTGCTTCAGGTTTTTATCTTGGGAGCTCCGTTATTCTTACAACAATTTGGTCGGATCAGGTATGACTACCGATCAACTGGCATGGTTAGTTTTAGTATCGATTTCTGTTTCTTGCGCATCAAGTTGGTGTGTCTCAATCTAGGAGCAATTATTCTGTTGGTTTTTCTATTATTCCGTTTCAGTTGAAACAGTCGAGCGTACAAACAGTATTTGGTTATAGAATTATTCTCAAAGTGATCAAAATTCCCGTGAAACATCCGAGTTCGAATTTTGAACCCGCAAATAAAAAGTTGGTCATTCTTAATCATTTGTTATCACATCTCTTACATGACACGAGCCCACTCGGAATGAGTACAGTAAACCGGTAATTGTCTGTTCACAATTTCCATGTGAGCAAAGTAAGAGAAAGGTCTTACATTTTGGTATCATTCTATTCAGAATCATTTGCTGTATAATTCTAAATTATCTTTAATACATGGCCTTAGGCTAGTTTTGACTTTTACAATTTTTTATTTTTGGTTTTTGTTCCCTAGCAACCAGCAATGGCGCACAGATGTTTGGTACATGCGGTTGCTTTTGTTTTTTAGAATTTTTTTTTTAATAGATAGAGTTTTAAAAAACTAAATATAAGGATAGTGAAAGCACCATGTTTTGAGCATAGTGACCAGTTTTGGTGAAATTTCGAGCACGGTAAGTGTAGTTTCTCACTCATTGTAATAATAATTAATAATTATTTATTATTACCAAAATCGTCATTTTTTTCATTGTAATTATTTTTCTTATTTAAGATATTTAGCACAATTTTTTCTAAAACGAAGGAAATACACATCCTAGCGCTCATGTTCACCAAGTTTCATACTCATTGGACAAGTTTCGGCTGACTTATGAATTTTTTTAACTTTTCGTTATTTATAATAATTATTACCGAAAACGGACTTGTTTTCGGAGCTAATTTTTCCCATCAAAACGGTAGCGGCTGTCAAAATAAGTTTGATATTCAGAATCCCCATGGTTTTCTGATCATATACACCAGTTTCTATGAATATCAAAACAATATAAGGTTGTTAATTATTTATCAATAGTAGCCATCTTTTTTTATTATTATTACCCACAACATCATTTTGGGACAAATAATTAAAGTATTTAACAGGGTTCCATTGGCAAAATAAAACGTAAATTTGAGAGATAACCACTGAAACATTGTCTTGGCAGTCTTTTGTTGACTTTCAAGCATTATAAGTATTTTTTTCTCTAGTTCACAAAAACCAATTAATAAGCCATTACAGATGTTGCGCAATGGCATTCTTGTGGTTTTGTGGTTTTTGATTGAGGTTTTGAGGGTTTTTTTTTTTCAAAGCCCAACCTAGGAAATAAATAATCATTTTAGAACAAAATTTTGCCACCTTTTCATTGCTGCAATTTTTTTGTGTCTAGGACAAATATTTCTCGTGTAAAATGCAAATCCATACATTGGCCTCCCCTCGGCCTAGCTTCGTGGTTACTTGCTATGTCGCAATAAGGGCCCAAAAGGGTAGGCGGGGAAAATTTTTTTGGTTTTTTCTGTGTCCATGATAATGCCCCTATAATTTTTAAGGAGAATCTTATCGTTCTTTTGGTATTTGTTTCACTGTTGTAGCTGCATCGAGTGGGCCGCTAAAAAATAATGAAAGTAAGCGGAAAACCACGAAAACCACAGAAAGCACCCTGTAATGAATGTGTTATCCTCGCGCAAGATCGACAGACTTTTTTGTTTTTATTTGTTTTCGATAGCTGCCAAAATCTTGTAATATTTCATTAATCAATATTATGTGTTACAACATAGTTTACCGCTAACTCTGCTGCAGTCAAAAAGTAGGTATTTATTTATTTCAAACCTGATGCCATATATGGCCACAGGAAACCCCTCTGAAAAAACTTCCGTAATGGAAGTATTGTTATATAAAAAGCTTCATAAATCATTGTTGTAAGTCAAATGCATAAAAGCACAGCCAAAGTAACTGAATGTTTACCTTATCGGTTTTACTCAGCAGTTCTTTGGGACTGAAGTACGGCCTGCCATGGCTAGACCAAGTTCAGAACCAGGAACTCAGACTAGTTTTATACTGAAAGTGTACTTCAGCACTTGTCAGCTATGAAAGAAAAAATACATTCAAATCTCCTTAGAGTTCATCTAGCCAAAACAAAAAGCTAGCTAGCTTTTCATTTTCTTCTTGCTTAAGTGGAGTTATTCTCTCAAAATGTGCTATCATTGAGGAGAAGACAACTTCAAATTTTCTTAATTTATTTTAGTTGACCAGTGAAGAGCAACTGAGAGTGGAAGAAGTGACTCAGGCTAAGAAAGCTGGAGTAGCCGTTGACAAATCAGCAGAACTTGTGCTTCAGGTTTGTTTCTAAGTGCAGTCACATAGATGTCTATGGTTTATACGTCTATGGTACACATTAATGGTCATATTTAACTGAGTTCCATGTGGAAGGATAAAGTAAAAATCCTTATAGCGTATTACCTATAAATCGTCATCAAACCACCACAAATGACTTTATTGGTCAAAAACATAGCTCTGGATCACTAGACAGCCAAGATAACAAGATGGCAGTAACATTGAAAGTTATGACGTACGCGAGCACATATCAGAGCTAGCGGCCCTTGGTTCATTAGTATAGACCAACATAAGTCCAAACGCCAGCATCGACAGCTTCGCACTTGCTTGTATTATTTTTGGTTATCACAGAAATTGTGTATAGGTTTTTGAAAACTAAAAAAATTAACAAAAAATTAATAAGACATAAATAATAATTAGAATTATTATAAGATTAGTGATACTTCAGGATGAGAAGAAATTATTATCAATGAAATGCAATAAACTGAAGTGACATAACAATCATTAATAAATAGTAATAATAATATTGATAATCATTATTTATTTTTTTATATATCTACATGTAACTTATTATTAAATTTTGTGCTTTTTCTTGATCTAATGGCAAAAATATCAGGGACATTCAACACCTACAAGCTGGTTGTTATGATCAAGCCAAAGCATAAATGCCGTGAGTCAATTGTCCTTGACACGAGAAAATTTTTAAGACGATCGCAACAATTGGATGGCTAAAGCTTGATAAAAACGGGTTTTACTGCTAGATAGCCAATGAAATTGATTGAAGTGGTGAAACCACAGCTCCATGAGTGTCTTCTGATAATCAGGTTGGAGTTTACAGGCCCCATCCCTCAAGTATTTCTGTGATAGATGACAATGAACGTTGAGGTTTTCAATGCTGTTCGTGCTAGGCATTTATTTACCCTTCGTCCCATCCCGCTAGTGTGGGTCAAGGGTCAGCTGTTCGCTTACGTCACAGCAATGGCTGAACCAATGCGGAGGTTACTTTTGGCCGCAAGCAAAATAGATGTACAGTTAGTCTAGGGGTACACTGAATTCATATGTTGTACTTGATTTTGACATCTAAATTACACTTTTCTGTTAATATTGTATCTACTTAAATTCTGGTAAAATAGGGCCTTTAATGTCTGCGTTAGTACCCATGTCTAGTGCCGGTGTGTGTCAATAAATGTGTCCATTACTACAGTATTTACTGCATTGTTCGCATGCGCCAGTATTGTTGTATGTATGCCTCGATATCTATGCCAATATTTGTCAGTATCTATGTCTATTACTATTGTGGCATGTGTTACAGCAAGCAAGAGAGGATGCCAAACAGGAGTGGACCAACATCAGAGGTCCCCGCCCTTGGGAGGATTCGAGGGAAGTGCAGGCTCAGCAAAAGGCTGCTGCTTCTCGCTGATTTCACTCGCTCATTGCGCTGCCACTGTGCACGTGTCACAGTTGATCTTCTTGACCGACTGTGACACTAATTTGAAAATAAAAATGTTATTCTGGTTTATTGAATAAACCAACTCGGGCACGATTACTTGTAGAACTTTTTATTTACGTATATTTGAGTTCTTGTACTCCAGCTCATGTTTAGTAATGATTAGTTGTGAGCCTACTTCTTGCAGCTCGTTCGTGTAAATAGTTCATGAGCTCAATCAGTGACTTCGTAGCGTGTGCCTTGTGCTCCTTTCATTCCTTGCTCACCTGTATGTAACTTTTTGCCTTAATGGAAATACTCTTCCTTACCTAATTTATTATGCAAATACAGTTGTTATTGATTTATCTATTGACCTTTACATCTGGTGTTACCTTGGTCCCAAACATACACTGAATACAATGAACATCAACAACCATAACATTGCAACCAATACAATGCCATTACAAACAAACCAACATATGAATAGAATTATTGAATTCCGCATTTATCATTTATGCATCAACATTTAGTTGATGAGGAATTGCTAAATACAGGGTTTGTTCAATCGTTTTTTTTTGGTGAAGGAACGAAGCAATTAGTTTTGTATCAGCTGATTGATAGTGATTTTTTTAATGACGTGGGTAAGGATTACAAAATGTGGATGAAGATGTGATTTAATTTGAAGACTAACTTATTTTCGTTTGACTAAAATTTTCGACGGTTTAGTGTTGCTGCCAATATTACATAATATGTTTTTCAACAGTGACAGCTGCCAGGAGTAAAAAATGGTAAATACACTAGTTGTTATACTATTGTACATCTCTACACCATATATCTCTACTAATGCACGTAAGTATATACCAATTGTTTAGTATATAACTTGTATATATTGTTGTATTGTTTTATACATCTATAGTTTAGTACCAACTACTAGCTAACATTTATATTATAGAATGGATTGTGACTCACTCAAAACTTCCTGCATACAACAAACAACATCCTAAAGATTTCCTATTCAACATTGCTTGGTCAACAGAAGAAGAGAAGACAACTAACATAACACTGAACCTGAGAAAGAGTGATGCTGTTGGTAGATATATACCTTTGTTTAGTACTGGAGAGGATGGTAAGCCTGTGCAGACAGATCTTATCAGCATGAAGGTATGTAGAGAGATTAAAAAAAGCTAAAACTAAACGTCAATTTTTTTGATAATGAAGAACCTCGCGAGTTTTGCATTAATGTATAATGTCAGCTGGAGTTCTGTTAATTCGATTTTTCGCTGCCCATTCAAGCAAATGGAAAAAATTATAAGCCTACCATTACCCAGTAGCTGTGTATTCTATACTTGTAACAAAGCGTCAGTCTGCCATTCTTACTTGGAGTTCCAACAAGCAGTAAACAACTTTCTCAAATATCTTGTTCTCGCCTTGCTCAACATTTATAGTCCCACGTTTACATCATGTTCTGAGTTTTCATCAAAATATAATAAAAATTTGTAATAACATTTGCGAACAAATAGAAATTAATTACTCTGTGGGCTCACCATTTCTTGAAAAGAATCATTCAAATAAATTAATTTTGGGCTTGTAATCACAGCGAAGATGCGCAATAAGTTTTGTGTAAACCATTTTCTTCTAGTCGTTTGATTCACTCGTTATTTTAGTCATTCTTTCAACTTAGTTTTTAAAAAGTTTAGGTAAAAAGGAACTTTCACTACCATTTTTGCAATGCTATCACTCATAATAAAAGTGTAGTGGATTCCGCCCTTCATACAACTAACCACTAACTGTTCTCCAACAGCTGAATACAGGCAGGCACCTTGTCTGACGGCACAGCAACTCAGTCAGCCTCTACAGGCCTGACAACTACTATCTCCTGTCACCAGAGTAGATCCTGGGCCCATATGGCTCCAGGAAACTGTTACGGAGGAGTATCTCAACACCACAACTAATGGCGGCTCTCACTTTAGGTGTATAACTCGATGCTTTCAAGTCTATACATTTATTGTCTCATACAATCCCAGTCTAAGAGCAATGGTAGCAGTGGCAACAAGTGGCAAAGGCAACAGCATTTGGCGAATGGCAATAAATACAAGAAATTTTTGCCTTTTATAGTCCAAGGCACAAAAGTACACAGGAAGTAGTTGACCTACTTTATGAGTAGACCAATCAAACCTAATACATATATATATTTCGCTCCTCTGGCTATCGCAGCCATTTTGCTGGGGGCCCAGGATACTCTCCCAGGTTCTGTACTGTGTACGTACTTCGCCGGTCTCTGCCTGTACTTTGCTGGAAGGTACTGGCATTTAAGCTCGCTTTGTATGGGGTGGCAACTCTGCCAGCTTATTCTGTGGCTTGTGCCAGTGTTAACTACAGATCTGTCTGACGCTAAAGGACTATCAGAGGCACCTTTCTGACACACTGGTCATGACAGAGCTCTACCAAAATCCACCACAATGGATACATACATGAAACGATCTGTAAATAGAAAACATTTTAACACAACATAAAGTGGATTTAGAAGCTTTTACTATTCCAAGAGTTACCAAGCTGATCATGCAGTGTAACACCATTTTTTCGATCATCTGATTGTGTTTTTTTTATCAACTCGCTTATTTCAATGTTGTCTTGGGTGTAGCACGTGGCAGTTTGACTCTGCCGGAAACTCTGCCAACGTTTGAACCAGCAAAAAGATCATTTATTTGCTGCTGCTTTGCTGGTGTCTATGTTCAAAGATTTCTGTTTTGTAGTAAAACAATGAAACAGGAAGCAAGGAAAATGCTTTGGAGTTGTTCTCTCTTAGAGAATAAAAAGCAAAACACTTTTGTCACAACAGGACTAACTTTTCATCTCCTTTGTACTATTGTTGATAGACTGTAAAACACTCAAAAACTTTCTATAGGCCTTTATCCATCATCATTGTTGATTTTTTAATGTAACTGTCATTTACTAAGTTTTTCTCTGTCACGTTTACTCTGTTAACACAGCATAACATAAATCTTCGCATCTAAAACACCGACTCTACACATCTGATGTTTGACATTTTTAATGCTTTGCAAGTGAACGTATCTGCTCTACCAAGCCTTCGCTCATATCTTTCTGCTACAATGATACCTAGCTTAGGGTGATAGACTTGTATCAACCAGAGCTATCCTTGTGAATAGCGAGTACTATACCCTTTAAGTTTTCTACGCCCTTTAATGGTTTAATGTCAAAAGACTTGTTTTCAGGAAATCCTAATCAATAAATGTTTTGCAATTTCGTCCTAATATTGTGTAGGACAAAGAAGCTGAACTGTTCGTACAGATACTTGCTGTTATCGCTCACAGCGGCACTAGACAGCAATTATTGATAATTTTTTTATCACAGAATACCTGAAAATTTACTTTTGTTTGAGGGAAGACAACTCACATCTTCTCATACTAAGCTATTTGTGCATGAACAATAATGCATGAAGTAGTTTTGTGCCATCTTGGTCTATCTAAACATTTATAGCTAACAATTATTTTGTTAACCTGCGGTAAAGGAGTTGTTCACTTCCAGAGATTTTAACCCTCGAGCTCAGTTTTTCCGCAGATTGCTTTTTGAGCAAAATCTCAAATAGCTGTTTTAATTTATCAAATAAATACATATATGGGGTATTTGATAGTACATAAATATGTTACCTGCAAGTAACTCTATATATGGGGTATTTGATAGTACATAAATATGTTCGCTATAATGATCAATATCCTTAAAAAAATATCTAATTCTGGCGTAAATTTATAACATGTTGAAAACTGCAGTGCTGGTGAGATAAAAAAAACCAGTTCATAAATAAATAGGTTTAAGAGTAACGTATACAACGACGATGGACATAAAACTAACAGAATTAACATTTTTCCTTTTAAAAGTTACTTTTATTGACTCCGTTTTAAATAATTTTTTTCCGTTTGACCAACTAGACATTCCCACACCTGGTCATTCTAGTGTCTATTCTTGCTGCTCTTCGCATTAATTTGCAATATTTTAGCAAAGTCATCGATAATGTGATAGATTTCAATAGGTTGATTTTGTAACCAGTGTGTTGAGGAGATATCTCTGATGGCAACTGAGCATCAGAGACACTTGTGCTAGCACCGATACAAGCCATGAAGTGAACTGATAATAATAAGTGTACTCTGAAGCTGGTTGTTATATATATAAATACTGGCAGTAGTAATATATGAGCAGATCTCCCTACCAAGTGTTTTTTTGTGGATTTGATCTTGGAGTTTAGGCAACGGGTTACGATGTTGGATGAATTCGCCGAGTTTATATTGTATTTCATTTGAGGGGTACTTGAGTGGCATTTGAGTGGCATTTAAGTGGCATTTGAGTTTTGATTATTTTTTTACTTAATTTGAACTTATAGCATATAGATTTCGAAGGCATGACATTCAAGTTTTGATAATTTTTTTACATAACTCGAACTCATATGATATTTTGAGAGAGAGGATAGAAGAATAAGGAGATATAACTACATTGAATCAATATATGATTATATACATTTATTACATAATAAGTAGCAAAATATTCTTGTATAATATAGCTAGAGTTAGTAAATACTAAGTAATACAAAGCACTACAACTTGTAATGACAATCAATGGATGATAGTCTTTTTCTTTACAATGTCGTCATTGTTGTACTGATGTTATAACTTAGGAAGGAAGACTTCTGTTCTATGTACTTTTGATTCCATAATGAACTAAAATAAAAAGTTATGTATTAGTATAGAATGATTAAACAAAAATGTAAAATAATTACATGAATTTGAATTATAGTTCTTTTTACATTGGTTAGTTAACATTATATAGTAAAGGGAAGTAACTCACCAAGTTATATTGTTCGGTTTGTTTTTTCTTGAGCATAATTTTCATCAAGTGTTTTTGATTCTCTCTCTTCTATCTAAAGCAAAACAAAAAATAATTGCTTTATAAATAAATATTATCTGATTGTAAGTATTACTTATATCAGTTAGTTTACATTAAATAAAAAATACTCACTATGTTGTCTTGTCTGACATGCTCTTTTTGAATATAGTTTTCACCAGGGGGTGTTGGTTCTCTCAAAGATGTAGAAGATGTGTTTCCCACTCCCATTGAAAGCACTAATACCTTGTTCTCAACAACCTCATCTGTAGTAAAGTACTTCATCTGGTTAGAATCATCAAGTTTGTTGGATAGGTTTTGAGCCGTTTCTATTGCTTGTAATGCTGTGAATGTGATTATATCATGTCGATGATAACCAAATCTACTAACTTCACGATTTCTTACAAGTATGACTCCTGTTCCAATTCGTTTGACGTTGCTAGCATGTTTTTCAGGTATATATAGAACTCCCATCATCAAACCATCATATTGCAAACATCTGTAGTTTACCAGTAGCGCATCCATCACCACTTCTCCATTAGGTAATGTTAACTGAGTTGATATTTGAGGAGATTCAAAACTGATTACACTTCCAACAGCAAATTGAGAGAGTGTTGCGATACGAACCATACTGATCAACTGAGTAGGTGTTTTTTTTTATTAATCTACTTAGCTGTTTAGCTTCCTCAAGGGAAATATTGGATGGGAAGTTGATAGGGTGAAAGATTGGATGCTTGTCTGAATCGAATCCCATAAAAACCGCCAGTTTTGGAACATCTGGTTGTGTTGGAGCTAATTTGTTGTAATCCTCATTTCTCACAATAGACCTCACTTGTCGTCTGTTGCCAAATGTTTCGACATTGTAGCGGACAATGCATAAGTTTTTATATACATCCTCAGTTGGTCTTTCGATGGAGATTATCTCGAGAAGTGATGGCGTTTGATTTAAGTGAAGTGGTTGAAACCTTCCAATCATTACTCTGTCATTGGTATCACAAGAATTGAGCAAACTAGCAGCATTTTTTGACAAGCAGGAAAGATGAGAAGGAGATGGTGCTTTCAAAGTCCAAGTATAGTCAATCGTTTTATTTCTATCCGAATCCCATGGCTTTGGTCGAATTGTGTTCAGTTTCCTTCTTATTATATGTGAATCAGGAGGGATATTTTCTTTATCATCAGAGTATGGTTCGAATGTTGAGAGAAATGAGGTATTACGGTCTTCATTCATATTCAGAGCGTTCAGTCAGAAGTTGGAACTGAAAAGAGAGTAAAAATTATGTAACAGATGACTGGAATTTGAAAAATATTTTGAAAAGAATAAACTAACTAGATATTTATAAAATAAACACATAATCAAAACCATAATAATTTTTCTGATGCATTATGGTGAAACTATTTGATCTTTTATTAATAAGAACAAAATATTAAAACATAAAATTAACTTTCTGAAGTATTATAGCAAATCTAGTTGAAGTTTTTTATCAATATATGTTAAAGAATTATTTAGTGATTCTCACCTTATTGAATGAAAGTCTTTCTATAGTTTCAAGTAAATGTAGTAGTTGCTGTGTAGATGTTGCTTCTTTGCTAGCTATTGTAGAGCTGGATGCTTTCTGTGTGAAAACAGTGGTTCTTAAATAGCTAAAGCTGTACTAATTAACCCTATGAAAAAACATCTCGTGAAACCTTCTTAATAATATATCTATGACTCAGCAGTTTTTCACGCGATATTCCCGCGAAAGCATTGGTTTTTATTCGCGTGAAAATAAAATTTTCACTCCCGCGAAAGCAACGGTTTCCATTCGCGTGAAAATAAAGTATTTATTCCCGCGAAAGCATTGGTTTGTATTCGCGGGAAAATAAAATCTTTATTCCCGCAAAAGCAACGGTTTCCATTCGCGTGAAAATAAGTTATTTATTCCCGCGAAAACATTGGTTTGTATTCGCGGGAAAATCACATTTTCATTCCCGCGAAAACATTGGTTTGTATTCGAGTGAAAATAAAATATTTATTCCTGCGAAAGCAACAGTTTCCATTCGCGTGAAAATAAAGTATTTATTCCCGCGAAAGCATTGGTTTGTATTCGCGGGAAAATAAAATGTTCATTCCCGCAAAAACAACAGGTTCCATTCGCGGGAAAATAAATTATTTATTCCCGCGAAAGCATTGGTTTGTATTCGCGGGAAAACAAAATTCTTATTCCCTCGAAAGCAACAGGTTCCATTCGCGGGAAAATAAATTATTTATTCCCGCGAAAGCAACAGTTTCCATTCGCACGAAAATAAATTATTTATTCCCGCAAAAGCATTGGTTTGTATTCGCGGGAAAATAAAATGTTCATTCCCGCGAAAGCAACAGGTTCCATTCGCGGGAAAATAAATCATTTATTCCCGCGAAAACATTGGTTTGTTTTCGCGGGAAAATAAAATATTTATTCCCGCGAAAGCAACGGTTTCCATTCGCGTGAAAAGAAATTATTTATTCCCGCGAAAGCATTGGTTTGTATTCGCGGGAAAATAAATTATTTATTCCCGCGAAAACATTGGTTTGTATTCGCGGGAAAATAAAATATTTATTCCTGCGAAAGCAACGGTTTCCATTCGCGTGAAAAGAAATTATTTATTCCCGCGAAAGCATTGGTTTGTATTCGCGGGAAAATAAAATCTTTATTCCCGCGAAAGCAACAGGTTCCATTAGCGGGAAAATAAATTATTGATTCCCGCGAAAGCATTGGTTTGTATTCGCGGGAAAATAAATTTTTTATTCCCGCGAAAGCATTGGTTTGTATTCGCGGGAAAATAAAATTTTTATTCCTGCGAAAACATTGGTTTGTATTCGCGTGAAAATAAAATAATTATTCCCGCGAAAGCAACAGGTTCCATTCGCATGAAAATGAAATATTTATTCCCGCGAAAGCAACGGTTTCCATTCACGTGAAAATAATGCTGATTCATAGCGGTGCAACTTAAGCTATATAAGAAGCACTGTTTTCATACAGAAAGCATTCACTTCATTGTTAGTAACTGAAGGAACAAGATCTACTACATCATCATCTACTACAGCACTCCTTCTTTATCATTTGAATTACATAGGAAACAGCTGAAGTTCAAACAACTATGTGTATAATTCATCTAATTCAAAGAAAACAAGTCTTCATTTGTGATGTAAGTATCTATATTTTGTTTTAATTGTAATCAATTTAAACGTGAAGACATTTTCTGAAAAAAACAAGATTATTCACTATTTAAGATATCAAAAAATGTTGTAAGTTTTAATTATGTTTTATTATTATTATTATTATTTCAGGACTTCAAAATGAAAAAAGTACTCCTTCATCCGAATTTTATAGAAAGCAGCTCAAGTTCAACCAACTAGGAATATCATTCATTTAATTCAAAGAAAGACAAGTCTTCATTTCTGATGTAAGTATTTACATTCTATTACAATAGTAATCAATTCAAGTATATTGAAAAAAAAATTGAAACCTTAGTCTTTTTTTATTTTTTCCTATAAAGCATTATCATTTTTTTTTTAGAATAACAACGAACTAGATCAAAGGGAAAGAACTTTCCAACAAAACTTCAACTTGAGTAATAACTGAAGCTACTACTTATATTATATATAAATAATGTGTCGAGTAACAAACAACAGATATGTAGCAAACACTATTTATAATGAAAAAAGAGAAATGCAAAAAACTCGGAATTGCTTTGAAAATACTAAAGACTGCGCTGAATGGATAGATGATAGTTTACTCGTTACTTCGTCGTTGTTTTTACAACGAACTTTTCCTGATACCACTGCAATAACTTATGTCGTCGCAACTTATCCGGATAATCACTGTAGTCTTTTGTCATTAAAATTACAAAAAACTATTGCACAACTTTCCCCAACGGACTTTTTCAAGTTCATTTACAATGAACTCTCTTTTTATGAAAGAGAGACTTTAATGCTTGATGAAAGTTATCGAAGAAAATCATTTCTCACAAATTGGAGACCAGTAGGTAAACATTGTGGTGAAAACATTGCTGGAGCTGGTTTCTATAACCTTGAAAAAGACAACGCTGTTCGATGTGCTTTTTGCCAAGGGGTATTACTAAACTGGAAGGATGAAGATGAACATCCGATGAAAGAACATGCTAAAAGTTTTCCGTTTTGTCGATTTGTTAGAGGATTTAACACTCACAATCGTGTGTATAGACCTAGGAAACTAATTGCAGATGAAATGAAAAACATCTCAATTGTCAAAAGTTATACGATGGAAGAACAAAAAACTAGAAGAGGAGATTTAACTGCAGAAGTATTACCTCTAGGTATATCAATTGATCGTGCTGGTACACAGCGTTTTGCTACTGAAACATCTAGAGAAGACAGTTTCAAACAATGGAAGGGTAAAGTCTCCATGCAACTCCTTTCCAATGCAGGTTTCTACTATACTAAGTTCGGAGATAGTGTGAAATGCTTCTTTTGCTCAGGTGAACTTAAAGAATGGGAAGAGAGTGATCTACCGTGGGAGGAACACTGTCGATGGTTCCCAGACTGTAATTTTTTACTCAGCAGTAAAGGTGAAGAGTATGTTGAGGATGTTTACATGCGAACGGAAAAAGGCAAAAGGTGTAAGCTACGGGTTGAAAAATATCGAGAAAAAGTAAAACAAATAACGCACAACAATGACACCAAAGAAATGAAACTTATTTGCAAAAAACTAGGATACAGTCAAAACGATATCGAACAAGTTTTAGTGTTAAATGGAAAACCTTTTGAGCGAATAGGTTTTATGATTGAAGCCTTACATACTTTTGAAAATGATTTTACATCTGTTGAGAATTCGTCAACACTGTTAAAAAATGATGCTAAATCAATTGATTCGTTAAAAAAAGATAAAGATCAGCCTAAGCAAAGCAAACTCGCTCAATGTGTGTCTGAGTCACATGAAAAAAAAGTAATTGCAAATCATATCTCTCTTCCATGTGGTCATCTCATTTACTGTAGTGAGTGTAAGGAAAAAGCACTTACTGAATGCTCATCAGAAGTAAAACCTTGCCCAATCGATGGTTGTCAGGTTGAAATTAAAGCATTTATGAAGATCTACATGAGCTAGCATAACAATTAACCTCAAAAAAAAGAAAAAGTAATGAATGATTAAATACGTATTTCAATTTGAAAACGAATCATTCGCGTTTTGTAATTTAACGGGCTAACAACAAATATGTTACGTGTTGAAGACTTTGCTCACCAAGAAGCTTCCGATGCTATAGGACCTAAGACTTTTTTGGCTGAGGTTTCTGATGAAATGTTGAGGATTTATTTTACGGAAGAATGTGCATACTGTGTACTAGGAGGAAGTTTTTACAAGCAAGCAACCAATCTATCGCTGCTAAACTGTTACTGTTCACACGTTGATGATAAATGTATCACTTGTAAAAGATATGCTGAAATGGTTGAAGGTGCTACACCTACCAAAAAAGAATTGGGTGATGCTATCGACTGGATTGATAGAAGACAAGTTTTGAGAAACACTAAAATGGGTTTTTTGGTGCATGATGAATGGATTAATGCTTTTTTGGATCTTTCCTCTGATGATTTGAAGTCTCCCTTTATGTTAACAAATTTGAGAGCACGATTAAATCCCTACCTATTACCTGCTAGTCAGAGCAAACTGGCTTATCAACGTATAAAGGATAAATTACTTGCGATAGCAGAAGGATATCCATATGCTTATACTCCTGATGAAAAAGAAGATTCAGTCAACCCGATAATACCTATTGATTCAACAAGTATATCTGAGGACTCATAAAAAAACTGCTACAAAAAATGTTGCTTCATTTATCTCTGAACTACAGAAGAAACATGAGTGGAAAAACTGAAGGATTCAAGTCAATTGCTACATTGGCTGATTTTGTTCCTAAGTTCATAAGGACTCATTTTGAACACATTCCTTTAGAGCGTTCGAGTCCTCTTTTTGTTCAACACATCACCGAAGAAGTATTTTATTTTGTGTTAGGATTCAATCTAGTTCGTAAATCAATACAAAGCATGCTTTTGAGCTGTAATTGTATTTCAAGGGCAAATCCTCTCGAATGCTTAAACTGTTCTAGGAGCTTTGATCCAAAAGTATGCTGTCCGCAAGACAAGTTGATAAATTTTGAAGATCTCAAAAGAGCAATCGAACTGATTGATATAAAGCAATGTTTGAAAGATGCTGATCTGGGTGATTTGATAGATATTTCGATTTTAAGAGGTTTGACTTCATTTCGCTGGACAAGAACACATGTTCTTTTGTCTCAATCTCGATTGGAACCATACTTACATTTTGGTAACCACTTTGATGAGATTGTTTTACATCTTCAAAATCAGCTGAGAGAGCTGAACAAGCCACTAGCCACTTACGTATAAATAGAAAGAAAATCAAGAAAGAAAGTATTCAACTTTCAACACTGAAAGCAAAAACATTTTAAAAAATGAGCTGCGTATTCATCTTGCTACTGGCACTAACATTTCCCAATGTTAGTGGAGTATTCTATACCAATGAAATTGATGAATGTATAGCCGGAGCTATGGATAAAAATGATGTCTTGGTTTTTTCACCTTTCGAAAGGACTATACGATATAAAGATGAAAATGGAACAAACTGTGTGCGACTCTACCCTCCTGACTTATTATATTGTGGTTTTTTCATCCCTCAAAGCGCTTCTTGGATCTGCAAGAACACAACTTGTGATACTTCAACAAAATACGTTTTGAATCAAGAGGAATGTGAACTAGGTATTACAAATAATACGGAAGGACTCACTCAAAATACAAAAGTATATCGAAATGGGAATTTATGTGCATTTCAATACATTGGCGGACGTGTGATCTGTCCAATGAGAAGACGATTTATGACATACAAATTTGCATGCATGCCATGTGTTCATTCCGATCATTCGATCAACAAGGAACCAAAACCAGTTAACATCACTAACATCAAAGATTCATCACTTTCGACTTTTGACAGTTTCAAAACTAGAGGAGTGTTTTATAGCAACAAAATTGATAAATGTCTAGCTGGAGCTATGGAAAAAAACGATGTCTTGGTTTTTTCACCTTTTGAAAGAACTATACGATATAAAGATGAAAATGGGGAAAACTGTGTGAGACTCTATCCTTCTGACTATATATATTGCGGTTTTTTCATCCCTCGAAACGCTTCTTGGATCTGTAAGCGTAAAGATTCTATAGATATCAAGGAATCAATTCCAGCTAACATCACTACCATCAATGATATCGAAGGTGTAAATGAGGAATCAAATCCAGCTAACATCACTAACATCAGTAAAATCAAAGGTGTGAATTCAACATTTTCGAGTTTCGACAGTTTCAATGTCAGCGAAGTATTTTATGCCGACGAAATCGATGAATGTATAGATGGAGTTATGGAAAAAAATGATGTCTTATTTTTTTCACCTTTTGAAAAGAGTATTCGATATAAAGATGAAAATGGAACAAACTGTGTGAGACTCTATCCTTCCAACTATTTACATTGCAGTTTTATTATCCCTCAAAATGCTTCTTGGATCTGCAAAAGCAGAACTTCTACAGATACCCTGACCTGCAATACGCCAACAAAATACACTCTGAATCAGGAGGAATGTGCAATAGGGGTTAAAAATATTACGGAAGCTCTTACTCAAAATACAAAACTATTTTGGAATGATGAATTATGTGTATTTGAATCCAACACCTCACGTTTGATTTGCCCACCAACAGAAGAGTTTGAGACAACCAACTTTGCATGTGTGGAATGCAATCATTTGACCAACGAGAAGCCGAAAATAGCTACTATCATCACTAACATCAATGGTATTGAAGGTGTAAATTTGTCATTTTCGAGTTTTGAAAGTTTGAAATCTATTCAAAACAAGATTATCATCAGCATCACATGTCAAGGAGATAACAAAGACAAATGCGATCCCAAAGTTATATATATAGAACTTTAGTTGGAGCATATTAACCAAAGTCCACCAAAATGCAAGACAGTTAACTCTAGATGATGAAAGCATAAACTAGGTTAAAAGTCTCTCTCTCTCTGAATAAAAATGAAATATCGAATCTATCTTCTATTATTCCCAATCCTAAGCGGTTATTGTCTTGCAACAGAGATTCGACCATTCACTTTGTCTCATAGACAGTCTGGATGTTTTTCGGGAACTCTTAATATGGAGGCGGTTAATTCAGTAACTCATATTTTAGGAAAAAACTTAAAATATCGTATGCATACACTCACATGTTTCATGCAGTTTTCTCACCAACGTAGAACCTGTGACACTTATGATATGTGGCCTCAAGAATACTTTGTTTGCAAAACCGATGAAGCTTTAAATTACATTCGTTTATACGGCGAAGGATTACTACCTACGATTCGAATAACAACTTCAACAATCACCACAACTCCGCAGACAACAACGAAGACAACAAAAATTACAAACGAGTCACTAGTTCCAGCTTTATCACCATCAATTCCATCTCTTCCACAAGCTCTGGGTTTAGTCGATTTAATTTTGGAACACCCAAGCCCTACAAACTCTACTATATACAATTATGAAGAAATCGAAACAACTACTGATTGTGTGTGTGATAGATACATCATATGCGAAAACAATTCAGCAGCAATTACAAATTCAACACCATCGATTTATAGAGTTTTTATTTATAATGACTTGGAGGATTTTTCAAAACTTTCTCTATCTATATTGGAAGATAGTAAACTTAAACTTGAAGAAAATCTTGTCATCGTGATTGAACCTGAATGTGATGATATTTCTTGTAAAGTCATCAAATACTTTACAAATTAAAAAGTTTTTATAGACTTTAACACTATATATTCATCCTATTACACTTTATTATGATATATATATTTTATTTCATTCTCCAGTAAGCAAATAATGTAATACTTATTATGTAATAATAAAACTATAACAATAACTATAGCGTTGTAGATGGTTATATCATATACAAAAACAATTCAGTGGCAATTACAACTCCATCAAAAATGTTGTCATATGAGTGCCATACATTCAAAATCTATATGCTATAAGTTCAAATCAAGTAAAAAATAATCAAAACTCAAATGCCACTTAAATGCCACTCAAATGCCACTCAAATACCTCTCAAATGAAATACAATATAAACTCGGCGAATTCATCCAACGACGTAACTCATTGCATAACCCCCAAGATCAAATCCACAAAAAAACACTTGGTAGGGAGATCTGCTCATATATTACTACTACTGGCACAGTACACTGTCAGATATGCTACCCTGGGATGGTATCCTGGATGGCATCAAGATCGTTGCCATAGCCAGAGGACCAAGAGATAGCCTAAGTGTCCCAGGAGCCCTATACTTTCAGTCACCATCCCCAGATGCAAGTAATTCAGGACCCAAATGCCTATAAAGACCAAAAGTCTACCATATGATCCAGAGAGCTACGACATCCATTTACATTGGCTATAGACAGACTAACTCCGCCCCTTATTTATGGGCATCTGATGTATTTAACCGTGACTTATGCATTTGCTAGGATTCATAACCTTTGTGCGTTATTCAATCACCTATAATTATGTTATATTTGATTGGTCTACTCAGAAAGTGGGCTAATAGCTTCCTGTGAGTTTCTGGTCACTTTTCCTACAAAAGACCAAGCTTTGCTGCATCGATTGCCTCATCACTGCCATTTGCTGCTGCATGCCACTGGCATCTGCTCTTATAATGGGACTTGTGTAAGACAATATATGTAGAAAGTTGAAAGCACCGAGCTACACGTTCGTGCTGAAAGCTCACCTTGGTTGTGAAGTTGAGGTAGCTACTTGGTTGTCTTTTCTGGAGACATATCGACCCAGTGCCCCCCACCCCTTGGTGAGGATGTAGTCGGGCCTGTAGAGCTTGACTGTGCTGCTGTGTCGGAAGGCAATTTCTCTCTGCCTGTATACAGCCATTTAATGGATAAATAATGGAAATGCTAGAATTCACTACAACAACAATTATTCATTTTTTCTTTCCAACCATGAGTTATTTTTTGTTGTTTACATTTGTTGTTTTGGTGTTTTTCAAAGTTTTCTTTTTCAAAATTTGGTTGCAGTTAGCCTATAAGCATCTTTGCTTTGTCACTCCATGAGCATAATAAGTAAACATATTTATTCAGCTGCAGCCAGTTCATATCGCCACAATTATTTATACTGTGACCCAGCATCGGTTGAATCGTATTTTACATGAACAAGTATATCCAGTGTAATTTCTTTACTAGCACACACTTGCATTACAGCATACAACGTTCTACAATGACATCCACACACAAGCATCTCTCTCTCTAACCAGCTTTGATGGTGAACCTTTCTCCCTCGTAAGTTGTTCTATTCTCCATGGATTCACAAACTCCTTAAATAATTTAATAGATGATATTCCTCTACACAGCGTTTTATAAATAGCCTGGTACATTCTTTAGAAAATTGTATAAACTTACATCGTGAGCTGGTCAGATGATTGCATCATTACGTTGAAGCTGATTACCAACTAATTACCTACAGTTACTAGGTTTGTCGAAATTTATGATACAATGGCCTGGTTTATTTTTTAGAAAGGAAGTCTTGTTGCTGGAACAGAAAAATATGACATACAGCCTTACCACTCAAGTATTCATAAACGTAGTCTCGGAGCGGTGAAAGGAGACCATATTGTCAGCTTGCGACCTGACAAATCAACAGCTGAAGTTGTGGATTTCAAAAGTATGAAGTTTACTTGTTATATTATTTAATTTTTAAATTTTCAATGTTTTTTATACTTTATTACTGTATTTATTTCCATTGACCTACACAATACAACCAACTACTAAAATGCTGCTAGTTGATTACTACTATCTAAACCATTTCTAACTGAGCAACTACTAACCACAGACCTACTGCAAAAAAATTGGTGGATTTAGGACCATTTTTCGGTAATAATTAAGCATTTTGCCACTTTTCAACTGTTCGACGAGAGCGCTCAGTGAGTATAATCAGGAGGTAAAGGCTGCATCGTTTTTACTTTTTTCGGCAAACTCTCGAACCTCCTTTTGTGTAGCCTCAGGAAATGTGCGCAGGCTATTACGAGTTACCAATGATGTTAAACATGAGATGAGTACCCTTTGTCTCCCCCGTAAACTAGGATTTGTTAGTTTAGGAGACTAGGGTGATGTGAAAAAATTTTGCGTGACGCGCCTTTTGCAAGCACAGATCTTGGAAACACGAGGTTGCTGCTTCTCATGTAGTCATCTGATTGAAATAAAAAAGGTGAATATCGACAGCCCAGAGGGTTTACTTTTTGGCATTTTCTTGGTGGGGTGCTGCCCAAATTATTTTTGAGCCAGCAGGCCAGCACGTAAAAACAAGTCTCTAAAATCATGACTTACCTTCCAAACACCAACAACAAAACACAAGATAAATTTCCAAAAAATGGTCCAAAATCCACCAAATTTTCTGCAGGCCTGTGCTACTAACTCAATGTCTGCTAACTGAACATTTTCACTTGCCAATCTTCAGTTTTATAGCACAGACAGCCCTCAATATACAATCATGCAGATAGGAATATTTGTTCATATTACAGTGCCAGATGAGGACAGCGAAGACTATGCTAGACTACAGCGTTCCTGGGCTAGATATAAGAAATTAGAGCAGATGCAGAGTGAAGGGAAGAAAGAACGAAAAAGAAGACAGAATTTACCAGCTACGACATACGTTGTACAACTTTATATCATTGTCGATGTCTATGCATACAATGCGTAAGTTTATCTTTGCTGATAGAAAAATTCATTCTTTCATTTTACTGTATATTTATATATATGGTTTGTTTACACAGGTTGATAGATCTGTCTACAAATCTTAGTTGGCCGGGTGGTGCAGATGACTTCATAGCTTTCTATATTGGACATCAGGCTAGTGAGGTGAGGGACATCAACATAATACCCTGTATGTTACAATAGGTGTGATTTTTTAAGCTATGTATGAATTATATAACATGATTCTGTAGATTGACACAAGATATCGTAATGTTGATTCCAGCATAAGTCCGGTTGGAGCAAGCTGGACTATTGGGACTAAGTTTTCTTACCTTCAAGTGGCAAAGGTTGGTTTTAGTGTGGTCATGCGCATTCTGTTAAGGTAACCATTAGACGCAGTGGTACATAGACACGTACTACATAGAGGTAATAGTACTTGGATGCACAAAACATTAGTTGATAAAAGTATGAAAGTTAATACAGTATTGCTATGCCAAGTCTGAAAGTGAAATTTAATTATTAGCCAGCTTGTATTGAAATCTTATCAGACAAATGGGGACTCTTCATGGACGTACCCCCCTACTGATGCATCAAATCTGCAAATGGATGCTGACACAGGTCTGGAAGATTTAAACAATTGGGTCAACTCACATGGAAGTCTCCCATCAGGTGCAGATCATGTGATGCTTATCACCAGGTAACCTGTACTATTTTAGAATCTTGTTTCTTTGCTCATTTACAGGTTTTCTACTCTAACTGAACACAAGTAGTAATATAGGAGCAGATCTCTGTCATGGAGTCTAAGGAGAAGGTTCTCCTGGTTCCAGGTGTAGTTGAAGAGATCTGCTCCTATATTATTACTAGGATCTTGTGTCTTTGCTCACTTACAGGTTTTCTACTTTAACTGAACACATTTACTTCGCATGCCTCAAACCTAAATAGTTGACTGAGTTTTCTTTGGACTACTTTTTGTAGTTTGGATTTAGCCTCAGGGGGCCAACTCAGCACAGCTGGTCTAGCATATGTAGGTGGGACCTGTGGCACATTCAAGACATCTATTAATGAATTAACAAGTACCACAGTCTATGCTCATGAACTAGGTCACAAGTAAGTAGAATTTGATGTCTACCTTTTAGCTGACAGAAATACCTTTGCACCACCGTACTCTAGGAGTTACTGTGTGAGAGTCTACCGTATCAAACTTATGGATGAGTGAAACATAGCAAAGTTTGACTCACCATATTGATTTGTAGCATGGGAGCTTCACACGACGGTTCCAGTAACTCATGCAGTGGTGATGACCAATATGTGATGGCCCCTTCCTCTGGTACAACTGACTCAGTAACTAAAGGCAACCCTTGGTATTTCTCCAGCTGTTCTACAGAGTACTTCCACACTTACATTGAAGAGCTGAAGTAAGCTCATCGCTGTTATAATACGGTAGAGAGCAGAATAAATTAGTATCGGTGTCAAAATTACAGATTAGCACTTTGAATGAACAGTAACATGTATTTGAATTTTTTTTTATAATTGAAACAACTTTTTAAAAAAACAAAATGATGCCGCTGACTTGATGTGAACTTTTTTTAAGCATAATGTATTAAAAGAGTGAAAAAAAAGGAATTCTTACAGATTGCTCAGAGGATAAGTTTTTCCAATGATATATTTTTTATTTACCATTTTTCTTAAAAAAATATTAAAAACTGAAAATATATTTTCTAGATAAATTTTACAGTGTAAGGTAAATCTTCTCAGGTAATTCTGTTTTTTTCCCAGATCAAAATCTAACTGGTAACCCTTTTATTTTTATCAGCTCGGGAACCAACTGTTTAACAAATGAAGGTAGTTACGTGGACACATGGGCAGACGATTACCAAGGTTATATAGGTCAAGAGATACCTGTGGATGAACAATGCGCACAGTCATACGGAGATGGTTATATCTATTATGTAAGTAATGTGTAGTAGCATATAAACACACAGATACATTAGATAACAGCATTAAACCTTTACAATTTGTAAGCAACAGATTTTAGCTTATTAAACCTTTTCTTTTTGCTATAGTACTTTCCAAAACACCCAAAAGTTGTAAAGATAAATCTACTCTAAGTGTTTTGATACAAACTTAGCGTAATTTTTTGATTTGCAGACTGGGGAATTTGCTGAAGTTTGTCAAAAGCTATGGTGTTGGACAGGAAGTGGAAGTTATTTTTCTGGAGGAGCTGCGCTTACATACACATCATGCGGAAACAAGAAGGTGACTATCGGGATTTGCATTAATTCTTTTGCTTAAAACAAAAATTATTGAGCTTTTAAGATAGATTTTGTATTCCAATTAATTGGTATCCTTGTAATTTTATAGTAATTACATTCTAAAAAGTGCATGCTGGCTTTTGCCCCAAGGAAAAATTTGATGCAATGTTGGTTTCACATTTTGTTTCTGGCAATGTTGCAGTGGTGCATTGAAGAGTCGTGTGTTTATGATGCTAATGCACCGGAGCTAAATGGTAAGTATTCCTTTTCATTCCATAAATCAAACTATGGCGCTTTTGAGTGAAACTTGTACTCGTTCTGGATATAGCAGCTTCTAGTTCTAAAATTGATCGGCATGTTTTATCACGTTTATAACGAATCTGCATATTTTTGGCCGCCTTAATTTCAAAGACTTTTTTATTGCTAATGGTTCAGATACGCTGTATTTATCTAGTTCTGAGTCTCAAGGAAAAAATATAATCGTTTCTTTGATTGTGTATTCATGATGTTTTGGGTACGAGTGTTCATGCTGATTGTATATTTAAGTTCTTTTGTACTTTTCTACAATGTGTGTGGCTTTTATAACTAGTTGCTACTGATACAGTACCGTCTATTTCTGTAGGAATTTTTCAATTTATCGCAAATAATACGTAAAGTGATAAACCTCTTTGTTTGTTCAAATGAAACTTTTTATATGAAAGTGATGTTTCATTGTTGCAACTATCTCACTAAACTACATGCACATCTGTTGATTTGCCGTTACCGATTTGAAATGATGACAGGGTGTTTTCTCTTTTTTTCTCTCTACTTTCAATTCTCAAGCAATACCAGTTAAACTTGCTGTGTTTGATGCCATAGTTAGCCATAAAATGCTTTGAAACCACAGAGACAAAACGCTTAAGAAGGACTCTTTTTTTGCGTAAATAGTTATGCTTGAGAAAAACTTTTATTTGAAACATTGAAACCGCAAGCAGTGATATGATTGGTCAAATCAAGAATTGTTTACCAATTGTTCGAAGTCGATCAAAACTTCCCAGTTACCCCTAATAACATGCTACCGAAAGCTTAGAGGTATATCCGGAAACAGAGGATGCAAAATCACACAATTGGTAAGGCAAATTGTTAGGTTATTAGTAGATGTGCATGGGGTATAAGACTTTATTGACTATTATTATAGTTTCGTGTCAACTATTGGAGCTAAATTTTATTAAAAACCAGTCACTTTCCAAATTGACTATTGGGCACGTGATTGGTTAATATTCATCTAGATTATGTTGAACAATATTTTCAAACAAAAGTATGTAATTTTAACTGATATCGCCTTTTTCTACAACACTTATTTAAACAAGAGGTTCAAAGCAAAATCATAAATTACTGTGTTTTCGTAATAATTGATGGGTCCTGACAGTGAGCAAATCATGAGTCAAGTAAGAACTACTTAAAGTGTTATGAAGCTTTGGTTGTTTACATGTCGTAGAGGATTGTCCATTTGGAGACTCCCCAGGAAGGATCTTCTCTAACGATGATGAAGAATGCTCAACAGTGGAGCAGAGAACATGTGGATCAAGTAGCTATGCCAGAGAGTTTTGTTGTGCTACTTGTCCTACTTTAGCTACTCCCTGGTTGGGTCCAGACTGTCCATATGGTGACACTCTAACTGGTTGTGAGGGACTAAACGATGCCAGTTGTGCAGCGAATGCTGCCAGTTGTTGCGATTCTTGCTGCTTACAAAATGGACCTGCTGACGGTTACAGCTGTGTGCAGCCTATCACCACTTCTTCTTCTGTAACTGCCCCTACCGTTACTGCCACTGACTCCAGCGCGACATCTCTCAATACAGAAAGCACTCTATCAACTGCCACTACCAAGCTCACTACTGCTGTTCCTACCACAACACGGACATATAGGAAAGGGTATCGCAAATTATCATTCAAGTTGGTTGTGCGAATCAACAGCTTCGTCAATGCCAATTATCAGTGTGATGATTCACAGTTGCAAGACACAACTAGTAGCACCTCTGCTGCTTTTGTGGTATGTTTTTGATAACTCTGTTTACCATTATATTAGTTCTCACAAACCTCCATAAAACATCAAGTGTAAGGGACAAGGGACTCGCGTCCCTCATCGCTGAGACCTTCGTGGCACAGAAAAATAATCAACTAGGTAAACATTCAATCAGCACCACTTTTGTTGCCTTCTTTCAAAAAACTACAATGTCAAGGTTAATTTACGTCTGCTTTGGATAACCTTGTTGTTTTTAATGGCAACTTATTAAAGATTTTTAAGTCAAACTGTAGCCCACACCTTTGCAGGCAGAGGTGGTTTGTTAATAATAATTATTTATAATAAAATAAGCTCTTCATGTTTAATAAATTATTAGTTCTTGTATCATAATACTAACTGCCTGTGCTGCTGTTTTAACTTTCTATAAACTGTTTCTGTCAGCTGTCAACCGATGGGTAGGTTTAAGTTGTATGCATAGGAAACAATTATTACATTTTTATGTTTCCAGCTTGCAGTTTGTGAGTCGTTTAAAAGACACGTACGCAAAGTTCAAGGGTGTCAGATAACTGGAGTCAGCTGTGGCAGCATATTAGTGAACTCGACTATTGCTGTAGAGCAGAATGACAGCGATTCAACTGCTGAAGCTGCTCCATCTAATCAAGTTCAGTTCTTACAGCAGATCTCAGGGATATTGAGTGACTCGGAATTAGGTTAGTTTTGCTGTTACAAAAAATACTAAAACATGAAGAGATTTTTGCGTTTAATTGCGCTTGTGAAAAGGACAATGATTAATTTTAGAAACTGGCCAATTGATTTTTGTTGCGAGGCAAAAAAATAATATGATTTGGTTAGCAATCGTAGAAATAACATATTTTATGTCAAACAGGCAAAACCTCAAATTTTCAAAGAGATGCAGTTTATTGAGAAGTTCCTCATTTTACAAATAGTAAATATGTCTTCATAGCAAACTACTTTGCTGTTTCACATAATAACCGGAACAACGTTGGTGCTTTAGTAAGCTTGTAAACTATAAACAGGTTGTTCTTAACTTCTGGCTTTTATTTCCTTACATTTCCTCAAGCTTGAATGTTTTCCGCTACTCATTGCATCTTAAATGTGAGGTGAATGCACGCACAATATTGCTTTGTTGAATGTGATGATGTGAAAGGCAGTGGGTGCTAAGATATTCGGCCAGAGTGTGATGCAGACTTGAGATAGCTAGTAACGTAGAGGCTTTTGCTTTTCAAAGCTTCTGAACAATTTTGAAGTAATCTAGACACTATGCGAGGCATCTTTTAACATTGAAAATATTTGGGAGGTTACAGTAGATAGCCTGATGAGCATTACCTCAGAACACTCTAGGCAACTATATTGATTTGCTATAGGCCTATGTGGTTAAGGACATCTGTTCATCAAAACTATATTTTCTGTCAACAATTATTGAATTTTTGAGCTTTTTCCCTTAACAAATCATCCTGGCGTTTTTAAACAGATTCAGGGGTTTGGACAGGTACAAGCAAATGAACACTTTTAGAAGTAGGATGCACAAGTGCCCATCCAATATGAAGTTTTTTAAATGGCTAGAACTGTTTTTAGAACATTTAAACAATTTTGGTAATGGAATTTATTCAAACCAAAAACCATAGACCTTAGTTTTTATAACATTTATCACAGATGTAATCGCCAACAGACATATGATCAATCGTTGTCCAAGTATGGACGATTATTAAATAAATTATTTTTTATTAAATATAGAAGGTTTTGTTTAATTACAATATAATAATAACAAATAAAATAACAAAGTGTTTTTGTTCATCCAAGTTCCTCTGATCGATTTTTAGTAAAAAAGGAGCTATTAGTAACAGACCAAAAAAAGTATAAATTTTTAAAGGAGGCAAGCAACTATTATAGTGTTCTCAAGGTGTACGTACTAACTATTTGACGGAGTGTTCAGATAGCTTGCAAACGTTGAGACACCTTCAAAAGCTCTCAGGCAGTTTGCGAAGCATTCAGATGCTTTAAAGGGCAAAACACTAAACTTTGTGTGCCGAAACCATACTAACTCAGTCTCAATTGGAGTAGTTTATATTCCTTCTGTTTTTATCATTTATTCATTTTTTTGTGACGGAAGTTAAAAATGAATAGAGGTGTCAACAATTAGCTAATGGCAGTTTGGGAAGTACTATTAATGGCTGCTTATATATAGTTGGTGAGTCGTTTATTCCATACAAGCAGTTATTAATCATTCATTTATGTTTATAGCTATCACGTTGTTGGCATTTCTTTTAAAAAAAAATTTATGATTTGAATCTGAGAACGTAAAATCTGTAATTTCTTTGCCAACCATGATGATAAATAGCGTTGTTACTCATCAATAGTGTTGTTACTCATCAATAGTGTTGTTACTCACCAATAGTGTGGTTATTCACTGAGAATGTTGTCTATGAATTTGTGGCAAACTTCACATGGTAATTAGGAAACATTGTCCTGTTTAAAAAATAGTGCTACTGCTTCCAGCAACAAAAATGCCAATTAGAAAGTAATAGACTTATGGTGGAAATGATTAACTATCCTAGGAGGACACAACTCTCCATTTGCCGACTATAACTGATCACCATAACATTTGAGTTAGCAACCAAGAACTAAATACAGCAGGATACAATATAATAAATCCTTATATCCAAGATATTACAGTCATGTGGGAACTAGAAGATTCTTTAGCTTTGATGCATTATCGAGTGGGCAAAAATGTTGGAAAATTTGATCGCAAATCTGAAACTTAAAATAATGTAAGTTCAATTTTAGCAGTAATCTAAAATCACAGGAAGGCTACTTACTGTAAATAGTACCCAAATAATGTGGTTTCCCGCATTGTAAATGTATTCTTAGTTACATTTTCAATTAAAAAAAAACTTTTCCTTTAATAATGTGGGTATTGCACCAATGTTATGTTTTTCACCCTAAACTTTGTTGGTGAGAGTTTTTTAGTATTGAATTGATTATTGTTCTTGTTTATGTAGTTGTAACGGAGGCACCTATCGTGGAAGATGTTAATGAATGTGAGGATCCCAGTCTAAATGACTGCAGCTCTAATGCTAACTGCACCAACACAGATGGACACTACTCATGTGAATGTAACTTGGGTGAGTGACACTCTATTGTTACATTTGTAAATCATTCCATAGAGTTATATAATAGACATAATATTACACAAACATGTAATATTACAGACTATGATGATCTATCTCTCTACGAAGATGAACTAGGCAGGATATGCATTGAAAAGTGTGATAAGCATTGTGGCTCTATCAGGTTTAGACTAAGCCAGTATTTGCTCTTCTTTGCTCTGGTGAGGAGACAACTTCCACTCGTGTAGCAATTGTAATATTATCAGCACACTCAAGTGTCCCAGACATGGAGATTGGGGGGCAAATTGTAATAACACTAAAAGTGTTTATGAATTATACAAACTAAATGCCCTTCAACTATTTGTGTGAACTTGTTTTTTTAGATCTAGTAAATAATTAAAAATTGATACTTATTTTTTCTGGAGTTGCCCACTCTTCATTTAGTGCTGATGAGATTCTTGCAACTTAGGCTTTTGTTATTTTCGTTCTTAGTTATCATCAACAGCACTAAGACGAAGATTTGTAATTTTTGAGTTTCAAAAACTAGTTTTATATAGTTTGCTTATCGTTTTAGAATGATTTTATGAAACGATTGCCATCTTATATTTCTCAATGTAAAATGAATATTCCCCGAAAAAAAGATTATTGCGGATGGCTTGCAAATTTTGTACAATATTTCGCAGTACAACTGCTAAAAAGTGCGGCTGTTGATTTTTGTTCCCTAACCATTATGTTTGTATAATTGTCTCAAGTGGAAAATAATGTAAAATTCCTGTCACCGCACCACATTTACACCTGATGAACTTTCACTTGTAGATGCTGCTGTTGATGCAGCTTGCTTAGGTTGGACTCTTATACCCTCCTCATCTTTTACATCCGTCGTGCACTTTTAGCCCCAAGGCTATGCATTACAGACGTTCACTGGTCAATACGAAGATAGTACCAGAAGCTTTGCCAAGTATCTATCGCACCAACTGTCTCTGAACTATATTATTTCATAGTAATTATATCATTTGTGATCGTTTCAGCATTTTTTCATTATATAACTTGTTTGTTTTGTGACAGTTTTCCATAATGTTTTGGAAAGAGGTGATTGGGTATCGGGATTTGTTTAGTTGGGTTGGTGACAGCCTGGTGTTACCTCAGACCAGATTTTCTATTGTTTCTAGCTACCTATACATGTAGCCATGTTTATACCAGTTGTTATCTATATTTAGGTTTTGTGAAGCAATCCGTTTAAAGTTGAATCATTAAATTGCGTGTGTTTGTAAAATATGCAGTTCGCACGAATAAAAAAACCCAAATATGCCATCTATTTCATTTTTTTCTGGCAAAATGTAATTTGCAAATGTTTTCACACTGTTTGGCTTTACGGTGTTACATAGAAATGTAATCTTACCTGGACATATAATGTTACATAGGTATGTAATATTACATGGATGCACAAGCATTTGAAATCACACAGACACATTGTATAATGTAGAATTACTACGTGACACAGACATGTATAATGCCCTAGTGTATAAATAATTTGCTAATTATGATGACCAATCAAGGAAATCCGTTGCTGAATGCCTCTTATTTGTTTCGGTGAGGAGTTATCTTCTCTTGTGAGTTATTATGACTAATTTACTTCATTACATAATAAATTTTATTGTTACGTCTGCCAATTATTGTAGATGGAAAGGAATACCCGAATAATGTGAGAGCATAACTCTTAATTTCGGAAAACGATTTATGACTGACAGGTTAAAAGATTTTAATAACATTGTAAACTGATCTCTCGCACTAAAGCTACCCTCAACGTGGAGTTTACACTAGAACTGTTTACCACCCCTATGATTATGTACTGCGACAACACCTAAGGCTACATACAAGGAAAAAAATTTATCAGTTAATCTCTAAAAACAATCTACTTCGTAGCTTGCTCTGTTCTTAGGGTGTGACAATTTGATACTAGCATCTGATTGGATAAGAAACTCAATAACTTAATGAGCATTTCTCACCTGAAGCATTACAAATATTCTTTCTCCGTCACAACCTAAAGTTACTTGTACTCATACTATAACAGATGAATAAACAAATTTTGTCCTGGCTAGGAGTAATGTAAACAAGTGTATGATTGAGCATTTCTTTTGATTCATTGTTTGTGTTTTTGGCAGCGCTACAGCGTTGACTCATGAGTTCATATTATTAATAGTTAAACGAGGAATTAATATTACGGTTTGACGAAACGAGAGCTGGAATGACATCAGAGCAACTACAGATCCTAATGATGAACATATGGTGATATCGGTAAAGCCTTTGGAGACAGCAATTGGTAAAAAGGAATGCTTGTAATTTAATTGATACTGTTTCCATTTTAAAGATAAAATTATCTCCTTTTTGTGCTTGTGTGATAAAATGATTGCTAAAATATTATGTAATTGGAAAGGTTTAAAAAAACAAGATTTAGCATTTTCAAAACTTTTCGCTTTGTGGGAAGGGCAAGCTTAGTGAAGGCAAAAAAATTAAGGCTGATTTTTTTAAGCAAAATATAGCCTTAGTTTGAAATCCAAAGTTTAAGAGCCAACTTTGATAAAGTCTATTAAAAGTGTAAACAAAAAATGTTAAAATTTCAATCAAATCAACCATTAGATCAAAATCGTCGCACAAGTTATAATAAATTGATATCTTTATAAAAAAGTTATAAAAACCAAACATTAAAAAATGCTGAGAAGAAAAACCAATTTAAAAAAAATTATGTAATATCAAAAGGTAAACAATGATAATGCAGTAATCCAAAAATCAATAATCATTTAGTCGTTAGATGTTGTACGCTTGTAGCAAATAAAAAGTCCTGCAATAGTTTAAAACAGGAAGTTGTTAATCATAGACTTGGACATTCAGCATTCAGACTGCTAAAATAACACAATGAAGTCTATGTTAGATATGAGAAATTAGATCGAAGAAAGAGTAAAAGAAAAGACAGACTCTAGCAACCACAACATACGTTATACAACTTAATGTCACTGTAGATGTCTATCGTTAAGACTTGTAAGTTTTATGCAAGCTATTACATATTAGTATGTCAGGCATTTCTGAGTCAATGGAGTTAGCATTGACATCTACATCATATGGTAGTCTACATTGGTGTTTACTTGAGGTTATTGATTTCACCACTACTGCTCTACTTCAGTGTGATTAGAGGTGTTGTACTTCAGCAAAAGCCTTTTGTCATAGATTATGAAGGCGTATATTAAGCCCTTTATTTTGTGAAACCCACAGCCCTGTGGGGTCAAGGCCTGACCCAGTTTTGCATCATGCGCTTATCCAAATCCTGATAAAGACACTTAAATTTGAACAACTTTTCTTAATACAAAAGAGTGTAAACTTTTTCCATCAGGAGAGTGTCAATATTGCGCTATTTTGATCATATCTCGCACAATATTCACTATTTGATCAGGAATCCCCATATAGCATTTTCTCGTTTCAACTAAGCTAAGTGTTCTTGATCGATAGAACGAGTTCACATAACTTGTAAGGTTTATTCTTTTAAAATTATTTAATCAATGGATTTTCTCATTGAAATGATTGTTGGCATGCGCTGTAACAGTATAGCATTCATTGAAGGGCTGCTATTGCATAACTACATAATATTCCAGTTTGTATTGTGAGCTGGAGGTTGATCAATTTAGCAGTTGGTGTCATTTTATGATCGGCTTTCAACTTGAAAAGGCAAGTACACTGACTTGTATAACACTTTGTTAGCAGGTGCAGAAGCGTTCTAACTGTGCCAGGGGATACAGGTTATAAATATCTGAGATAGATTGGCATGTTTTGAAACAGTATCAATTACCAGGTAAACAGAACCCTTTTATACATAAAGTTTTGTGAAAATACTGTATAGCTTTATTCTGTTTTATTAATAAATTATGAATGTTTATTATTAAGGGAGAGACAGGTAATTATCTAGCAAACAGCTTTAACTTTTTATATTTTGATTCAGTAAAACAGTAATACAAGTCATTCAACATTTTTTTGGTATAAAATATAGTTTACAACCCCAAAAGGATTATTACAACCTGGTTTAATGACTTGTAATGTATCTTTTTTCAGTCAAAGTCACAACTCATATCTCCCACAGCAGATACAGCATGGTAAATACACTAGTTGTTATACTATTATGCATCTCTACACTGTATATCTCTACTAATGCACGTAAGTATATACCATTTGTTTAGTATATAACTTGTATATATTAATATGTTGCTTTATACATCTATAGTTTAGTACTAACTACTAGCTAACATTTATATTATAGAATGGATTGTGACTCACTCAAAACTTCCTGCTTACAACAAACAACATCCTAAAGATTTCCTATTCAACATTGCTTGGTCAACAGAAGAAGAGAAGACAACTAACATAACACTGAACCTAAGAAAGAGTGATGCTATTGGTAGATATATACCTCTGTTTAGTACTGGAGAGGATGGTAAGCCTGTGCAGACAGATCTTATCAGCATGAAGGTACGCTAGCTGTATATCTAATTAATTATTGTTAGGTTATATGTGAAACTATGTCAAGGTCAATATTTGATTTTAATTTTTGTTTGTTAATATCGAAGATACGATATATGAAGTTCGTATTATTTGACTTCATCTTGTTTTCTTTTAAACAATTACATTCTTTAGTAGGGTCTACTAAAACACTCACCTCAACGTTTACTTAGGCAATGTTTATTTGTATAGTTGTTAGGGACGTTACATCAAGCCCCCAGCTGACATACGTTTTTGTTTGAGCTGTGAAATCGGTTTAATGTATTTGTGCAACCAGATGCAATGCAATTATAGTCATGCCTGATTGGCTTTGTATTAATTTGCAAATGTCTCTAAAACAACCTGGACTTTATTATGCCAACCAAACGTCACGCTAATTCACCAAAACTTTTTGCTAGGTCAAGGTTTTGTAAAGCTTGATTCCATATCAGATGTTATAGAACAACAACAACAGCGTATTGTTGTGTTCATGTTTTTTAATATTTGACATTGACATATGCAAAATTTAAGACATGTGATTTTCAAGAAGAGTACTCATAAATACAAAAAAGAACAGTTATTATTATGACCAAACACAACATTTCATGTTCTATTTAATATAAGTTTCAAGTTCAGCAAAATCAAAATCGAGAGAGATTTTTCCGTTTTGCTGTACTCGAGGTTTTTGTCCTGGCTGAGCTCACCTTGGGACACCTGCTTTACCTTTTGACAAATGTACCATTCCAGTCAGATTCCCCACTTTGTTTAAGCGTAAACTAATTTTAAAATAAAATTGAAATTATTTTCTACAGCGCTTAACTGGATGCTATTAAAATATGTTCATTTTTCAATCAAATGAATTTGAAACCCAATTTTTTCACATATTAATGCATGTGTTTTTGTATTACAGCACACAACGTTCTACAATGACATCAACACACAAGCATCTGTTTCTTTAACAAGCTTTGATGGTGAACCTTTCTCTGCCGTAAGTTTTTCTTAGCTTCATAGACATGTAAACTCCATTTTGTAATTATTCTAACTTACTCCTTATGTGTTTACAATATCTACCGGTTACAAACACAAAAACTGACTCTGGGATTTACAAAGCTCTGTACAACTGGGGGAATGAAACAATGAAAATGATTATTTCATTAAATATTTAAACAAAAATAAATATCCTTTGAGATTTCAATAAGTGTCAGCGTGGTTCTAATCAAGCTAGTAATGCGTAACTGTAACATGTTTATAATTTTTTGATGAACAGTTGAACGCTTTGAGAGCTGAAGAATTTGCCAGAAAATGAATTTTAAAGACTTAATAGATTTGGCAAGGTTTTTGAGTTTGTTATCGTGTGATGGGTGTCATTCCATTGTAGCATTAATAAAAAAACCTTGTGGCTCTAGTTTCGTTGATGTAATTATAACTAGTGAATCCAGTTAGTTCATTTTCATAGACCGGTTTTGTATCCTTAAAAAATGTTACAAAATAATAACAATTATTCAAACCCTGTTATAAAAAAGGGCAGCTTCAAGACTTATTTTAATTTATAGCGATGCCATTTTAATTTTTTTCTCAATTACTTTGCAAATTGGGAGCTATCTTCTTTATGGTTTGTTTGGTTTTCTATAACAATTCATTGACTAATTATGATGTTCTAAACTAATGTTCCGTTCCATAAACAACGTATTGAATAATAAACACCTATAATTTTTTGTGTTTTGTTTGACAAACACATCGAGAATACTTTTGATATCTTCTCAAAGCAAATAATGACTAAAAATGCAAGTGCTTTAATTTTTGGCAGTTCTCAATTGTAACGCTATATATTCAAAATAAACTGGGCTGGGTGCGCCAGGTAAAATGCTGACAGGTACTGCAACATTTTATGAATCACAGAAAAGTTGTTTATTCCTCGGAGGATATTGAATAGTGTGTTTGATCAACCACAAATTAAGTGTGGTAACATTACTCCTAAGAGTTATTTCACCTTTTAAACCAGGTCCATCAACTCTTAGAAGGCAGTACTCTATTACAAAAGGGGGTGACCTTGCATTAGGTTTCGTGTTCATGCTATTAGCTGAATGACGTTGAATAAACGATTTAATTTCCTATTGACATGGTATTTACTTGGAGTTCATCAACAGTTTTACCTTCTGAAACTTACTTTAAATCTTCTCTCTTGGTAGATTTGACTCTAATGGAATTAACCCTTCAAAGTTCATTTTATTGTTTTTCTCCATTCAACCTGTTTATTACTTGGATTACAGTCAAAATACAGCAAACATGTACATATTAACACTCAGTTCTTATGCTAACAATTCAGTTGAAATGGTTTTACTGTGGAGACAACCCTGAATTCTCAATTTGAGTGACTTTACCTTGTTCTTATCACACTGTTAGACAGGTGTGTGAAAGTATTCAACTATAATCATATACTAGAGACTTGAATTTTGAAATATCTCAGACTACAAAGTCATACTCCAGTCTCAAATTTATTGATAATATTAGCCAGAAAACAGTGAGACACATCGTACATACCAAACTACTTTGGCTGCTTTCGATTCGTTGTAAAATTCAGTAACACTCGTTTCATCAACTTCCGAGTTTCACATTAAAAATCTATTCATGTTTGTAGCAATAAAATTGTATTCATCTGAGAGAGATGGCAGTAATTTAAAGGTTTGTAATAAAATGATAAAAAAATTAACAACAGTGTTACAAACTCCAGTTGCATTGGTTTTTAATTTGTGCATCTTCAACTATTTCTGATTTTATGAGGAAAAAAATTGATTTTCATGGGTAGCAATAAAAACTAAACAATTTTTTAAGATCTTTTACTGACAGGCTATTATCCATTGCTTGTATTTCAACTAAATTAGTTTCGTATTTTACATGTAAGTAAAAATGTGTTCAGGTTTGAAGCTAAATTATATCAAGTTCTTAGTCATGGCAACAGCTTATAATCTAATTATTTATTTATCTATTACAGAAAGGAAGTTTCTTGTATGGAGCAGATAAATATGACATCGAGCCATACCACTCAAGTGTTCATAAACGTAGCCTTGGAGCAGTGAAAGGAGATCATATTGTTACTCCACGCCTTGACAAGTCGGAAGCACAAGTGGTTGATTTTAAAAGTAGGCGTTAAGCTTTTATGTATCTAAATAAAAGTTCTAATGGGTTTAAAATTAATTTGACACAAAAGTAACGCTATTGAAAAGTTGAACAAACTTAGCAAAAAATCGTTTTGTTTTATGACATTTAGAAAGTAAAGGAAAGACATACCATGGAAAACTTTACCACTGGGCAGTTGTCACAACGTATATGTGCGTAACAAACATTGTTTGCCTGAATGAGTAACTCAATCCAACTGTTTGAAATAAAATTTTTCACCGAATAAAGTTGGCTCGTTTTTATTCAATACAATCTAAAAGAGAAAAACAAACAGTTTAGAAAATATTGGTTCCAAGAATAGTTTAACTAAAGAAGGTTGTCAGTAATTTTTGAAGCAATGATAGTTAACACCAATCTTAAGTAAAGGAGAGACAACTCTTAAAAAAATTGATTTGTCTGAGTAAAAGTTGTAAAGCAATGTCTATGCAGAGAGTAGTTGACGAAAACAATAAGAAAATTTCAAACGATAAAGGTCAAAAACGGAAAAAAAGCTGGTAGAACAGATGAATGTGAGATGGATTGATCAATGCTTCTAACTGGTTACAGGAAATAGACCCCATTGATGCACACATAGACATAAATATCCAACTACTGTTGCAGTGCCAGACACGGACAGTGAAGACTACGCTAGGTTACAGCGTTCTTGGGCTAGATACGAGAAGTTAGAGCAGATGAAGAGTAGAGATGAAGAGAAGAGAAAGAAAAGACAAACTTTACCAGACACAACATACATTATACAACTTTATATCATTGTAGATGTCTATGCATACAATACGTAAGTTTCCATTGTATTGTTATGACAGCTGGTTTTAGTGAACTATCATTGATATCTTCATTGATTTATACCTAACAATGATATCTACAGTAATTGGAGGCTAAATGAACCAAAGTTGCCAAATGATATACTATTGAATGCTCATTACTAATTATTTATTAGTAACTAACAAAAATAATTATTTTCTAGCAACTAGTAATAATTATTTATTAGCAGCTAATAATAATCATAATATTTTTAGGTTGGTGGATTTGTCTACCAGTGTTGGCTGGTCTGGAGGTGCAGACGACTTCGTAGCCTTCTATATTGGACACCAGGCTAGTGAGGTGAGGGGCACGTACATTATACCCCGTATATCCATAGACAGTACAGTTTTGTGATTCGTTTATACGGCTATATTCTGCAGATTGATACGAGATATCGTAATATTGACTCCAACATAGACCCTATTTCTGCAAGCTGGTCTATTGGAACTAAACTTTCTTACCTCCATGTGGCAAAGGTTGGTAACTATGGCAATGTATACAAAGTATTGTACATACACAGAGCTGGCATTTCATAAATATACCAGTTTATAGATGTAGTAAGACATAGATATCTTACTATGTAGACATAATAGTACATAGACATAGTAGTACATAGTTATAGTAGTACATAGATATAGTAGTGCATAGACATAGTAGTGCATAGACATAGCAGTACATAGAAATAATAGTGCATAGACATAGTAGTACATATACATAATAGTGCATAGACATAATAGTGCATAGACACAATAGTGCATAGACATAATAGTGCATAGACATGATGGTGCATAGACATAATAGTGCATAACCGTGGTAGTACATAGACATAGTAGTACATAGACATTATAGTGCATAACCATGGTAGTACATAGACATAGTAGTGCACAGACTTTGTAGTGTATAGACATACTAGTACATAGACACCATTGTACATATTTGTAGTGGTACATAAACACAGTTGTGCATAGACCCTGTATAGGTGATCGATTTGTGTAAATACCAATTTCTCAGTGGTCTATGAGCTTAGTAGATCAATTCTAAAAATAAAGATGGAAACAAATGATAAAGCAAAAAGCGTTTGTTGACAACATCTAGTTACTACAGAAAGCATCAACAGTTAATCTCTCACAAACTTGTTAATCTTCAAAAGTTGAAGACCAGTTTGTATATACAAGCTTGGACTATTGCCATACAATAAATAGCTTTTCCTATATTAAACACACAATTGAACTCTGTATTTCATTTCACTTCAGTACATCATGCATTTAATGTCACACTCTATTATTAAACAAGATCCTGCTGCCATTTATCAGACAGATGCGGACTCACCATGGACGTACCCACCTGATGATTCAACCAACTTACGGCAAGATGCTGACACAGGTCTGGTCGATCTAAACAACTGGGTCAACTCACAAGGGAGTCTCCCATCAGGTGCAGATCATGTGATGCTTATCACTAGGTAATGTTTGTAGATTCATAGCTTGTCATTGTATGCTTCTGTGAATGGTGTTCAGAGAACTTCAGTTAGACTCAGTTCCTGCCAACTGTTTCTCCTTTGTTTTGTAACATGCTGTCATCAGATATCTAGGAATACTATTCGACTTTTTTTAAGTTCTAAACGAGTAATGATCTTGGCTTAAAGTAAATAAAATACAACAGAGGTGACGGGGTTTTGTGCAACATAATCAATTGATTATTCACCAATATTCAAAAGAGAAGACAACTCCGCTGCTTATAATTCGTTGTATCTGTGAGATGATCATAGAGCTTTATGTGTTTGAAACAACTAGGTTGAAAAAAAACACTTTTTCGTCAAAATGAAGGCTCGTTAATAATCCAACTGTAACAAAAGAACAACATAGTGGATGATGATGTTGTTTTTGCTGATAACATTAACTTGTAAGCATACTGTCACATACTGTTGCATACTGTCACATACTGCCGCATACTGTCGCATACTGTTGCATACTGTCACATACTGGCGCATACTGTTGTTTGGTAATTGCCAATGCAAATAAATTCCTTCACTTTTACAATGTATACATCACTGTTGATTGGTTGCTTGGTTTTTGAGAAATTAGAGAGAAAAGTGATTTCAGTAACTTTGGGAGAAAAAAATGTTGCGGAAGGAGTCAGTAAAAGTACGGTAGAGAATCCGTCATGATGGCTGAAGAAGTTTATTGCATTTACAATATGGATTTAACTTCAGAGACTCAACTTTGTAAAAAGCGATGCATTGAGTAAAATTCACAGTAATCCATAAAGTTAGATAAACGGAAACAGAGGGAGTATTGTAGTGGATTTGGGGGGCTAAAACCCACTAACTGGTGTTGGTAGCAATCCGACAGGTAAGCTGCCACCAGCTGTCATTTATCCCGCAACAACAACAGGTCGGTATGGTACCAAGAGATGTGTAGAAGAGTATTCCCAAATCTACAACCAGTAAGGAGCCCTCGGCTCAGACGCATAACTCAGTGCTGTTGAGTATCTATGTATTCATCCATCCAGAATAATACCCCATGTATATCTACCAATTAGCTCCCGTTTTGATCTTACCGATTGGGTGATTTTGCAACTTCTGTTTCCGGTTAAGTCGCCAAACAATCTGTAAGGCCTGATTTGAGTCAATCGGCAGGTTTTGATACAAATCAAAAAATCGGTAGGCAATTCGTGATTTGACCAATCATGTCACTGTTCGCGATTCAATGTTTCCAACAAACCTGTTTCTTAATACCAATTATTTATAAATAAAGAGCCGTTTTTTAGCATCCCGTCTTTGTTGCTTTAAGGCACTTTTTGGCTAACTATGATATGAATACAGCGAGTTTGACCGGTATTGCGTGAAAATGGCAAATGAAGAAAAAAATAGGGGAAACACCTTGACGTCATCTCCAATCGGTAAGGACAAATCGGTAGCTAATCGGTAGATGTACATGTAACATAAAACGAGTCAGTAAAAGGCACATTACAACTGATTTGATAGAGTACAAGTTCTGCCTTTTATAGGCGATTTACAGGAAGTGATCAAGCATACTAACCAATCTCATAACAATAATCCATAAGGTGCGAATGAATAAAGAGATATAAATAGAGAAACGGCGCCCTGTAGTGATAGGTGGAATCATAAGCTATTGCACCAATCACAGTTCTATCTGCTTCCTGTCTCTGGTCTTTAGTCTTGATAGCCTTTGTACTTGGTCTTTCGTCGGGTTTACGGGTAATTAACTCCCGGAGGTGGCTTTCTTCTTCACTCAGGCTACTTTCTAGCTCTCAGCCTATACTGACTCACTCCCTGCTGGTCCTGCAAGGTCGGTAGTGAGTCATCCAGGGTCGGCACTGCTCCATACAGGGTCGGTACTGCTCCATACAGGGTCGGTATTGACTCATACGCAGGGTCGGTCAATTTGGAATAACATCTTTCTGTCATTCTGGCCATCTAATGGCTAATAAAAGGCTGCCAGAATATAAGTACAGCGTGCGAGCAGAAGTTGATACATTAAAATCCACAACAATATTATAAAGTAGACTCAACTGATTTCAGTAGTTGGGCATTAGATACATGAACTACTTTGCTTGCAGTCTCGACTTGTACTACTCAGGTAGCCTTAGCACAGCTGGTCTAGCATATGTAGGTGGGACCTGTGGCACATCCAAGACATCTATTAATGAATTAACAAGTACCACAGTCTATGCTCATGAACTAGGTCACAAGTAAGTAGAATTTGATGTCTACCTTTTAGCTGACAGAAATACCTTTGCACCACCGTACTCTAGGAGTTACAATGTGAGAGTCCAGCGTATCAAACTTATGGATGAGTGAAACATAGCAAAGTTTGACTCACCATATTGGTTTTGTAGCATGGGAGCTTCACACGACGGTTCCAGTAACTCGTGCAGTGGTGATGACCAATATGTGATGGCCCCTTCTGCTGGTACAACTGATTCAGTAACTAAAGGGAATCCTTGGTATTTCTCCAGCTGCTCTACAGAGTACTTCCACACTTACATTGAGGAACTGAAGTGAGTTGGTATTACCAAAATGCAAAGAGTTTTAACACCTGGTGATGCTAAATATTGTTTCAAAAGTTCGAATTGTGTTTTGCTATTGTTATACAGTTATACAGTATTTTTATTTTATTGTGAAATCTTTTTTGCTATCGAATAGTTTCGATCAACATTATCTCAAAGTTGTTATGCAATTAATAATTATATAGAGATGTCATTACTTTCTGAAGCGCATATTCGAGAGGTGCTACAGAAAAGACGGTGTTGATACAAAATCATCCTGGCGTTATCTATAATCAAACGGCTTGTCTAGCTTATTCAACAAAAGCTAATAAAGATATAAAGTCATAAATGTTTGTCTGTTTAACTTGTGTTTCACAAAATCAACTTAAACTGTACAAAGTGTAAAAAGCTAAAAAGTTCATTCTTTAGCACCTCATTATTTTACGCCAAGTTGACTCATGTTTTAATGACCTCAAGTTTTTGCTTGCTTTTATTTGTGGATTGTATTGAAGTATATATACCTTAATTACTATTTATTTACTACACCACTGATATTACTCTTGGATCTACAGCTTAAAATCAACTTTTTATCAAAAGCAAGATTTCTAAATACAGTCTTTCTCTCAGCTCCAGTTGCCTAGAAAATAAAAATATAGTTTTATAACGATTCTGATTGCATCTTTCCAATTGTAAAAAAGTTTCAACCTTCATGATACAATAATTTAGATTGTGGAAACGTCTTTAATTTAATTTAACGGTTAAAAAAAGTTTTTGAAGTAAATACATTTCATCGTTTTGTAAATATTCCATTTTGTAGTGGATAGTTTCTTTCAGATATAAGCTAATGGTATAAATAATTGTCTGCAACATTTTTTGGTTTTAGTGCTGGAACAAACTGTTTAACAAATGAAGGTAGTTACGTAGACACATGGGCAGACGATTACCAAGGTTATTTAGGTCAAGAGATACCTGTAGATGAACAATGTGTACTAGAAAATGGAGCGGGTTATGTTTATCATGTAAGTAACTGACTGAAGTATTGTTTTTGTATAGAATTTTAGGTGAGTGTCTATTGGCTGAGTAAATTGATCCAAATACTGAAGTTTGCAAACAACTTGATCAATTTCTGTCAGTTCATTTAAATATTTCCGAAATAACACTGTTGCAGACTCTGCCATTGTATTGTTGTCTATTAAGCAAACCTCTCTTGGTTCCCGATGTTCAACTCAACTATAATATTTAGTTATTAAGGCTGTGACATGGTTAAAGAGTTTACGCAAGGTTAGGTTAATCTTTTGTCCTTCTAATTGATCTTGCTTAATCTTAAAATTAATCTCCTGCAGCACCTATATTTAGCTCTAACTCTCCAATATATCATTCACATTTTTCTGCTCTGATAAAAAATTATAAGCATGGGATTGCATCATGGTGGATCGGAATTTATTCTCAATCATAGAAAGGGTAAACTTGAAACATTACAAACAATAATAATAATAATAAATGCCATTGGTGAAACAAAATTGCAATTACCAAGTTTAAAACAAGTAAAACAACGTAGTCGCTACAAATGGCAATTAATTAAAAGATGTTTTTTAACATCGTTAATCTTTTGAGAAAATTGTTCCCATTAATGGTGAAAATAACTCAATTACATCACATCCTTACTAGTTATGTAGTTTACAATGCTTTACCACTAGAGATAGGTGACTCAGAGTTGCGGTGGTATCTAACTTACCCAAAATAGTTGAACAATCCTAAGTAGCCCATAGAGTAAAAACAAAGTACACCGCTGTCTATTTGATTGTGCTTTAGCCATAGTTTCTCGTACCCAAAGGCACAGAAAGAAAGAAGAGAAAGGAGCTGAGATAATAGTCCCTCATATCTTTAGAGAAAAATTACTAGAAAATGTGTGTGCAAATAAATGCAAAGCCAGTCAACACAAAGTAAAAGAGGGCTATAACCAATTATGTAAAGTATCCACCTAACTAACCAATGATATTGCTTAAAGAGTCAGTATAAACAATACTGCATGGTCCTTGTGGGTGGTGCTCTTGCCTACTATTTTCTGTAGCATCCATAGGGAGTGGTCTTCAAGTGGTTCCACCCCTTAGTTTGTGTTCTCTGGGATTAATCCTTTTATTGCTAATTGATAAGTAGAACGTTAGTGAATTGGCATTTCTTCAGGCTTATATAAAGAGTTTCTATTATTCTTTTTTAATGACCAAATTTAAGTCACTAAACAGGTCTGGGTGCTAATGGAATCCAATTCTGGTTAACTCTATCGACCAAAAAAATGACTCCAAAGCTGGTTAAAGTTTTTCAGCACAAATATAAGGTTGCCAACCATGTGGCTGAGTAGTAAAGTTATTTTACATACGAGCAGGGAAGGGTTAGATGGTGCGCACAAAGGCCAAAACTACAAAATTTGGTGCGGACTAGATTATTATTACAAGGCAATGCTCACAGTTGGACATGGATATGCAACAAACACGGTGAATAATACAATCCCACACTGTGTTAACAAGAATTCACTGCAATGCTATAAATATGTATAATAATTAAATAGTTCAAAAATGAACCTGTTCCTAGTTGCGCTTCATCAGATTATGTTCAAATTATATTTACAAATCAATGATAATAAATAAATAGTAATAAATAAATAATAACAAATAAGTAATAATTAACTCATGTTACGTATCCACAATACTAATATTTGGCTATGTAAACCAAACATTGATAAAGGAAGCTGTTGTAATAAAACAGAGTTAAAGAACTCGCAACTTGAACAAGGATACTTTGCCAATTATTTTGCATCATTCTAGAACCCAAATAAAATATGTCTTCGAGATCTTTATTTTACCTGTGTTCAGTTTCTGGAAACTCAAAGAAATCCTTCACATAATTTTTCTACCATCAAATGAGTGCCCTCTTGCCTCGAGATGACTCCCTATGTATTTCTAAGTGACTCATCAATCATCTTATAGCGCTTACTAGCTCACTTTTAATCTTTTGATGACTTGAACTTAGTTTTTAACTGACTTGACATTTGTAGCTATGTTCCCATCCAACTCCCTTTCTGCAACTTTGATGATCTACTGTTGAAAATAAATGTTCAGCTGCCAGTTGCCAGCTTTTATTTAAAAAAATAATTGTCAAAAACCTATTGAAATTCAATAGCTTTGGCTTGTTTTAGACTGGGAATTTTGATGAAGTGTGTCAGAAGCTGTGGTGCTGGACAGGAAGCGGTAGCTATTATTCTGGTGGGGCAGCATTTGCTTACACATCGTGTGGAAACAAAAAGGTAATTGTTAATTGCACACTTCATACACCAACATCTATACCAAATGTTTGTAGAAAAAATAGAAATGAAATTCCATGTAAATAAATCAAACTTCTGCAAAGTTTTCATTTTGCCGTTACAAAACTTGCAAAAAGGGAAGGCTTCAATCAACAACTTCGTCATAGTATTAATTATTTTTGTTGTAGTGGTGTGTAGAGGAGTCTTGCGTGTATAATGACAATGCTCCAGAATTGGATGGTAAGAGTGCAACTAGTTATGAGTCTAGTAGTAATACTGCTTTACTCTGTTATCATTTCTAGCCATGCTTTCAAAAACAATGTTAAAAGAATTATTGTAGAATTTGACTACGAGAATACAAAGCATTATTTTGGAAAAAACATAAAAATTTGTGGACTTAAACATGCATTGCTTGTGTCTGTTATATTTTAGAGGATTGTCCATTTGGAGACTCCCCTGGAACAATTTTCTCTAACTCTGCTGAGGAATGTTCAACTGTATCACAGTTTACATGTGGATCAAGTAGTCACGCCAGAGAGTTTTGTTGTGCTACTTGTCCTACGTTAGCTACTCCCTGGTTGGGTCCAGACTGTCCATATGGTGACACTGCAAATGGGTGCGAGGGACTAAACGATGCCAGTTGTGCAGCAAATGCTGCCGGTTGTTGTGATTCTTGCTGCTTACAGAACGGACCTGCTGCCGGTTACAGCTGTGAACAACCAACAACTACCACAGCTGCCACCACCACCCCAGCTGTCACCACCACTCAACCTGCCACCACTCAACCCGCAACCACTGTGATTACCTCACCAAATCCCACAACTACTACTACAACACCAACTACTACAACACTGGCTCAAACCACGACAAGCTCATTTACAAAAGGCATTCGTAGCTTGCTGTTTCAAATAGTCGTTCGCATAGTCAATTTCCTCAACGCTGTCTTTGAGTGCAGTGACCCCAACCTACAAGATTCAAACAGTGCTACATTCAAAGAGTTTACAGTGAGTATGCAGTGCTTTTGTTGTACTAATGGGTTCTCTGCAACTACTTGTACTGATACTACAACCACTACTATCACTACAGTGGCTACTTGTGCTGACACTACAACCACTACTATCACTACAGTGGCTACTTGTGCTGACACTACAACCACTACTATCACTACAGTGGCTACTTGTACGGACACTACAACCACTACTATCACTACAGTGGCTACTGATACTGACACTACAACCACTACTATCACTACAGTGGCTACTTGTACGGACACTACAACCACTACAACCACTATTATCACTACAGTGGCTACTGATACTGACACTACAACCACTACTATCACTACAGTGGCTACTTAAACGGACACTACAACCACTACAACCACTACTATCACTACAGTGGCTACTGATACTGACACTACAACCACTACTATCACTACAGTGGCTACTTGTACGGACACTACAACCACTACAACCACTACTATCACTACAGTGGCTACTGATACTGACACTACAACCACTACTATCACTACAGTGGCTACTTGTACGGACACTACAACCACTACAACCACTATTATCACTACAGTGGCTACTGATACTGACACTACAACCACTACTATCACTACAGTGGCTACTTGTACGGACACTACAACCACTACAACCACTATTATCACTACAGTGGCTACTGATACTGACACTACAACCACTACTATCACTACAATTTTTACAGCTTCCAGTGTGACTGCTACAGGTATTACTACTATTTCTCTACTACTGCCACTGCCACTGCCACCATCATCGTTGCTGTTATAAATACTACTTGCACTTGTGCTTCTACCACTGTTGCTGCCATTGCCACTGCCACTACCTCTGCTACTATCACCACCACTATTACAACTAATGATAGTATTACTTCTTCATAACAATATAGAGTGCTGGAGTATCATTGTATTAAATCTGCAGATTATTCTAATGGAAGCTACGTCATGAAACTAGTCAGTTGCATTTCCAAATCTCAAGTTTCTTCAACTTTTTAGTTAATGTAAATAGATGCTTACTTCAATATACTTTATGGGTTTCATATCTCCATATGAATTATTTACATCTCTTCAAGCTTCTCTCTTCATCACCAGTTTCTGCAGCTAGACTTTAAAGCACGCATACTCACCACAAAGCTGTTCAGAGAAAACACGTGAAAGTTGTACAAAACATTTTATTTGTTTTGAGTTATTTTCTCAAAATTTTTCTAGCTTTTCAAATTTCTATTGGCTTGAACTTTCATTAAACTCACCAATTAAGTCAGGGCAGCACTGATTGCTTCAAGTATTAATCAATTGGTACTTTCATTGGCATTCATGCCAACCAATCTTGGCTCCTAAATATTGTTATTAACATTTCACTGGAAGCTTTCCTATCCTATATCTGCTGTTGTTCATTGCCCATGGACAGCTAGCTATTTGGTACTCTATTACAGAGCGTGTCCACTCACCATGTTATGGTATCATTTCAGATTGTCGTCTGCGCATCATTTGGACGGCATGTACGTAAAGTCAAAACCTGTGTAATTGCACAAGTGAGCTGTGGTAGCATCATTGTAAACTCTACAGTAGCTGTTGAACAAAACGACAGCGATAATGTGACTGATGCCGCTCCTGCCAATGTAGCAGAGTTTGTGCAGCAGATTTCTGGCATCGTAAATGATCCAGAAATGGGTGAGTCATACCAACAGGGAATTCATTTCGTCTCTCATTAGCAAGTCAGCGAGTGTCTTGTAAGCAAAAGCTTAGCAATTTATGTAGTTCTTTAATGATTTTTGTTACTGTCTTATTGCCGTTATTATTTTACAACGAATAGTTCAACATCCAAATAAATAATTAATAACAATAATAATTAAATGATAAAAAATTGTTTTCAATAGTTTTCCAATATTTTATACAATTACTGTTGAAATAGTTTCTAATTAGCTTTATATAAAATACTTATTAACTTTATTGCAATTGCGCTCGAATATTTGATCTTCCAATTAAACTCAAACAGTTCGAATATAGGCATGCTACTAGATATTATTGTCTTACTGAAACAAAATCAAACATTTAGCCAATCCACTCTGGCGAGATATTTTGTTCTTTTCAATTTCTGAAAATACCAAACTACAATCTAATAAACAGCCAAACTTTAATGTGCCATGTAGTCATATGCAGTGATTACAAACCCATCAATATGATCAATATCCAAAAACCTTCTCGTACACAATGGAATGGCCCAGCAAGGCCATCTCGATTATAAATAACAATTGCGAAGTACCTGGGCCCCAGCTGGGAATTATTAAAATAGTCAACTTCTCTCTAAAATTTGAAGTTATATTCATGGTACTTGTTTCAGGCATCATATTTCTAATAAAATTTTTGTTTATTAGTTGTGACTGAAGTACCTGTTGTGGGAGATGTCAATGAATGTCAGGATCCTAGTCTAAATGACTGCAGCTCTAATGCTAAGTGTACTAACACAGACGGTCACTACACATGTGTATGTAACACAGGTATGTATCATAACGTTTGCATCATCGATATAACGTTTCATAGACATGTGACCTTACATTGACATATGGAATAACACAAAGGTTGGTAGTGCATAAACTGTTACATAGACATAATTGTTACATAGACAGATGATATACATAGACATAACTGTTACACAGACATTGATACAATAGACGTAACTGTTACATAGACATAGGATATACATAGACATAACTGTTACATATACAAGGGGTATACATAGACATAACTGTTGCATAGACATATGATATACATAGACCTAACTGTTGCATAGACATAGGATATACATAGACATAACTGTTGCATAGACATAGGATATTAATAAACCTAGCTGTTACACAGACATATGATGTACATAGACATAACTGTTGCATAGACAAGGGGTACACATAGACATATATAATATTACAGGATACAAAGATATCTCCGAGTACGAAGATGAACCAGGTAGAGTCTGCACTGAGGAATGTGATCCGTTGTGTAGTTCTTCAAACCACTCACTGTTGAACAGCTATCTGTGGGTTGCTATTCTGGTAAGGGAGTTGTCTTCTACCAAAATAATGGAACATCAATGAACTTAGCAAAATATATTTTTTGGAAAATTCTTTGTTGCTAAATACCATAACTTGTATCAATTTCAAGCCAAAAACAATCTTTCAATTGGTTTTTTGTGTAAAACTGGCTATTTCTTTGATGTTTTTATGATACTAAAGGCATTTGAAACTTGTGTTGAAATTAATTCTTATATAAGCACTATTATAGTGGGTTTTGGTCTGGTTTGCCAGCGGAATATCACTAGGCTCAGATATTTTGCCCCTCTCCAGAGGGGACATTGCCTATATGGTCAGTTCCTACTAGAGCAGAGCCCTTGGCTCAACCATTACGGTCCTGCTGATTTGGTACAAAAGCATGTATTTTATGCTCTGTACAGCTCTAAGGAGGCAATGCACTAGAGTATAACAAAGGCACAGTACTATACTAAACTGTAAAGATCAAGGCAAAAGTCCAGTCTTATATAAGCTAGATCACAGGAAGCATATACCTTAGATAAAAATGCAAACAAAGATACATACAGAAAGTACTCATAGCAAATAATAATGCAGAGTCAAAAATAATGACAAAATATAGTGCTGCAAGTCATTAAACAGAATAAGCTCCTAAAGGCAAATAGGTGAAGTCAATGAGCTCAATGTCTAGTGGATAGCTGTCCTGAGGTTATCTACATAGCCTGAAGTTTGTAATTCTTGTGGTCTGGATTTAGATAAGCCCTGGATAATGTCTCCTTGAGCACTCGGGCTAGTTTCATGATCTTGAGCTAAGGCAGCCATCTTGTGACCACTTTACCAGCCCTGCAAGGGGCAATACCGGCCCTTTAGGGTTCAATACCGGTCATATAACATCCAGTGCCGGCCTTTTGTGATGCTCAGTCATAAAACAATTACAATAGGGACAACCAGCTACCTCTCTTTGATGTTAATTACTGCAGGAGAAGCTCTCTGAACCACAAAGACAGCCACTTACCAAGTGAGGGTACTTGGGCATGAGTTTCCATGTGGTTTAACCTCCACAATATCATTTGTCGCTACAAAAACCAAATTGCTACAAAACAAGTGGCTGCACTAATATTTACAGCTAATTTATGTTTAGAATATCAGTTTTTTTCAAATAAAAATAATTTGCTGTCAGAAGAAGTCATCATTGAAGCTGTTTGAGCTGCCAAATCAATTTTTGCACTACCCAGCATGGTCTCAGAGGTCAGGATCACACTGACTAGCAACATTGTTAGTCAATTTGTGATGTTCTCTTTGTATGTTTTAGACAATGACCTTTCTAATTCACACCTAATTATGGACTTCTGGAGCTTGGAAGTATAGGATAAGTTTGATTCATTGATTGCTTTACATGGATTATAACAATGTGAAGTTTTATGATCAATTCTTTAAACTACAAATGGAGAAAAATCAATCAACTGATCAATATTTTTGTACTATATATATCCTATATTTTATGTCAGTGTGTATACTGTGATTAACTGGATTATCATTTAAATACATTTAATAGGTAATTTATGTAATGCGGTACATCTGGTCTTCCTTTGCATCAGCTAGAGATGTTTTCTTTTAAGCTTATCTGTGATACGGTTTTTTACATTTGTTCCCATTTGTGTGCCAATTCAACAACAATAAACAAGCTACCAAACACCTGGCATATGTTACCTCTCGAATTGCATCGTGGTGACAAAAAATTGCATTAAACATGCTTTTGACATTTTTATTATTGTTGAAGTCATGTGGTCTTTTAGAAAAAAAATTGCATCAAAGTTTAGAAGCACTTTAATAGTTTTATGGTAGCTAACTTTCAAGTTGCTCATGAAATCACTGATGCTCAGTCATTTAGCAGTTTGTTGCCTTCAAATGGATTAGTGTTATATAACTCAAAACAATCCAAGCACAACATACAAGGTTGTGTTTAGCAAAAGGTATCATCAGTTCAACAACGTCATGAAAAAAATCATTGCAAAAAGTATTCCAAATCCAATTAGTGATTAATAGCACAACATTGACACTAAAAGCAGTAGTTTTCTCTAACAAAACACGCATCAAACATTAAACAATTACATTTATGTAATTGAAGTATATTATATAATTATTTCCATAAATAAATATACATTTATTACAAAAGATTTTTGGTCAAAGTTATCAGTAGTTAGTATTTGATTGTTGCATAGCAATGCGGCTAACTGTGAGTGATTCTAGCCAAATTTTTTGGCAATTTTGTCAAGGAAAGACTTTTTAGGTGCTAGTGTGAAATAAACCAATGAGCCAAAGTATCAAGTTTTCCAGCCTCAGTTATTGTCTAACAACTTTAATAAATAAGTTGAATAAAGTTTAGTTTAAATTTCGTTGAGAGTTTCCCAAGTGAGCTGAATCATTTCTGCAGCAACTGTAATACCTGAAAACTTATCAAGCATGCTTTTGTCTGTCAAATTAGTTCTTAGAGGGCTCTTGACAGTGTTTGCTAATAAAAAATTTTCCGTTTTTATCTATGTATGGAAGCATCAGGAAAAGATGCAGAGCTAGATCTATTGTGACCAAGAAGGAGTGCCAAAAGAAGGAAACATCAAATCGATGTGCCGAAGCCAGTGATCTACTTGGGAGTTGATTAACTACAACAATCGCTTTTGTATCCAGTCGTACTTTCTGATAACACAACATCACAGACGGAGAGGAAACTAGCTAGTTTATTGAGAAGTCAAACCCACGACTAATCGCTGCTGATATTTTGCCTTATAACTTTTGGACACTAACTCGTTTGGAAGCATGATTGCTTTCGAGAATCCAAAGATTGTGGGAGTCTCATTGTACCAAATGGAAAAGTTGTGACAAGTGCATATTTGGTGAACTACAGATATTGATAATGGTAAGCTTGTAGATATCAGAGGAAAATTCTTCTGATGTAAAAAGGATTAAAATCATCTATATCCTTTTTTAAGATCAAGTATGAACAAGTTCAGTGTAATTCAGCTGGTGCCCTAGTAGTTAGTTACAGGCGTTGGTAGAGGTCCTGAGTATCGCGAACAGACCAAACTTTTCTGAAAATTTCAAAGCACTTCAATGTAGTAAAACTCCTTGAAACAGCGCATTAACAATCACACCAACTTCTTTTAATACAGCTAAGCGTGATACTACTCACCAAAAATTGGGGATACTCATTACAATTTGGTAATTCTGTTAGATTTTGATATCAAACTAATCAGATTCATTCGGTTAGCAAAAGTCAATTTTTACGATACCTTTCATAATTTCAGATGTAAGAATATGTGTCAAACTGTGATTTCTGCGAATTCAAAGAAGTGATCACTATTGATGCTAAATCATCTCAATTATGTATAGATGTCTTAAAACTACATTTATATTCTATCACTATTATAAATTTTATTAACACACAGCCATCTATTATACATTTTACCAACAATACCTGTAATAATTATCTAAATTACATTCAATGGTTTAAACTGATGTACCAATTTAGGTTTAAACCCAACTAGCACCAAAAATTAAAACGTTAGCTCAACAAATGAAACTTCTTATATCAAAATTAGGTCAACAGGGTTTAAATTTTCGCTGACTCACCAAATTTATACCAACTAGGAACTAAATCATGGTGAAAGCAGACTGGGCTATATTGGGGGAATGAATTATCAATCAAGTTATATATTATACAGACACTAGTCCAACAAAACCTAACTACCGGGGAGAGGGGAGGGGGGGGGGCAGTCTCACCAGTGGTAAAGTACTCTAAAATCCAATCGCACTGTATTCATCAAGAGACCTTTTATAAAGTAAATGAGTATAGCAATGCTCCACCTTGGCTGACTCAAAGCAAAAAAGTTATTTCTACCACAGCAGGTTTTCCTGGAACTAACCACTTGGTGCCAACAAAAATCACTCTGACTCATGAGTTCCTGGATATCATGCAACCACTTGCAAGCACTTGCTAGAGATATGTTCATCTTACATTATTACTGTCTGTCTAATCAACTGAAAGATAAGTATGTGCTATAGGAGGAAAGTATGAAGATTGATTTTTTTCCTGTAGGTGTACAAGAACTTGTGTCGGAGTTGTATCCTCACTAAGCTGCTAAAGCTTGTGGTTAGGCAATTCTGAACTATCAATTTTATTTAATTGATTCTGATCACAATGAAGAGTTATTTACCCATGGGCTAACAATGGGTTTATTGGCAATTTAAACGTTAATTATTTTTTGTTTGTGATTAGTTTGTTTTATGCATGCAACAACTACTTTTTATTTATTTTACATTTAATTATAATTAACATTATTACATCATTAGTGCTCTACTGATTTTTTTTATTATTTGTTCCTCGGAACTTCGGTTCTCTAATTATTTTGCCAGCCATATTAATGAATAAAGTCAGTAGTCACCAAGAGTACTATGTATGTATTGGTGTCAAACTTCACATAACAATTATGAAAATTAGTTACGTCTAAAAAATAGCGTTACTGCTCCAGCCGCAGAAATGCTTATTGGAAAGTAATAGACAGGGAAATGACAAAGTATCATAGGAGGACACAACTCCCAATATGATGACGATTACTAAACACCTACACATTCAAGTCACGCAACCAAGAACTAAATGCAACAGGATACAATATAATAGAGCTGGAAGTATCTTTAGCTTTGATGCATTATCAAGTGGGTAAAAACATTAGAAAGTGTGATCGCAAATCTGAAAAATAAAATAGTGCATATTTAACAGCAATGTAAAGTCTCTTAAAAATTGTTCTCAATAGCTAGAACCCAATGAGGAAGGCTTTTGATTTCTCATTAAAAAACTTCCATTAAAAACATTGCAGGTTCAAATGTATTTTTGCATTGATAGAATGAGAACATATAAATGTGCATATAACGTTACATATACATGTAATATAACACTTACATATTAGCATGTGAAACATAATATAGTGTAGAAATACCAAGTTACATTGATATTATAATGCAGCATTCTATTATGAACATTAATCAAAGCAGGTCGTTGTTGAATGGCTGTTAATTGCTGCTTTGCTGAGGAGTTATCTTCTCTTCTATTTGTTCTATAAAGTTATTGTCACTGTGATGTCTATTATCCCATCCCGGGTATATAGTTCATACCACTGGAACAACTTCTTATCATTTTGTCTCTCAACGAGACAAAAGTCTACATTCCTTTCTTTTTCTTTGACTTTCCATTATTCATTCTTTACTTGCAGTAAGTGCATAACTAATGAGAGAGGACAACTCTTGTATTTAGTCAAAGTGATTATTACGCGGTAATATTACCTTTGCTGGCTGTGGCATTAAGGTACTCAGTGTCAATCAAACATGTCTTCTTGTTCTTTTCATTCTAGTTTAAGCCTGCAGTGATCTCTCAACATGGCATCTACACTAGAGCTGTTTACTACCCTTATGATATGTAGTCTTACAGTACCTAAGGCTATGCACAATCTGTTAACTCAATGTCGTGCAGTTTATTGCACCTAAGATTATACACAGTCACTGCACATCAAGCATTTAGCAAGTACTTATTTCATGAAACATACTTTGTCCTCAAATACCTCAAGTAAACAGTTTTGTCTTTTTTTTTTGTTTTAAAAGTATGGCATTTAGCTAAAGTGCTTCATCATTAAACTCTTTTTTGTGAACAGCTCGAAGGAGATGTCAAAATCAACTCTTTTGTGTGTTCAAAGTTCATTGCCATATATGGATATAACCTGTTAAATCCAGGTTCTAGATTTTCCATCAAGCCGCAAAACGTACCTTGAGCTTGGATACTAGATAGAAAGAAAGGAGTACATGCTGGGTTTAACAATATTAGCTGTATTGTATACAGTTTTGTCCTCACTTGTATCTGATTCATTCAACCATCATTATAATTTCAGCCCAATTGTTCTTTAATTTGAAGCCAGCAGTATAGCATATTAGTTTACATTGATGTCTACAATACTCAGCAGATTACATTGATGTTCACATTACACGGTAGTATACATATAATTCATGTTCTCCACAGATGGCTCTGCTTCTTCATGGTATCTTTCTTCTCTTTTTATGCATTAATCTAAATTCTGATAAAGATGTTTAAATTTAAACTAAGTTTTTGTTTTTATGCCAAAACATGCAAACTTGTTTATCAATGAGGTCCCAGCAGCTTTTTGTGCAGGGCTATTATTGAAGAAACTTTAAGCCCGCTTTCCACCAACAATACTAATAAAACAAAAGTGACTCCATACTAGCAATTACTAAAGAAACAATTTTTTTATTCACGGCGGCTGATAAGTTTGGTGTATATAATATTTACAATGCGCCGTCAATTTAAATTGTAAAACTACAACGGCACTGTGAAAGCAAACTACAATAATTGTTAAGGGTGCGCTTTCATTAGTTTACGTTGGCAAGTTCAATCAAACCCAAAATACAAAACTATGGTTCTACCGGTGAACATGATATTTAATTATTTTTTTTAATTAAATAAACCAAGTTTTTTTAAAAAATGCTTTCCAAAAGCTTTATCAAGTCATTGAGCTTCCTCAACCACATCATTTTTGTCATATTATTTGCTCAATTTTCCTCACATGAAAATAACAGTCAAGCAAGTAGTGATTTCTAATGATAAGTTCAACGATCGACTAAGCTACTTGCATCACTAAAGTGAAACTACTCTGCGCTCGGACCCCATTGATTGTAAATGCTCAACTATTTTGATAGTTTCTCACAAAGTATATGCTATTTGATCAGTCAACGTCATATCGTTTTTTCACTTCAAATAAACCTGGCCGAGTTTCCATTCTTGATCTCTAGCACGAGACAACAAAACCGGATAATTCTACTTCTTTCAAATTATTTAATCAATAAATTTTTATAAAGAATGATTGTTGGCATGCGCTGTAACGTTATAGCATTCATTGAGGGGCTGCTATTGTATAATCACATAATATTCCAGTTTGTATTGTGAGCTGGAGGTTGATCAATTTAGCGGTTGGTGTCATTTTATGATCGGTTTTCAACTTGAAAAGGCAAGTACACTGACTTGTATAAAACTTTCTTTGCAGGTGCAGAAGCGTTCTAACTGTGCCAGGGGATGAGCTGTGACTTATATAAAATAAAATTGTATAAGTTTTAAGTTCAGCAAATTAAAACAGCATCGACTGCCAGGTATAAATTAATTCTGTTACGTAAAATTTTGACAAGGTTTCAAGACAGCATGGCTTTATTTTGTTTCGTTATAACATTATGAGTGCTTTTTATTGTTGGCGACGCATCTAATTGTTTAGTAAAGATTTTTATTTTTTATGCTTTTATCCCGTAATAAGCATACAAGTCTAAAAACATTATTTTATTACAAAATATAATTCACAACCCCAATAAGCATGTCATGATGCTTTTTATGTTTTATAACATTTCAACTTTTAGTAAAAGCCAAAATTCATATCTTTCGAAACAGATGCAAGATGGTGAAAACACTGGTGGTTATACTATTATGCATCTCTACATTATATATCTCTACTAATGCACGTAAGTATATACCATTTGTTTAGTATATAGCTTGTATATATTGTTTTATTGCTTTATACATCTATAGTTTAGTACTAACTACTAGCTAACATTTATATTATAGAATGGATTGCGACTCACTCAAAACTTCCTGCATACAACAAACAACATCCTAAGGATTTCTTATTCAACATTGCTTGGTCAACGGAAGAAGAGAAGACAACTAACATAACACTGAACCTGAGAAAGAGTGATGCTGTTGGTAGATATATACCTCTGTTTAGTACTGGAAAGGATGGTAAGCCTGTGCAGACAGGTCTTATCAGCATGAAGGTATGCTAGCTATATATCTAACTCAGCATCGCTCAATTATATGTAAATATATGACAAGGTCAATATCGGATTTTAATTTTTGTTTGTCAACTTCATAGATACAATATATAAAAAGTTTTTGCCTTACCTTTTTTTTTCCCAAAAAGTTGCATTCTCCAGTAGGGTCTCTTATAACATTTGACCCAATGTTTACTTAGGTAATGTATGTTTGTATAGTTGTTAGGGACATTACATCACACCCCTGCTTACATACGTTTTTGTTTAATCCGTGAAATCAATTTAATGTATTTCTGTAACCAGATGCAATGCAATTATATTCGTACCGATTGACTTTAAACAAACTATAGAGCTTTGTGTGTTCCTTCGTTGAAGGCCTTGGATTGTAGTGAATCTAGTCAAGGGGTCTTTGTGGAACTGAGATTGTCTCTACAACAGACTTGATTTTATTGTGCCAACCAAATGCATGCAAAGTCACTAAAACCTTTCAGTTGGCCAACGTTTTATGAAGCAATCATACATCAATAATAACTCAAATTCGTGCTTGGCTTTCTGCATGGCAAGATTTATGATATACAATTTCTAAAAGCAAACAAAAACCAATTTTCAGGATGACTAAATACTATTTATCACGTTCCACTTCATAAAAATTAAATTCATCAAGCAGTAAAAATGAAAACCGATTTTCTCTTTTGCTGAACTCAAGGTTTTTGTCCTGGCTGAGCTCACTTTGGGATACCTGCGTTACCTTTTGACAAATGTACCATTCCAGTCAGATTCCTTGCTTTATTCATGAGTAAATGAATTTTGAAATAAAACTGAAATTATTTTCAACAGCACTTTTCTAGATGCTATTAAAATATGTTCATTTTTCAGTCAAATCAATTTAAAACCCAATTTATTCACATATTAATGCATTTGTGTTTTTGTGTTACAGCACACAACGTTCTACAGTGACATCAACACACAAGCATCTGTATCTCTAACCAGCTTCGATGGTGAACCTTTCTCTGCCGTAAGTTTTTTTTTTATAGACACGTAAACTCCATTGTGTTGTAGTTCTAACTTACTTAGGCCTATATTGTGTTTACAATATCTCCAGGTTACAAACACAACAAATAGCTTTGGAATTCACAATGCGTTGTTCAGCCATTAGAATAAAACAAAAAAAATGAGTCAGGAGTTTTGTCATTAATATTCAAAGAAGATTCTTTTCCCTGGGGATTTCCAGTTTCAATAGATGCTAACACAGCTGAAGTTTAGTAATGTACAAGTGTAAACCTTGTATAAATGGTTTGACAACTCTGAGGAATAAAGCAATATTGTGAGGGATGTTCATGTATATTAGCCACCCCACCCATTCCCCCATCTTGGGAACACTCCCCTGCACCCCTTTCCTACCCATAGTAAAAATATTCAGAAGACCCTGGGTTTTCCCTTTATGTTATATATGTCCTAGACCAGGTTAAAGGATACCGGGTATCCCTGGTTTGCCAAGGCCAGTATAGAGCCGATATTCCACTTATTAATCCCACAAATAACACAAGACCTACCCCGGGTCAATAAGCCGGGCCGGCCATTAAAAATTGCTGGTAACAGTAGCCTGAGGTCTAAGGAGCTAAAAACTCTTCATTACCTGGATCCCGGAGGAGTGTTAGTGTTAGAAGCAGAAGCTAGGAAGCAGAGATACCATATAAGGAATGGAAAATTTCACCCCGACCAAAAAGAGTGGGAAAAGGCCCAAAAGCCACTCTGCCATGTGCTCGCTCCTCCCATTGGCTAACTGTATTGTTGTGTTTTGTAATGTCTATTATTATTCGTGTATATTTTGCATCGTTGACTGTTATTGGCTCACACCTAATAAGGGGTGAGATTTCCAGCCTTCTACTATATAAGGAGCTGCTGTGCCTGAGAGAAGGTAGAAGTTTGTGGATTTTTATACTATGACTTTATTATGTTGCTAAACAGAATGAGATAATAAAGTGTTTTATTCGTGTAATTACTGTGATTTGTCTGGGTCGTAGACCCCGAAACAGTTGCTAGTGTCAAGAAGGAGTGGATACCGTTGTGTCCATTGTGAAAGGAGGAAAATCACTACAATATCATACAATAAATTTTAAGGAAGAATATAAATATGGAAAGATTTTTTGTTTTTGGTACAGTGCGATGAGTGTATTTCAGTGGAGCATAAATTAAAAAAAAGTACGGGCTTCAGCTGCTTTGTTGTAACCGCCTGAAAATCTGAAATTCCACTCAAGTTAAGTTCCATTTCTATAATATATATTCAAAATAAACTGGACTAGATGCTGCAATTGATATGCTGGTAATTTGGGCATCATTGAAAAGTCACAAAAAAAATGTGTTTCTATGAGCAAATACCACACAGCATGCTTTACCAATCACAAATTAAATATAGTAAATGTAGTTCCAAGCACAAACATTAGGCATTCTCAGATGCCACTGAAAAAAAAATGCTACAAGAAAGCACCTCCAATTGCACTTTGAACAATCGTTTTTGACATAATTTCAATGAGTGCAAATTAAAACGCGTCAATTTAATTGGTACGAAGTTGTGCTCTTTTGTTCAGAGTGACACAAAGAATGATAATAATTGCATATCCCAGTAACATATTACTTTTTGTTAAGTATGAAAAAGTAATAATAATTATTATATTCTATTTTTTTATATTACTATAAATTATTAATCATGTAATGATAATACTTATACTAAGTTTTGACTGTTTGGCTATAACAAATAAATGATTATTTTTTTCATTGATAGAAGTTTAAAATAAATAATAATCCCAATAACAATTAACAATTTATAATAATATTAGTTCAATGATAATAATACTAATAATAATAATTATCATGCTTTGCCGTATTATTATATTTCACCAAAGTAAATGTGTCTGAAGATCACTTCAAAACGCCTTAAAAAACTTTTTTTTGCTGTTAACAGTTATCAGAAAGGAAATTATGGGACTTCAGCGTTCTTGTAATTGTAGTCAGCTTAAAGGTTTGGCAAATTTTTCATTAGAATTTCAAATTGAATGAACTATGATTAAGGATGTTATAAAATGAACAAACCTGTTAACGTAAAAACCTACGTTCAACTTGGTGTCCAAAAACCAGATTTTGCAAACACCGAAACATAAAAATTACCCATATTTTGTCAGGGGCTTTCAAATATTTGCAGTGATCTGAACACAAGCCTATCACGTGCTTCATCATCATTTGAATCAGATCTTTCACTTTTCAGAAGGCAGTACAAAATTATGAGAAGTAATTGAACTTGCGCTAAGTTTATTACACGTCCATTGTTCAAGCGGTTTGCTTGATTAAATGTTTATTTTTCTAATGGCTTGAGATTTATTGATTGTTTCACATCCTGAAACCTTTTCTATCTATCCTCTCTCTTCGTACATGTGACTAAAGGGATAAGTTTCAAACGGAATCCTTCAGAGTTCGTTTTATTGTTTTTCTCCATTCAACCTGTTTATTACTTGGGTTACAGTCAAAATACGGCAATGCTAATTGTCAGCTGTTTTATAACCAGTTAATGGTGTGATAAGTTCACATAGCAGCATCGCAGGAAGTCAGCAAACCCATGTATTAGCAGTCAGTCCTGTAATCTTATGGTTAGGTCGGGCTGGTTCTGTAACAGAAACAATTCTGAATTCTCAGTTTGAGTGAATTTATTTCATTCTTTTGACAATGTTGGCCAGATGTGTAAACTTCCTCAACTATGTTCATAAAATCAGGACTTGAATTTTTATACAACTCAAGTTACAATATCGAACTCTGTGTGCAATTTCTAAGGGATATCAGTCACAAAGCAGAGCCAGTCGTTGTCCATCTCAAATTATTGTGGTTCTTTTCATTTTGCTGTGTCATTAAGCAACAATTGGCCAATCATTTTCAGGGTTTAAAAATTAAAAATCATTGATATTTGACAATTTTGTGTGCTGGATACTAAGTTGCTGAAATGATTAATAGATCTGACAACTGGGCTAGGCAATTTTGCCAGAAGGTACCGGATTTAAAACCCCGACAGGGTTGCAGGAAGCACTCATACCTAATTGATCTCAAAAATTGCCCTAACAAAAAAAAATTCTCATGTTGATATTTGTAGCAATAAAACTGTATTCATCTGAGAAAGCTTTTCGGGCTTCGCTGGTTAGTAGTAAGAAGATTACAAGAAAATATTTTGTTACCAAAACCCAAAAGCCTGGATCAAATTGATTTTTGTTTCGCACCTCGTTAATGTTCTATGAGGAAAAGTAACTTTTGACTTTCATGTTTTTTAAAGGCTTTCAACTGGCATTTATTTTTATTCATTGCTTGCACTGTAAACATCTTTTGTGAATAATAAAGCCTCAAAATTTTCAACATATTTTACATGTAAGTGAAAATGTGTTTTAATTTTGAAGCTGAATTATATCCGGTTACTAGCCGTAGCAACAGCTTATAATCTAATTGTTTATTTATTACAGAAAGGAAGTTTCTTGCATGGAGCAGATAAATACGACATTGAGCCATACCATTCAAGTATTCATAAACGTAGCCTTGGAGCAGTGAAAGGAGACCATATTGTTACTCCACGCCTCGACAAGTCGGAAGCACAAGTTGTTGATTTTAAATGTAAAAGCTAAGTCTTATGTAACTTAATAAAAATTTGATAAATTTCAAATTAATTAGACCTAAAAGTAACGCTTTTGATAAGTTGACCAATCTTCACAAAAAAACCATTTTGTTTCATGTTATTTAGAAAATAAAGAGAAGATGTACCAATGAATATTTCTCCACAAGGCAGTTGTTATAATGCGTGTTTGCGTTATACACGCTTTATGCCCGGGAGAGAAATGTATTGCAGCTTTATGAAATAAAACTGCCCATTGAATGGAGTTGTCTCATTTCTATTCAAATCAAACTAAAAGAAATAGAAAAACGGCGCTTTGAAAAATTGTTTCAAAAATGTTTTAATTAAGAGAGGTTGAAGCAATGATAGTTTATGCCTAACGTAAGCAGAGAGGAAACAACTCTAAAAGAACAAGCTTCCTGTCAACCAAGATTATAAATCAATGTCTATGCATAGAGTATTTGACAAAAACAATAAAAAGTTTCAAACGATAAACGTCAAAAACGGAGAAAAAGCTGGTAGAACAGATGAATGAGAGATGGATTGATCAATGCTTCCAGCTGGTTACAAGAAATAGACTCCATTGTTGCACACATAGACATAAATATCCAACTACTGTTACAGTGCCAGACATGGACAGTGAAGACTACGCTAGGCTACAGCGTTCTTGGGCTAGATATGAGAAGTTAGAGCAGATGAAGAGTAAAGATGAAGGGAAGAGAAAGAAAAGACAAACTCTACCAGATACAACATACATTATACAACTTTATGTCATTGTAGATGTCTATGCGTACAACACGTAAGCTTCCTTTCTAGTATTGTATATTGTATTGTTATGACAGCTGGTTTTAGTGAACTAGCATTGATATCTTCATTGATTTATACCTAACATTGATAACTACAGTAAGTGGAGGCTAAATGAACCAAAGTTGCCAAATGATAAATTATTGAATGCTCATTACTAATTATTTATTAGTAACTAACAAAAATAATTATTTGCTAGCAACTAGTAATAATTATTTATTAGCAGCTAATAATAATCATAATATTTTTAGGTTGGTGGATTTGTCTACCAGTGTTGGCTGGTCTGGGGGTGCAGACGACTTCGTAGCCTTCTATATTGGACATCAAGCTAGTGAGGTGAGGGACACGTACATTATACCCCATATATCCATATACGGTACAGTTTTGTGATTCGTTTATATAGCTATATTTTGTAGATTGATACGAGATATCGTAATATTGACTCCAACATAGACCCTATTTTTGCAAGTTGGAATATCGGAACTAAACTTTCTTACCTCCATGTGGCAAAGGTTGGTAACTATGGCGATGTATACGAAGTACTGTAGTTACGCAGAGCTGGCATTTCATAAATATACCAGTTTATAGATGTAGTAAGACATAGACATCTTACTGTGTAGACATAGTAGTATGTAGAGACTAGTACATAGACATAGTAGTACATAGACATAATAGTACATACACATATTGGTAAATAGACATAGTAAGGAATACACATAGTAGTACACAGACATGGTAGTACACAGACATGGTAGTACACAGACATAGTAGTACATGACAGTGTAGAGTCAATCGATTTGTGTAAATGCCAATTTCTTAGTGGTCTATGAGCTTGTTGATCAATTCTAAAAATGAAGATTGCAACAAATGATAAAGCAAAAAGCGTTTGTTGACAACATCTAGTTACAACAGAAAGCATCAATAGTTAATCTCTCACAAACTTGTTAATCTTCAAAAGTTGAAGACCAGTTTGTATATACAAGTTGGACTATTGGCATACAATACATAGCTGTTCCTATAATAGACACACAATTGAACTCTGTATTTCATTTCACTTCAGTACATCGCGCATTTAATGTCACACGCTATTATTAGACAAGTTCTTGCTGCCATTTATCAGACAGATGCGGACTCTCCATGGACGTACCCACCTGATGATTCAACCAACTTATGGCAAGATGCTGACACAGGTCTGGAAGATTTAAACAACTGGGTCAATGCACAAGGGAGTCTCCCATCAGGTGCAGATCATGTGATGCTTATCACCAGGTAATGCTTGTAGATTCGTAGCTTGTCGTTGTTTGCTTCTGTGAATGGCGTTTAGAGAACTTGCTTGACTCTGTTTCTGCCAATTGTTATCTCCTATGTTTTGTTTTACGCTGTCACCAGATATCTAGGGATATTATTTTATTTTTCTTTCAAGCTAAAAACATGTAATGAGTTTGGCTTTGAATCAATATACACAAAAGAGGTGACAGGGTTATATACAATGTAGTCAACCGATTATTTACCTATTTCATTTATCCATAAAGTTAGTGACATGATCAAAGACTCTTATGTGTTTGAAACGACTAGGTCAAAAAAAAATATATTTTTCATTAAAATTCAGGCTTATGAAATATTTTCACATCCATTTGGAACACTTTTAGTTGTTAAAAATCAAACTGTATTGAATAAAACCAAAAGTTTAAAAGAAAAACAAAAAAAAATTTTAATAACATGTGGGCTCACCAAATATTTTTGCAAGAGCTTGAAGCATTTTTAGCTCGTGAAAGACTCAATTGTTGTAAATAAAAAGAAAAATCAGATGTAGCGGTTAACTAACTGTTTCTACTTATTACATAACTCTATTAGCACACTGCTGCATACTGCTGATTGGTAATTCCTAATGCAAACCATTTCATCTACTTTTACGTTGTATACATCTGACTAATTGTTTGGTTTTTAAGAAGTCAAAGAAAGGAGTGAGTTATGTAATTTTTGAGAAACAAAATGTTGCTGAAGGAATCTGTAAGAGCGCAGTAAAGAATCCATTACAATAGCTGGAGAAGTTTATTGTACTTACAATATAGATCAACAATTCAGGAATTCAACTTTGTAAAAAGCAATGTATTGAGTGAAACTCACAGTAATCCATAAAGTTATGGAAACGGAAATAGAAGGAGTAGTATAAAGTAGACTCAACAGACTTCAGTAGTTGGGCATTAACAACATGAACTACTTTGCTTACAGTCTCGACTTGTACTACTCGGGTAGCCTTAGCACAGCTGGTCTAGCATATGTAGGTGGGACCTGTGGAACATACAAGACATCTATTAATGAATTAACAAGTACCACAGTCTATTCTCATGAACTAGGTCACAAGTAAGTAGAATTTGATGTCTATCTTTTAGCTGACAGAAATACCTTTGCACCACCGTACTCTAGGAGTTACAATGTGAGAGTCAGGCGTATCAAACTTATTGATGAGTGAAACATAGAAAAGTTTGACTCACCATATTTGTTTTGTAGCATGGGAGCTTCACACGACGGTTCCAGTAACTCATGCAGTGGTGATGACCAATATGTGATGGCCCCTTCTGCTGGTACAACTGACTCAGTAACTAAAGGCAATCCTTGGTATTTCTCCAGTTGCTCTACGGAGTACTTCCACACTTACATTGAGGAACTGAAGTGAGTTGGCATTACCAAAATGTACAGTATTTTGCTCCAACAAAGACTAAACTTCATTCTTTTAAAAGTATGAACTGTGTTTTGCTGTCGTTACACAAATGAAAAGCCAGCACTATTTTTATTTTATTGAAATTCGGATAGATTTTACTGTAAAAAACTGGTGTAAATAAACGCTATATCAAAACTTGCTTTTGGCAAATTTTTAAAGAGGTTACTATTTATTGAAGCGTTTAACAAAGTGCATATATAAAAGGTGCTACGGATTAAAATTATGGTGGCAGAGAGGTACCAACCTGGTTGTTTTCTGTAATCCAACCGCTTGTTTACCTTATTCAACAAAAGTTCATAAAGATATAAAGTCATAAATGTTTGCCTGTCTAACTTGTGTTTCATAAAGTCAACTTAAACTGTACAAAGCGACAAAATGTAAAAAACTTATTTCTCAGCACTTTATTATCTATGTCCAGTCGATTCATATTTAAACAGTTTAGTTGTTTGTTTGTTTTTATTTGCGGATTGCATAGAAGTATATATACTTTAATTATTATTTATTCACAACTCCACTGATATTATTCTCGGGGCCAAAGTTTGAATCAAAAAGCTAAATACAGCCATTTGGCCCAGCTCCAATTGTCCAAAAAGCATATATTTCACGTCCCGGGTCATCTTTTCAAGTGTAAAACATTTTATCCTTTATGATGCAATAATCTAAAGTTTGAAAAAGTATTTTATATAATTGAATAGTTGAATTTTTTTTATTAAATAAATTTTAAGCATTTGTAAATACTCCAAAATTGTTAAAGTCTTTTTGGAGTGTTTAGGCTTCTAAGATACAAACAATTGTCTGCAACAATTTTTGGTTTTAGTGCTGGAACAAACTGTTTAACAAATGAAGGTAGTTACGTAGACACTTGGGCAGACGATTACCAAGGTTATTTAGGTCAGGAGATACCTGTGGATGAACAATGTGTACTAGAACATGGAGCAGGCTATGTCTACTATGTAAGTAATTGAGGTACATTGTTGCTCCAGAAAGAAAATAGTGCTAGGGGCTGAGATAAAAGTCCCTCATATATTTAGAGAATAAGTTCTAGAAAATGTGTGTGCAAACAAATGCAAAACCAGTCAACACAAAGTAAAAAAGGGTTATAACCAATTAAGTAAAGTATTTGCCAAACTAACCAATGGTATTGCATAAAAAGTCAAGATAAACAATATTGCATGGTCCTTGTGGGTGGTGCTCTTGCCTGCTATTTCCTATAGCATCCAGAGGGAGTGGTCTTCAAGTGGCTCCACTCCTTAGACTGTGTTCTCTGGGATTAATTCTTTTATTGCTAATTGATAAGTAGAACGTTAGTGAATTGGCATTTCCTCAGGCTGGTACAGAGAGTTAATAATGTTACTTCTCACTGGCCAAACCTCTTGAGTTGTTTGATTCCAAATCTGATTAGCTGTTTTGACCAAATGACTCCAGAGACTGCTGGAATGTGTGCCACACAAATATAAGGCCACAAACTGAGTGACTGAGTGGTCAGTTTATTTTTGTAAAGTATGAGAAGAAATGGATGATGTGCGCAAGAGCAGAAACTACTAAATTTGCAACGGAGTTAATTATTATTACAAGACAGTGAATCCAATTAAACACTGCTATGCAACAAAGAAAGTGGAGAATGCATCCCCGCACTATTTCCAAAAAGTTCACAACAGCAGATTCATAATATTTGTTGGTTACATTTTTTTGGTTTTGTAAACAAAACAGTAATAAAGAAAGCTGTTGTAATAAAACAGAGTTAAAGAACTTGCAAATTAAACAAGGATGCTTTCCTAATTATTTTGCATCATTCTAGAATCTGTGCAAAAGACGTGAATAAGCTTTTTTAACTGAGTTCAGTTTAAAAAATTCACAAATAGTCTTTATAGTGTTTTTTAACAATCAAATGAGTTCGTTTTTGTCTCTAGATGATTTCCAGCGCACTTTCAGGTGCGTCATTCATCCCTAGAAGACGTAATTGTTCGACTTTTGCCTTTAGACGATTTAAAAGTGATTTCTAATTGACTTTACATCTGCAGAAATTTTTTCATCAACTCATTTACTGCAACCTTTAATGATCTGTTACTGTAAATAAATGTTCACTTTTGAAACAGTGGCCTTGTTTAAACTTTGAATTAAATTTATTAACATGTTATCTAATTTGCAATAACTTTGGTTTGTTGTAGACAGGAAAATTTGATGAGGTTTGTCAGAAGCTGTGGTGCTGGACAGGAAGCGGTAGCTATTATTCTGGTGGGGCAGCATTTGCTTACACATCGTGTGGAAACAAAAAGGTTGGTTTGGATTTTGTACTTCACGCAGCAACATGAGTAGTAATATAGGAGCAGATCTCTGTCATGGAGTCTAAGGAAAAGGTTCTCTTGGTTTCAATGCACCAAAACTTTTAAAATACAATATGACTAAAATATCATCCAAAAAAAATTTAATTTCTAATGAAGCTTTTAGCTCTTTGTATATTCAGTTTTCATTATGTTATAAAAAAATTGACAAAATATAATTGCAGCAAATACCAACTTTTTGTTGTAGTGGTGTGTAGAGGAGTCCTGTGTGTATAATGACAATGCTCCAGAGTTGGATGGTAAGAGTGCAACTAGTTATGAGTCTAGTAGTAATACTGCCTTACTCTGTTATCATTTCTAGCCATGCTTTTAAAAACATTGTTAAAGTAATTATTGTAGAATTTTACTACGAGAATACAAAGCATTCTTTTGAAACAAACATAAAAACTTGTGGACTCACACATGTAGTACTTGAGCCTGTTATATTTTAGAGGATTGTCCATTTGGAGACTCCCCCGGAACAATTTTCTCTAACTCTGCTCAGGAATGTTCAACAGTGTCACAGTTCTCATGTGGATCAAGTAGTCACGCCAGAGAGTTTTGTTGTGCTACTTGTCCTACTTTAGCTACTCCCTGGTTGGGTCCAGACTGTCCATATGGTGACACTCTAAGTGGGTGTGAGGGACTAAGCGATGCCAGTTGTGCAGCAAATGCTGCCGGTTGTTGTGATTCTTGCTGCTTACAGAACGGACCTGCTGCCAATTACAGCTGTGAACAACCAGCTACCACCACAGCTGCCACCACCACTCCAGCTGCCACCACCACTCCTCCTGCAACTACCACCCCACCTGTCACCACCACTCCAGCTGCCACCAGCACTCCCCCTGCAACCACCACCCCACCTGTCACCACCACTCCAGCTGCCACCACCACTCTCCCTGCAACTACCACCCCACCTGGCACCACCACAAAACCTGCCACCACTCAACTCGCCACCACTGTGATTGCCTCACCAAATCCCACAACTACTACTACAACACCAACTACTACAACACTGGCTCAAACCACGACAAGCTCATTTACAAAAGGCATTCGTAGCTTGCTGTTTCAAATAGTCGTTCGCATAGTCAATTTCCTCAACGCTGTCTTTGAGTGCAGTGACCCCAACCTACAAGATTCAAACAGCGCTACATTCAAACAGTTTACAGTGAGTATGCAATGTTTTTTTTTATATTAATGGAACTACTGCAACTACTTGTACTGACACTACAACCACTACTACCACTACGGTGACTACTTGTACTGACACTATTACCACTACAGTGAATACTTTCACTGATACTACAATTACTACCACTACAGTCACTACTTGTACTGACACTACAACCACTACTATCATTGCAATTTCTACAGTTTCTAGTGTGACTGCTAATCACGACTGCTGCTGCTGGTGCTGGGGCAGCAGCTACTACTGCTTCTACTGTTTTTACTACTAATTCTACCACCATTGTCATCGCTGCTACTATTACTGCTACACTTACCAACATCACCACATTACCACTACTACTATCAATACTATAACATTAGTGTGAGTATTACTACTTGATAACAATAAAGACTGCTGGAATGTCATTTTATTAATCTGCAGATTATTTTAATGAACGCTAAGTCATGAATTTAGTCCATTATATTTCCATATCTAACTTTCATTAACTTATCAATTTACATAAGTAGATACTCAGTTCAATACACTTTATTGATCTTATATTTTGATTTAAATCATATATACCTCTCTTCAGGCTTGTTCCTTTATCCCTCAAAATGCACTCACATGCTCTAAAAAGTTTTTCAGAGAAAACACTTGAAAGCTGTATAAAACATTTTGTTGTTTCTGGGTTATTTTTCCCAAAATTTTTTTGCTCCTTTGAAAACTTTATTGGTTTCAGTCTTCATTGAACCAAGGAGTTTGGTTGAACTAATCAAACCCCTTGATTAAACTCATTAATTAAGTCAGCGGCAGCACTGATTGTTTCAAGTATCAATCAATTGATACTTTGACTGGCATCCATGCCAACCAATCTTGGCTCCTAAATATTGTTATTAACATTTCACTGGAAGCTTTCCTATCCTATATCTGCTGTTGTTCGTTGCCCATGAACAGCTAGCCATTTGGTACTCTATTACAGAGCGTGTATACTCCTATGTTATGGTATCATTTCAGATTGTCGTCTGCGCATCATTTGGACGACATGTACGTAAAGTCAAAACCTGTGTAATTGCACAAGTGAGCTGTGGTAGCATCATTGTAAACTCTACAGTAGCTGTTGAACAAAGCGACAGTGATAATGTGACTGATGCCGCTCCTGCCAATGTAGCAGAGTTTGTGCAGCAGATTTCTGGCATCGTAAATGATCCAGAAATGGGTAAGTCATACCAACAGGGAATTCATTTCGTGTCTCATTAGCAAGTCAGCGAGTGTCTTCAAAGCAAAAGTTCAGCAGTTTCTGTCGTTATTTGGTGATTTCTTCATAGCAACAATAACCAGCCACTCAGGGTCTAGTAAAATAAGTGCTACTAATATAATATTCATTCTAAATTGCTCAAATTTAAAGAGGTTGTTCTATCAAGAATAGACAACTCTTCAGTGAAATATTGCATAAAACCAGTCATTAAAACAGATATTTTAACTAACTTCACCAAAAGTTGTGTAGACTTTCTAAAATAGCTTGCTTTCTCAAAAAACTTAAAAATTTTCACCACGAGTATTTTCTCTTGCTATCTTAAGCCAAACATAGTTATGAATCATTCACCAAGCAAATAAATAATTAATGACAATAAATGGTAAAAGAAAATAATGGATGCTTTTAAATAGCTCAATATAATTTCATTTATATAACTATTATCGGAAAGCCACAGATATTTTATTTAAAATGTGTTACCATTTATTTACAGCATTACAATGAAGCTCAAATATCTGATCTTTTAATAATGTCATTTTGGTCAAATGAAGGCAAGTTAAATAACATAACTGGTATTTGTTTCATGGAAAATAAAATGCTTATATAATATTCTTTTGCGAGATACCATGCTTTTTTGATTTTTGAAAATAAAAAAAATATGTTTTAAGGATTAGCAAACACAAAGAGTATTACTTTATGTCACTGCAAAATAGTAAAAGGGATCAATTTCCAACAGTTTGCCCATTTATGATAAAAGGAAAAAAACTCCATTACATACTGACTATAAGAGGAGAAAACTCCATTAAACACTGACTATAAGAGGAGAAAACTCCATTATAAACTGACTGTAAGAGGAGGAAACTTCATTACACACTGACTGTAAAAGAAGAAAACTCCATTATACACTGACTGTAAGAGGAGAAAACTCCATTATATATTGATTAAAAAAGGGAAAACTTCATTCAATGCTCACTACAGGGGGAGAAAACTCCATTCAACAATGATTATATGAGGATAACCTATCAAACACAAACTACAAGAGAGACAATCTTACAATTTGATTATAAACCATAATTGCTGATATCTAGTTACTATTTAAAAATAGTTAAAATGAATAATTAATGTCCACATTCTAATGTACATCCACCGTTGCCAACCGATTTTGCTTACAGATTGAGGATTTGCCTTTCCCGTTTTCAGCTATCGGTAGTTTTTTATGGTGATCCAAAAATCGGAAGGCAATTTGCAATTCAATCAATAATATCCCTCCTCGTAATATCGCTGTTTCAAATAAATTTATTTTTTGGATGCAAGTGTTACTGCAAAACATTTTTCGGCAAACTGTAACATCACATAAAGTGATTTCAACCGGAATTGCTTGAAAATCGAACGTAGAGATGAAATAGGGAAAACATTCATCATTTCCAATCATTAAAGGCAAATCGATAGGCAGTCGATAGATGCACACTCGTCTTTAGGCTATATACATATTTGTTTTACGTGTAATTGTAACGAAATTTTTGTTTATTAGTTGTAAATGAAGTGCCTGTGGTGGGAGATGTCAATGAATGTGAGGATCCCAGTCTAAATGACTGCAGCTCTAACGCTAAGTGTACCAACACAGATGGACATTACACATGTGAATGTAACACAGGTATGTATCATAACGTTTGCATCATAGGTGTTTCATAGACATGTGACCTTACATTGACATATGAAATAACACAAAGGTTGGTAGTGCATAAACTGTTACATAGACATAATTGTTACATAGACAGATGATATACATAGACATAACTGTAACACAGACATATGATATACATAGACCTAACTGTTACATAGACATAGGATATACATAGACATAACTGTTACACAGACATATGATATCCATAGACCTAACTGTTGCATATACATAGGATATACATAGACATAACTGTTACACAGACATATGATACACATAGACCTAACTGTTGCATAGACATAGGATATACATAGACATAACTGTTACACAGACATATGATATACATAGACATAACTGTTGCATATACATATGATATACATAGACATAACTGTTACATAGACATATGATATACATAGACATAACTGTTGCATATACAGAAGATATACATAGACATAACTGTTACATAGACATAGGATATCCATAGACATAACTGTTGCATAGACATATGATATACATAGACTTTATCGTTGTACAGACATAGGATATGCATAGACATAACTGTTACACAGACATATGATATACATAGACATATATAATATTACAGGATACAAAGATATCTCCGAGTACGAAGATGAACCAGGTAGAGTCTGCACTGAGGAATGTGATCCGTTGTGTAGTTCTTCAAACCACCCACTGTTGAACAGCTATCTGTGGGTTGCTATTCTGGTAAGGGAGTTATCTTCTACCAAAATAATGAAATACCAGTAAAAAAAAATTTATCTTGTTTTTAATTGATTGCAGAAAATTGATCACCAAATTGTCGTCAGGAAATAATCTTCCAATCGTTTTTTTTTATGTATAACTGCTTGTTTGTTTTTGTTATATTCAAGTGTTTGAAAGTTGTGTTGAAACAAATTGTAATTTTATTTTATTAACTGGTATTACAAGAGCAAATAGTGACAAAACAAATTTAATATAATATGTAGTACAATACAATATATATATATATATATATATATATATATATATATATATATATATATATATATATATATATATATATATATATATATATATATATATATATATATATATATATATATATAATATGTAGTACAATACAATATATATATATATATAATATGTAGTACAATACAATATATATATATATATAATATGTAGTACAATACAATATATGTATATAATATGTAGTACAATACAATATATATATATAATATGTAGTACAATACAATATATATATATAATATGTAGTACAATACAATATATATATATAATATGTAGTACAATACAATATATATATATAATATGTAGTACAATACAATATATATATATAATATGTAGTACAATACAATATATATATATAATATGTAGTACAATACAATATATATATATAATATGTAGTACAATACAATATATATATATAATATGTAGTACAATACAATATATATATATAATATGTAGTACAATACAATATATATATATAATATGTAGTACAATACAATATATATATATAATATGTAGTACAATACAATATATATATATAATATGTAGTACAATACAATATATATATATAATATGTAGTACAATACAATATATATATATAATATGTAGTACAATACAATATATATATATAATATGTAGTACAATACAGTATATATATATAATATGTAGTACAATACAATATATATATATAATATGTAGTACAATACAATATATATATATAATATGTAGTACAATACAATATATATATATAATATGTAGTACAATACAGTATATATATATAATATGTAGTACAATACAATATATATATATAATATGTAGTACAATACAATATATATATATAATATGTAGTACAATACAATATATATATATAATATGTAGTACAATACAATATATATATATAATATGTAGTACAATACAATATATATATATAATATGTAGTACAATACAATATATATATATAATATGTAGTACAATACAGTATATATATATAATATGTAGTACAATACAATATATAAATATAATATGTAGAACAATATTCTCAAAGAAACGCTTGCTGCCAGTAAAAGTCATCATATCGGTCTTTTTGTGCGACTAAACCAACTTTGGTTCCAAATGCCAGTTAGCAATTTTATCAGCCATTGTGATAATCTGTTGGCATGTTTCCAGATAATGGCCTTACAGATTCACATCTAATTATGGATCTAGAGCTGAAAGATAGAAGAAAGCTTCAGCTTATTCAGGGTTTAACTCGAGTTAAACCAACCAGGAAATTTTATGATCATCTTTTAAACTGCAAATTGAGGAGAAATAATCCATTTATTGATTTTTTTTCTTCAACAATTTTCTATTTTTTATGTCAGTTTTTATACTGTGGCCATCCGGATCAAAGTCTAAACACATTTAACAGTTAATTAAATGAAGGTTTTCTTTATATCAGCAATAAACGTTTTGTTTTAAGAGTTTCTGTGATAACTTTTTTTACGACTATTCTCATTAATTTTTTTTTTCTAATTCAACCAAATAAATAGGCGACCAAACACTCAGCTGAAGCATTGTACCTCTTGCATTAACATGTAGCGACTAAAATCACATATATATTTTTTTACACTTTAATGTGTTGTTTATTTGATGTGGTTACCTTGAAAAAAAAAATATATGTTCATCAAAGTTCAATTGTGCCCTCGTAGTTTTCTCCCCTTAGATATGGTATGTAACTTTGAAACTGCTCATGAAATCCTTGCTAAACAGTCATTTAGCAGTTTGTTGGCTCCAGATTCATCATTTTAATATAATTCTAAATAATTCGAGTACAACGTACAGGTTATGTTAGTAGAAAATTCACAGCCATTTGAACAAAGTTACAAAAAACATTTATTGCACAAAAACATTTCAAGTCCAATTAAACTTAGCTGTACAAAAACTTGGACGGAAAATTATCAGGGATCAAAAGCACAACATTGGCACAAACAGAAATATAATTTTTTCTATCACTAAACATACACAAAACATTAAATAAATACTAAAAATTTACATTTATATTATGAACAATACAAAAATATATGATTAAAATCATTTTACAATAATTAATAAGTTACAAAACAAGGTCAAGGTTAATTAGTATGTGATTGTTGCATAGCAATGCGACTGATTGCGTTTTATTTAAATAATAATCTTTAGTCCTTTTGTCATGGCGAAACTGATTGTAGGTGCTAGCGTGAAGTAATTATTATTAATTTTCAAACCATAAACCCAAGTACTAGGTTTACAAACCTCAGCTGTTGCCTAGCAACGCAAATAAATAAAGTAAAGTGATGTAGAGTCAGCTGTAGTGTTCTATAACTTGTCAGATGTGTTTTTGTGTGTCAGATTAGTTTCCTGTGTGCTCTCGGCAGCATTTGTTTGTATCTTGGGTTTGTGCCAACGTCTGTGAGAGGCCAAATTGGCTGGACAGTTGAACACTGAAACAGACCATTTTGCTATTAAAACTAGATTTGGAGTTATCTTAACCGTCGGCACACAACTGCTAATTTATTAAAAACGAGTTTTCTTTCTCATGAAATGTAGTAGAAGTGTGGCATAGACATACCTTTGAAGCACTCGGGACATTTGTATTCTATGTAAATGATGCTTGGGCATCTGTGCTCTGCCAAACCATAGACATCTGGATACTTTGAGTCACATAGTCTGCACACAAAGTCACCAATCACATTTTTTATATTGGACAATTTTTTTTTCGACTCCTCCGACTTATCGACTACATTGTACCTGAAAATAGTCCAACAACAATGTACAGTTTTGTTTGTTTTAAGATCAGAAATATTCAACTACAACTGGTTGAAGGTAGTCACACTTTTTCGTTGTTTATTTATTATACAAAGAAATAAACTTTTTCTGTATGATGAAAAATTATGACACAAGAATTTTTTAGCGGTAATAAATACTAAAAGCAGTAAACAACTTTTTGAATGTTTTGAAATGCCATATTTGAAGGTTTGACTAGGCAAAAATTATTTTTTTCATAAGCAAGCTTACTTTGAGTCTATGTCTCCAAGCAACTCATTTGCTGATGTTGTTTCTGCACTATCATCTTCTTTGCTGACTCTCCGTATTACAATCCCGGAGATCGGTGACTGCTCATTCAGGTTTAACTTGCGACCCGCCTTCAACTTTTTCGCTTCCTTTTTTGTTTTGCTTTTCTGGGCTGCTATTGGATAAAATGGAATAATCGTAAACAGAACTTTTTCTATTACTTATTTGAGCGTGGGCTTCTCAACAAACAAGTGTTAAGAGGCTGTTTTTCCTGTAGGTATGCAATTGCTTGTTTAGGAGTTGTGTCCTTACAAAGCTGTTAAAAGTTGTGGGTAGACAATTCCAAATCAAAACGCTGACTGGAATCAATTTGGATAGCAATAAGGAGTTATTTTCCCATGGTCTTTATCAGTTGTGTATAGTGTCAACTCGAAAAAATAAACTTTGATCTCTGATAGAAAAATAGTAGACGAAAAATAATCGAAGCTCACAAAATATTGTGAACACTCACTTTCGTAATGATAAAGCACCCAACACTCAATAGTACCTACATTTATGCTGTCTCTTTCGATTAACCACTGTCTCTTTGGCAGCGTCTGGCGGTACAACTTTGGTAGAACTTGGTGATGAGAGCATCTCTTGGCTTGAAGCTAAAAGTTAATCTTAAATTTATATAAAATATGCATTTTTCTACATTTTCTCTTGTTTGCCAGACCTTACTTTTCTCTCGCACAATAATGAGATTTATTTTATATTGCAGGCATTATTAAAGGGTACAAAATTACCTTAACAAAAATTTCTAATTGGTTAATTTCAAATGCTATTTTTTCAATTAACCCAAGATTAACTAACATTTGTCAAGATTAATCATAATTACGTCATAAAAAATCGCAGTTAGCAACAGCTTTACCTACCTCTACTTCTCTCGCTCAGCGGGGGAGTGAGTAATACACTAGGAGGGACTTTCGTGTCTTCTTGCTGTAGATACGGTGACACGGGAAAGTTCGCTCCATTGAAAAAACTAGGTTTGTTGAGATTAACACCTCCGTACTGTAAATAGAAATAGTTACAAATCATCAAACATGTGTTACGCAAACTTTTGTCTGTTAGCAAAAATTTGATATAAGTTTCTGTTCTTTTCTCTGAACCGCCATAATTAATTAGTTCTTTTTAATTCACAGCAGAGAAATGACAAAACGGTTTCGTTTAGCATCTTCTTGGAATTATGAATTCTAACATAATAGATTAGTTGGCGCTAAGTTTTTTAAAAGCAGCAGTGACACAATAGTGCAGCGCATTGCTATACAAAGGAATATCGAAAGAAATGAATCACAAAAGTCTCTTGGGAGTTGCGATGTTTCACGTTTATGCGTAGCCTATCTATATTCAAGGAACATCATTGTCTTTAATTGTGTATACATATTTTATTTAACCAAAACACGCGCCAGCCCTGCAGCCTTTTCACGGAAGTTTGGTGATCACCATTTCTGTGGGACAGCTGATAGTTCTCTTCTTGAAGTTCATTGTTTTCTTAGGTTTCTTTTTTTTAATATAATTAAATTTAACTTTTCACAGCCAAACATTCTAATACAAACAATCATTCAAAATTTTTTGAAACTTTTTTTACATGTAAAGCTGATTTGTGGCAATCAAATTAAGCTTCAAAGCCAAAAGTTCAAGCTTTATAATATATAAAAAATGAACACTAGTTACATGAGATTTTTCAGTATTGCATAGAAATTTGAATAAGTTTGAAAAGTCTTACACTAAAATTGAGCAAGGTGGTAAAAAACTGAAAAAAATCTTTCAAGCATTAAAAATTTATTTGTTCATTTGAAACTATCAAATAGCACGTAAGGACTTTCACAAAGAACACAACTATGAAACTGCAATGGCTTACCATTAAAGAAATGTTCGGCTGTTGTTTGTAGGTTTGTTGACCCAGGGTGGCAGCGCGCAGCAGTAGCTGGTGAAGAAGCATATTCATGTGAACAGCCTGCTGACAGCTCTCTGCATTCACTCTTTGAGCACCCAGCAAAGGGTTCAGCATTTGGTGACGACTTGGCAGGTTTTGTAGGCTCTGTAGTTCTCCCAAGTTGGCAAATCTGGGAATTACTAGCTCTCCAGGCAAAGCAGGCTTTGCAGATAAATTCAACATCTAAAACAATGATAAGTTTGGCATTATTCAAGTTACACTTTCAATTGAACTAAGATTCTTTCAATCCTGTTTTAGAACAAGTGGTGAACGTTTTAAATCACCGAGCAAGCTGTTCTAGAAGCGGCTAAAAAGCATCAGGATTACCGAGTACAAGCAACTAAAAATTTTGGCAAAATGCAAAAGACATTTATAACCAAATAAAAGAAGCCACCCACCTTGCAGCATGTATTTTGCTTTCTGAAGCTATGTGAAACATTACCTGCTTCAACAATCTATCTCACACTTGACCAATGAAGAAAGGCCATAATCAATTGACCAATGAGACGTGTTTGTCGAAATATGTGGCCTTTTGATAACCACACGTGTTGGTCGAGATGTGATACACCGGCATGCTTTCTTTATCGAACAATTGAAATCTCACACCATTCTAACAATCGGAAGAAGATATTGTGAAAAGTTTAAGAGCTGTTGAAAAACTAAAATAAATAATCGTTTTGTCAAACTTATAATTCAAGAAAGAAGTTGGACATTTTCCAATTTGTATATCCTAAATATTGCTCAAGATGAATAATTGTAAATTTTTAAATAAGTTTCAAATTTCAGTAAAACATTATTTTAAAGCATTTTGGTCAAAGCAATGTTATAGAACATTCTAGCGTTTTCAAATAATAAATACCTCACAATTTGGCTTCTCTGAGTTTCAGGAAATTGGGTCGGAGTTAAAATTTTAGTGTAATAAATATTCAAAGCAAAAATAATAATAATTAATAAATGTGTTTTATAGAAAAACCACAAAGTTAAATAAACTTGATGTATATTTTATTCAAGTTTCAAAAAATAACTTGAGAAAGTTTTTGCACCCTTTAATAAAGTTACGCTTATGCAATGTAGTACTCCGTAGCATCCAAGTTTAAGGAGATAATTTTTTATTTTTGGCAAGTTACTAAAGTTACAGTCATTCATACTTTTCCTGTTTATTATACCAGCCACAGCTGATCAAATTTACTCCTTTATCAATACACTTTGATCTTTTAACACTGAATTGCTCAAACAAAAGCCAGCTCTTGATCAGTCGTCAAAAATCAACATTTTAATGCATAGTTATCCCCACGGTCAGTGTTGCAGCCGTCTAATAGGGTATCACTCCATTTTTTGTTGACTTTATTTGTAAGAAAGCTCTTTGTTTGCTGAAGGTAGAGTTTCACGGCTGGCTGAGTAAACAAATAAAGGAAATTTCGAAGTCAAAAGAGCAGGTGAAGAGGCACGCGACCTAAAGTTACTCGATACGATCGGGGCACAAGTGTAAGATGACATCACACTGGGTATCGCTGGTCCTCACTAGGCTTTGTCTGAACTTGCACTTAAAATTAACCTTTTTTGTCAGTTTTTTATTGGAACTTGAGTTAATTGTGTTCTTTATTTAAAAAAAAATATTACTTTGTGCCATGCAAGAATTAAAGACATTTTCAGTCCTGGCAGCTATGTTTGAGAAATGATGATTCAGTCCAACTAATTTTCCTTACACAATCTGCGTATTGATGCCGATTTAAAATGATGAAAAGCAGCTTCTATCATCTCTGACAAAACACTCTCAAGTGTTGATGAATTTGTACTGGAAATCTATAAAAATTCATTAAAATACTTTCAGATCAAAAGGAACTTTTGTCTTTCAACTACTTTAATCTTCAAGAATTTTCATTTCACCGGCTTTAGCAAACGTTTATAGTTAGTAAACCAACAGGCGACTGCATCTTGTTTTGTCTTGTCCTCGATCTGCATAAACTTGATCAAACCGAAATTACCGCACTATGAACCGTTTTTCATCACGGTACCAAGTTTTTTTCACAGCATTTTGAGTCAAACAGTTTTTCGAATACAATCATTTAACCATGTCGATATTTGATTTATTCAATTTTTCTTATCATTTGATTGATGCAATGGCTTGAAAAACAATTTCTCATTCAGCAAGCGTTCCTAAGCATTAATTTTTATTAAACGACATCATTTATCGCTAATAGTTAAAGCACTCAGCTATTCAACAGACATTGAGCTGACACGCTTGGACAACCGCCCTATCGCTCTTGTTCCTCCATAAATGGCTATAAATCTGTTTGAAAATCTGTCGTAATCTCGCTCAAGTGTTTTATAGTGTTGACACTGAGGCCTATGAGCTTCGGTCTATTACAATGTTAAACGCTTATCGAAACTCAAATAATGGCTGCCACGTGCGTATAATACCTGAAGAACATCTGCCCTTTGCAGGCATTACAATCTCACTACCGTAGTGTCTCTGTTGTTGCTTTGGTTCGCTTACCCAACAGGTTAAAACAAAAAAATAAAAATAAAAAGCACTGAAAATGACGGTAAAAAAAATAATAATTATAATAATTAAAAAACTTAGTTAAATGTTTTTTGTAAAGTTATTGCAATGGAGATTTTAAATTACAAAGAAAGATGCAAGTTGTGTGAACAACTTCATTTAATAAAACTTGCATAACTAAAAAAACTTATATTTCAAAATCTGCTGTTATGTATTGACATTGCTGCTACTAGCTACTAGCTACACAAGTCCTCACTCAGTACACAATGTCTATCTTGAACAATTTATTGCTTTCAGAAGGATCTGATTTGGTGAGTCACTTTCGAAATGAAGGACGCCAAACAACTATTAAACTATTCGATTCTTGAAGAAGACCGCTTGTAAATGTAATGGAAGCATGTATTTGAGACTATACTGTATCTACCTGATCATTTGTCAAGTATAAGCATTCAAAGTGGCAATAACACGGCGTGAACAATAAAAAAATTGAATAAAAATTTAATTCATACGGCTTTTCAGAGATGAGTGAGTCCAAACAATTGAGACTGTTGGTTTGAAAGGTGAATAGGCAGATGGAGAAGCTAATATAAGGGCAGATGATGGTACCTTATTGAATAATACTTTGACACAGGTGAAGTGCTACGGACAAAGCCTCAATTCCAATGACAACACACACATTCAAATGGGTTTCTCATTTATTCAGACGTGCACGCTCACCATTCTAATTATACCTGTATACCGGAGTCCAAATAGAAATACCATTCGATTCTATTTGAAATTTCAATGAGAGCTCGCTAAAAATGGTTTATGCACTGAGATGCAAGTAGTCTCAGTTGAAAACAGTGAATTAGCAGCAAGTTTTGGGCTCCAAGCAAACAACGTTATAGTTCAAATGTTGCTTCAGATACCTGCGATGTGTAAATGTTGCTTTTGGTTACTGGCAAATCACAAAATGTACTTTTTTCGAACTCGCTGAGCCTTCCAAATATAGCCGAAGTTGAATAGAGAAGCAGAAAGGTCGGTACTGGGCTGCCCGCAGGTTTCAGTCAGCAAAGTTGGGCCAAAGGCTTGGAATTTTTTCGAGCAAGTATTGCGCAAACATTTGAGCACGCTGCAACCTCAGTTACGACTGGCAGCGACGGAAACACACCAGTGCATAGTTAAAACTTTCCAAACACTACTTCCCTCACCCCGGATGCTGCCAACCAACATTGCAGGCTTTAGAAACAAGTGGTCAAACGTTGTAAAAAATCGTACCAGATATTTCCCAAGAATTGACAAAGCAGCACGTTACTACATTGGATGTTATCAAATTTTTCCCTACCGAAACATTTCTTTCAAGATCAAAGATAAAAAATTATAATTTTTTCATCTCAGTTTTTTATGCCATAAAACTGACTAACAGATTGAATAATGAGATTTATTAAATGATTTATTAATAAAAAAAATAAGCTCTAAGATGAAATAATGTGAACCCTGTAACGCAATGTGTGCTCATTCCAGATGACAGCTGATGTTTGTATTGTTTTGACATTTCCACAAGCAGTTAACGCTTTCATTTCCATGAAATAATGTCATCTTTTTTTTCTCCCGAGGCTGGTTTTGTGACAAAAATGTATCTAGATAATCTGTTTGCATAACAATTGAAAGGGCGTCATCGGAAAGCTTCGCAATTTATTTCAGGTTCAGATTACTGGTAAGACAATTTTTTCTTTTTACATTTATACAAAACAAAACGGTAAAGTGTTACCTGGTAGACAAGATGATGTTGGCAGCAGACATAGAGTTATTGGGTCAAAGAATGACTGACTCAATGCAGGCAGCCCTAAAGCAACGTGCGAAAGTAATGTGCAAAAATGTAACAACACCTCTGAACGTTTGACACGTGCTGGTATTGTTGTTTATTCATTTGGGAGCGAATGTATTTATATAAACTCGTGGAATTCCTCTCGGCAATATTTTGAAAAGCAAAATAGCTGATAGGCGAGTTATTTTATGTGCCAAACAACAGTATGTTGGGTCAAAAGTTTTGATTGGTCACAAGTATCTCATGGTATTTATTTTTGTTAGTACAATAACTTTGCTGTAGAATTTTTTTTTAATAACTAACAATACATACTACAAGCTATCAGTGACTCCATGAGGTGTATGCGATATTGATTTGCACCTTTTATCTACAGAAGTTATTAAATACAAGTGCCGATATAATTAGCATGAAACTGCGTTTCTAGTTCTATAGCTTCCATCAAAGACAGCATCCATCCGTGTAAACAAACCGACACGTAATTATATTTGCATTACGGTGATTAAAACCGAGCGTTGATTGTTTTTAATCAATTTTGAATAATTACTTGATGTTTTACAACATTTCGCTATAGCAACATCTCTATTGTGATTATGAGCATGTTTGTTTTAGCTGATTGATGTTGACCTTGCTATGTTTATTGCTCTTTACCTGTATAATTATATGCGTCAAATGTTGTGGATTGTGAATTTAATAATAGGTTTTTGTTAATAAACGGTATTTTTTGTTTTCGTTTGATGTTATTTTGCATCACCTGAAAACAGAAATGTCAGAAAATTTTTCAGTGGCAGCACTAAAAGGACACATTGACCTAATTAACGTCAACCAAATCATTTATTTAAAACAAATTCAAACAGAAAATGCTTTGGCATTATTCAGCCGCACACGGATAGTCTGCTGCATACATTTGTTCCCGCAAAGCTAAAATAGAATAATATAAAATGACAGATTAAAATGAAAATATAATATTGCCAATCAGTAGTGAATTGTCTTATCTTGAATTATGACAGAATTATAGCATAAATTTATCAAAGAAGAAAATATTTGCAAAAATTTAGCAAAATCAAGCCTTGCAAGTGGGATATGTATATATAAAAAATACAACATACTCAAAAATATATACACAATGGAAGGACTACAGGCAGATGGGTTTGATGCATTTAAAACAATACAAATGGAGTCAAATTAAAAAATATGGAACATCTTGACATTATAATTTCAACCACGCTTGATACTGAGAAAAATATGGTTTAGAGACAAAACTTTTAAAAGCTCATTGTTTTAAATAAAACACATTAGTATAAGCATGTTAGGCCAATCCTCTACAGAAAAAAATTTAGTGAAATTAGCCCACCTTTCGGTTTGTTACAAAAAATGTGCAAGCAAAGCAATATATACTGTGTTTCGAACAGGTTGGAAACACTCAAAAATTCTTCATCTTTGCAAGTCAATCAATAAACACCAAGTAGTTTTTGATTTGAAGAAAAATTTTCTGAGATAATAGTTTTGTTCTGTAGAAATGGCAAGTTTTCGGCAGAGTTATCACAAAGGTCAGAGTGCAACTCTATTTGAGTTGTCAGAGTAGCTCATGAGGCTAGATGTAGGCTAGAAAAAACTGGTTAAGGTTGTGTTAAAGTGTGTCAAACCTTCACTATCTGAACTTTTAGTAAAAAGAGCACTCTCTGTTGTGTGAGGTACTTCTAGCTGTGCATATGTAGTGTTTGTATCCTCTTCACTCATCCCATCTTGGCTTGTATGATGGTCCATTTCTGCATCGTCAACTATAATAATAAAACAATAGTATGAAATAGTAAAATTTTACAGCAATAAATAAATATTACAATGTTAACAATAAAAAATAACTAAGTAATAAATAATTGACGTGTTAAAAGTAAAAATTGGAGTTGTCTGTTCACAACTAATGATTTTATTTGTGCATTGTCTTCTCTCTACAGAAAGAAGACAACTCTGGCCCAAATGATAGGTTTATTATCTCACCATCGCCAGATCCAATGTTTTCATCAGTGCTGCTGCTGCCGCCTTCTCCTTGAAACAATTCTTCTTTTTTGACAGCAGGGTCAGAGTCACTGCTGTCATCAGCTACTGAGCACTTGACTCGTTTTTTCATCTATAAAATTTATTGTTTAGATTTTTAAAAACAATTGAGTTCTGTGAGATTATTATATGGCTGGCATTCATTAGCCTAAAACTTGATCGGCTGTACGGGATTACTATCTATGATGGTAATATCTGATTTTTTTTATATTTTCACCTTATTAGATGAACAGGTAAGCTAACTTATCCACTGTTTCAGGAGGGTAGCAACAAGCAGTAAATATATTTATTTTAAAATGTTTACCTTGGCTCGTTGATTCTGAAACCAAACTTGGACAACTCTGCTAGTTAGCCCTGTTTCCTCAGACATGGTATATCTGGCCTAGAGCAATAATTCATTTGTCAGGTATAAAATAATATAAATGTCAAGCAAATAATAATTCCTAAAAAGTTTTAGTCGCAGGTTTTCCCATCATGGGTTTAAACTCGACACAAAATGGCTCATTTGGAATTCTTCTATTGAAGAAGTAGCTAAAGTAGCAGTTGTGAAAGTTACCTTTTTACTTGGCTTAGGATCTATGTCAAAAGCTAGCTTGAGCACTCTTCGCTGACTCGATGACAACACAGTGCGAGGCCTTTTGTCACTTTTTCCATTTAAGTCGTCCAAACAGTCATCGCTCCAATCTGGGTTGGAGTGCAGCACTGCATAACATTGCATAACATTGCATAACATTGCATAACATTGCATAACATTGCATAACATTGCATAACATTGCATAACATTGCATAACATTGCATAACATTGCATAACATTGCATAACATTGCATAACATTATGTAACATAGTATAAAATTATGTAACAATGTATAATACTGTTTAATCTAGTATAACATTGTATGACACTAAATAAGATAGTATAACATTGTATTAAGTTCCATAACACTGTATGACATTATATAACATTGCATAACATTGTATAACACTGCACAATACTGCATAACATAGTATGATACTGTATAACACTTTGTAACATTGTATAACATTGTAGAAAATTGTGTAACATAGTATAATGCCAAGCGCATGTGAATTCTACTTTCAATGCTGCATCCAAATGGCGAGACACACTAATTCTCTCATCTATCGGGGGTTTTGAAAAAGTGAATTGGCAGCTTCACTTGAGTTGAACCTGGTTTTTGCACACTAAAATTTACTCATGACGCTGACTGGATCGTACTTGAGGTTAAAATTGTTACATGGGTATAAACTTAGAAAACTTACGCATGCGACTTTGTTGTGGCTGGTTAAAAGGGTTATTTCGTTCCATAGTGTGATGGCGACAATATAACCAACCGTATTCAAAGTTTGCAGAATAAAGGTCACCCGCTTCCATTAAATAATTGCATGTAACACATCTGAAGCATGTGGCATGGCAATAGCGTCCAGGAATAGGTTTCATTACCATATCAGTAGGAAGAATAATCTTTTTACACGTTAAACATTGCTCACTGAACAACCTGAAAAATAATAATAAAATAATAAAAAAAACGCATTAGCAAAAAAACGTTCATCTTGTCAAACGTGGGCTCTTGAAATTACATAACAAGCTGCATAACACCACCTAGCGGCAGCGATAATAAATTATTAAGGCTGCCGTAGAGGAGATAAGATGGTTGGTAGGTTGGGCCATGCGGTTGTCACGCTACTATCTCCCACACGACTATCGGTTATACGTAGTATCACGTATAAACTCTCCATCAATGTGTGCGATTAGATATATACATCTCGCTTTCTATACATCGCTATTCTTGTCTACTCATAGCTTGACAACAAAGACAATAGAGATATCTACAGAGGACGTGTAAACATTTATCTAGCACTTGAGATGCATTCAAGACGCTCGACACAGTCAACAAAAATCTCTGTGCCGTCAGTTTACATACATAGATAGGTAACCCTATTTTATTTGTGCTTTAAAAATGAATCCTTTGAAACTGTTATCTAGCGGGATCAAAGAAAGTGATTGTAACTATTTTTTCATCAGTTTGAATCCTCTTTTAGCTTATATAATGTTTGATTCGTCTAAGGTGACGCTGTCTCTCTATCTCTGTCTCGTAGCAAAACCATTTTGCAAAGTTTAAGGCCCATAAAATAGAGGTTGATCACCAAGAACCATCGTACTCGTTCTTAACGTTTTTACATTTACAATAAATAATCACTGAGAGAATTTTTTTGAAAGATGGATGATGGAAAGGGAATTAATTATATCAATATAAGTTGTCGTGATTGATTTAAAAGATTTTAAAACATCCACTTGTTAAATAACATTGCCAATAATAACAAAAAAAGATAGTTGGCACAGCTATTTTGCACACTGTCTCTCTCCCCCACCCACCACAGCCCTTACTCCTTTCCCCATGATAATAAAAAATATAAAAAAATCTAATAAAACTTTGCTTTTATTTCGAAAATATATATATTTTGTTCTTGAATTTTTTTGCAACACAACACTGGTGTCATACATATAGTTTTTATTATCTATTTTTTCTATACCTTTGTTTTTATAGGTATTAATCAATCAATCAAGCACAGCTAACACTAGATTTGCTCACCTGTGGTAGTCCTGAGCACAGTACAGCCTTCCTTCACTCTCGTAACATTTATCCTGCATATTTTTGCCGCACATACAACAAATTAGACATCTCTCGTGCCAGCACTTGTCTGATTTTATATTTCCTTCTCTCGTCTGGGTAACAACCTGTAAATAATTTTTGGATGAAATAATAAACAAGCAAACCAAACTTTCTTATGCTTAATAATTAATTATTTACTTCACAAATTTTTATTTACCATTTATTGATAATAAATCAACAAGTAATTATTTTTTTAAATAACTAATTTATGATATATTTGCATGCTATAGGTTTTAAAAAACTAAATGGTAAATGTCTCTACGAAATTTAATGTTTGTCTTCAATTTTAAATATTTGGTTTGCTAAAATATCATTACTGATGCAGCAGAGAACTCTAATTAAATATTGAAAGAATGTTTTGCATGACTAGTAGGGACGTGTGAAAGACACCAACCATAAATTGCTCACACCTGCAGTGAAAAATCTAACAGTATATGATATTGCTTTCGATAATTAGGTTTTGGTTAATAACAAAATTTTGAGACTTTAGAGAGAAATACGTTGATGACTTATTGAAAAGATTAAAATATGTTTTTTCTGCAGAAATATTAATGTAGATGTAGACTATTTGTCTTATAATGTAAAGCAGTATAAGATGCATGCTTGCTATAAAGTCTTTATTCAAAAAGAAACCTAAATTTTCGATCACATTCTAGAGATCATCATCTCAGGTCACCAGAGGACGATTGAAAATTTAGTTTCACCGTTAAAAAAACGTGCATTTTGTATTTCTTTACATTAAAATTTTTCAGCAAGCGAGCTTTTGCCATGTAACTTGTATAAATCACCACTAAAACATTTTATAAGTAATATAATTTTTCTTTGACCATTTTGAGGAAATAAGAAACCTTACGCATGCATCAATTTGATTTGCCTGCGCAGCAGATAACTGCAAGGTATTTATTTCCATTTATTTGTCCTTCTTCACATGTTTTCTTTATGCGTCGCGTTTATGACAATATTTCGCAAACCTTATCTCTGTATGAGTAAACCCTAGTGCTTGAGTGTTAGCCAATCACATGCGGAGCACATGTTGATAATAACCAATCATGTAGAGGACAATACTGACAAAGAATAAGCGAAAGGATAAACTTTGGGGACATGAAACATTAAGATTACGTTCAAATTAGAAAGATAGAATGTGCTAGAAGCAAACAAATCACCAGTTACTCATAATTTAAATTTTTGTATCAAAGTGAATGCAAAAATTTCAATATTAAACCTTTTTTACAAACTATGTTTCAGAAATAGTAAAATCTTTTAAAAAAGTATCTGAAAAAATATGTTTACTGATTTAGATCTTAAAACTTGACTGAAAAAGCTAAGTCGTTGCAGGCAGATAATAAAAGACTTTCATCACACAGGTTTACTGGATAATCATGACGTTTAATTTTCAGAACCACTTTTCAGAGTCAAAAAGCGAAAGTAAAAAATTTTCAAAATTATTATTATACCATCCGCTGTTCAATTTTTTTCTTTTTTCTTTAATGTCGTTAAATACAGTGGTTTGGAAAGTCAAGGTTAAAACATTGAAGATACGGATATTATTTCTCATTCATGCAGAATTTCTCTACATAGTCAATGCAGTGATGCCTAATATTGAGTAGCACTGCGACAGCGAGATGCTGACAGCTGCTTCTTGAATATTCAATAGAAAATTATTTGGTTGTTACTTTGGTTAACCACACAGAAAAATCACTTCGCCACTTTGTAAGTGAGATAATATAGTTAAACTGACTGTACACCGTGTAAAATTTTTGTCAAGAAATTAAAATTTTTATTTGACCCTTCCTCTCTATATTTTGATTATCTGTCCCAGCTGTGGTCCTCACTTTAAAAAATGTTCTGTTTGAAATTTTTGGCAAAAAATCTACATAAAGTTTTATGAATCATCATTTCTCTGAATGCTTTAACATTGCTTGCAAATATACTGTTATTAACCATCAAAAATAAAAAGCATTGCCTGAATGCACTTTATCAGTACCCAACAAGTTTGTAAACTTTTCTAACCAGTAACTAGCAAAAGGATAAAAACCAAAATCATATCAAGCTCTTTCATAAAAAAAAATTAAAGTTTATCCTGACATTTTTTGCTGATTTAGTATTTTATATTACAATATTGTTTTGGCTTATTATTTAAAGGCAAAACAAAACTACAATAAACTGTAGTTGTTGCAACAATATTACCCAGGCTTCACCTGCGGACACAGCATTTAATTGATTCTAATCGATACAACTAAAATTATTGTTATAAAAATGGAAAATGTTTTGATAGATCAATTGTTTTTACTATGCTGACTTTGCTCACCCTCATCACATGTAGATCAGTGATTACTGTATCGCAGCTGTCGCAGATGGCCGGGTCAAAGCACTGAACTTGTTGTTGTAGCGGTAGACTAGCACCAGCTGATATGGTTTGTGCCTGTAACTGTTGCACTAGTTCAGAAGTTGTGGAAATCTTCCTACTGCAGGAAGTAGCTTCCGACATGATTTCTTCGGATGGAGACTATTTGGTTTGACTGATTGTGAGCGAGAAGCTCTTTCTCGGACGATTCTAAAAAGGTAAAATAGTATTTTATTTAATTCTGGCTATATTTATCATTTGCAAACGATAAAATCTATTTTATTGGATAGTTATTGGTATTTTATGTACATTAATATGTTTAGGAACAATGATAGTTTTTCCATTTATACTCCTTTATTACACACAAAGAGTCGTCATGATTTTTATTTATTGTAATTTAATCGTTCTTACAAAATTTCTTAGTTTTGACTATCTCAAACCAAGACAAGAATGTAAGACTTACGTGTAAGTACTTTGTTAGAACAAGATGATATACTTAGCGAAAACGTTTGTCTGGAGCAGGAAATGTCTGACCTGTCGAGGGAAGCTCTCAAGTCGTTCTGACGTCAATAAGTTGATCTCATAAACTCTACGTAAGGATGTTCTTAAATCATATCAACACCAACTTGAAACAGTAGCAAGTCTAGCGATACACGATGTATGTGGGCCTCACTCTAGCAACAGTACAAACAGTCTTATCTGCAAGGACTGAGCGTCGAACACTGAAAAGTAACGGATAATAAAACTGATTCTCCACCTAGCAGCACCTGCTCGCCATGCTCTACCATTTCTGATGTAACTAAAAATCAATGTTTGTGGTTTTATATGGCCTGTTATTGTCGGCGTTATTGGACAACAGTGGTGTGGTGTGAAATAAAAATGGCTGCCGGTAATGCTTGGTGTGAAGTCATCAGTATAGCTGTGGATTTTAACGCTTTCCAAGGGCGCGATATGACTTCTCACACGCAGCACCACATTTCTCGACACGTGCGTGCATGTACATGTGTAAATACAGTTTGTATGCTGTCAGCAAAAAGTGTTGTTAGTCCCTGACGACGTTATTATGGGAACATTGCATCAAAAAAAATAAATGGTTCCGCAGCTTTTACAGCAGTTTTCTAGTAGGTGTAGTTGCACTAGTATTTTGTTTATTCATTGTCAAAAAATGTTCACTCAATGGCCAGCATTCCACAAAGTTGATTGTTGCGTATAGCGGCAATACTCAGCTATAAAATTGTGAAGCGTAGTAGTAGATACCAAAATGGCTTTTATTGGGATGGACGAGCTTTCTGGGCCGAGTCAAGTTGCAATATTTCTTCTATGCATTAGCAATGTCGTTTTCGTGGTAAGTTCAATAACCAATGTTCTCAAAATATGGGGAAGCTGCACTTGCTGAACATGTTTAGTTGACAGAAATACTATATTAATAAGTATTTAAAAGATTTCTGTTATAGCTGATTACATAATAATCAAAGTTTACCTTGGGAGAAACTAAAAATTCAAAAATGGATTTGTGCCGCTGATATTGGATTGCCAATGACATGTTCGACTTGTTACCAAAAACAAGTATAATTTTGTAATAATTTATTTATTACCAAAATTGTAGATCTAGTTTTGTGAAAAGAAAAAAAACTCTCCAGTAGAAAAGCAAGTTTTGATAAAAAAATTTTGTATACCTGGCTGTTTGTGACTGGCAATGTATACCTACAGCCTTGAGCAAGTTTTTGGTTCTGCGCATAAAAACATTAGAAAAATTATTTTTATTAGTCGAAGCTGGTTAATTTCTGTTCATTAAAAGAACAAGTTTGGAATAATTGAAAATTATTTTTTATAAAATAATTAGCTGAAAATTACTGATTACCAGAAAAAATGAAAAAAATTATTAAAAAATTATATTTCATATATAATATTTTTCTACAAAAACAATAAAGCAGCATGGGAACTTATTTATGACTGCGATTACTAGCATTTATTTTTTTTTAGATTGTTTTTGTTGCCAATTAATTTATAGCGGCTAAGTTTCCTTTTAAGGTTTTAGGAATCGCTGCAGTGGTTGTCGGTGGTTACTATTCGTCGAGGGACAGATTTGTCAACATCCTCTCCAGTTACATTCCTGGATCTACAGCTGCGGACGCCAGAGCCCTGGTAGATGATTCCAGCCACAGTTTTATTGTCACACTTTGTATAATATTGATAGCGACGGGTTTGGGTATTGCTATCATATCGATGATAGGATTTTGTGGGGCCGTACAAAGAAACCCACACTGTATACTTGGGGTAAGTGGGCAGTTTGTCTCTTGTATACGTTGTCCACTTCAACATACCTAATTATCAGAACTACTTTTTAGATTACAATCCAGCCGTGTTTTCTGTTTTCCTAGCAAAAATAATGATTTGGTTGATACGTTTTAAAAGAAAAATATTACACCAATCGGAATAGCTTTTGTTTTTAAATCATTTTACTGATTGGATGAGTAATTTTATAAATAATCTCTGTCAAAAACACAAGTTCTGTTTCACCAACCTTGAGTTTTTTATACAAAGCTGATGGGTTTTTTTTATAACAAAAAAGCTCCAGTGATAATGAGTTTTAGAGTAAATGACAACTCAAGAGTAGAAATGCTCAAATAAACATTTTAGCCTTTTGATCGCCAACTGGTCTGATGACAAAGTGATCACAAAAACCCTTCAGCATTGTACGTATCTAAACAGATGTGGAAATGTTCATCTATGTATGTTTGTAGTATGTGGTGTTTTTGATGATACTAATTATAGCCCAATCAGGGGCTCTCGCATCGTTTGGGGCCTTCAAATCAAAGGTTGCTATCACTTCTTACTATTGGTTTTGTGTCCACGATTAGCATAGACCAAGAATTCTGCTCAGAAGTCCAACTCAGACTTATGACCATCCATACTTGTAGATAGAGACTAAAGTGGAAGAGTATTTCCGGGAAATTGTAGCTAAGGAATACAAATTTGGACACGGCGAGAAGTCAGGGCCGACGACAATGTTTGATTTTATACAAATGCAGGTATGATCAGACCTACAAATCAGAGAACAATTAAGTAATCATTACCAATAAGCTCATTAAACTGAAAAACTTTAATGTATTTAAAATTAAGTTAAAAATACAAATTATTTTCAAAAGTAATATTTTGTAAAATTATCATTTGTCCAGAGCTTAATAGTGCAAATAGAAATTGACAAAACTTCCAAAATAATTTTTTGGTTCAACATATTTCAGCTCAGTCCAGATGAACAATACAATGCAATAAGTGATGACACAACCGATTTTTTGCTTGACAAGGAGAAATTTATTGTTTTTTTTTATTTCCAAGCTTTATTGTTGTTGACGTAAAATTACGAGGAATAATGAAAGAATAATATTTTTTCGGTATTTTTCAACAACAAAAAAAATAAGTTAACATTGAAGTAACAGAGTGACTAAAGAAATAATGTGATCAATTTATTTGTAGTTTAATTGTTGTGGAGTAAAAGGTGCCAGCGATTATTCTTCAGCATTTACCAATTGGAAAAGTCTCTATTTGATAAAAGGAGGAGCAGATGAGAAAAAAATACCATACCCTCCATTTTGCTGTAAATTTATTGAAGACAAAAAACTGACATGGAAAGAAGTAGTAGAGCTTGAAGCAAAAGACGACTGGACTTATTTTAGCCTAGAAACCTATTTCCAACCATTTCTTCAAGTAGATACGTGTCTGGACAACACCTCACCAAATCCACAATCAGCATGGACCAATGCAGTGAGTTTGTATTCATTAATCTCCACTACTGTCTAAGTCAGGTCTAGTTGGTGCAATGGTTAACGTGTCTGGTAACTTGGCCAGGGGTAACTTACCATAAAGTTTTGGGTTCAAACTTGAGAAGCAAATGTAGTGTTTTTTTCAATTATGGATTTTCGCGTGGCTGACTAACCATGAAAAATTTTCTATAAAAATAACTAATACATATAAAAAACCGGGCCCAAAGAATTGGCACTAAAGCTGTGTAGTTTTTTACTAACTACTTGCTTTCGCAGGTTCTTCATGGTTTTAATTGTCCTATTTTTTTTTCATTGTGATTCAATACTTGTAGCCATTTCAGGCGGAGAAACTATAACTTTGCCTATAAAATCTTTGATAGTTGTCTCCCTACCGAGGGCACAACTCCTATAATAAGGACCAATAAGAACATTAGAACTCATTTGCATTGAAATAGCTGAAAGCAGCTATTTTGTAAGATCTAGTTGTTGCACCGATGGCATTGCTTAATATCCCACCACTTTCGTTCCGCATAAGGATATCAGTTAACGTTTACTTGCATGTATAAAGCAAGACCAGTAATTGCATTTTCCATTATTTATAATAAGACGGCACAGCCAATAAACAAATCAAATATATATTACTTGTGTGATTTATATTTCCAGGGTTGCTACAAAGAATTTATCTATCTAGTATTCAGTAGAGTAGCGACAGGGCTGTTGGCACTCACAATCGCAATCATTGTATTTGAGGTATGTCAAACATTATATCAATTCAAGATATATACATGTTTTACTATCGCAAAAAAATTATCAATTTTTACACAAGCATCATTAAATAATAAATGTGACCAATTTACACTTATAACAACTGAGCAGTGAAACTGAGCTAAATTGTTTTATTCATTATTTTTCGAGCCTTTAGAAATTCTGCGCACAACTTTTTCTCCGTTTTTCTTTTTATTTTTTATCTAGCTGTTACCAATTAAATACAGGTAAGATATCCCAAAAGAACTAAATACAAGTTTACAATAAGACAAAATTCATCTCAGCCATTCTCTGCAGGTGCTGTGTCTCATGTTCTCATGCGTTCTCCTCTGTGATGTAAACACGATAAAGAGCATGGAGGAAATGAGAGAAGAGAGAAACCATCAGCTGAAGACAGAAAGAGAGACGATTCTGGCAGGAATACAGGCCACAGGATCTTTAGGTGCCGCAGCTATGGCGCAAGGACCACGTTAGTTATTTATCCTATTTCCTTCAAAAAGTTGACCTTGACACGGTAAAGAAAAGACACGCGAAGTCATATTTATTATTTGAAGGTGTGGGAAAACAAAGATTGTTTAGTTGTGAATTTGTTTATTAAGAGTCGCCAATTATTATTTTGCTGCAAACGTTCACCAATACATAAAAAAAAAAATAACTTTATAACTCTAAACATTCTGTGTTGCAGAGGCAATGCAATCGACGATGTTTCATCAACCAAACACATTTCCGGGTCAAAATATGAATGGGCCGAGAGGTGGTATGACTGGAAGCCTTCCAGCACAAATGAGCATGGGCAGAATTCCCCCACAAATGAGCATGGGCAGAATTCCCCCACAAATGAGCATGGGTGGAATGCCAGCACAAATGAGCATGAGAGGAATGGGCAGACAACCTGGGACTACAATGAGTATGGGATACGTAGGCCAACAGCGTCAACCCTGGAACATGCCACCACAGAGAATGTCGAATATACACTAGCCAATGAGGGAGCATCTATTGATGCAAGCTGCAGGACTTGAGATCTTCGACATGGATCATAAAAATTACCTCAAGTGAAAATTAGAAAACATCAAATCCGGAATAAATGATCAATTTTCTTAGTTTATTGTATGGAAAATATTAAAATATAATACAATAACAGTAGAACGATGAATGACTGTCTTGGGTGTGTAAAACCACAAACGTGTAAAGCGTTGCCCATCACTTTTAGTAGAGTAATAAAAGTGTCTGGAGTAAAACTGCCATTGACTTCTCATTTAATTACATGAGTCCAAGGACCTCTTCAGTCTCTAAATCGATGTCAATATCGTAAAAGCATGGTCTAGTTGGTAGACCCGGCATAGTGCTCATCTACAACAAAACAAAACATTCCTACTGACTCGAGATCTTTTACAAGTAGGTTAGAATTCATAAACAGGTACTGTGAAAAGTAACCTTTAATGGAGTTGTCTTATTTTTTTTATGGAATTCTGCAACATTTATGACCAATTACAGCAGGCTATATTGGAAAGGGTTAGCAACTTGTAATATAAAAGAGGGCACAACTTCCAAATTTCAACTTATAGCAACTTCGGTGCTTTCGGATACTGTTAGCTTTGGTGGTTACTGAAGAGCCGCCAAGGCCTGTCGATGAGCGTCGTTAGTAGCAGATTGTAACGATTTATTACTTTGAGAAGGAAATGCTAGAAGTTTGACTAGTTAAAAATTCATTCGGCCGACAATGGCTTGAACGCTGAGGTCAAGGTCAAACCTGCTCCTTAAACATTCAAGAGACGGTAATTTCATGTCCTCAAGGAAAGTATCTGCCTCGCTTGTCGCTTCGTATCGCTGAGCTCAAATTGCCGCTATTTTTTTCGCCACTCAACGACTGAGTTACCGAACGGTATAGTTTAATGCCATCGTCAATCCCTGCGCATAGAACATACAAAAGCATCTTTTATGATAATGTATCTGAAATTGAAAGTTACCTCCCTTTTCTAATTGACCAATCATTGCCCAGTATACCAACAAAAGCAAGGGCCAATAACTTCACTTTGATAACATGACCAAACAAAGGCTTCTCAATCTATTCTTTATCAATCACCATTTGTGTGACAAACAACCCGTTTTTTAGACATGCACCAATATAGCCATCCATGTCTATGAAAAGGAAGTGAGTGCCAGAGGAGTGACATCTCATATAGTAAACGACTACACCGGGCGGATAAAAAGAAAACAAACGAATAAAGAAAAAAACTTAATTATCGATACACTGAATATCACTTGATTAAACAAGTTAAAAGAAAAATGAAATACCTATTACATAACGAAGTGATCGTACTGAAACTCAACCAAGAAATAGGACTCTGATCAGCAATAATAAAATGTAAAAACAAAACCGGATTGATTAGTGATTTATCGTTCAAGCAAGCCAAAAGATTTACAACTACCTGCAGAATATCACACAGATAACTACAATGAAACAAATAAAAATGTCCGCAGTAACCCAGCTAGAGTGTACTTACAGTACCAATTAGAGAGTATATAAAGTGTACTTACAGTGCCAATTAGAGGGCATATAAAGTGTACTTACAGTACCAATTAGAGGATATATAAAGTGTACTTACAGTGCCAATTAGAGGGTATATAAAGTGTACTTACAGTACCAATTAGAGGATATATAAAGTGTACTTACAGTGCCAATTAGAGGGTATATAAAGTGTACTTACAGTGCCAATTAGAGGATATATAAAGTGTACTTACAGTACCAATTAGAGGGTATATAAAGTGTACTTACAGTACCAATTAGAGGATATATAAAGTGTACTTACAGTGCCAATTAGAGAGTATATAAAGTGTACTTACAGTACCAATTAGAGGGTATATAAAGTGTACTTACAGTACCAATTAGAGGATATATAAAGTGTACTTACAGTGCCAATTAGAGGGTATATAAAGTGTACTTACAGTACCAATTAGAGGGTATATAAAGTGTACTTACAGTACCAATTAGAGGGTATATAAAGTGTACTTACAGTACCAATTAAAGGGTATATAAAGCGTACTTACAGTACCAATTAGAGGATATATAAAGTGTACTTACAGTGCCAATTAGAAGGTATATAAAGTGTACTTACAGTACCAATTAGAGGGTATATAAAGTGTACTTACAGTGCCAATTAGAGAGTATATAAAGTGTACTTACAGTACCAATTAGAGGATATATAAAGTGTACTTACAGTACCAATTAGAGGGTATATAAAGTGTACTTACAGTGCCAATTAGAGGGTATATAAAGTGTACTTACAGTACCAATTAGAGGATATATAAAGTGTACTTACAGTACCAATTAGAGGGTATATAAAGTGTACTTACAGTGCCAACTAGAGAGTATATAAAGTGTACTTACAGTACCAATTAGAGAGTATATAAAGTGTACTTACAGTACCAATTAGAGGGTATATAAAGTGTACTTACAGTGCCAATTAGAGGATATATAAAGTGTACTTACAGTACCAATTAGAGGGTATATAAAGTGTACTTACAGTACCAATTAGAGGGTATATAAAGTGTACTTACAGTGCCAACTAGAGGGTATATAAAGTGTACTTACAGTACCAATTAGAGGATATATAAAGTGTACTTACAGTACCAATTAGAGGATATATAAAGTGTACTTACAGTACCAATTAGAGGGTATATAAAGTGTACTTACAGTACCAATTAGAGGGTATATAAAGTGTACTTACAGTACCAATTAGAGAGTATATAAAGTGTACTTACAGTACCAATTAGAGGGTATATAAAGTGTACTTACAGTACCAATTAGAGGGTATATAAAGTGTACTTACAGTGCCAATTAGAGGGTATATAAAGTGTACTTACAGTACCAATTAGAGGGTATATAAAGTGTACTTACAGTGCCAACTAGATGGTATATAAAGTGTACTTACAGTACCAATTAGAGGATATATAGAGTGTACTTACAGTGCCAATTAGAGGGTATATAAAGTGTACTTACAGTGCCAATTAGAGGATATATAGAGTGTACTTACAGTGCCAACTAGAGGGTATATAAAGTGTACTTACAGTACCAATTAGAGGATATATAGAGTGTACTTACAGTGCCAATTAGAGGGTATATAAAGTGTACTTACAGTACCAATTAGAGGGTATATAAAGTGTACTTACAGTGCCAATTAGAGGGTATATAAAGTGTACTTACAGTGCCAATTAGAGGATATATAGAGTGTACTTACAGTACCAATTAGAGGGTATATAAAGTGTACTTACAGTGCCAATTAGAGAGTATATAAAGTGTACTTACAGTACCAATTAGAGGGTATATAAAGTGTACTTACAGTACCAATTGGAGAGTATATAAAGTGTACTTACAGTACCAATTAGAGGGTATATAAAGTGTACTTACAGTACCAATTAGAGGGTATATAAAGTGTACTTACAGTGCCAACTAGAGGGTATATAAAGTGTACTTACAGTACCAATTAGAGGATATATAAAGTGTACTTACAGTACCAATTAGAGAGTATATAAAGTGTACTTACAGTACCAATTAGAGAGTATATAAAGTGTACTTACAGTGCCAATTAGAGGGTATATAAAGTGTACTTACAGTACCAATTAGAGGGTATATAAAGTGTACTTACAGTACCAATTAGAGGGTATATAAAGTGTACTTACAGTACCAATTAGAGGGTATATAAAGTGTACTTACAGTGCCAATTAGAGGATATATAAAGTGTACTTACATTGCCAATTAGAGGATATATAAAGTGTACTTACAGTGCCAATTAGAGGGTATATAAAGTGTACTTACAGTGCCAATTAGAGGATATATAAAGTGTACTTACAGTGCCAATTAGAGGGTATATAAAGTGTACTTACAGTACCAATTAGAGGATATATAAAGTGTACTTACAGTGCCAATCAAAGGATATATAAAGCCAGCCCCCACACTGGCTCTAACGTCTGTGATGGGGAGAGTAAAGCCTGTGGGACGTCCCTTTAGCTTGGGATCATGTGATAGAGAGAGATGAGTCTTGGCCATGCAGATGGGCAGTCCACCAAAGCCCTGTACAATACATACAAACATATAGCTGTGAGTACAGCAGGTCGCAAGGATCAACTCATTGTCAGCCAAAGAAAAGTTTGTAAATGTAAGCAGACGACAAAAGGGGGAGACAACTTCTAGCATCTACTGACCTGTCTAGTGTATGAGTCTATTTTCTTCTGCGCTTCTTCGGAGAGCTCAATGCCATCAGCTCCATAAATCTCTTTCGCAATAGCTCGAATTTTTTCTTCTAAACTCAGCTACAACAGAACATTCGATGTTAATTTTATGACGGAAGTTAATTTTACTGTCAGAGCTAGTGCTTTTACCAACAACATGACCACTGCTATTATTGATACTAATGATATTGATACCGCTTCTACTACCATGACTACCACTACTACTACTACTACTACTACTACTACCACCACTACTACCACTACTACTACTGCTACTACCATCGCTACGATCTATCACTACTACTATCGTTACTACTAATAGAGAGTCTGCGGAAAATTCTGAATTGCGAGTACGTGAACGTAAAGGGGTGGCTACACAGACCGATGTTTCGCATCGGAAGGCCTTGCGATGGGCGTGTCCGATACTTCAGCACATCGTGGGGCCTGTTTGTGAGCATAACCAACATGTTAGTCTATGCCCAACGCCGAAGGCACATCGGCGTCCTCTGATTGGTTGAAACAAAATATTTTCATAGCTCATCAAGTTTAACCATTTACAACGCACTTCCGTTAGAATGTTTTGTCAACAACGAGCATCCACTTCAAACTCCGAAGGAATTTTTATGTTATAGAATTTGAATGGTGAATTCAGTCCAGTGAATTAATTTTACATGGCTCATAGAACAGTGGTAATTGATAATTTCAACATCACTGAGTATAATTATAATCAAAATTATTAACAAGTACAACAACAATAAAATTCATTATATCCTTTATTATAAATGATGAATCACAATATCTGGAAGATTTAATAATAAATAGAACCAAAAAAATTATTAAAAGAAATGTGTTCATGGTGAACAAAAACAGCCATACATCACAGTGAAATTGTTTTTCAATTATTGTGATTATTATACCAGGGAAACAAATAATTCGTTGTCGGAAATGAAACCGGCAAAAACCCTCACTTTAAGCCGTATGATTGGCTAGTTCAGTCGCAGCTCACCAATGTGCTCGAGTACATCGTCATGCCACTTCGGCCTGTATAGCCACCTGCACATAGCCACGAACCATCGTATAGGCACATCGGCACTAAAACATCGGTACAGAGTAGCCACGCCTTAAGGCAAGCACGAAGTGGGAAACCGATTACATTCTGGTAAAAGTGCATCAAGTAGCTTGTGATAATCTGGCCAAGCGAGCAAATTCCGCGACTGAAAAGTATTCCCGTTTTCACAGCGAATGCATTTCATACATTATTATAAATAACAATAAAATGTACAATAATTGTTATAGTAATAAATGCTAATAAAATAATAACTATTATTGTATTTTTGTTTTCAATAACAATACATCAGTAATAAAATGCAGATGCAACCCTGGTATTACTTTCAGTGCATGAGTGAGAGGACAGAGTTTGATCAAACTCCTTGGTGAGAGCAGTCATGAAAAAGAATTCAAATTGAGAAACGCTTTGAGGCAATATCTCAAAACGTAAAAGAGAGCGCTTCCCGCATAAAATACAGCCGTCCATCAACATTGGAAATTGGCGCGCTAAAGCTTATGTATATGACAGTTTTTATATGGGGCGAGACAAATAATCTCTGATAATCCCGTCATGCGGTACTACATGACTTTCTTCACGTACTCGTTGGTCTTTCCTATACTCACTACTAGTCACCACCAGCTACCACAACTACTACTACTGCAACTACTACTGCTGCAACTACTACTACTGCAACTACTGCTGCAACTACTACTACTACTGCTACCAATGCTACAACTACTACTATTCTCTACCACCACCACTACTACTACTGCCACTTCTACTGTAACTACAGGCACTAACCTCCAGTGAATAGAGGAACTTGAACTGACTGGGTTTATCTGTGGCCTCAATGACAGCCTGTGCAAGGTCGGCAGCACCTTTGCCTCCCTCAGCCCAGTGGTTACAGATGACAGCGTTGAATGCTCCTGCCTCCTTGGCCATCCTCTGCACAGTCTCCAACTCGTTCATGGTATCACAGCTATGAGACATACACAGCAGGTACTGAAGGCTCTATACAAGGTGTCACAGCTATGAGACATACACAGCAGGTACTGAAGGCTCTATACAAGGTATCACAGCTATGAGACACACACAGCAGGTACTGAGGACTCTATACAAGGTATCACAGCTATGAGACATACACAGCAGGTGCTGAGGACTCTATACAAGGTATCACAGCAGGTACTGAAGGCTCTATACAAGGTGTCACAGCTATGAGACATACACAGCAGGTACTGAGGACTCTATACAAGGTATCACAGCTATGAGACATACACAGCAGGTACTGAAGGCTCTATACAAGGTATCACAGCTATGAGACACACAGCAGGTACTGAGGGCTCGATAAAAGGTATCACAGCTATGAGACATACACAGCAGGTGCTGAGGACTCTATACAAGGTATCACAGCAGGTACTGAAGGCTCTATACAAGGTGTCACAGCTATGAGACATACACAGCAGGTACTGAGGACTCTATACAAGGTATCACAGCTATGAGACATACACAGCAGGTACTGAAGGCTCTATACATGGTATCACAGCTATGAGACACACACAGCAGGTACTGAGGGCTCTATACAAGGTATCACAGCTATGAGACATACACAGCAGGTACTGAAGGCTCTATACATGGTATCACAGCTATGAGACACACACAGCAGGTACTGAGGGCTCTATACAAGGTATCACAGCTATGAGACATACACAGCAGGTACTGAGGACTCTATACAAGGTATCACAGCTATGAGACACACACAGCAGGTACTGAGGGCTCTATACAAGGTATCACAGCTATGAGACATACGCAGCAGGTACTGAGGACTCTATACAAGGTATCACAGCTATGAGACACACACAGCAGGTACTGAGGACTCTATACAAGGTATCACAGCTATTAGACATACACAGCAGGTACTGAGGACTCTATACAAGGTATCACAGCTATGAGACATACACAGCAGGTACTGAGGGCTCTATACAAGGTATCACAGCTATGAGATAGACATACACAGCAGGTACTGAGTACTCTATACAAGGTATCACAGCTATGAGACATACGCAGCAGGTACTGAGGGCTCTATACAAGGTATCACAGCTATGAGACATACACAGCAGGTACTGAAGGCTCTATACAAGGTATCACAGCTATGAGACATACACAGCAGGTACTGAGGGCTCTATACAAGGTATCACAGCTATGAGACATACACAGCAGGTACTGAGGGCTCTATACAAGGTATCACAGCTATGAGATAGACATACACAGCAGGTACTGAGTACTCTATACAAGGTATCACAGCTATGAGACATACGCAGCAGGTAATGAGGGCTCTATACAAGGTATCACAGCTATGAGACATACACAGCAGGTACTGAAGGCTCTATACAAGGTATCACAGCTATGAGACATACACAGCAGGTACTGAGGGCTCTATACAAGGTATCACAGCTATGAGACATACACAGCAGGTACTGAGGACTCTATACAAGGTATCACAGCTATGAGACATACACAGCAGGTGCTGAAGGCTCTATACAAGGTATCACAGCTATGAGACATACACAGCAGGTACTGAGGACTCTATACAAGGTATCACAGCTATGAGACATACACAGCAGGTACTGAGGACTCTATACAAGGTATCACAGCTATGAGACATACACAGCAGGTACTGAGGACTCTATACAAGGTATCACAGCTATGAGACATACACAGCAGGTACTGAGGACTCTATACAAGGTATCACAGCTATTAGACATACACAGCAGGTACTGAGGACTCTATACAAGGTATCACAGCTATGAGACATACACAGCAGGTACTGAAGGCTCTATACAAGGTATCACAGCTATGAGACACACAGCAGGTACTGAGGGCTCTATACAAGGTATCACAGCTATGAGACACACACAGCAGGTACTGAGGGCTCTATACAAGGTATCACAGCTATGAGATAGACATACACAGCAGGTACTGAGGGCTCTATACAAGGTATCACAGCAGGTACTGAGGGCTCTATACAAGGTATCACAGCTATGAGACACACACAGCAGGTACTGAGGACTCTATACAAGGTATCACAGCTATGAGACATACACAGCAGGTACTGAGGACTCTATACAAGGTATCACAGCTATGAGATAGACATACACAGCAGGTACTGAAGGCTCTATACAAGGTATCACAGCTATGAGACACACAGCAGGTACTGAGGGCTCTATACAAGGTATCACAGCAGGTACTGAGGGCTCTATACAAGGTATCACAGCTATGAGACACACACAGCAGGTACTGAGTACTCTATACAAGGTATCACAGCTATGAGACATACACAGCAGGTACTGAGGGCTCTATACAAGGTATCACAGCTATGAGATAGACATACACAGCAGGTACTGAGTACTCTATACAAGGTATCACAGCTATGAGACATACGCAGCAGGTACTGAGGGCTCTATACAAGGTATCACAGCTATGAGACATACACAGCAGGTACTGAAGGCTCTATACAAGGTATCACAGCTATGAGACATACACAGCAGGTACTGAGGGCTCTATACAAGGTATCACAGCTATGAGACATACACAGCAGGTACTGAGGGCTCTATACAAGGTATCACAGCTATGAGATAGACATACACAGCAGGTACTGAGTACTCTATACAAGGTATCACAGCTATGAGACATACGCAGCAGGTACTGAGGGCTCTATACAAGGTATCACAGCTATGAGACATACACAGCAGGTACTGAAGGCTCTATACAAGGTATCACAGCTATGAGACATACACAGCAGGTACTGAGGGCTTTATACAAGGTATCACAGCTATGAGACATACACAGCAGGTACTGAGGACTCTATACAAGGTATCACAGCTATGAGACATACACAGCAGGTACTGAAGGCTCTATACAAGGTATCACAGCTATGAGACATACACAGCAGGTACTGAGGACTCTATACAAGGTATCACAGCTATGAGACATACACAGCAGGTACTGAGGACTCTATACAAGGTATCACAGCTATGAGACATACACAGCAGGTACTGAGGACTCTATACAAGGTATCACAGCTATGAGACATACACAGCAGGTACTGAGGACTCTATACAAGGTATCACAGCTATTAGACATACACAGCAGGTACTGAGGACTCTATACAAGGTATCACAGCTATGAGACATACACAGCAGGTACTGAGGGCTCTATACAAGGTATCACAGCTATGAGACATACACAGCAGGTACTGAGGACTCTATACAAGGTATCACAGCTATGAGACATACACAGCAGGTACTGAGGACTCTACACTATCTCTAAACGACCAGAGATGTGGCACTCACCCACAAATACTAACAAAAAGTGCACCTACTTACCTAAACCTATTAACAGCTACCACAACAGGCACACCAAATACATTAGCATTCTCTATTTGCTTGGCTAAGTTACTGCACCCCTTCTCCACCAGTTCAATGTTCTACAATGTAATACAATAATATTACATGAACAACCCAACAATGTCATTGCACAATCCAGCTGATAATGAAAAGCTTGCTAACCTCTTCGGAGTAAGCTGACGGGATGGGGGCGCCTGCTGTCACTGAAGGACCTCCCCCATGCATTTTCAAAGCTCGGATAGTAGCTACTAGGACAACTGCATTAGGGATCAATCCAGAGTACCTGCACTTGATGTCAAAAAATTTCTCCATTCCAATGTCAGCGCCAAAACCTGCCTCTGTCACTAAATTGAATGAAAAGAACCACTTGATCGTTAGGGGGAGATAATTACATCCAAAGGCAATTATCAGGGGGAGATAACTACATCCAAAATCGATCATTAGGAGAAATAACTACATCCACAGACGATCATCAGGGGAGATAATTACGCGAATGAGTTTATGAGCCACTACATTAGGCTATAAGACAGAAGTCTAGTGATGCTTACCCACAAAGCCATCCTCTCCCACGAGCTTTAGAGCAATTTTATCAGCTATAATAGACGAGTTTCCATGGGCAATGTTAGCAAAAGGTCCAGCATGTACAAATACAGGTTGTCCTTGCAAAGTCTGCATCAGATTGGGTTTGATTGCCTCTTTCATAAGCACTGTCAAGGCACCTGTCACACCCTGTCATATATCCACAACAGATGTCATCTGCTGACGCAACCAAACAGAGACTGCTTTCTTCAACAGAGACAATATCAATGGCTTACCAGGTCGTCAGCGCTGACTGGATTGCCGTCCATGTCGGAAGCAACAACCATCTTGCTCAGCCTCTCTCTCATGTCTGCAAGACTGGTAGTCAGGGCTAACACTGCCATTATCTCACTGGCCACTGTGATGTCAAACTGTGTCTGTAAGTGAAGGTGACAACACGGACTATTATTTAGTTTGTCCACGTCTCTCTAACCAGCTCGCCTTAGTCTATCTAACATGCTCGCCCTAGTCTCTAACAAGCTTGCCCTAGTCTATCTAACATGCTCGCCCTAGTCTCTCTAACCAGCTCGCCCTAGTCACTCTAACCCGCTCCCCTAGTCTATCTAACATGCTCGCCCTAGTCTCTCTAACAAGCTTGCCCTAGTCTATCTAACATGCTTGCCCTCATACAACGCAAACATTCCAATTTATGTTTTCAAAAATTTTAATTTTCCCAAAAAACAAACACCAACAACCAGCTTATGAAGCTGATACGATTTTCAATCAAATCCAATTCATTTTTTACGTTTCAAAAGGCTAAAAAAAGAGATGCTGTTGGTATAGTTGGTAAAAGAAAGAGTTACTGTCAAAATTACATCACTGGGTTATTTGTGTAAAACATCTGAATATGAATTACTTGAAATTTGATTGGAACAGAAAAAGGTAACTTAGAATACAATAAAATATCAACTTCCCAATTTTCTTTTCATAATGAAACCAACTAATAGCAGTTTAATAGCAACGACGCAGTTTTTAGCGTCCAGATATGAAGACTACTTTAAAATAAAAACTGCATCATGATTTAATGCTTTGCTCAAATTTCAAAACATTCTGAACCAACAAGTGAGAAAACATGGAGTAAGACTTGCCCCACCACAGACTCGACTCACCTCACGAGTTCGCCCTTGCTCCGCTGGACCCTGACCAATCGTTATCTTCCTAAGGAACCTGTCGTTGGTGTCCATTACTCTCTGCCAAGTTATAGTCGATTTGTCAATATTTAGCCTTGCAAACTTAGCCTTCTGTTCTGGAGTGAGCAGTTCAGGGTCGGTCTCCTCAATGCCTAACCTCTACAGAAGTATACCAAATATACAAACTTGCAGGTGCTCTTCAATCTTAAATTCACCGACTTGGTTAATAGAGAGTTCGCCCATGCATACCTTCAGCCTCCTCAGTTGTATTGCACTGAACTTTCTGACTCCTTTAACAGACGGCACCAATCGGTTGAAGAGAGCAGCGTCGGACTGCGTTGACTCGTGAAACATTCGAGCGTCTAGTTGGGCAGCAAGTAGATTGTTGGCAGCAGTGATGGCGTGTAAGTCTCCAGTGAGGTGAAGGTTGAACTCATCCATAGGGATTACTTGGGAGTAACCACCCCCTGCAGCACCTCCTACATAACAACACACAGCTCATCAGGCGCTTTCATCTAAGTGAACACGAAGGCACGATCGTGATGAATGGACGAGTTTCTCTTGTTTCGGCGAATACAAAATAGCATTTCTTCACCGTGTGGCTTCGCAAAAAAATTAACACTAAGAAGTCTGCAAGAACAATACCGGTTTGCAAAATTGAGAATTGTCTTTTCTATATTTATGCATTGCGATTAAAAACAGCCGTTTTACGGCAATCAATATTTTCATTTTGGATGCAGCAACAAAAACAACAAGCCTTCATCATGCAATTAATGATCGTTGATGCAAGGACATAATAATTATAATAATTTATTATATCGAAAGTCTGCAATTGTTTATTTGTTTGCATTGTTTTAGTAAAAATAATTAATAATTATTATTACAATAAGAATAAAAACATTATTTTATTATAACCAAATTCCCGTTCTCTAGCCTGCACGACAATAACTGTTGTAAGAGAAGACAACTCGATGAATTTACTTTCTTTGCTACGACTTGTTCTGGCAGATTTGCGTACATCCAGCTTTGAAAACAGTTGAAAATTGGCCGCATTCTTCGAGTACACTTATCGGAAAGCGCCTATTGTATAACATTTTGTGAGCAGGAAACAATTTTTTCAGTAATAAATAACAATTCAAACTGTCAGATGAAAATGAAATATTCTCGCGAAATCGAAAACTGATTTGCAGTGAGGTTAAAATGCAGCTTACTCAGGTTCTACGCACATCGAACTTGTTGTTTCATCTTATGGGAAGGAATAAATGACAAAACAATGCCAGTAGATCAAGTGCAACTTTCACCAATTTTAGTTGCGGTAAACCAATGGAAAGCTTTAACAATAGGCACAATAGGGAATGTATGAGCGGATGAAGACAGCCTGTTACAAATAGCACAAAACGCCAAAAATAACTACATTCCTACCTTTTATGCCAAAGGTAGGCCCCTGTGATGGCTGCCGCACACAAGCAAACACACTACGGTCGGTCTGTGTCCCTAGAGCCTGCACAAGTCCAATAGTTGTGGTGGATTTGCCCTCTCCTAGAGGTGTGGGTGTGATTCTGTAAGGCACCAAATGGACTAAACCATGTCTTATGATAATCTAAAGCTGCCTTGTGACTTATAGAAAATAATTTGAAAGCTCATTGCCCACACTGGCAAGAAACACTCAGGCAGTTTACCACCAGAAGCGTGTTTCTGCAATTAAACTGAACTACTGCTAAAAAAAATTAAGACTTCCTACCCGGTAACGACGACATATCGGCCATTTTGTCTTTCGGACATGCGCTGTAAAGTATTCAGCATCACCTTTGCCTTCTTCCTGCCATATAGTTCTACCTCAGTGGGGAGTAGTCCAATCTCCTCAGCCAGTAATGATATGTCCTTGGGAGTTTGTGCTTTGGCTACTTCGATGTCGCTGTAAGAATTGAAAATTTATCACAAAACGTGAAATATTACACAGGAAAACAATATATAAAAAATATATACTTCGAGTCATTAAAATTGGTTTTTGAAAATTGCATATCTGAAAATTTTACACTTGTTAGAGATTAATGATAACTAAACAAGGAGTTGCTACCTACTTTAAATTGAGGTGATAACTCCCAATTCTACAGCTTTTAATCTCACAAGGCAAGTCATTTGCCAAGAACAACAATTAGTAGAAAACAAAGAATGCCAACCAATGATGACAACTAACCTGGGGACTGGAGTCTTCAATTCCAGGGGTAGAACACTCACATTCCATTTCGTCTATATCACAATAAAGCATGAGAAGCTAAATAGATAGTAAGTTCTAGACCAGCTCAGGTAACAACGGTATAATACAGTAATACAGCGGACAGGTTGTGAACACAGAGTCTCAGAGAACCAGAAAATGGATAAACGGCACAAAACAAGCAACAGCTACAGAGTTCACTCTAACTATGAAACGCCGTTAGTCTATACATCAACTAGATATTATTTCAATGATAGGGCTTTTGGAGATGAAATATTACCAAGACTGTGGATGACAAACAGATGTCAAGGTAAAATAGTTCCACCATCCTTGCAATCACGACAACAGGCCTTCTATATGACACAAAATGCAATTAAAATTAATAATATTAAACTCATCTCTGAGCTTGCTTGGTAGCAAAAATGAATTATTCTAAATTGTTCATTTCTTGATGGAAAAAGCCGTAAGTTATAAATTTTGTTTAAACGCCGTTGAAACAAACATTAGGCTGGTTTCCACCACGTGAAAAAAGCTTCTGCTTACCAGCAGTTACAGCTGCACATGCAGCATAGAGTTCAACCCTGCCACTAACATCTATCATTAGCCAGAGAGAGCGGACAACTCCATACACCTTGAGTGTGTAGACAACTACAGTACTACTATGACTTACATTAATCTACACTATTCTACAAAAATCAACTAAAGCTCATGAAACATTATATAAACTTGCAGCTGATCAAATAAAGATGGTTGTGATCCGTGAAAGATGTTTGCAGAAAAAGTCGCGTAGACGGTTAAGATGGACTAACAAAGTCTTTTACATGAGACAATCACTAGATTCCTCTGCGTCAAAATTTGAAGGGTTTCTTGATCGTTCAAACTTTCGAAGAATGTACGTCCATGAAATGTTCGAAGTTTTCAAAACTTTGAACTTTTCACTGCGCCGATCCCAAGGGTGGAATTTTCAACTCTTCGAAGATTCAAAACTACAAACCTTTAACGGTAGGATCATGGAAGTTGAAAACTTGGTAGTTTTCGTGATAATAAACCATCAACATTAGTAAGACTCGTCGGAAATAAATTAATACCTATGTTAAACTTGAATTTCCTTCATGAAAATAATCTTGAAAAAAATTATAAGGCCCTCATCATCTTGTCAATAAATATGAAAAAAATAATCAATGGCGCTGTAGTAATGATAACTATTATCTATTTATATTGACAGCTATCCACAACCTGTAAGGTTCATTTAGCTATGATAAGCCATACACACTGGTTGATAGTCGTAAAAAAAACCATCTCCTGGGTTAGTAATTAATTTTAGACCACATGATTTGGAATGTAAACAATCTGGTGGCAACACACACTTGTGAAAACAATATTTTTCTCTTATTGGTATCGTTTTGATAGAAACTGCTAATCACTCGTGCAACAATACCATGACAAGTGAGCCGCCAAATCACTGATACGGCTCTTTGCATAGTTATCCTGCCTTAAGTGTAGACAACTCTGTGTAAGTCATTCAAAAATTTGTGTATTGAAAATACAGCAAATCAAAACTTCAAAGTGTTCAACAATCTGTTGTTCAATACTCCTTCACAACTCCGACGGATAGAAACTTACACTGGCTTTCCATGATGTGCATTGATAAATGCGCATCATGCGAAGTCCGGGAGTTGTCTGTTCTCTAATTTGCATTTTCATGAACCGATTTGGAATGCGCATTGAGGCTAATAATAGAAGATAAATAAATGGTATAGCTAAAATTGCTAAAAATCTGAAATAATTTCAGTTTGGGGGTATTTGTATTCCCCATAGAATAAAATGATCGGATGTATGAAATACAACACCCCTTTATGTGAGTTATTTCAGTAGTGAAATTCAAAGTGACAGCATGGACAACCAAAAATAATTATTATAATAATAATTATATTATTTATTATAATAATTATAATTATTATTTATTATTATACCAATATTTATACAATACTGTACAGTGAACTTGTAGTTATACTTATAATAGCTATACAATATATATATATTATATATATATGTATATAATAATTATTATATATTAATATTTATTTATAAATAAATAATTATCATTATGTTATAAATATATATATTATTATATAATATATAGGAGTGGAAATGATAAATTAAAGATAATATATATATAAAAAATTGTAGTAAGTTGCATGAATGGTACAACAACAAGCGTAAATGAATGAAGAAAGTAGTCCTCGACTTTATTCCCTCCTAATATAAAGATTGAGCATGCGCATCATGCGCATTAACCTTTTCTATGCTGCGAATGCAGGGTGAATGCGATGCCAAACTTCGCATTGATATCAATGCGCATGGACCTTTTTCCATAATGCGCATGCATCATATAATGCGCATCATGCGCCTCATGGAAAGCCAGTGTTAGTAAATAGTGGAAGTTGCTCTTCTTGAAAGCCATGTTCAACCAAGCAATCGTTACACTGCGGTGACTACAGTTCAATCTCACCCACCATAGATGAAGTTTCATGAAGTTAATAGCTGCAAACTATATCAAGGCAACCATTTTCAAGATCAATAAAATATCATGAAATAATCAAAAGATAATATTCACTATGATGCAAAAAAAGCACAGCGGTAAGGTGTGCCATTACCAGTTTTGTACTGAGAGGAAAAAATGAAGTATCATACTCCATATGTTGATACTTGTAGACAAAACATTAGATCACACAGATAATTTGACAACCAGATTCACAGAGAGTCTTCTGATAGAAAAGACAAGCTATTGCATTCATCTAGTAATGCAGCTGATGAGAAGCAACATAGGTTCTTTACTCGCTATGCCAACATGGCAGGCATTTCAAAATACTTCTTGTATCGGCAGATAGTTGAAAGGCGCTTTCCAAACTAGTTGAAACTAGTTTTTTGATGCTATCAGCAATTAAAAAAACATCATCTGCTTCCAAAAGTTGAGAAAAAACTAAAACTTCGGTCAACCAAACCTGCTTGTAAAATTTTTGCCACAGCAACATACAACAATCTTACTTTTGAAGGCTTCCCCTCCGAGAGCGAGACCTTCTGAAGACCTTCTTGCACAGACATTTTCACTGTTCCTGCACTTACAACTCACTACTAGCTAGCCTACTACTGTATGTACCGGTGAGTGGTCCAATGTGCACAGCACTGGCGATCCCTGCACAGCTGACAGTCACGCTTCAGTGCACTGGGAGGCGGTCGTTTACTTTAGATGGGCGGCCAGAGATAAGTGATGTTTTATCTATGCATATGTGTATGTCTATGGATGTGTGTCTATGAAATGACACCGATAATGAGACTATAACAAAACCAATCTAACTATCTCCCAGGATTAGCATAGAGCTGGAATATTTCCTTCTTTCATCAAATTACCACCACAAGTTCTCTCGGAAAATACAAGGATTGAAAAACGCAATTGTTTGGCGCCTACACTCCAAGGTATGTTCTAAACCTTGTATTCTGTTTACTTCACTAAATATGTAATTTTATAATCGGTCTGCAGAGAGCTGCATTTGACAAAATCAAACCAGCCAGTGAATCAAACATCATACGAAAAGCTGTGTATTGCGTTGTGTAGATGGCATTGGGAGTTGTCTATTCATTAGGAAGACAACCCTCGAGTATAATGTTGATGGTAGAAGAAACCTGCTATTATAATGCAACAATTTCTCCGAGACCCAATGAACAACATAATTTTAAAGTGCAGCACCTGACGAGCGCGTTTTGTACATTATAACTGGTCATCAGAGATTACAAGACAATGATCTCACCCAGAGCTGTAAAAGGTAGATATTTTGCAGCAGAAAACAATGTGCATAAACCAAAAAAACCAACTTTTATAAGTTACTTATATGGTTTTGGTGAGATTCCAAACTAGTTTTTGAGTACTAGTGACAGATTAACCTGTAATATCACACAAAAAGATATACAGGTCTCAATTATACACATGAGAGAGTCTTGATCATAAGGTGCCCAGCATATCCCAGCTCCTGCTTGAAACATGAAAGATTGTTCATTCACAAATCTCTCGAGGACATGAAAGAGCCAACCATCAAACATACAAAACTAAAACAACTTTTTAACCAATGGGGACTGCTACGGTCTGTCTCAAATGTCACTTGGTCCCAGAAACAGCAAGCAAACACGGCAGCACTATTAATATATATAAAAATTTCATTTCGTTTTACTGAAATAAACAGTAATATTTGATAACAAACCAGATTGGTAAATTATTTAAACTAAAGTTAAATTTTTCATCTCAAAATGTCGATACCAAAAATTAGTTTCAGGGAAAAAAATTATACTTTCACAGCCCTAGAAATCCGAACCAACTTTATAATACTTTTATTGTAATCAGCTATCTGTTATAATTATGGCTTCGATAATTATTTTTACTAAGTTGTCTGCTTTGAGGAGACAACTCCACTAGTTAAGTCATTTGTCATGGAAATCTAGCGACTCCTGGCGTAAGTATTGTTATGAGCGCAGACCCCATTAGCAACAGCCAGCAATATGCAAGAGCACAACAAAACTACTTGCAACTAAAAATAATTCTCGTTCATAAATCAACAGGTCGCGTATCGAGCAAAACGGTAGTTTCTAACATCACATCATAATTCAATAAAAATCTATAGGTTACAGGACGAATTACAGAGAAAATATCTCCCAATTTACAATGTATTAAAAAAAATAATAAAAATGGTATAGCTATAACCTAGTATAGTTAGTAAAGCCGACCTGTATTTCACCCAACTACAAGACATTTACTATCAGACATCACATTTTAGAGGATGTAAAGTCAGTCTATCAGAATGAGTAAAATAAACTGAATTTTTATAATTTATTTAATGTTCAGTTTCATTCGCAGCCTATGAACAATATAAAAAAAACTTTGATCATTTTTCTTCATTCAACCAGCTATTTTTTTGCAGAATCTTCACTTCCAAACAAAATAATTATTTATTAAATCTATAGATTATTTGTATTGCGTGTTGCACAGCGAATATAGGATGTGAATAGTCTTATTATTAGACTTCCTTCACAAGGTAATTGAAACCTAAACAACGCAAATATTTCTATTACTTGTATAATATCACCGCTGTTACAATACAAAAGAATTTACTCAGAGTTGTCTTCCCAGAAAAGAGAGCAGACAACTCCCAGTTAGTTGGTATTACATCAGCTAGGTGGACTCTGGTGTATTCACATATCAGCAGTTGGTTTAGAAGAGACCACAAGAACACGAGACCAGGGATAGTTAGTGGGGTTAATGGCACAGTGTGTGACATCTCAGGGTGGTACAAAAACGGTCCGTACCCACCCCATGTCTGTAATTTACACACAGGCTACTCACCAAAGTCTCATAGGTTTGTTTGGCTACTTTGAATGTGTTCCTCAGCAACATGGCTACTGTCATAGGTCCAACACCACCGGGTACTGGAGTTATCGCTCCTGCAATCTTAGACACGCTAGCGAAGTGTGCGTCTCCAACTAAACGCCTACCAGTACTCTTTGTAGCGTCTGAAAACAGATAGACTCAGTTCAGCAAAGGTGAAAGAAACTTTAGATGCGAAAGAAGTGCTGAAAATGGACACACAAAACTGAAGCGAAAGGATTGACTGAATGTACGATCAGATGATAAACCAGATTAAAACAATAATAATAAAACTGGCGCAATAAGCTTCTCCCTTGAATAACTGCACTCCTGTACTGAACGGTTTTGGAGTATCACCATAGGTACAAATGAGACCGTGTGTACACACAACATGTACATACAATCAATACAAATGTATGCACAAATGCAACAACAATACCCAAATTACATATCTTTCTATTACAAAACAAATGATGGCGTAAAATAATGATGAAACAAACAAAGAGATGGACTGTTATTGAACAAAAAGTGACAAGTGAAATGTGCGCTACAGTTAGTAACAAAGAAAGCAGCGAAGGTAATTAATTTTTCATTCAATAAGTTCCAGAAGAATGCAACAAATTCTATAATTATTATAATAATAATAATAATTAATAATAATAATAAAATAAGTTATTATTATTATAATTATTAACTAATATCTAAAATTAAATTTATTATATTAATAACAACAATGATAATAATTGGCTATTCAATCAGCAAGCAAATATAAATTATTAGTTGTAATAATAATAATAATTGTTAATAATAAAATAATCAACAAAAAATTAAAACAACAACAACAACAATACATACATTATTATTGAATGAATCAGCCAAAAAAGGTGATAGATAGATAGCTAAAACCCACCACCTATAGACACAGCCGTGCCCACCACAGGATGGATGCCAAAGGTACACTCACTCACAGACAAGAGTACTTAACTAGCCAACGTGTAGGAACTGAACTTTTCAGCTGGTAGTTGCTGAGAGTAATAAAACAACTATTTTCATGCCCACAGCCAAGGAACAAACTCTACCGGAAAAAAACTTTCAAAGTTGAAAATTACTTTCAACTGCGCAATCACAAGCCAGTTCTTTATTTTTCAAATGAAAATACTAGGAAGGAACTAGTAAGTCTTCACACAATGCAAATACAGGCAAATGTGTGCACAGTAAAACTAGCCAGCAGTATCGACACTAAAAGTGCCTCGAATTTTTGCTCAGCTTAAAACATGAGAAAACTTGTATCCCCATTCATAATATTAGCATTGTAATTTTTCTTTCTGTAGGAGTTTATTTACTCCTTGCTGAATCATTACCGCATGGGCTCGCACGCAGCTGGTAAATACTGCCGAGTTTGGCGGGATAATTTACACAAAGCATTGCTTCAGCTTACTAAAAGCTTCTTTATAACCGTTTGACAACTAATTGTCAGGACGAAGTTCTCAGTGCGGTCAATTTTATAGACCTGGGGGGGTAGAGAATTATTGTTATATTAAATACTTGAAAAGTACAACAGTGCGGTAGAAGAACCAGGTGCCAGCCAGACAAAGTGACATGTCTGGTTTTGGTGGGTAACTTATGGCGAAATAAACTGTCTTACATTGATGGATCGCTCACCCATGTGTCACAAGGTGTGCGCATGGAGGGACACAAGGCTGTAGCAATAGTAGAAAGCGCTGAAGAGCAAATAAATTTCTATAGACCGGCCAATACAATACGTGATCTACGCTAATGCCAACATGAAATCATTCTGCCATTCCAACTGTTTGTGATTGCAATCCCAAGTATTGCACGAGTCTTCTCTCTTACATGTCATTGTAATAAACATAGGCAAGGGAAGATAATAAAAGATGCATTGTTCAATATTAAGACTTGTACGTACTTTCCCATAACAAGAGGACAACTCCATATTAAACTTGGAACAAGAAAACAATGTTTTCAACAAGAGACTGAATGTGAAAACTATCAAGTGAGTGACACTGGCATACAACCAGTGGAGTCTTCTTACAATGCAATCAGCACTGCCGGCCATGAATATCAGCTCATAAGGCCCGTGTACATCTACAGATTTGTCTTAATACCGAATGTACATATAGCGATTACTAAGCGATTTCCTTAGCAATTGCGTGATTTTGCAACTTCTGTTTCCTACAAAATCGCCAAGCAATCGCTAGCATTTTATTTGAGGTTATTGCCAGGTTTAGATCGAGATCAAAAAATCGCTAGTGGATTCCTTGATCAGCCAATAACAACATAAAAAAACTTTATCCTCGTTTCCAATAATATCTCGTCATAATCATCGCTCCGATCTATCAACGGTCCTATAATAAATTGAAGGCTATGCTCTGTCACAGCGAGTTTGACCGGAATCGCTGAAGAATGGGTAGTAGTGAAAAATTGCGCAATTTGGGGGAGGGACTTCCCAATTGCTAAACAAAATCGCTAGCACGATCGCTATATGTACATGAAGTATTAAGATAGCGTGATTTTGCAGTCTCTGTTTTAGATAAATCGCTACAATCGGTAGCATGTTGTTTGAGGTAATTGGCAGGTTTCGATTCACATCTATCATTCGACCAATTATATCACTGCTCGCGGTTTTCATGTTCCCATTGAAAATATTTTTCAAGCCCAATTAATTTATGTAAAAAAGAATTGTTAATAAGCCTCCCGTCTTTGTTGTTTGAAAATGGCTAACTATGACATCAAATACAGCGAGTTTAACCAATATTACATGAGAATGGTAAGTAGAGATAAAAATCGGGGAACCATTCTGTCATCATTTCTGATCGGTACGGAAAAATTGATAGCTAATCGATAGATGTACAGGTAGCTTTAATGTTCATGAGGAGACACTGAAATAAAAAAGTACAGGGAGGACATAACTCCAAACCGCAATTGCACAAAATTTGCATGAATTTTCTTGATTACAATGGAGTACAGCAGTGGATGCTTTCTCACAAGGAATGAAGAACTTTTACTAAGATGCGTTTAATGCTAAATAATACACGTGCATACAGCAAGCTAGCAAGTGTACACAGTGTATGATACACAGTGTATGATACACAGTGTATGATAGACAGTGTATGATACACAGTGTATGATAGACAGTGTATGATACACTGTGTATCATACACTGTGTATGACACGCAGTCATGACTACCGCAAGCAACAGGTTCAGAATGTCTCCCGTTTTTGGACACAAGCCAAAGTGACAGGTATGTTACAAAGTCGGTAAATGTAGCACAAACGAGCTATTGCTCGAAAATACTGAAATTGTCTCCACATTATTGTGAAGACGACTCCAAACAAACAATAACATTGTAAAGGGCTCAAGCATACAGAGACATCCAACGAGGATCTTACTAGCAAACTCTGCTCTGGCTTGCTGTTATGCAAGAACATATAGCTGCTCAAGATATCAACAAGTATGATAATTCCCTGGTGAGTAACGCTGATTGGTTGATTGGTTGGTACACGCAACAGAGAGCAAATTATCAATATAATTACTAATAAATAGGTCATTCGTTGCAGTAAGCATTAGCAATAGCTACCATACTACCACAATGGCTGTAATATATTGTGGCTATTCTACAATAATAGTAATTACAATAATACATATTAAATTGTTTATGACAAGGTGTGACATTAGAATGTTAATAAAACAGGAAGTTGGACAAAGATATTTTTTATTAATTATCGTTCATCCAATACATATTATAAACCTGTAGAGTTGTCTACTCTATCTAAGTAAATGACACTGACACTAACTGCTGGCCATGTGCACAGTGTGACTTCACAACATGGCGGCAAGTGGTTTTGTTGATGGGCAAACTGCTGTTCCACAATTTCTTGTTTCCAGTGTGTTCGAGCCTTAAAGCCCTGGTCACACGAGACTGATAAACGAAACTATAACGAAACTATTTTAGAAAATCGCCGAGGTGCGACGATAATAGTTTCGTTGTACTGGTCACACGAGAACTATAATTAGTTCGTTACGCCTAGCGATCACTAGTTTCATCCAATGACAGAGGATTGTGTTTTGTGCGCGGGCCTACTCATACTTTACTGCGTGATGTAAAAGCATGGAAGAATTATTATTATTTTTGATGTTTGGAATAGATTATTTTAATAAATAGCTAAGTTTGACCAGCCAGTACTATTCCAATTGTTTGATTATATTTTATTATTATTATCTTTCATTTATTTAAAACTCATTATGAATATAATATAATAAATAATTATTTATTCAAAAAACAAATGTGTTACTACTATGGAAACCATGCGTTCGTTGTGAATGACCCTGACATTGGAGACCAGCCAATAACGGAACATAGAAAATAAACCTATTAATGAGCTTATCTGGTCGAATGGTCCAATCACATGCAAGCATCGCAACCGAAGATTTTCCCAAACCTAGCATTGCTTGATCACGACGAAACTGAATTATTCGCTCGGTTTGCTGAGCAACGAATTCGCTGGGCTGAAAAAAATAGTTTCGTTATAGTTTCGTCAGAAATTCGGTCTCGTGTGACCAGGGCATAAAGGGCTTGGCAAAACGCAATTTGCGTGTAGGTTTGTTCTCTCATCAAGCATTGTAAAACTATTGAGAAAACTCAATTGCGGCAACGAAAGTGCAATGGGATTAAAGAAATCTATGGAGGTCTATGACAACGCTGTCGACAGAAGGGCTATTTGCGAGCGGCAGTTCCATTATGATATTACGTAGTATGTTCCAACAAGTAACCTTTACCAGTTTTATTCAGTTTTTAGTTCAAAATTGGCTTTTCAAAATCTTAATTATTATTATTTAGTGCTTCTTAAGTTTTTCTTAGAAAGATAGCCGGTATTTCAGAATTATTTAGTATCGTTGTTGTGAAAAAAAAATCGACATTCGGCAATGTTTGATTCATCTCATATTATTTTAAAATTATACTAATGTTATTGTTTAATTAATTTTTCACTTGAAAATTATTATTTTGATGAAAATCTTCCATTAATTTTTTTGATTTTGATCACAAACACTGTCATGCGAAGGCCATTGTGTACATAACAGCGAGCTCAACAATGTTGAAAAAAATTGCTGACTTGAGAAAAACGGCTCCAGAAAATTTAAAATTTGTTGAAATCCCATTTTTTGCAATCAAAAAAGTCTCTGCACAATGCCAATATTTAAGAGGCCCTACTTCTATGCAAGCAAGCCAAAATTTTGTAAACTCGCTTTATAGCTCTATATAACTTGTTGCATCTTTGGGAAGAAATTGCGTCTTGATGAGTGCTGACTGTGTCTATAGGCATCATCTTACTGGTGAGAGAGCAACTCCAGATAATTCTTTTGAACACATTTCAACCTCAAGAAGTTTAAACTAAATCAAATCCTCCCAAATTAGGTGTCCTAGCCCTTTAATGGTTAGTGAACGCATGCAGTAAGCCATTCTCTGTGTATCAAGTACTAAAGAAAGGCTCTATACAAGGTAGCTATACATACACATGTACCTGGTACCACAGGCTGTACACACAAGTACTACAGGCTATACTATCCCCGCCCCTCTCATAATTACCTGGTATAGGGTTGATTCCACAGTCTATTACTACTGCGCCGGGTTTGATGTAGTCTCCAGTTATCATTTCTGCTTGTCCAACAGCTATTACTATTATATCAGCTTGTACACACTACAGTATATATATATATACTTGCACACACTACAGTATATATATATACTGTAGTGTGTACAAGTATATATATACTTGTACACACTACAGTATATATATATATATACTTGTACACACTACAGTATATATATATATATACTTGTACACACTACAGTATATATATATACTTGTACACACTACAGTATATATATATACTTGTACACACTACAGTATATATATATATATATATACACTGCAGTGTGTACAAGTATATATATACACTGCAGTGTGTACAAGTATATATATACTTGTACACACTACAGTATATATATATACTTGTACACACTACAGTATATATATATATATATATACACTGCAGTGTGTACAAGTATATATATACACTGCAGTGTGTACAAGTATATATATACTTGTACACACTACAGTATATATATATACTTGTACACACTACAGTATATATATATATATACTTGTACACACTACAGTATATATATATACTTGTACACACTACAGTATATATATATACTTGTACACACTACAGTATATATATATACTTGTACACACTACAGTATATATATATATATATATATATACACTGCAGTGTGTACAAGTATATATATACACTGCAGTGTGTACAAGTATATATATACTTGTACACACTACAGTATATATATATACTTGTACACACTACAGTATATATATATATACTTGTACACACTACAGTATATATATATATACTTGTACACACTACAGTATATATATATACTTGTACACACTACAGTATATATATATACTTGTACACACTACAGTATATATATATATACTTGTACACACTGCAGTATATATATATATACTTGTACACAACATACAACCACATAACTACTACAGATACTCACAATGTCCTTGAGATCTCTAGTCTTGCTGTGGCAGACAGTGACGGTGGCATCGTTCCACTTGAGTAGGTCCGCCATCGGTGAACCAACGCATCTGCTTCGACCGAGCACAACAGCCCTTGAACCACGAATCTCAACTCCTGCATCAACCGAGTTAACTACATTAGGAGTTTTCCTCTCGCTTGTAAGTAGACGACTCCACACAATTATTACAGCAGATCACTCAACATCACCAAACGCACAAAGAGTTTGGCAGTAATTAAATATTCACAGCCGAGTTATAATAGTGAAGAGACAGCGGGTTGGGTGAAAGTAATGAATGAAACATAAACCACCATTTATTTCAGACCTGTGATGTCATTTCCACTTGCTTCACTAAATTTCTTGTCACATTAGCTGCAAAAACTTTCGTTCCCAAACAAACATTAGATAATGCGCAGCGATTTAGAGGTTCCAGCAGAGAGAGAGAGAGCAGGTATTTACGTTTAAATTTTTTCAAGAACAACGAAATGAAGCTAAAAAAATGAAAAACCACCAAGATATCCCGTTTTGATCACCTGCTCAGCAAATACAGACAAGACACCTTTATTTCATTGGCTCATCATGGCGGACTAGAAATTTTTCTATTTCATATTATATTTTATCAATCCTTATACAGTGACCAGGTATTAGATGATACACTAGAGCATATTACCACTTCTGTAGATGGGGTCAACTGGAATGTGGTTGAGCAAGGTTAGCGAGCGTGGCTAAAACAAATTTAAATTTTCCGATCGACAAAAGGTTGTTCCCCACGGATATTGTAGGATTCACAATAAATAATCAGCCCATGTTCAGGTTGACAGCAAATGATTCCACCATCACTAATTTGTAAAATAAATTTCATATTACAGCGCTGAATCTCCGCAGATCAATATTACAAACCAAGTTTTAGAAAAAATCTATTGCTGCGAGTCATTGAAGTTAATTTTGCTGTAAAAAGCGCATCTAGTTTTAATAAGCAAATCTGAAGCTAATTAAAGAGATAATAAAGAAACCATTTCCACCTAACATACAATACTGTCTGAACACATTGGAGTTGCGATACTTCTCAGAGCAGCCAATCACTACAATAGATACTACCAAGAGTAGACAACACTGTAATATCTACATGACCAACTAAATACCTGATTTACGAATCAACTCCAGACAGCCGCTGGGTGTGCAAGAAGGAAAACATCTGTCAACATCCCCCTGAGACAGCATTCCAGCATTTACTACAGTGAGTCCATCGACATCTTTTTCACAGCACACAGAGTTAGTTACCTAGGCAACAAACAAACGATGCATTTGTTACATAATTCACTGACTTTGAATGATACATCAAGAGACAAATAACTGACAGGATATACACAGCAGCCAGTAGTTGTCACTGTCTATTCACTGCAACTGAAGTAAAGACAACTCCCAATTTGTCTAATTAGTAATTCACTACTAAAGGCTAGCTATGAGTGATAAGTGATAATTAATTACCAAGTGTTCATCCACATCACAATCTGTATCCAATGGAAGTTGTACTATAATTCCGTGGACTGTGGGGTCGTCATTTAGAGCTTTCACCTTCTCTACAATCTACCAGTGCCACACAGTAATTCACACACTAAGTACAACATTAGGCATGCTTGACAAAAAACAAACATTTTTTTCTGTGTACATTGATGAAGGGAAAGTAATAATGCGCTCTTTTGCAAAACGATCGAAATAAATCATAGGAAACATGTCTAGCTCTTCCTTATTTAAACTGAAATCATTTTCAATGACAAGTGAGCTAAATGTTGCTTGTGCAAAGGCTGAGCATAGAAGACAACTCCTAATAAATTGCCGAAACGAGGATGAATGGTGAGGAATGAAGCAAAGGCATTTATATGACGTATCAAAGAAAACTTTGAAAAATAATTTGTCGAACTTTGAAGAAAATACTGATCCACCAAAAACCGAAATTAGAAAAACAGTGACGTAAAAGCGCAAGCATAAACTGTAATCAGTAAAAGGATAAGTCAAAGAAAATTGTTTTTGTTAGTAACGCACAACTTTATAAAAGTTCAAATTTTTCAAGTAAAATAACAAGATTTTAAAAAGCCCATAAAAACCAAAACACTCCGACTAGTGTAACAGAAAGTCCAATCTAGATTGGGCCAAGATAAAAGATTGCTTTAAAAATAAAAACCATTTGTAAAAACTGAGAAGTTTGGAATTTTTATTGATTGGGTGTGCGCTGCACTTATCGTGGAAAAAAAATGACATTTGGTGAGCTCAAAATTGACAAAAGTTAAAACTGCAATGCTACATTTGAATAGAAAGCTTTTGTTCATTTAAGAAAACATTAAATGGATGCCTTGCCAGTGATGTCACAGCACTGATAACTAAGGAGACAACAGTCAGAGAATCAGTAGTGGCATGAGGGAGAGGTCAAAGGTCACTCACCATTCCCTGGGTGGCGGTGCGACACACCTTTACCAACCGAGCATCTATTCCAACTTTCTTACAAGCCTGGATCTTTTTACTTATGTAAATGTGGGACTCCGCTAGATCTCCCACCTACAATAACCGCAGAAGAGATCAAGTAGCACGTGCAATAAGCATGTTACATCCATAACACTAACGCACTAATAGCAGATACGATATCAAACAAACACGATTATCAATTCAGAAATTCACAGAGTAAATAAACAGTGACGATGCTCAGCAACAATCATAGAATGGCTTATTGGCGAGCATAAGAATAACAAATAATAGACATTAGAGAAAAACGCGCAACTTTTGCACAAAATATATTCCCAGACAAACCCAAAAATTAATTACTGCGGACTTGTATGAAACAATGGACAAAATTTGGAAATCCCCGTAATTAATTGAGGTTTGTCCACTGTTTGAAAACTTTTTCAGACAGCGGATTTTTCCCCATTGTGTCACTATCTAATACTTGGAAAAAATATTTTTATTGCTATGTACGAAGAATAATTGTCAGGAGTGCATAATTCCAAATGACATTGCTAATCCCATCATTCTGCATCATTTATTGCTGCTAATTTCTTTATCATTAAATGAGAGAGCTAACTGCTACCAAAACATAATTTATAACTATTTGACAACAAAAATTGTTCATAGGTAATCTAAATAATTAGACAAAATAGGAAATTTGGTTAATTTAATGATGCAAAAGTTAGATGAAAAAAAAACAATGCAATGTGCTACCTATGATAAAACCAACACAAACAAAAGATGCTCGTACACTCAGGCAAGCACTGCGTACACTCAGGCAAGCACTGCGTACACTCAGGCAAGCACTGCGTACACTCAGGCAAGCACTGCGTACACTCAGGCAAGCACTGCGCACACTCAGGCAAGCACTGCGCACACTCAGGCAAGCACTGCGTACACTCAGGCAAGCACTGCGTACACTCAGGCAAGCACTGCGTACACTCAGGCAAGCACTGCGTACACTCAGGCAAGCACTGCGTACACTCAGGCAAGCACTGCGTACACTCAGGCAAGCACTGCGCACACTCAGGCAAGCACTGCGCACACTCAGGCAAGCACTGCGTACACTCAGGCAAGCACTGCGTACACTCAGGCAAGCACTGCGTACACTCAGGCAAGCACTGCGTACACTCAGGCAAGCACTGCGTACACTCAGGCAAGCACTGCGTACACTCAGGCAAGCACTGCGTACACTCAGGCAAGCACTGCATACACTCAGGCAAGCACTGCGTACACTCAGGCAAGCACTGCGTACACTCAGGCAAGCACTGCGTACACTCAGGCAAGCACTGCATACACTCAGGCAAGCACTGCGTACACTCAGGCAAGCACTGCGTACACTCAGGCAAGCACTGCATACACTCAGGCAAGCACTGCGTACACTCAGGCAAGCACTGCGTACACTCAGGCAAGCACTGCGTACACTCAGGCAAGCACTGCGCACTGTATTACATAACATGCAAGCACGACGTGATAGTTCCACACAGCCAGCTACATATCACGTTAGCCATAACAGATCATAGATTAGCATTTTTATGATTAGTCAAAAAGTGGGCCTGATCTAAATAATTTCCGTTGCATGCAGATGTTAGTTTCCAACTCAACCACAATTTTAGGTATTTAAATTTGTTTTCGCATTTCCATTTGCATTCACACTGTGCGATGATCAGCAATTCAATTATCTTTTAGAATCAGGAGTTGTCTTCCCGATTACTTTCAATTGTTGGGAAAAGAATTTAAATACAACAAACAAAGACTTATTAAAAAAAACTGGCTGGAAATTTTTTTTCCATGTGGCTGCAAGATTTTTGAAAAAGTTTTTAACTGAAAAGCTGTTATCTATACACTGACTGGCTAGACATGCCAATAATTGTTAAGTGTCCCACCATTGCCCGATGAAACAACATATGCTATCGATTGTAAAATTATTAAGATGTTCACTATTTGCAAGTACAATCCGACTTTAGGCTCCACCCACTTTTACAATAACTGCATAGCATGAACGCAGCTTCGCTGTTGTTCTGAAAAATTACGAAAAACATATTTAATCATTTTATCACCATTATTTATTATTATACCTAAGCTAATCCTTCATGTATATCAATGGAAAAGGTTTACTTCCATGAAATTCTGCTTAAGTTTGCTGTTAAATACAGAAAAATAAAGGTATACATTTTGCACTTTGATGGTTTCCAAACAAGGACGTGCAATAGCCAATAACAATATCAACACAATTATATACATGTATATATTTTCTACATTACAAAAATTCAAACACAGCATTTAATATATTACGTAATTCATCCAAGCGTAAACAAATATGCTCTTTCACACTGAGTATTAATATAACTTCCTGACGATTAGTTGAGCTCTGACATCATGGGTACACTAAATATTTTCAGCTGAAATTTCAATGTTTGAAACGTCAAAAAATGTTGTAATAAGATTTCAATGTGGTGACTTTGCCTAGGAGATAATCATTGAAACTAAATAACGCTTAAATGAGTATAAAATTTCAGCTGCAGAAGGCAAAAAAGTTCAAGTACATGTTAGCTGAAAGAAAGATGTGTGAAAAATAGGACGCCATATAACACTAATTTAATAATAATATTATATAAATATATAATTTAATAGTATATATATACATATAATATAATGTAATAATAAGCAGGTAGGAGAAATTTTCATCTGAATTTAAATGCAAGTGAAGCCACGGTTACATTTTTTCCCACTTTTTTTAAGAAAAAAAAATATTATATTAATCAGATACGAAAGCCCCATTTGTATGCTACGCGATTCATTTGTATCAAGATCACATTGTGAGAAAATATATTTTACACTACAATTGTAAAACATCCAGAAAACTTGCATCGGTCCAATGTAACAATAAATTAGCATTATTGCGCATAAAAAAGAACTTTTGAGCAGTGCTTACCTGTACAATGGCTTACCTGTACAATGGCTCACCTGTACAATGGCTTACCTGTACAATGGCTAAACCAGGACAGAATTCTGCATGCTCAGCTTTAATTGTAGATATCGAATTCTTCAAATCTTCCAAAATTTCTCTGCAAAACATTCAACATACAACAAATTATTTTATCCTGATTAATTGCCGAAGTGATTACAAGTAAGTTGTCGATACTCAAGTAAGTTTAACAAGTGACTAGTCATTACAAAAGAAGAAACAAAAACTAGGCAACAACACAATCAGTAAACTGTTTTATTACACTTCATACAACTCAGTAACAAACAATAAAACGTACTTGGAGAGCTGAGTTCCACTGAGCAGCGTTGCCATGATCTAGTAGCTAGTCAAGCACTAAAACTTACAATCAGCCTACAAAGCACAGCAGTTATCAAGTGAGTCACTTCAAAGCAAACAAAATGTTTGTGAGAGCAGTAAAGGGAGAGGTTTAAATAACGAATCCAAAGAATAAAGAAAAAAGTTTAAAGCAAACAACTGAGACAACAAACTGCACAAAGAACTGAGTACACATTTTGTGATACTAGCGATATGTTGGTGAAAAACTAACTCTTTAAATATTGAGACACGTTTTATGACCGATTATAGTATAACAAAGAATAGCAATAGTCATCTTACTGAACTTTGAGGAGCCGCTAAGAATGTTAAAAACTATTGATGAAAGACTATGTGCACCCACAAATATTATTTAAAAAAAAAACTACAATGAAATTTAGTGGCACTCGAATAATTGTTTTAGACTAGAAGATGCTATCTAGCAGTGAAGAGCAATTAAATAGCTGCGCTTGAATTTAATATTATGTACATTTAAGTATCTCAGCAAAATCTGTAACTACCAGCCACGCAGTCAAATACTAACTACGCATACTGACAGTTTCGTTTCTGTGTATATTACATTCAAATACATAAAGCTATGATATCATATGTTAATTTCAACTAATTTTTGTACGAAATAAAAAAGAACAACCAACTCACTGATATGAAATATATATTTTGTTAAGGAAAAAATGTGCCGATTAAAACTGTCGAGAGAAAGTTGACCTATTTCGATATGCTGAAGAAAAATCAGCTAGTTTTTAGCTCAGTATTTTGGCTATAAAATATTTTGCAGAAAGATGCTATGAAAATAGCTCGGCTTTAATTGGTATGGCAATTCTCAATTGAAATATTTTGCAGTTAATCGAAAAATTGTACAATAAAACTGAGATGCATTATTTCTCTAAGTAAAAAACTGCTAACTAAGGGACTGCAAGTATAAGAGCCATGACTTCCGTAAATTACGACATCACCTATTTATGCAATTTTAACTTGTGTATGAACAAATCTAGGCAAAGCAGCTGGAAATGATCTAAGCGGGTGGTCACACACGTACTATCTCCATCTCATTAATTGTGCTCACTGGCTGTTAGTTTTTTGTTAACCAATTTTTTTTCGCTGGATGATTCAACCAATATCACCAAAATACTAACATTCAACGTATTATTACCGCAAAAAACTGTGTAGATGACAACACTACCTTATAAGGTCAGCCATTACAGTTAGCTTAGAGATGAAGCAGAATAAAACTGTTCCCAGTATTTCCTCCGCACCACGAACACCATTCAAATGAGTTAAACTCAGTGCTATTTCACTGATAAGCAATACATCTCAAGGTAAGCCAATTATACCTCGTAAAAATTTCCCACCATCCACCTCTCCTCAGCTACTTAAATAACCGCTTAACTCTGATTTACCAGCACTAAATTACAATGTAAAAACTTTCAATATAAATTCTATAATATCAATATCACTAGTTCTACGTAAGCCCTCTAGCATATTACAATGCTCAATAACACTATAGGTATTTCAGTTATGAAGTATTGTATTGATTTGTATAGTTCATTGTGCTCATTGTATTCATTTTAACTGATTTTTTTTACAACAATAGCTTGCGTGAAATCCAAGGGTGAATGCAAGACATTAAGACATCAGGAAATTTGCATTAATTCATGTGTAAAAATGTATTTTTCATGTTCTGCTGGATCTCTAAGACTTTATGTAGCAGGCCTTGCAAGCTTTAAGCTGCAATGAACAGCATCAAGTTCCCACCCTAACCATTATACCAGCTACTCTTTCAAGAGGCAGGGGGTGATTTTCAACTAGGATGACTCCAAATTTGTATTGAGCTCTATCAAACTGTTCATCATTTAACACTAAATCTGACCAAACAAAAAATTAGAAAAAGGATAGCAATGATATCAAACAATGACAATACAATAATAATAATGGTTGATCATTATTTCCAATGGTTACTTGTAACTACTAACAACTTTTGGCAAGTCAAATGCAGTCATATTATTCATTTATTATTATCATTATTATAATTATTGTGACATTTATTGTTAGATAAGATTACTTTTCAGAGCAAATTTACAAGAGCCTACTTATGGTGGCTCAGAACGTTTTGTGTTTTGCATTTTAAAACGTCTGAACGCTTTCCAAACCGTTTGAACAAATTTGAAATAGTCTGAACTTTTGCAAAAACTTCTGAACGCTTTGTGAAATCGTTCGAAGGCTTTGAAAATCCGAGCCGATTTGCTGGTTCGCTCTATTGATCAAGATCTATAATCCATTTATGATTGATAAATGTTTTTACTGAACAGTTGAATTTTCTTTAAATAAATAAAAATGCTTTTATTTATTAAATCTTATTTGTTTTAAATTGTTTTAAATAATAAATACAACCCAATTATAAATTTAAAAATTAATTTTAGAGATTATATTCAACAACATTTTTATACAGTTAATTAACTTGCTCTATGTCTTTTGATCGATGTCTATGTTGACAAAGTTATATAGAGGCTATAAATAAAATTATGACGATCGCTTTTGGTTCGAAAGCCATGTGCTTTGCAAACTTCTCCAATCATTTCAAAATAGTTTAGACTATTTTAAAACAGTTCAGACTATTTCAAAATAATTCATACGGTTTGTAAATAGTTCATACTCTTTCTAAAGCGTCCATACGGTTTGTAATTTCCTAAATCATCTGGATCATTTCTAAACCGTCTGAATTATTTGCAAGACAACTATACGGTTTGTAGATTTTACAATTGTTGGACAGGAAATACAGTTTTATAGCATTAATCCCGTAGCTGCTGAGGCCGACAATTAATTTATTACAACCAACAAGCCCGTTTTGAAACATAGTTTCTTGGGCTATTTTACTACAATTACCCAATTATTTTCAATATAAAAGACGCTTTGCAAACCGTCTAGACTATTTCAAATTTGTTCATACGCTTTGAAAACGAAACCGTCTAACGTTATGAGCCACCATACCTACTGCTGCTGTATATTATTATTACAAATTAAATATAATGATCATTAAAAGTAGTTACACATCGCCATTAATAACAGCCAAACACTGTGATAATCTACCATAATAATAATAATTGTTGTAGCAGATAAACGTAAGGGTAACAAACGTTATTATTAATTATGACAACGAGCAACATAATTATATTATTTTTGTTGGTTATTAATAGAATATAAGTTGTATATACAATACCACCAACAGCATAACAATAATAATAATCAGTAGTATCAATTAATATATTAAACGGCGCTACAAATATATATTATATACATATATTATTATTACAATAATATTTATTATTATATAAATATAAATAATAACACTACTACTATATCAAATCATTATTATTTTCCATTATTTACTACTACAGGTAACTAATTATTACACTACTACTCTATTATTACTACTCTTCTGAACTAACTTCTATAAAAAATCTATGATGATGATCTAAAATAATGATATTATTTATTATTATTATATTTATTCTTAACCACAGCCAAGAAAAAAATGTTGAAAAAAGTATCAATAATAATAATTAAATAATAATAATGTGTAGTAGTATCATCATGATGATGATACTACTACACATCGATCATCGATCATCAATTTGATTGAATATGATTTTTATCATGTATTATCATTATTACCATCAAAATCTATCAGATAATAATAGTAATAATGACTGGCCTGGCATATTTATTTAACTGCAACTACTACTAACTAAATACTTTTGTTACCTGGCTGATGCAATGTATTGTTGTTGTTGATTATTAATTATAATAATTATATTATCATACACGTTTTCTATGTTGTTGATGGTAAATTAATTAGGATAAAACCATAATAATATTAGCATTTTTGCTCACATTACTCTCATGAGCCCTCATATATTTGCCAGGTTGTAATGGTTGTTACTAGTGACCCTGTAGGGTGACTAGTTGTTACTTACCACCGTCGTTTGAGTCAAGTAAATTTGTTAATGAATGAAAAGACAAAAATGCGGCGCGCGCTTTGTTTTGTTACCTTTGTCTGATTTACCATTGCCCATAATTCTCAACAAATAAGGAGACGAAGATAAATACCACCGTATCAACCAAGTGACGCTTAGTGTAATTGTGTTTCGCGAATGAAACAGGTCGATCTGCAACTTCGACCAATGAAGAGTACCGAACCTCTTCTATGCGTTGAATCGCTAATACCGAACTGGGTTTTCCAACAAACTCCAGTTTAGCAGGTATAGCATCGTTGATAGCGGTACGAACAAGGTTGGATTATTAGGGGGTTGGTAAAAAAAACTTGCACTTCTTAGTAGTCAGTGTCAATAAAAAAATCCTATCTGAAACAACAGTCTTCAAAATATATAATAAAACATATAACTTAATTAGGATAATAACTAATCAATTCATCATTTCTAACAGAATAAGTAAACAGCACATTTTGCCTTTTGTTTTAAATAAACCAACAACTAGGGCTACATTTTTTCTCAATAAACATTGTAATGGCTCAGCGGAGAAATTTGAGAAAAAATTGGTCCTGTAGGCGAAAAACAAGCAGCCAACTTTGTAACATAACAAATTTCAATTGTAGATCATGTCACTTCCTATATTTGCTAAAGAATTGAATGTAGATGTAGGATACGGTACTATAGCCTGTAAAGTATGGGGACATTATAGTGCAAAACAGAAATTTCTTGCCTTCCATGGTTTTCTTGACAATGCCGGAACTTTTGATCCTTTAATGAAAGAATTTCACAACAAAGGCGAGCTTGCTTTGTAGTGAGGATGGTTAGTAGTTTAGACTTTGACAGTGATTAAACGTTAACGCTTTCTGCTTTGTATATGTCTTCTTTATAGACAGATGCATTGTGTGCGTTGAGTACCCCGGACATGGCCTATCCAGCCATTTACCAAAAGGCATTGCATACAATCCTTCAATAGATTTACATGCAATGAGATCTGTGCTAAAACATCTTGGCTGGACTAGCGCTATATTTATGGGTGAGTTTTGATGAAATGTGAATGTAATAACTAGCTGGATTGCTGCTAGTCAAAGAAAGAGTTAATTGTAAGTAATATTTTGTTATAGGTCATAGCATGGGTGCTGCCAGGTCACAGTTGTATGCCCTCTGTTGGCCAGAAGATGTGATAGCCATCATCACCATCGATGGTATAAGTAGACCCCTAGAAACAGACGTTGGTGTCGATCCTCAGGTTTGTATTTTTAGCTCACCATTTTTATTTCAATTACACTTTGCAGTAAAGTAAAAACTAACTAGATACTAAACATGACTTGAAAGCATAGACTTGGCCGGGAGATCTAACCACATGACTCACAGAGTAATGATGAAGTTGTGACAGTAAAATGATTTATGAGCGTCACCGATTTATTCTGAATACAGCTAGCCGACTATTCATCATGAATGATAAATAAAAATTGTTACATAGTTCTGTTTTTAGAAAGTTAACACTATTGCGTTACTGATATCGTCAACAGGGTGATGGACCATACGATACATTTGCAAAGCAGTTAGACACCTCATTCAAGGTGGCCAAGGACATGTACGGAAAGGATCCAGAGTACGATCTAGATGATCTGGTGGATATGTGGTATGCTGTAAATCCTCTTAGCCCTTTGAGTCGTGAAGATGTCATCACAATACAGATGAAGAGAGGCACAACTAAGTTAGGTATTAAACTGCCTTTTCAAAAATGCATTTATCAAGTCATGACATGCGATGTGGCTAATATCATTGCTGTGGGTGCAATCTCTATGGCGGACTTGTTTATATTAATAGTTTCGAATAATTCATTCAAACTGAGTACATGTATACATTTTAATATTGGTTCATCCATCCTTTTCTAATTCACTGATTAATTTTTATAAAAGTTATTACGAAACAGAGTTTTCGACTACTTATTCTTGTTATTAAAATTTGAATGATGCAGTGTTGAGTGTTAGTCTACATGACAATAGTTGTGCGCTTAACAGTGGAAACCTCAATAATTGACGCATGGTTTAATAAAAAAAAGATTCCATATAGAGGCTATTTAGGGGTGCATCCAATGATGCTACCGAAAAGAATCTAACCATCCAATGGACAATCATTCATAGATGTAGAAGTTGTGCTTGCATAGCCAGCAACTCAACATTATGCTTGTAAAAAATAAAGTTTCAATTGGCGTCAGCCTTGTTACGCAAACAGTAGTAATTTGAAACTAGTGAATGAGAGATTAATGGGCTTGTCTTGTATTCGTTGTGTGTTTGTGTCAATATCTCGTCTGTATTGGTATTTCGTTTGATGATACAGAATGTGCAATTATGCTTAGAAGTTGCCATAGTTACCAATGCAGTCCTATTTTTTGCACTGCCAAAATGGCTAGAGCTAATCTCAATCAGCCGGTTGCAACATACGTGTAGGTAACATGTTTTTACTTCAATAGCTGAATATTTTCTGTGGCGATGTTTGAGAAGCTTTTTCATTTTACTGTAAACGGCTTTTACTTTTCATAAATGTTGGATTTTACGATCCAATGTGTATCCACTGTTTAATGCACCATTACAGTGACTTCTCCCTTCATTTATGTCTCTTCCCAGCTAGGTAGTTATCTGCCTTGTGCTGGGGTAGCTTATAAATGTGCTCCACCCTGTGCCGGGGTAGTTTTTGCTATACTTACACATGTACTGTATGCAGGATTGGCAGCTGCTTAATCCGCTGCAATAACAACCGCATATTTTTTGTAGCAAACGATAATTACAAGTTAAACAGAGATCCTTTACTACGTGGAAGGATACGTATAGCATTATGTTGATGATACTCATGGGATATTACTGTGTTCAACTTTTGAACTACTATGACACTCTCTCAATGATCTAGTTTACAATTGTTTCCTCTTTTTCAGACAAACATGTTATTGTCCTACCCGGTCAAGCAGATGATTGAGGAGCACAAAAAAAGACACACAAACACCGCACACTTACTGATGATGTATGTACGGCTTTTCATTACGTACACAAAAGTTGTTTATGCATTCGCACATCAATACACGTTTATATACAACACTTCAGGGCGCAAAACCTGGCTGTGATAAAGGATAAAGATGATCCCCTATATAGACTGTATGATGAGCCTGTGCACCCTAAAACTGCTCTGGTTGGTCATTTTAGTTGCTGTTTATGTAATATGATTGGACAATAAGTTTTTGTACATTATTACGTAACTTTATATAATTTATGCCCATGTATCAAACTTTCATGTGATATTTCGACACAGTGTTAGTTTTGTTGACTGCAAGTATATAATAGAAATGCTTTTCTCACTTGAATAATTCTATTTTACAACAAATATCTGCAAAAAAAATTATTTTTACTGTTAATATACATCTTAGTTTTCATAAAAATTAGCAAAATATACTCTACCAAAATTCTTTTTATTTTTCTCACTTAAAAACAATAATTTCTTGTCTTTTTACGGTACCAAAATTAGAATTCATTTTCTACTAAAATAATTTGTTTGCGAAAATGTTGATGTGGACTAGTAAATTAAACATAAAGAAAAATACAAGATGCACATTTTTATTTACCTGCAATCTTTATGTCATAATAAAACAGGCTAAATTTTCGAAGACTTTACTAATGATCATGTTTGGATTAGAGGTTGAGGGAAGTTACGTTCGTCTACTAAAAAGCCAGAGATAGAAATCCATGTTCATTATTGTAATGATGATTAAAAATAAATATTTTATTTCTCTTAATGCGTTATTTATTTATTAACTATTCATCAGATGTTAACGAATCCATATTATGTTGCAGTACAAGATAATGCGATTGGACGAATGCCACCATTTTCACGTTCAAAAGCCAAACTTGACAGCCAAGTATATAGAAGACTTCCTCACTGAACTCGCTGCATGGACAGACTCTAAACAAACGAAAGAGCCTTAATCTTCCACCACAAAATTTTTTCCTTGATCTTCAACATACCAAGAGTTCTAGTCAGACTAAAAACCAGCATCTCAGGGGTGCTTACATCTACTAAGACCTTGGTAGATGCAAAAGCTACTGTTTTATTAACAACTGAGAGACGCTTTGTTTTTTTTCGTATCTTTTCTTCATCTATTTTTAAATAAGAAATTCTTTTGTATCTGATTATGTGAGATTACGCCTCTTTCTGACTCAGCAAAACTTCGATGTCCTACCATCTGAAATACAAAAGCTCACTTCATTGGTATATCAAGTAACAAGACACTGTGTGAAATTTGAGCTTCAATTTAATAATTAAAAATATGTTATAAGCTGTTCATGGTATAAAAACTTAACAAATACATATAAAACATGGTGAATTAAGGTTCTCATTAAAAAATGCATTTAGTTATTTTCTAAATGTGTTTATTTTTATTACTGTTGACAGTAGATTGTAGATTTTGTTTATGACCCTAAAGCAGCGTATACTGTAGCCAAAACAATAATATACAGAATTTTGGTCATCACATACGTGTAATAACAAAAAAACATACTCTGCTTGGTATTGGTTGAAAATTGCTGATTATTGATTATTTATCATTTATTACTTACGAATGTTCAGCAACTGACTTTCTGTGAAATATAGCAAAGTAACGAAATATCTTTTTGCTAGCAGAAAAATATCGTAGCTGAAAAATATTATCAGCTGCGCACAAGGATTCACATCTATGAGCAGTCCTCAACCTCCACCTTTTGAACATCAGTTTCAACAGCTTATTCTATAAACTAAAAGGGTAATAGACGTCAGTGTATAGAAGTATCAAATGCATAATAATGTTTTTTACTTTCAATCAAAATTAATACTATGAATAAAACCCACCGAAACATTTGATACAATGAAATGAGATGACATTTATTAAAAATTGAGCGCCAAGTATGAAAAATGATTACTGAATAAAAAAAAAGTGGCTAACGAGTCAAGGTTCATCATGAGCGCAAGATTGTATCAATCATTGGAAATCAATCAAGCAAATAGCGCTTAGCCAATTGAATTTGTCCAATCAATTTTGAGGCAGGCTTGGTTTGTATTATATCACTCAGTAACTAGGTGGAGAGTCGGTGCAGTTCATTCCGGGTTTTTCCAACGCATAGTTATATTTCTGAAGCTTGATCTATTGCTAGTAGAGAAATCGCCGGTGTGCGTTACAGTCTCACCACTACAGTTTATTTTACACAGCATTAGCTAATTTAGTGGGTAAGCAAGTTTTCCATTTAAATTTTTTATTAAATGTGATTTTGGTTCAAAGTGATGTCATAAATCTGTCAGAACCTTATTTGTTTATTTATTATTTTTCTTTTATTATTATCAGAACTTTGTATCCAACTTGTTGATCAAATGAAACAAGGGAATACCTTAAATTCTTTATAAAACTAACGGTTTTTGTTATCATGATATGTGTTTGTAGATGATGTCACTTCCTTTATTCGCCAAAGAATTGAATGTAGATGTAGGATACGGTACTATAGCCTGTAAAGTATGGGGACATTATAGTGCAAAACAGAAGTTTCTTGCCTTCCACGGTTTCCTAGACAATGCCGGAACTTTTGATCCCTTAGTGAAGGAAATCTATAATAGAGGTGAGTTAAGTTTGCTCTACAAATTTAAATAGAACACCAGTTCAACAAACTTGTCATGTCATTTATCTACTGTAGACAGATGCATTGTGTGCGTTGAGCACCCCGGACATGGCCTATCTAGCCATTTACCAAAAGGCATTGCCTACAATCCTTCAATAGATTTACATGCAATGAGGTCTGTGCTAAAACATCTTGGCTGGACAAGTGCTATATTTATGGGTAAGTTTTAATGAAATGTGAATGTAATAACTAACTGGATTGCTGCTAGTCAAAGAAATAGTTAGTTGTATGTAATATCTTGTTATAGGTCATAGCATGGGTGCTGCCAGGTCACAGTTGTATGCCCTCTGTTGGCCAGATGAAGTCAAAGCAATCATTTCACTAGATGGAGTCAGTCTACCCCTAGAATCAAAGTACTCCGTTGATCGCAAGGTGACAAGTATTTAAAAATTTTTCAATTTTGTGCATTCATCCCACACTTTGTCTGCATACTAACTCTGTACTGTGGCTATAGCTGATGTAAACTGAGCATTGGTTATGGTTGTTTGACTTTGATTGTCATGACATGAATATGAATAATGAGCGTTATCTCATCAGTCTAGCTTTGTGTAGATGTTGGCTAGCGTACTATCATGAATAAGCGTTTTGTTGCCGGCTGTTGAACCAACGATCCAAAAAAATTGTTTTATTTCTAGAAACATCTAATGCCTATGTGAAAAAAACTGTTGATTTCAATGAATAATAAAGGGTATTTTCGGATACTAAAGTTATATTGTTCAGTTTAAGAGAAGATTCCGTTTATCGCTAGCTAATTATTATCTAATCCAAACAAAAGCTGCACATTCATCACAAAGTCATACACAGAATAACACTGATTGCTAACACGTGTTAACATAATATTGCTGAAATGTACAAAAAACAAAATTATGTCAAAACATGGTTAGCATGATATCATAGATGATATAGTAGGCCATCATAGATAAACTTCTCGTATGAAATAATCATGGGTTGACGATGGCATTCGGAAACCCATAGTTGAGCAGTGAGAAGTATGGCTGCTATGACCAGCTGAAGGTCAACAATACGAAGAAAAATGAGATAGGTAGGATTGTTGAGAAAAGGACTTGGCATCAACTCAGTGCGTGAACCAGCAACTTTTTAACACAATTTCAATTTCAAAAAAGCTATTAGCACTATACCGGTGGCAAGTCTTGACAATGCATTATGGTGTACTTGACTAGATGCCAAAAAATATCATCGGAAATAAGTGTTTTTGTAAAATTGGTAAAATGAGCTCGCTATAATTAAAGCATAGCCATAAGCATGTTCACAGTCTATTGTTCAGTTAAAAAAAGACCTTCCGTTAACCGGCTCTCATCGATGAGCCTCACCAAACGTCAACGACTTCTACACGTTCCCAAAAGTATCCTAGGTTGTGATGTGATTTTTTTCAAAACAGAGAATAATCACTTATCACAAGGAAAGTAGCAAGTTTGCAAATGTTGCTAAGAAGTTTACTGTTTGTTTCCAGGGCGATGGACCTTATGACACATTTGCTAAACAGCTAGACAACTCATTCAAGGTAGCTAAAGACTTATATGGAAAGAATCCAGAGTATGAGCTGGATGACTTGGTGGATATGTGGTTTGCTGCCGCGCCCCAACTCAGTCGAGACGAAGTCATCAATATCCAAATGAAAAGAGGAACAACTAAATTAGGTAACATCACCATTTAATTTTGGTACCACCAGATCAGATCTCGTTTTCATTATTAATATGGCAGAGGATCAGAAAGTGGACTGTTTTCTCAGTTGAGTAAGAATATTGTTTTTGGCAAACAGTCAGTATTTCAGCTTGCTAAAAGCTTTGTCTACTGTCGTGGCTTTGACTTTAAGTTATTCATTTATCCAAGCCACAAAGCTTTGGCATGCTTGGAAGTTGGTGACAAGTTAGCGTCAATCATTGTTTTCTAGCGCACAGCTGTGGAATTGCAGTTGATAATCGTAAAACGTAAACAGAGTCAAAGAAGCTCTCTCCCACATTTTTTAATGATCAATTTTGATTGATCTCAGCAAATAATTTTTCAGATGTACTTCAAAACCGGTTATACGAATTACAATTGTATGTTACCTCTAAACATACACATGATGGGCAAAGTAACTGTGACTGTTAGTATAAAGCGAATGGTCAAAGTCTACAAGTTTCTAGCTTCTATGAAAAAATATTCCATTGTCCAATTTCAAAAAAATAGCTAGTGCATCAGTTTAAAGGTAACTTGTCAACTGTCAATTAATCAAAAAATAATAACTTTTGGAAATCAGTAATTTATGATATGTTTTATGTAGATGTTGTCTAGTGATGTCATATTTTGTAGCGAATGGAAATTACAAGTTAAACAGAGATCCTCTGCTGCGTGGAAGAGTACGTATGAATGTTTAATAAATAATTTTTTTGACCATAGATAAACCATTAACTCTGTATCCTGTACATCATCTGAAACAAAGAGAATAGATTTCATGCAATCACTGATAAATCATAAATGAAAGAAAAGAAAACAGTTTTTGACACGCTCATTTAGTAAATTATTTACCCAGAATAAAATACACAATTTCCAGCATTCATTTACATTGCTCAGTTATACTTGATTGTTTTTATGTTTGTTTTAGACCAACATGATATTACAGTTTCCTGTTGAGTTGATGATGGAGGAGCACAAAAAACGTCATGTAGACACTGCACATCTCTTCATGATGTAAGTTGAAGAATACCTTTCTAATTTAATACAATGGGTAGGTTGGTGGTCAATCAATGAATGTATTATACCACATAGAGCCATTAGTACATTCTAGAATAGTCCGGTTGCTTTTTCTGCTTCGACCAGCATGGCTCTCTTCCCATCTCCTTCTCTCCCCCCCCCCCCAGTCTCTGGTAGGAAGTACAACTAAATCACATGAACCATAATAGTCCATGTCTCTTAATATCAACCATGCCAGCTATTGATGTGATAGCCAAGGAGCATCTCAGGGGCGGAGTTCAAAAAAGCCGCTCTCTTTTCTCCCAGATAGCTACCCTGGATCTTTGTGTAATCTCAAATATGTGGAGTTATCTTTTCACAGCTTTTATTTTATGAAAAGTTGTAATGTGTCTATGAAAGAAACAGGAGTTGTCTACTTTTACATGAATTATGAACTGCCATTGGCTGTTGTCCTCTTTGAAAATACATTTTTGTTTTGTGTAGCAATGGGTCTACCCGAGTGGGTATAATTCCTAAAATATTACTGATATTACAATGACCTTCGTCAATGTCATATTGCCCTTACAATCACAGGCTTTAGTATGAAAGCCTTGTAGAAATAGATTTTGTTGAGGTTTTGTTGCTAATACAACCATGAAATTTTTCTTAGCAACAAAGTATTACATGAGGATCCTCTACTTCTATGGGTTTTTTTGTTGCAAAATGATGTAAAAAAATGAAAAATCTTGAAAATTGCATTACTTTTGCCAAAATCATTGTACAGTTTGGGGGTTGTGAGCAAAACAATTGCAAGGAACTGAATTCTTTGCCTACTCATGCATTTACTATTTTTCTGTGTCTATTACATCGTATCAAAGTTTATTAAAACAAACACAATCTTTTGATATACATTATGAAGAGAAAATCAAGTGCTAAAAAACTTGACGATTATAAATACCCAAACAAAAACCAACAACTTTGAATTTCAGCCACTTGAAAGTCCAATATTACCATGCACATGGTTGTGAATCAAAAATTTAACCAAAGATACATGCAAAATGCTCAAAGTTAGGAATGGTGTCGCTGTTGCTCAGTCTATTCAAAGGCCAATTGATTTTTGGTGTTAAAAACCTGCAACGATCAAGTATTCAAAAATAGTTTTTTCTATTGTAGCACGTAAGTTTGACAATATACGAGGTAAAGAGGTGACAATGCCATGGGTATAAATAATGTAGGTACTGTATAACAGAAAATAGCTAAAAATTAAAACACACTTTTTGCAGGTTTCGAAAAACCAAGTCAACTATTATTTACTCAAATTTTGGAATCTTTCCTCTCCCATGTTTTTATTTTGATCCATTTTCTGTTGTAGAGCTGGCAATTTATCTAAAGTGACAGAAGAAGATGCTGAGTATAAATTATTTCTCCCAGAAGTTCACCCCAAATCAGCTCTGGTAAGATTTATTTCATTTCTATGTTTGTAGAGTCCCTAGATAAATCACGATTTTGCGCGCCGTATCATAAAATTGCAACTTCTAATGCTCTCAATTAGTGCATTGCATGGAATTTCCTTTTACTCCATTTTTCGTTTTGCTTCATTGGTTTTATTAACTCGAATTGGTTTTGTTAATTTAAAATTAAATTATTTTTACGATTTTTATTCATCTTGTTTTTCTTGTTTTACAAAAAAAAAAACAATGACTCTGTAAATGTGAATTTTTTCTTGACGTTAGCTTTTCCTGCATCACTTGGAAACAATCTTGTTAGAACTTTAGGTGGAAATAAAAAGTTAACAAAGCTCCGTCTTCTGCTGATGAGTTAAACACATCAGAAAAACTATTTTAATTTTTTTTCAGTATTGAGTGCTTTTTTGTATTTTAGTTTAAAATGATCAAAGTCGATGGATCCCACCACTTCCATGTGCAGATGCCTAAAGAGGTGGCTAAACACATAGAAGACTTTTTAGAGGAAATGGCTGCCTACTAACCACAAGCTGAACTCAATATATGGATTTGTTATTTTTGGTGGTCTGTAGGCTATGTTAAAAATAAAATTATTCATTGTAATTTTAGTAGTCAACATTAATTAGACGTCAAAATTTTGTTTTTTCGCCACGACAATGTTTTTACTTACTAAAATGTGTCGATTGAATTCATGTGCTGATTTTAGGACTATTTTCTCTGCTCTAATATATTTTATTAGTAGGCTAAGTAAAGGCTGTAGCAGGTTCAATAATAAAATTCCTTTATAGGCTGCAGTGCAAAAATGCTACGTAAAAAGAGCAGTACGAACAGCTTCTAGAAAGCACAATTTTGTATTTTAGTTTTCTGTCAATTAATTATTATGCTACAAATCAAACTATTAATGTGGAATAATTATACCTATACAAACCGTCAAGTCGGTACATTTATTACTAGTTTTCGTAGCAATGTAAACATCCAAAAAAATGAGCTTTTGTTGCAACATTTTATTATACTGATACAATATATAACAGTAGACACCACGTCTGACTATTGGCTTTTTCATCTAAATAATAATTAAATCAAACTAGGTTAACTTCCTGTTGTGTATTCAAAAGCAAACACATGATATACTTTTGTTGATTGTGAGCTGACTGTTAAGGTGTGGCTACACTGCACAGATGTTTTGATACCGATGTGCCTATGCGATGGTTCGTGGCTATGTGCAAGTGGCTACACAGGCCAAAGTAGCGTGGCGATGTACTCGAGCACATCGGTGAGCTGCGACTGAACTAGCCAATCATACGGCACAAAGTGAGGGTTTTTTTGCCTGTTTCATTTCCGACAACAAATTATTTGTTTCCCCGATATAATAATCATCACAATAATAACAACATTAATTGAAGAACAATTCTAATGTGATGGATGGCTGTTTTTGTTTACCATGAAAATATTGCCTTCGATATATTTTTTTGGTTCTGTTTATTATTGAATCTTCCAGACATTGTGATTATGCATTATTTATAATTAACAATAAATGATGTAATAATAAATTTTATTTTATTGTTGTTGTACTTGGTATTAATTTTAATTATTATTATATTGATACTCATTTATGTTGAAATTATCAATTACCACTGTTCTATGAGCCATGTGAAATTAATTCACTGTTCAAACTTTATTATAACATAATAATTCGTTCGGAGTTTGCAGTGGATGCTCGTTGTTCACATGGTTGAATGGTTAAACTTGATGAGCTTGGGAAAATGTTTTGTTTCAACCAATCAGAGAACGCCGATGTGTCTTAGGCATCGGGCATAGACTAACATGTTGGTTATGCTCACGAATAGACAGGCCCCACGATGTGCCAAAGTGGACTCACCCATCGCAAGGCCTTCCGATGCAAAACATCGGCTTGCGCAGTCACTCCTTAAGTGTTTTACATAGATGATTCACTTCTGTTGATTCGCCATAGACATGGTGGAAAATGAAGACTGCTAACCGTAGACAATTGAATGACCAACACAGCTCACCACTGTAAGCTGAGAGTAAAATTTTGCACTTGTTGTTTGTTAAATTTAAATCAATTTTTGTTTCAACAATGCGTCTTTGTGGCTAAGGAGTAAAATTTATAATTTTATCTCCTTAAAAAAACAGGTAGCTCCAAAATTGAACTTGGAACTTATTAAAAGAAGCTTTCAAATTTCGGCCCAATTAGTCTGGTTTTGGGAGTTTTCCACTCCTTAGTAAGTTGGAAGTATGACATTATTCTGCTAACTTACTTCAACTACTTTGATTAATGGAGTTTGGTTGTTGGCAGCATTTACTTAACTGGTATATGATAAACATTTTCATAATTTTTAAAGGTTTCCATATTTGCAAACTTATGTTACTTTTTCCTTTCAATTATCGTTGAACTCCATATTTCATATTTATATTTAAAGTACCCATTTTTACATTCAGGAAAATTATGGAAATCTTTTGGTTCATTTACGCTTAACAGATACAAAAGCATATTTATTTTGTGTTTATTCTTCCCTACTTGTAAATAACTCTCATCAACAACAGTGTACACCACTTTTAAGAACCTGCCAGAGATGACAAAAGACTATAATGTCGAAAAGCTGTAATGCCTTTTACAGGCAAAGATCTCTCTCAAAGGAGTTACTTTTTTTAACTTGCTATCGCTATAGAATTATAAGCTGGCATCTCATGAGATAATTCTTTGCGTCAGCGTATCATGTTATATAATAGTATGTGAATAAATTGGTTGAATTCCTTAATTTCAATATTATCCATCGAAAGGTTATATGAACTCAAGGCTGCCGTTGTAAAACACCTAAGGCTAGAAATAGACTTTGTTCCCCATGGATGAATCTTGGGGGAGAAGGAAGGGATGGGGCATTGCCTACCAAAACCGCTCCAATAAGTTGGACTGTAGCACTGTTCTATGTGTTTGCTCATTTTTTCATTATTGATTATAAGAAAATCAAAAACTATTTGAAAATCACACCCACAAGGCCCAGTTGCAATGTAGCAAAACTACTGAAAAATGCAGTCACAAGTCCTTTGGCCACAAGTCAGCCATACAGGGGGACACTGCATTTCCCTCCGAACTACGAGACAACAACTCACATCTATATCAAAACTAACTGGATTGGACGGATTTTCAAGTTGATGGTCAAGACTGTATGCAATGCCCACCACTGATATTGTGAGTTGATGGTCAAAACTGTAGGCAGTGCCCACTACTGATATTGTGAGTTGGCTTACCAATATGAGTTGAAACAAAATAAACAAGTAAAATCTAACAGGAGCTTTCTTATTGCTGGACAAAACTTGACTAAGATAGATTGGGGTGACAGCTCTTGCTATGTGACTGGATGTTTTAGCTGGATATACTGTGGTATTACATAATCAAATATGGCTGGTTTTGTAATAGCTATGCATTATTTCTCAGTTAGTCCAAATTACCTCAAAAAATCATGTGCAATGGAGCTTGGTTTGGTTTCAGTGAGTATTGGATGACATGATTCATTGCTGTTGTCACGCTACCGCTGTGATTCCTAATGATATTCACTGAGAATTGCTAATTGGCGTCTGTAATCAAGTTATCAGATCAAGTCAACGTAATTTTTGTCTCCTGTAGAAACATTCTACCATGTAACTATGATGCCATGAGGGTGCCATGATTGTAATCTCCAAATTGGATTGCACTTGATTTAGACAAGGGCCTACTGCGAATAATTTGGTGGGTTTTGGGCGACTTTTAGGAAATTCATGTTGTGTTTTGATGTTGGTGTTTGGAAGCTAAGCCATGGTCTAACAAATCTGTTTTTCACATGCTGGCCTTGTGGCTCAAAAGTAATTCGGGCAGCACTCCACCAAGAAATTACCAAAAGTAAACTCTCTGGGCTGTTGATACTGACCTTTTTTACTCCAATAAGATGATTACCTGAGAAGCAGCAACAGCATGTTTCCAAAATTTGTGCTTGCAAATGGCGTGTCACACAACATTTCTTGTGATCACCTGAGACTCCTAACTAGCAAGTCCTAGTTTATGAGGACGACAAAGGGTACTCATCTCAACTTTGAAACTTTCTGGGCAACTTGTATCAGCCAGCAGTGAATGTTGTGAGGATCCATGAGAGGGGCTTCAAGAGTTTGCCGAAAAAAAAGTAAAGACAATCCAGCCTCGAGCAAATTGTTGTACTAACTGAGCGTTCTCATCGAACAGTTCGAAAGCGGTAGAATAATTAATTATTACAGAGCGTATTATCTCTATTTTCTTCAGCAAGAATGTGTTGCGGATCCTCGAAACACTAATATGGGCTAATACGAGTGCTCGCAGTTTCAAAACTGAGATGAGGACTCTTCGTCGCCCCGGTGAGTTAGAACTTGCTAGTTTAGTAAACTCAGGTGATCACAAGAAATGTTGCATGACACGCCATTTGCAAGCACAAATTTTGGAAAAATGCTATTGCTGCTTCTCAGGTAATCATTTTATTGGAGTAAGAAAGGTCAGTATCAACAGCCCAGAGAGTTTACTTTTGGTAATCTCTTGGCGGAGTGCTGCTCAAATTACTTTTGAGCCGCAAGGCCAGCACGTGAAGACAGATTTGTCAGACCATGACTTACCTTCCAAACACCAACAAACAAACACAACATGGATTTCCTAAAAGTGGCCCAAGCCCACCAAATTTTCTGCGATAGACCTGTAGATTTAGATTTACTTGAATATAACATGATTACCAAGTTCTTATATGCTCCAATTGAATGCGGCGTGTCATGTTTTAGCTTGTGAAAGAGTCAACTTAGCTTGAAAAAAACATCTTAACTGTTTACAGTTGGCTATTCTAACTTTATTTATACAAATATCGCTTCTGCCCAAACAGTAAAATCTAAATGCTTAAAGCTTTTATTGGCAGTTGGAAATTAAATTTTCGTAATGAAATGAAAGCGGAAGAGGTCACCAGTTGGTAAAAAACTCGCTTCGTTTTTATAACAACAGCATTGACGGAATATAGTTCAAAAATTGGCAAGAAAAGAGATTTTTTAAATGTTTTCTAAAACGCATTGCTCTACATTGTTGTAATAAGAAAGTAACAAAATAAAAACAAATTATATTAAAAGCATTGATAGAAATTTACTATTAATTACTGAAGTTTATTATAAAATGATCATTACATTTATTAAAATTATATTGTTGAGAGAGCTGCTGACTTGTTGGCAGCAGTATAAGTAAACAGCTAGTACATTTTTTGTTCATTATGTAGCATCAAAGTTATTGGAAGTATAAAAACGTGTTAGAATGTTGTGATATATAGATTTATGGTGTACTTGCTGTGCGCTCTCTAGAACTGAGAGTTAAATGTGCAAATGGCAGAGCTACTCGATTGCTTGCAGGAAGAAACCATTAAAAGACCTTTCAAGGTAAAGTGAGGAAGATGTAAGAGTGTGCACCACCAGTGTTCTCAACCAGATAGTTTTATATCTTTTAACTATCCAAGTTTTTGTATAAATGTGATATAATAAAAATATCATTAAATATTGAACGTTTACAGAGAAAACTACATGCACAAAAAGTTATTCGAAAATGATTCTGCTTATATGACAAAAGATATCTTCAAAGTTTGACGCCTTTGGTGCAGATTTCCAAACAAAAACAGTATGTCGGTGTCAACGAAGAACAGACTAGTGGGATGTGGTAGGTGAAGCGCCAGTCGTTACTTTGCCTCTCTTGATTTGTTTGCAAAAGGCTCTGCAATACTGTTATTGAATAAGCTCCGCCCTTTTGTTTGAAAACAAAAGCTCTTAAGTATTTAAGCACACACTAAGGGAAACTATTGGGCTACGAGTGCGGATAATCGCAAAGTCTCTTTCCTGACTGTTTTAGACTGTCGGTGTGTGTGATTTTGGTAAACTTGTTTTTTACCAAAAATTTGTGTTTATTAGCTAATTGAAATGTTGAATAATAATAAGTTAATGATATATGATGATAAACAATTTATAATTAGTTTCATGATTATTTAATCACCATTTAAATTTTTCAATAAATGTGTTACTTATTCATGAATAGATGTCACTTCCTGTGTTCACAAAAGAGCTAAAAGTGGATGTAGGATATGGTACTATAGCCTGTAAAGTATGGGGACATTATAGTGCAAAACAGAAGTTTCTTGCTTTCCATGGTTTTCTAGGAAATGCTGCTACTTTTGATTTTCTGGCAAAAGAACTTTATAACAAAGGTGAGTGAAGTCAAATTCACAAAAAACTATGCTATGTACGGTTTGACAGACATTTGAAATAGTGCCAGTTCTTTGTAGACAGGTGCATTGTGTGCGTTGAGTACCCAGGACATGGCCTATCCAGCCATTTACCAAAAGGCATTGCATACAATCCTTCAATAGATTTACATGCAATGAGATCTGTAATAAAACATCTTGGCTGGACAAGTGCTATATTTATGGGTGAGTGTGGATAAATCAACAATCTATATTTAGAATTCATTTATTTTACTGCATCATCTCCTAATCACAAACAATGCTTTAACATTGTGTGGAGCAAGAGTGCAAACTTAAGCTTTCAGCATTGTTTTTTTATGCAGTTATGCACCAGCGCGTGCTTTAAAGTTTGGATAAAATTTTTTTTCAAAACTTTAAAATTTAAACTGGTTTATAGTTGTTATTTAATTGACTCAGGATTAATTAACATTTGTTTTCAGTTTATAGCTCTTTTTTCGGCATACAAATGCAATTTAAGTTTGATCATTTTCGTTGCGAAGCATGAATGTGCCAAAAAAGTAATTACAGCTGTTTATTATTCTACACAAGTTGAGTCTAAAAAATACCTTTTGCTAATGTTGAATGAGAAAGTACTTTAACATAAAACTGCCTTAGCTTTTTAAGGTAGCGGCATTTCTAAATTATAGCCTGCATGTTGGTTTGCACACAATGACGGATTTACAAACAATGAAAAAATTTATTCGGCAAACACGATCCTAAATATCTAAAAGTGGTTGCGATGAAAGCGTTTAGCATGCTTAAAAGTCTTCAGGAGAGGAGGAGGTGTATGCTTACTCACACGAGGCATGATTACATAAATCTTTACATTGTTTTTTGCATGAGCGGTTGCATATCTAAAATAATTTGGTTGAAAATCAGTCGTCATTGTATTTATATTATCCATGGCCCGAGAATGCAACTCCATAACAGGTTCTTCATAACATGACAGCCTGTAAAAGATAAATTAAGTCATGTTCAGCCAGACATCTATGGCCAATTTTGATTCTAAAAGCACTTGAAAAATTTAATTTATTAAATGTAGGATATAGCATGGGTGCTGCAAGGTCACAGACATACTCCCTCTGTTGGCCAGAAGATGTCAAAGCACTTATTTCCCTTGATGGAATTAATCTCCCTCTGGAGGCAGAATACTCAGTGGATCCTAAGGTATATGGCCTACTAGTATACAACACTAGAGTTGCTCATTCACATTGCTCATACAGTGTTGTACAGTAACTATTGCATGCAATCAGCAATGAAAACAACTATTGATCAGCTTGTAAACTATTACTAACGTTTTTGTGGTGCAAAGAAATACGAGACACTTGCCTGTTATAAAGGAAAGAGCCTATAGTTTTTATCACACTCAAGTGATCGGCTTGTATTTTGTTTGCGTCATAAAACTACTAGTACGCATCAATAATTGTATCCACACATAATTTGACACTGAGGAAGCATTGTAATTCCACTAATTAAACCTATAAACCAAAAAATTAAAGTTTCCAGATGCTGTTTTTCGAAGTACTCAGCGAGCTCATCAAAATTTCATTCCCACATTAAAGCCTAATATGTACACGCTATTCACATTCATTCACCTGATACGCTGATAAAAATTAAAATAAGTAAAATCTACATCTACGAGCTAAAGGTTTTATACCACATCAATGAAGCTGTGCGTGTGAGCAGGTATTGCGTTAGATTGACCTAACACATAAGTTGGTTTGCATACTTTTACCAATACTTGTATCATTATTTTATTCGTTTTCAGGGCGATGGACCGTATGAAACATTTGCCAAACAGCTAGACAACTCATTCAAGGTAGCAAAAGACTTTTATGGAAAGAGTCCAGAGTATGAGTTAGATGACATCTTAGATATGTGGTATAAAAAATCACCAGAGCTCGATCAAGAGCAAGTCATCATTCATGAAACTGCACGGGGAGCGACAAAATTAGGTATGCTTCATAATTGATTTGCTGATGTCACACAAAATTTGTTCTTTCGCTGCTTAATGCACAGGACTGGAAATGGTAAAATACTCCTTCATGTCTTGAAGCTTTGGTAAATACAGATTACATAAAATCCAGCATTTCCATCTACAACGCTCATAATTGGCAAAGTGGTTATTTGAATTATCACCTCAGCCTACATGCACTGATTGACCGTCAAATACACCTTGAGACACCCAATGACACCACGATCACTATGGCTACCACAAGTATGTATGCCAAGCAGTTTTATTTCACTCGACTTCTCTATAAGTTTAACAAAATTTCAAAACTATTGATGAGGACTAAAATTTTTATAATGTAGAGAAATACAAGATGCATATCTGTTATAATTCTTAATTTCAAAAAAATAAATTTTCTATAACATTCTGCGATTAAAAATTTAGGTTTTCCTTTAAAAAAAAATTACAGAAAAAATTTGGAATCTCCCCACATTTAACCAAATTATACTACAAACGTACATGTACAGGCAAGAGATTTGAGCAATAGCAATAATGAAATAAAGACATGACACGACTACAAACAGGTTTCTATCAATCTAAAACTACAAAACATGGTAGTTGGTGGTTGTATAGTTTAATGGGCATGATGTAAGAACATACAGTGAAAGTGAAAACAACTTGAAAGTATAAAACAGTGAAGAAATTTAATAATTATTTAACCACACAGTAAAACTCTGTTATTACCGTATTTGTAATGTTGCTAGCTCACTACCTAAGACTGAAAGTAGAAACTGTCTATAAGTATTTCTTTCAATAACTGACCCAATCAATCAATTTGTAATTAGCAAAGGCTCTTGGCTGCTGGTAACTGTTATTCAATGCTACATATTACGGTTCTTTTTTTATTTAAACTACCAACTTTTCAAAAACGACCACGGGAAAGGTTTATGAGTGGGTCATGATTCCACTATTGTAGTGATATTTTTGTAGCTAACGGGAACTACAAGTTAAACACAGATCCATTACTTCGTGGAAGAGTAAGTATGATTAGTCTCATGGCAGTAAGTCAGATTGTAGTTTGCGTTCAGAACAAGTGGCTGTTTCTTACCAGAAATAAAATCTTGTGAATGAACACATATTATTACTAATTATTCCATTTTGAAATTTTATTATTATAATAATTATTAAATTTATCGTTTGGACTAATGTATAAACTTTTTCGTAGCTAATTGCCAGAGCTTGATTACCCTTCCATGTTATAAATAGTTGCGAGTTTTGATTGGTTAAAGATAATAAGTTTACAGAATGGGAAGAGCTGGATCCACCCCTGATAGTTTGCTAAAATACCTAGTTATTTAGTTTAATCACACCTCCTGTGACAATTGATAGCCATCTTTGATCTATGAATTAGTACATTTCATTCTCGGCTGCCAAAGGTTTGGTTCACAAATTCACATTTTTTAATTTTTCCAAAGTCATAAAATTTTATTCATATCATAAAGACAAGTGAGAGAAAGTGAGAAAAATACTAAAGCGAAAGACATAAAGTGTAGGTTACAAAGACACACTAATCTTTTCTAAATAAATCTCTAATGCATCCACCCCTCCCAAATTTTTTGCACCTCAGTAGACTTGTTTTATGAAACTCTTAAAAGACTGCCTTGAATTTTCTTGTGATAATAGAAGATAATTGTGACCAATTCACATCACTACAAGGTAGTTGAATTCTTCAGAATTGTTCTAGCTGAATCCAATCTTCAAAGTTTGTTTAATCTTTTTGCTCAATTTTGAAATGAAGCATCTCTTATGGTCTTTAAGTCAATTCAGGAAAATAAAATAAACTTACTTTAATGTCAGTCACTGATCAAAGGTTGAATTCGAACAGCACAATCTGTTTGAGTGCATGAACATTTATTGCTAACTTCTTGAACAAGTAGATAAATCATTCGATTAATAACAAATCAGCTCAAAAACTGATTACATTGCTGGTTTATTTTTGAAATTACGAAACAAGAATAAAATGGACTTTCACTCCACAAAAAATGAAGTATTGCCTAAATTAAATACAAAACGTCACTAGAAAATTTTTGCTTTATTTAAGCATTTATAATGAAAAGATTTTAGTGTTTTTTTAATTTACACAAACAAAATGTTGTATATTTATTTCAGGTAAACATGGTATTACAATACCCAGTAGAGCTCATGGTGAGAGAACAAAGAAAACAACTTGAAGACACCCCACATTTGATTATGGTGTATGTAAAAGGCTAGAAAAATTTCTTTTTCTGTTACGTAACGGATAATGCTTACTTATAATCTAAACCACACGCCATCTTCAACAACTTTCTTTTATTAATAGCTTAGGTGTGATTTCAGTATGAAAGGTATCAATCAAATAACCGATATAACTTCCTGACCTAAGTCAATTTATTTAAAAGTGTGATTTAAGGAGATTTAAATGATACTTTTACACAACTGAATGGCCGACCATTGACAATAGCTTTACCCATTTAGAGCAACCTTATTTTTATGCCAAACAAATGCAAAGTTGTTTTTATTTTAATTTTTCTCAATGTTATTTTGTTAATATTCAAACAATAATTGACATTGGCATGTAGTATGCTTTTGAAGTATCGCTAGAAAAAAATCAATTGAAAAAAACAGACTTTACAACCTATTGTCTATCTACTGACGCTTATTTCTGTTTACAAAACAACCAAAACTAACCATCAACTCATAAGCTGTAGCTCATAAATAATTATACAAATGAGTTAAATTACAAAAGCTCACCTAATTTAGACAAAACTCTTTTTTAAATGCAGAGTATTGCCGCAAAATTTTTAGTACCTTACTTTACCTTCAGCACTGCTTTTTGTTGTAGAGCTGTTAATTTGTCTAAAGTCACAAAAAAAGATGCAGAGTATAAACTTCTTGTTCCAGAAGTTCATCTGAAGTCAGCTCTGGTAAAAATAAATTGCTTTCAAATTCATAAAACATTTGTAGTTATACTACTATAATTTAAAACTGAAACAAAAAATTAAAAGAAGTATTTTGTTTACTTTTGTTAGATTTTATTTGCAAAATATTGATTAGCTGTCTTTTTTCGTGGATTCTAAAAATCATGAACAATAAATTATATTAACTTGATTTCTCTTTGCTGCTATTACCGCCTGTTAAATATTTGACTATTTATGCTTGTTTGTGCATAAAATTTTTAAACGCCTTGCTACATCATTAATTTCTCAAAAAACGTATTACTTGACAAGCCGTTGTTAAAATTTCATTTCATAAAGTCATGCGCTTGTTTTGTTTTAGCACAAAATGATAAAAATCGACGGATCCCATTATTTCCATATATTGATGCCTAAAGAAGTCGCTGGACACATCGACGAGTTTCTAGAAGAGCTCGCTGCCTAGTGAAACTTTGTGTGTGTACGCAAGGACTGCAGATGGATTTGAAATACAAAAGTTTAGCATAAGTGTCCAAAATAAATTGAAATGCTGGAAAATTCCATTCTCAGGTAAATGCTTCCTATCTGAGTTTTTTTCTTTTTTAGTTGTGTTTGGAATGGCTTTTTAAATTAAAAATAAAAAACACTTGGAGATGACCTTGAAATTGTGCCAAAATATTTAGGTTCTTAGTTAACAAATACATGTTTCAGTTTAGAGTGCTTTTTTATTATTTATGACATTTAAAACAAATTTTTATGCAAACATGTAACAAGTCTGGTTAATCATTTTATTATGAGCACAGCAATGAACAGTGAATTGCATCTTATAAAAACTTTCACAGTACACCAAGTAATAAGTACCTAGTACTAACCCTATAAACTTAACTAACAGAGTTTTACACTCTGCTGTTACTAGTGAGTATCTCAAACATTGTTATTTACAAAATATCTTTTCACGCATTATTATGAATGAAAAATCGAGTGCACCCAAATAAAAACATTTTACACTTGGAATGTAAAATATATCATCTGCTATAGATTGAAACTTCAAAATATTGACTTTGAGTTATAGAGAAATGATAAACAACACTACAAATCTACAGACAAAAACCAACAAATTACTTGACAGCGCATTAGATTTTTTTTAGCACTTTCAGTTACCTAGATGACTCCATGTCAAACCGAACAAATCTACCTGCTTCAGAGACTGGTAAATGATGAGCTACTGCTCTGATTTTCAGTTATACCAAAGGAATATTGAGCACTGCTATGTTGCTTCAATGCCCAAACTACTACCTGTCCACCAGCTCTATACTCTACGAATCTGCGTCCTCGCTCATCATAAGTTCTACAATTGCACTTCATTAAACTACTCTTATCTCACTCGTAATTCTCGGCTCTCACTCCAAATTCTACTTCTTCAAGCACATGTTTGCAAAAACAGGTATCCTACCAGATGGCCCGAGAACACAGCTACCCCATTTACCATTACCTGAATAGCAACACTTGATGAATGCACTATGTTAACTAATAGGTAAAAAATATAACATGCGGGCACTGCTAGTTTTGTCTACATCAGATGATGCTCTTTGGTAGTAGATAACATCCAATTACGACACATGTTTGCATCGATCATCTTCATTTTCCAAATTACTTATACCAGCTAATTGAAAACTGTATATAGTTTATTTATAAGTGATTAATCAGCAGCATCCATGTAATGGCTTGTATTTATATTTGATTCCTAATTGTTTGGGTAAAATGCAAAGAAAAGCAACAAAAATCAATAATGAAAACTATTTTTCAATATATATAAATCTTATATAAAATTATCCAAGCTATGTGATCAAAATTATGATGGTGAACCCTCTGCACATTAGTGACAAAATGGAGAGCAAATAGAAATTGTTTGTACGAAGTATTATTATTTGTAAAAGAATAAAGCTCGCCTTCAATCAACAGACTGTAGGAGAATTCTCACAGGGTTCAATGGATGAATCAAAAAGGAAATTACAGGTAGATAGGCTTAAAACATTAATCAATCATTAATAATTTATATTTGCCATAGATGGTTGCATAATAGTGTTGACTACCCAAACACCTAGTCAGAATAAAAAAAACAACAATTATCAGCAAATAGACGAGTCAGTACCTATCGACACACTATAACTAAATAAATCATATCAATCACTTATCACCCACTTGTTTGTGAAATGCACTTGAATTGTTACATATACAGTCCGTTATTGCTGTCAAACTGATGCAATGTTGACTTTGAATTGGTAACAAGCACCTGGGGTTAAGTGGTCAAATCAAGTGAACTTGATGTTTGTCTCAAAAAATGCAATGAGTGTTTACAATTGAATATCTTAATCTATATATACAGATATATAAAAACATCTGCGTGTCAGTCTTCTGTGTTTTGTCCATGCTTATATGCCCATAACACTGTGTAGAGACAGACGAAAAACTGCACACAAACAATTTATTGGATGTAAGTCAGAGTTTAAAGTTTCCATTCGCTTTTAAACCTACAATTTTTTTATTATTTGCGTCTTTTAAATTTCTGTTGGGCCAAAATACACCCACTTTTGAAAGTGAGGGGAGGAACGTACACCAATGTTTACCATAGGCAAAGTATACCCGAGTATTTGATATCTTGCGGTTTTCAAAGCATGAAAGGAGCTGTTGCTTCATTGGCCTGTAATCATCATCCTTACCTTATTGTTTCAATTAGCAAATGCAAATAGTCTACAAATTTTTTCAAATAATTATTGCAATTATTTTACCCAGTTATCATTTGTAATGTCAGTTGAAAAAAACGAGTTATGCGAAGAAATCATATTGCTTATCTTTAGGCAGAGTTCTCAAATCAGAGCTGTTTAGCAAATAACACATTATTTTTTGTCATTCATTAAATTCACAGAAGTATTTCAATATACTTCCTGCAATTAATGGCGCAGAACTCCATAGCCACTACAATCCTCAGGTTAATTAATTTTGAAAGAAGTGACAAACCTCATTATGAAAATTAGACATTTTCTTCTCGTGGACTGCCAGTCAATGCAAAAGTTACATACTTCACAAAAAATGTTTTCTCACTTATAGTTTATATCTAGGAAAAACACGCATCATCTTGTCCACTTTACATGTGCATGTGTTTGTTGGAGGCCACTGTGACGAATCATTATTGGTTCCGCCTATTTTATTTAGAGAAGGCAAAAGTTGCGCAGGAGCAACCTTATGATACGCATCACTAGTGGCTCAACGATTGTGTGGATAAGCACATAGCTTGGTAGGTAATCTATTCATACAGTTAAGAATAGCATTTGTTTTGTGGGCCAGATGATTTCTTATTAAAAAATCAAAAAAGGATTATTATTATCACTAAGAAATAATTGAAAGAAATGGTTTGGAGTCAAAATTATTTAGTATCGTTTACCAAACATAGTGTTTCCACATGCAACATATTCACGCAATTTTGATTATTGTTTGCTGTATACCAGTTTTTAGATGATGTCACTTCCAGTATTCACTAAAGAGTTGAATGTTGATGTAGGATATGGTACTATAGCCTGTAAAGTATGGGGGCATTATAGTGCTAAACAGAGGTTTCTTGCTTTCCACGGTTTTCTAGGAAATGCTGCTACTTTCGATTTTCTGTTAAAAGAACTTTTCAACAAAGGTGAGTAAAGTTGGTTTGACAAATGCCTCTGCTATTATAGAGCAGTTTGACAAACGCTTGAAATAGTGGCAGTTCCTTTGCAGACAGGTGCATTGTGTGCATGGACTATCCAGGACATGGTCTATCCAGCCATTTACCAAAAGGCATTGCATACAATCCTTCAATAGATTTACATGCAATGAGATCTGTAATAAAACATCTTGGCTGGACAAGCGCTATATTTATGGGTAAGTTTTAATAAATTAAAAATAACTATTGTTTTTATTAAATAATTGATTCTTTTAGTTTTTTATTTGACAAAGGAGTGCGAACTTGAATTTATCAAATACAGGATACAGCATGGGTGCTGCAAGGTCGCAGATGTACGCCCTTTGTTGGCCAGAAGATGTCAAAGCAATCATTTCATTTGATGGAGTCAATCTTCCTCTAGAGGCAGAATACTCAGTGGATCCGAAGGTGTATGACCTAGTTTTAGTATATTTGAGCCACTGCAGTTACTGGTTTATATTTACACACGCATTATTTGTTATGTAATATTCTATACTAAATGGAGCATTGTTAAAAACAGCCTAAATGTACAGGTATTTTAATGATGCTATTCGTAGGTGACAAATTAGCACAAGTGACATCAGGATGGTTGGCATGTTGACAAATATTTCTGAAAAGAGCGTGAATACAAGGGTGTCGTTACGTTATTTATTGGTTTCCTTTAAATAGTAGCAATCGACTTTCTATTACAATATTACAGCCATGTGTATGATGTAAGAATTGAGTTATATTATTCTAAATGGTTCTGGATATGTGAATGCTATATAACTAGCGTTTCAAACGAACTTTTGATATAGCGTGAAAAACGAGCATTATTACAGCATACACACGCATCATCTGGTGACTAATGAAACATCATGTTAGCATTTGCTGAAGCTTCTAGAAAGTCGAAAATACGCATGAGAAAATATTACTCATTATGGATAGAACCCAATGTCAGATTCTTGCATGCAAAAGTTATTCTCAAGTTTCTCTCCTTTCTCTCAGGGTGATGGACCATACGATACATTTGCCAAACAGATAGACAATTCATTCAAGGTGGCCAAGGACATGTACGGAAAGGACCCAGAGTATGAACTAGATGACATCTTTGATCTGTGGTACGAGACATCACCAGAACTGAGTCATGAGCAAATCATCATTCTTGAAACCCAACGAGGAGCAAGGAAATTAGGTATTTCTTATCAAGCATTCAATGTATTTTATAACGCTGCTTTTCCGAACATGCACCAAGGAATCAATAACAACTACCTTCCTGAAAGTTTTCATAAATTGTATCATTAAAGGTGATAATTAAATGAAATGCTAGAATCCCTGGATCAACGGTTGGTAGCAACTGCATCATTGATAAGGACCGTTTAGCATACAATGCGTGCTACACTTAGGATAAACCTAACGCTACCAAAAGCTATGTTTGTTTTGGTTTAAGCATGTGATTTTAAAAGCTTGTCTATGAGTTATGAGTTACTTTCCTGAATTGCATGGATAGGTGCAATCATTCACAATATGGCCACTAGGGCCGCTGTCGCTACAGAGACTCTAATTCACACAATTTCCAATAAATAAGATTTATTTGATTAAGTCGAACAATACGATATATCACCTTCCCCTCCCTTCTCGCTATCAAACATTGATTCAGCAAGCAGCAGCAAGTGAGAGTCAACTTTATGGTTCAGTAAAGGTTCTACGTTTAAAAATACTATAACTAGCTGGCTAAGATTTCTTCAAAGTAATTTTGCTATAGTGACAATAGTAAATGCTACAGGGGTGGCAATCATTTTCCATACAGATGTCACAATTGATTAATGATTGGCTAATTTAATAGGTTTGGCTGGACAGCCGAGTAATGTTTACTAAAACAACAACTCCCACCACAAAGTATAAATGTCTAGTATTTTAATTAGTACTCACAGTATCCACTCAACCCCAGTTGTTTTTAATCTGGCAACTTCATTCTTTGTGAGTAAATTAAAATTGTTGCAAAATTTTATAACAGAACTGATATTTCAAGGGAAAAAACTGCAGTTTCAGCATATAAACTGAGTCATAACAAAAAATTTACCACTTTGTAATGTAAAGAGGTTGCTATGATTGAGAGGCCTAGTTAAGTAACTGGAAAAAAATAGGTGAATGGTGTAATGTATATCCATTGAATTTTATCAGGAGAACACTGGCAGCGAAAAGTGACTATCAAACAAGCTTGAAAAATATTAAAAGTGTTTCCAGCAAATTCTTACTTGGTATAAAATGATATACTCAGTGTGGAGGGTTCACTGTTTGTGTTTATTTTGAATAGTCGCCAAATGGCTCTTTAGGTTGTCTGTTGCACAAAAATAATAAATTTGGTGTCTTTCCAGCAGCAGGTAGATTAAATAATAGTAATAAAATAACTAACATTGTTGTTTGGCAATATGAGAGTTTCTGCATTAGTTTTAAATGAGATTAAAATACTATTAAATGTGATGAGCGTTTGGGGTTATTGGCAAGGTCAACAAGTATCATGACATCTTCTGGACTATGAGTTAAGAGATGACAACAATTGAAGAGGCGACTCAATATCTTATGCCAAGCAGATGAAAAATATTAATGGAAAGTTGACCTGACAATATTGCTTGCTGCTTATGCAGCCAAAGCACCAATGCCCACAGCTTCTGGTTTACAGACTTTCAATACTGCCACTAGACAAAATCTACTACTAGGCTAGGTAGCAGTATTTAGATAACTGTTTCTTACTTTGTGGGGCTACGTTAGCTATACGTCCATCATTGAAATGGTGTACGATAGCTATACGTCCATCATTGAAATGGTGTACGATAGCTATACGTCCATCATTGAAATGGTGTACGATAGCTATACGTCCATCATTGAAATGGTGTACGATAGCTATACGTCCATCATTGAAATGGTGTACGATAGCTATACGTCCATCATTGAAATGGTGTACGATAGCTATACGTCAATCATTGAAATTGTGTACGTTAGCTATACGTCCATCATTGAAATGGTGTACGATAGCTATACGTCCATCATTAAAATGGTGTACGATAGCTTTACGTCCATCATTGAAATGGTGTACGATAGCTATACGTCCATCATTGAAATGGTGTACGATAGCTATACGTCCATCATTGAAATGGTGTACGATAGCTATACGTCCATCATTGAAATGGTGTACGATAGCTTTACGTCCATCATTGAAATGGTGTACGATAGCTATACGTCCATGATTGAAATGGTGTACGATAGCTAAACGTCCATCATTGAAATGGTGTACGATAGCTAAACGTCCATCATTGAAATGGTGTACGATAGCTATACGTCCATGATTGAAATGGTGTACGATAGCTAAACGTCTACATTGAAATGGTCTACGTTAGCTATACGTCCACCATTGAAATGGTGTACGATAGCTATACGTTAACGTCCATCATTGAAATGTCAGCTTTGAAAACTACTGAGAATTTTGTCTTCGAATATTTGCAAATGGCGACTAATATAACTTGCTATGCGCTCATTAAAGTTGAATTTTGAGTAAATGGCTGTGGCTAAATACCCTTATATTCTGTGGCTAGGAAGTAACATCTAGTTAAAAACTACACAAGAATGACACTTCAAGCTTCTATTCTCTTGAACTTCTATCAATTTTGTAGCAAATGGAAACTACAAGTTGAACGTAGATCCTTTACTGCGTGGAAGGGTATGTATAAGAAGTTTTCTACAAGCAAATCTGTTGGTACTTTGGCATGTTAGGTGACCGAGAGAGTAATGATTTGGATATTAATCAATCAGTATTAGTAGTGGTTTAGATGTCAATTGACCAGAAAAACGTGGTAACAGCAAGCGTGAAATTCCTTGAATATGATAATTAGGGTCACTCAAAACTTAAAATAATAAACCATATGGAGTATATCGCCTGGCAAGACACACTGGGTGTAGGCTTGTTCTCTCATTGAGCATTGTAGCATCATTGCAAAAGTCAAATTGCAACAGTTGAAAAGCTAGATTTATTGAGTTGAGGTCTATGGAACTGATATCAATAGCAGAAGTTCCCTGCACGGCAGCTGTATCATAATACTATATACTATATGGTACATTTGAACTAGTAATTGTGGCATTTTTACGAAAAATACGGTTTAAAATTAACTTTTAAAGTTTTTCATTATTATTTTTTGGTGTTTATAACATTTTGCTATAACTAAATAACATTTCAAAGAGTGTTCAGAGAGATGCTCTAATCCCTTTAAAGACAAAAGCATAAGCATTAATTACAAATGAAGGTTAGGAGCATTGGATGAAGCAATGTAGTCAGCTGAGTTTGATCTACATTTTAATCAGCTGACTGACAGACAAACTCACCAACTATCCACATACAATACACGCGTTAACCATAGTCAACTGAAATACAAAGACCTCCGAAAACGAAAGTTTTATGCCAGTCATTAAAATGCAATAAACCAACAGATTCACATGTCTATTACAATCTATTACTCAGAGCATCCAAACAAAACTTTAGCTTAAGTTTTAGGCCAACATTTGAGGCAATATCTGTTTATTTTGCTGTCAATATGTTGTGTTATTGATTGGGAGTTGTATGTTCCTGCGTGATGGTGGTGGCCTGTGAATGGATTTCATTGGATGATTGGTTCAGTGGGCGGGGTTTTTTCTGCTGGTTTGTTAGCCTAAGTTTTAGGCCAACATTTGAGGCAATATCTGTTTATTTTGCTGTCAATATGTTGTGTTATTGATTGGGAGTTGTATGTTCCTGCGTGATGGTGGTGGCCTGTGAATGGATTTCATTGGATGATTGGTTCAGTGGGCGGGGTTTTTTCTGCTGGTTTGTAAACCAGCAGAAAAAACCCCGCCCACTGAACCAATCATCCAATGAAATCCATTCACAGGCCACCACCATCACGCAGGAACATACAACTCCCAATCAATAACACAACATAGTGACAGCAAAATAAACAGATATTGCCTCAAATGTTGGCCTAAAACTTAGGCTAACAAAACTTTCCAACTCAAAAATTGTTTCAAGTAATCAATTCTATTTTAAAAACGAACATAAAAAATGAATTCGTCTGACAACAAATAAAAATACTATAATTTAAATGAAATAAAACAAGAAAATTTTCAATTTCTTTCAAAAATGTTAATTTTTTCATAGAATCTTACCACAAGAAAAGCATCAAGTATGCTGACCAGTTATATCCACATATTTCAGATAAATATGATACTACAATTTCCGGTAGAATTGGTGACAGAAGAAAACCGCAAACGACTTGTGAACAAACCACACCTGATTGTAATGTAAGTGATCTACTAGAAACTATATTGTAATGTAAGTAATCAACTAGAGACTATATTGTAATGTAAGTAATCTACTAGAGACTATATTGTAATGTAAGTGATCTACTAGAAACTATATTGTAATGTAAGTAATCAACTAGAGACTATATTGTAATGTAAGTAATCTACTAGAGACTATATTGTAATGTAAGTAATCTACTAGAGACTATATTGTAATGTAAGTAATCTACTAGAAACTATATTGTAATGTAAGTAATCTACTAGAGACTATATTGTAATGTAAGTAATCTACTAGAGACTATATTGTAATGTAAGTAATCTACTAGAGACTATATTGTAATGTAAGTAATCTACTAGAGACTATATTGTAATGTAAGTAATCTACTAGAGACTATATTGTTATGTAAGTAATCTACTAGAGATTATATTGTAATGTAAGTACTCTACTAGAGACTATATTGTAATGTAAGTACTCTACTAGAAACTATATTGTAATGTAAGTAATCTACTAGAGACTATATTGTAATGTAAGTAATCTACTAGAGACTATATTGTAATGTAAGTAATCTACTAGAAACTATATTGTAATGTAAGTAATCTACTAGAGACTATATTGTAATGTAAGTAATCTACTAGAAACTATATTGTAATGTAAGTAATCTACTAGAGACTATATTGTAATGTAAGTAATCTACTAGAGACTATATTGTAATGTAAGTAATCTACTAGAGACTATATTGTAATGTAAGTACTCTACTAGAAACTATATTGTAATGTAAGTAATCTACTAGAGACTATATTGTAATGTAAGTAATCTACTAGAGACTATATTGTAATGTAAGTAATCTACTAGAGACTATATTGTAATGTAAGTACTCTACTAGAAACTATATTGTAATGTAAGTGATCTACTAGAGACTATATTGTAATGTAAGTAATCTACTAGAGACTATATTGTAATGTAAGTAATCTACTAGAGACTATATTGTAATGTAAGTAATCTACTAGAGACTATATTGTAATGTAAGTAATCTACTAGAGACTATATTGTAATGTAAGTGATCTACTAGAGACTATATTGTAATGTAAGTAATCTACTAGAGACTATATTGTAATGTAAGTAATCTACTAGAGACTATATTGTAATGTAAGTACTCTACTAGAAACTATATTGTAATGTAAGTAATCTACTAGAGACTATATTGTAATGTAAGTAATCTACTAGAGACTATATTGTAATGTAAGTAATCTACTAGAGACTATATTGTAATGTAAGTACTCTACTAGAGACTATATTGTAATGTAAGTGATCTACTAGAGACTATATTGTAATGTAAGTAATCTACTAGAGACTATATTGTAATATAAGTAATCTACTAGAGACTATATTGTAATGTAAGTAATCTACTAGAGACCATATTGTAATGTAAGTAATCTACTAGAGACTATATTGTAATGTAAGTAATCTACTAGAGACTATATTGTAATGTAAGTGATCTACTAGAGACTATATTGTAATGTAAGTAATCTACTAGAGACTATATTGTAATGTAAGTGATCTACTAGAGACTATATTGTAATGTAAGTACTCTACTAGAGACTATATTGTAATGTAAGTAATCTACTAGAGACTATATTGTAATGTAAGTACTCTACTAGAGACTATATTGTAATGTAAGTAATCTACTAGAGACTATATTGTAATGTAAGTGATCTACTAGAAACTATATTGTAATGTAAGTAATCTACTAGAGACTATATTGTAATGTAAGTAATCTACTAGAGACTATATTGTAATGTAAGTACTCTACTAGAAACTATATTGTAATGTAAGTAATCTACTAGAGACTATATTGTAATGTAAGTAATCTACTAGAGACTATATTGTAATGTAAGTAATCTACTAGAGACTATATTGTAATGTAAGTACTCTACTAGAGACTATATTGTAATGTAAGTAATCTACTAGAGACTATATTGTAATGTAAGTACTCTACTAGAGACTATATTGTAATGTAAGTAATCTACTAGAGACTATATTGTAATGTAAGTACTCTACTAGAGACTATATTGTAATGTAAGTAATCTACTAGAGACTATATTGTAATGTAAGTACTCTACTAGAGACTATATTGTAATGTAAGTAATCTACTAGAGACTATATTGTAATGTAAGTGATCTACTAGAGACTATATTGTAATGTAAGTAATCTACTAGAGACTATATTGTAATGTAAGTGATCTACTAGAGACTATATTGTAATGTAAGTGATCTACTAGAAACTATATTGTAATGTAAGTAATCTACTAGAAACTATATTGGAATGTAAGTAATCTACTAGAGACTATATTGTAATGTAAGTAATCTACTAGAAACTATATTGTGCATCAGAACTTTCCAGTAACAAAGTTTGCAGTGCTAACAACTTTATACTAATTGCATAAATTTTACAGATACTATGAATAGTTTTATAAACCACCACCTTTTGCCGTGAAAAAATAATTGTGCGACTGCACATAATAAATTACAAAAACTCATATTTCCATGTTCGAAGAGACATTTCCCAATACCGTGACACATGCTTTACGGATGAATGCTATTTTCTCGGTACTGCTAAAAAGGTTCCACCCATAGTAGTAAGCTCCGCCCATAACAGTGAGCTCCACCCATTTAAAAAAGTTCTGACTGTTTTGTGAAAAATAAGGTGACTTGAGCATTTTCAAAATAAATTTGGTTTGGCTTCGAGCCGTGTTACATCAATAGAAGTATGTTATGAATGTTTAAGCACCCAAGTATTTCTTCTCGAATTTGTAGATACTCGCAGAAAGTTTGAAACCACTAGAAAAACTATAGAAACAACATTGCAAGCAGTTGATGTTATTACATTCTATAACTTGTAAAACTAAATAAAATTGTGCTCGCTGTTCCTTTTAAAGACAACACAACTTCAAAAAAGTTTTGAACTCACAATTAGAGCACTTTAAGCTTTGTTCCTCATTTCCTACTGCAGCGATTGTTATGTACCTTCAACGTACTTAGGCTTGATTATTGCCTGTTATAACTCCATGAGGCAATCAGCTATTAGTGGGATCGTGTACGCATGAATCTTGGGGATAGCACCATCTAGTGTTCACCTTTCAAAAGGAGAAAAACAACAAAAAACATTCAGGCTCTTCATCAGTTGATACAAGATCTTATTTTAAAGAGGCGACTATTCACTTTGCAGAACTGGAGCTGACTGAGATAATAATCAACATTCAACATTTTCACCAAAATAAAGGCTATGCTAGACGCAGGAAGACGTAAGCGTGTAGATAGTACAACAGCTGAGCTGAAACTTCAGTAAGTGGATCAGGATTACTCAACATTCACTTCATAAAGAGAGAAAGCGCAAGTGCTGATGCATTTGTTGACAATAGGCATTTTCATAGTTTCAATGCAAGCTTTGTTTGCTAATTCAAAAAATTGCCTATCAAGCACAATTAACCATTAATCAACACCTATTAGCAAAAAGAAGGCCAGTGAGGTGCAAGGTGACTCACAAGTTTGATTTTGCGCTTTTTAAAGAGAAAAACATAACAAGGAAATGACAGACAATACTATGGAAAAGAATTGCCTTCTTTTAACTTGAAGAAAATTATTTTCGAACTAACTTTGAAGTCTAAAAAAGGAATCAACTGAACAGTTACTGGAATTGCCTTTCTTTCAGCGTATACTTTTGGCTTAACATGATGAATGCATGAGTTGTTGACAAGTCATTAAATCTGCTTCTGAATGCAAGAAACAGAACAACATTTTCTGTTAGCGTCGTGTGTACTCATAGCATATGACGTTATTCGGCTTGTACAAATATTGATCATTACGCGTGTCTACAAAACTCATTGTTTTCTTTTAACAAACGTGAGCTACCAAGGTATGAAATATTTTGCTTTCCATGCAAGACAAATGGATGTGCAGTGTGAACTTTCCAGTCAAGGTCAACCAATCAATAAACTAGCTGCTAGTATTATCATAATTCCTCACACGACCAGTGTGGCAGCTCATTACACTTATAACCCACACCAGCTATCTGTGCCATCAATATACTAATTTCTATACTTAATACCTTGAAATGCTTACGGGTGAGTATGTGACACCACCCTCTAAATAGGCAGTGTGTGATGTACATAATGTTGGTCAATACCAATGCTTTGAATATGTGATATAAGCCAGGATGGGTAATCAATATTTTTGTGTATTTAGTGAAACAAGTTATTGATGTAGGATTGTTGTACAGCTGTGACATGCTATTGTTATTATAACTGAACATCACTTGATACCTGCATCACCAACAGCTACATACTACTAAATGTCACTGGGTAAGTTTCTCTCACTTTCAACATCTAACATTTCTATTTTTGTAGCATTTATTCAACATAGATTAGTTTATTATCAATTATTTACATTTATTGCAACAATAATACTTTCATTAATTTTTTTGGTTCAAACTTTTGTTAGCTCCATGAAATCCAGTAATTGCGAAAATTTTAAACTTCTTTAAATCGAACAGTTTAATAAATACAAATATCCAAACTTGCACTATATACCAATGCTTACATTACCTAAAAAGACACCAAATGCTTTTTTATATCACGCCTACCTCTCATCAGTAGCGTCCTGTGCATTGTTCGCAGGGATCATGTTGATGTAGTGCAGCAGGTGTAAAAGCTCTTATTGGATATGAAAACCATTTGATTCAATTATCCAACATTTGAAAAGGTGCTTGTATATAGCATACAACTCAGTGTCTTAGCACTGGCTATTGCAAGCTGAGTTTCTGTTTATAGCTAGATGGAATGTGAGAGAGATATCTGCACAGCCATTTGGTCATCTTCGCTTTTTCCTTCTAAGCCGTCAAACTTAATTATGGCTCAGAATTTTGGTGATTGTTGCGCAAAAGAAAACAGAAATGTCACTATATCTTTTTTTTTAGATGAAATGGATAAATTGAGATACAAACTACCCATGAAATTGGTGTATAATTAATGAAAGCAACCTCAACATCAGCCTATCTAGGCAACTCCCTAAACACTGCGCGTTATTCCTGCCTAAATTAACATAGAAAATTATTATTGCTATAGTGAAAGCAGCCTCTGGTGTGTTGTATTATGCATCATTCATGGCTTCCCTAGGCAATCAGTCCGATTTGCTTGGTCAATTTTATAAACATAACTTCATACGATAGTCAATATATTTAATGTAGGCGTTGGATACCAAGCACAGTGGTGTGTGTATGCACTTATGTTTGCGCTGCACGTGCTTTGTTAACCCTGCACATGCTCTGATATTCTAATCCTATGTGCTGCCAGGGTGCTGCCAGTGATTAAAAGCTGTTGAACTTTATTTAAGATCATACACCAAGTTTAGTGCCACTTCAAAACAAATAATAAATGTCCTAAAATAACAAAAAGATTATTAAAGACAGCAAAAACAATTCTGGTTTCACATATATTATGTACAACAATTTTTAGACCTCTTCAAAATAAATTTTTTTACAACATGCAATATTTTTAATGTAAAGCTCTCACCATGCTTCAGACACTTGGACAAGTCAATCAAGACAGCGATACTGTCAGAGCAAACTGAACTGCCTTTGTGTTTAAACAATAAACTATTGTTTTACATGATGGTATATTAATGAGGAAGGAATTATATTGAAGAGTAGTTATGTTTGAATTGATTTTTTATAAAACTTTAATCTTGTAGCGTGGTAACAGCTAGTTCTATGTCTAGTTAACTATACCAATACTTGACTTTGTTGAAGCATTTCTCAGTGAACAAGAACTTGTGCGAATTTTCTATAAACCGGTGAGGACTTCTTTTTTTAAAGAGTTCGAGTTTTTTCAAGTTACTGCTCGGCTTTCTGTGAAACAAATTAATTTTTAAATAAATCAAACTTTAATCACATGTAATCATAGCTTCAAGAGATGGTCATATAACAACACTAGTAACTGATAGAGTAATTGAAAAACAAAGCTGCCAATTTTCTAGAGTTAATAAAGCAGAAATTACTGGAAACAGCCCAAACCTTATATAGCTAAAAGTCAGATGAAGAAACATAATGATAGGGTGACCAAGTTTTTATCAATCAAATGCAAAACAGAGTATCGTCTGGTGTAGGGTTGACGCAATTTAATAATGGTGGAAATGACAAAACTCTACCCTGTGCCTGCGTAGACGCAGTTTTCCACTTTCTAAAACACTCGGGGTATGAAGTGCGTATAACTTCAGCTGATCATCTTATTGTTCAAAAAATTATTTATACTGCTATGAGCATGTAGAAATTATTTATACTGCTATAAGCGTGTAGACATTATTTATACTGCTATGAGCACGTAAAATAGTTAAAGTAAACATATTGCACGTATTGAGCTCTATGTCCGCGTAGTAAGCCAAACTGAAGAACCAAAACTCCTTTGTTTGTCCAGTATGTATGACGGTATTTTGTTTAGTTTCATCAAGATAGGTAGCAACCTTGGTTGTCCGCAGGAGACAGCCAAGTTAGTGGCTATATTCTTGTTTGATCAGTTCATGACAGAAGTATGCAAACTTTTACAAAGATGAACTTAAAATATTGATGCCACTTTCTGTCATTCCACTCAGAGACACGCTTGAATTAGCTGATTCTTCCACTGTACTTTTGGGACAAGTTGATCTTTTCTAGTCTCATGTGAGCAGATGAAACAGCCAATCTCGTGAAGAGGCAGAAATATAATGCTTACAAGCAGTTATATCAAGATTGTAATTATTATCGTAGTTAAAATTGTTTTAAGCGCTTGTGTGAACAAAAAAAGCAAGCCATGAGGAAGTGCACACCTTGATCAAGGGAGTGCACGCTTGGAATTGAACGCCGGTTGGTTTGCACGTATAAAATACTCGACAATCTTGCTACCTTGATAAAATACTAAAGATGATTACATAATGCAAGTAAATAAAACATTGACCAGGTGAAACCTGAAAAGATGTGAGAGAGCTGCTGATGGTATGAAACCCAGGTCCTCACCTGCGTGCAAACACCAAGACTGTTTCGCCTTACACAGCACACCTGCATATCGATAACCATTTGTGTATATTTAGCTATCTACTTTCGATCAGACTGTAACAAATACGTAATTGTTTATCACCAAAGGTTATGCAGAAGAACAATCATAACTTATTGACCAATCACAATAACTTACTAGCCTCAGTTCAGCAACTGATACGCTCAATAAAGTATCGATCTTTAAGCACAAAAGCTATAGCTCCTCTGGGCATTGTGGCCACCGAAGAATGAATGTGAAGTGATAATACCATTAGGTATGGTAACAGCATCATTAATATCATACAAAATGATACATAAGCATGCCCATCAACACCTTTTGAGAGCAAGCTGTTAAGGGAATTAAAGCTATAATTTCATGAACAATTAAATATATAATGTGACAATAATTATAAGCCTGTCAATAGTAACTAGCTGACCAATCAAATGATATAGAACAATTATGTTTTATTAGCTGTAGACTTTCTTTTGATTGCAGATAGCTCTCTCATTCGGGAGTCATATCATAGCTTATTTCTTGCTGCCTTATAAATACAGACACCACTGGGAGTTGAGGCAGCACATCGTCAAGAGCAACATAAAAGCCGGCATTCATATAAAAACTGAGACTTCAACCTTTAGCAGGTAGATTGTGATTGAGCGCATAGCCAGACTAGTGCATTGGAATGTCTATGGACATACTGGCTAGTAACACTAGATCATAGACATCCTAAAGAATACAAGAATATGGGGAATCATCATTCAAACTCTATGAAGCATATGAAAGACAAGGAGTTGCATCAACTAGCTTTAAACACATACTGTGAGTTAACTAATATTTGCATTACATCAACATTTTATGATACTTTTGTTGAGACACTCTTTTCACCTCAGTTTCTGACTGATTGTGCGACTATTATGCCATTGTGGTTCTGGTCTAGTCTAACACCCGTTGATTCCTATGTATCTGAAGCTCAAGTGATTTTGCCAGCTTTTAAAGGTTTATGAAACAATTAAATTTAAGTTTTTACGTTAAAATATCACTGATTTGTCAAAGCCAAAAAATATCCTCAAAGTTTTTGATATGACAAAAGAGTTGCCCTCATATTCTGAGGCTATGATATGCCCAAGGTTATGGCATTCAGGTAGCCCTGTTATCTTCAACTATGTGAATAATCGATTTAGGAAGATAAAATATTTTAAATTGACCGTAAAAAGACGGGAAAAAATAATTTTAGGTTAGTTTTGATGGTGCTTATCATTTCTAATACGCTTTTCTGTAAACTTCGTGATCTCTCTTTCTTTGGGAGGCTATATGAGAATGGTAGCAGGTAGGGAATGGAAAGCTCAGGATCCACATTTCCTATGAGACAAAGTCCAAAAATTAAATTATTAATAAATGGAGGACCATAAAAAGCTGATGTTGAGGTTGCTACTTTTTCTACATATTTGAGTCACAGACACGAATGCACCCAGAATGTGGAACAAACTTTGAAGTCATATCCACTTCATACAAAAGACTTGCATAACAAGCAAGTTATGGTGATTTTTCTTGTTCTTCTGTTACATTTAGTTGAGAAGAATTAATTTAAGGGCTTGCCGATCTCTGCGCTTATGGCTGGCAGTTACCAAAATCGTTTCATTATAAAATGTGGAAATAACAAATAATTTAGATTATGGAAACTGACCATTTGTGAGCACAAGATTACATAGTTTGCAAGTGTTGACTATGATTATTAGGCTTGCTAGCACTTATTCCCAAGCTTAATTATTACAATTATTATTTCTACTAGTAGTTGAGTTAGTTATTGTCAATGCAGCAGTATCTGCAGGAGAAGATCAAACAACCCCATTCAGGGTTATCAATAACAAAACTGGAGAGCTTTGAAGTTAACAGTAATTCAGTAACAGAATGTAAAGAATGAAGGATATGTATGGGAGGAAATTGCAACAGCTGCTATTGCTATGATTTTGACAATGAGAAAATAATACAAAAATAACATTGTGGCAAACAATAAAAGGTCAAACAATTCAAAATTGCCAAAATTAATTAAACAAGCTAGCTGAATATTACATGACATGTTATTGGTACACTCATCAGAGTTTGTCAGAAACCATCAGCGAGTGGCACAAAGGCAATGATGAGGTATACAAACAACACTTTGGATACGGTTTGAGGAAGTTTCTTGCATGATATCTCTCACCTAATTTCATGTAATAAATCAAATCTATATAGAGAAGCCTTCGTTTTATACATACCCTATGTGTTCACAGGAGGTTTACGCCGTGTGTGAACCTGGTGAAATATCATACACAGCTGCACAAGGCCAGTAAAACTGGCAAGGGCCTATAATCGGTGCTGATTGTTTGCCTTTTTTTTTGAAGAGAACACCCATGTCACATGATTGCCATAGAGGGGATAGATCCCAGAGAAGCTATATTTGCTCCATGCCAGAGATGTTGTTAATGGGGTCCAGATAGGATTAATTCTGCGTGACCAATGCAACCAGAAGTAGTCTAGTCGGTCTTATAACTTATGAGTAAAAATCACGACTTGCTCAACTGTTATTCTGATTTGAAACATTGAAGCAGCTGATATGACAATTATGATGTTGATAATTCTCAAGGGATCATTGCAAAATTTGAGATTTTTTAATAAAACTTGATTTTATTCACTTGAAAAGATTTAATTAAATATGCTTATAAGCACTATATGATAGAGTTGTAGTTTTGCCTTTTGGGCTTAACCAAGTGTGCGGACATAAGTTAATGAAGATGCGCCGTGGTAGTGAACTACTGTGACCTGCTCCCATACTCTCGTAGTGGAATAGTATTTTACCCCATACCTATCTACTATTCACGGTTCTTTAGTTGCGAATTTCATCAATATAAAATAATAATCAATTATAACTGTTACCAAGTGGACCAAACACCTTGCATGTGGTTGATATAAAAGAACTATTTATTTTTGCTGCATTTTCCAACTTTCAGGACAATTGATCATTTAATTTTTGTTGTTGATTTTATTATCATAATAATACTCGTCTAATGCTTATTTATTGCATAAAATTTGTGATCAATTGTGATACAATTAGTATCAAATGCATTAATAAATAACTGATGCAATAAAATAAGAATAAAACAAATATATAGTAAACTAACAGGAATTAAATAATGAACTATAAATGGCTGTTGATTGTAATGAAGTCTGAATATCCGGTTGGGAGACAACTCCTACCAGATTACAAACTAATGAAGTAGTTCAAGTCACCAGTAATCCACGATTTTGTAAGCAGTTCACATAATAATAATAATAATAATAATAATAATAATAATAATAATAATAATAATAATAATAGTAATAATAATAATAATAATAATAATAGTACCGATAATCACAAAATAAACTATTGCAATACAATAATACATGAAATTAATATGCAAGTTAGTTGCTGTGTCTTGGTTTTTTACACAAAAAGATCAGATGCATCATACATACCAACTTGATGGGAGCATTAATTGTCGGATGGCACATATGATAGGTATGAATGACAGGCATTAGTTTTTTTAAAAACTTTTTTTTCAAAAATAAATAGAAAAAAAATTCAGAAAAATCAAATATATTTTTCATAAAAAAAATTGTTTAATAGGTCGTTAGTAGTCATATCAAAAGCTTGTGTATTGATTTTGGCACCTTTGACCTCTCGGACATTCTAATATAAATACACCTACCCCAACTAAATTAGGTTTGTTTTTTAGTAACTAATAAAACTTACTTTTAGTTACACCGCTGCTCAGATCAGCAAACCTAAATGCTGATGAATGTTACAGTTCTTGTTAGCACCACAGACCTATCATAAATTGAATTCTGGGTAAATGGAAATTTGGTATTACTGCTATTAAGATCAGCTAGCGGACATAAGGTGGTCATCGTATTAATTAACCATTCCAACCATGGCCATGATCATGGAAGTTTCAGTGGAACATAATTGAAATTAGTTTTCAAACACTTTTTTGATAACTGAACTAGCTATTGCCCAGACTTTACAGATGGGATAAATAGTGAAATGATTTACTAGCTGCAAGTCCTAAAACTTCAGTATCAAAGAGCAAATAGTAATCTTTTTTTATAATTAAACTGTGTTTTTTATATTCGAAATGTGATTTTAATCACAGCTGGCCAATCACGCTTTTCTAAAAAAACGTGTGCACCAAAATATAGATTTAACCAGGCAATTATAGTGTATAGAAACTGAGATGTAAACCAAGTGATTTGAAGGCTATGATATAATGAGAGTGGTAAGAATGGCGCCACGAAAGACATTCTTAAAACTAGAAATCCATTTTCTACAGTTGAACATTCCTCTGTTTTGTCTGGCAAACAATGATAACATTCCATAGGACACCAAAGTACTTTTTTGCTGCATTCACTATTTCCCAGCTTTCTCTCTCTCATGCATGTCTCAGGAAACTTGTTTTTTTGTACTTTGTAGTCACAGATGAAGAAGTGAAAAAGTGGTAAGTGATTGTACAAATAAGAAGTTTTCAGTTTGGTAACTTCAGTAGAATAGTGTGCTGGTTACATTGATGTCTGCACTGGTTTAGTGTACGACAGGATGTTAATACAATAGACTGCTGCCCAAAGGGCATACCTTTCTAAAACAAACATAAGTATTCTCTTGAGTATTGAACTGGTACAAAAACAATCTGTTCCCACTTGCCCCAGGCATATGCAGGACCGACTTACCTAAATAGCCAATTGTCTGCAGGGGTTTGTCTTACACTTTTTTGAATGCAGTGCATTGTATATTCAGTAGTTTTATAGCAAAGTTCAGGCCTGTTATTTGAAAAGAGTGCTGATTTACCTTTTAGGCATCACGATTTCTTTAAAGACTGCCCTACAGGTAGATTGAAGAAAGAGGTGAGTTGCCAGTTGAAATAATTATTATCAAAATGAAACATGCCTCAGAGCTTACATTTTATTTGCGAAAAATGTCAATTGAGGTTTAACCAAATGGCATAGCTAATAATAAGAAACCCAGCTAATACATTAGGAACTTAGACTATGACTAGCCTTACTTGAAGGACAAAGTAATAATTGATATTTAAGTATCTGTGACTTCTTTGCTAATCGTGGTCGCAAGAAATGTTTATTAAAGAGCAAAGTTTAGTTCCGTAAGCACTAATGGAACAGAAATAGCACTATTGTGAAAGCCATGAAGCTAAAAGCCATACTAATAGATTGGCAAATCAATTTTCTGACTAAACTGCAGCATTGGGAATAGCGTTGCTTCAATTACTAGCCCACTTGCAACTGAGACTTCACAACAATTAAATAATCATTGTAAAAAAACATATTCGTACAGGCCGTGTTCTACGAAAATCAAATCAAAGGCTATGAATAAAATAATATAATCATGCATAGATGCTTCAGAGAATAATAATTAGATCCGAGTATTAATAACAAATTTCATAATTGATTAGAAACTAACTAGCTTTGTATGATGTAACATCTACTAACATATAGGGTTTAAGTCACTTTGGCTACTATGTCGCTGTAGTGTCTTTAATTCCAGGATTAAATTATATTGTATCTAACTGAATTTTATTATTGGATAAACCACTGCAATGCGTTTGAAGTGTCTGGCTGCTATCACATGTGATATCACATGATTTGTGTCCTCCTGTAATATTGTGTTTTCACAGTGACAAATCTATTGCTTTTTAATAAACATTTCGTATGCTGGAGTATGTTTATAATAAATACCAACTATATATCAATACTAACACTCAAGATTATTTGGATATTGTTTAAGCTCTGTTGATAAACATACATGAAATTTTCAAACGAGCTCTTCAAAGACTTGAAAATGAAAAGGAACCGAATTCTGGACATGCCTTCGTTGACCAAATCATAGTTGTAATTTTAACCCAATTTTTGCCACTTAATAAATTCATTTGTTACCAACATCAACCAGCTATTGTTGTGATTTTTTACCTTTCACTCACTAAATATAATTATATAGGACTTTCGTGAAAACACCGCCTATGTCGTCATTCAGCTTTGAATTATTATAATTTTTTCAGAAGTCCATCAAAATAATTCCCCCACGCAACTTCAATTTACACACAAATCAATACTCAAACGAACTTACTGTCTACCATATGATGTCACTTGGTCGTAGCATCTTGAACAACTACAAACTAACAGCCGTGATAATTGAAATTAAACATTCTTAACGCTTTGTAACCAATATCCTACTTGATAATGTATTTCAAACCTTATATGAAGAATTTCAAAGAGTAATGCATAAGAGTTGTATTACCATGAGTACACAACTGCCATGAATCAAACCCTATCTTAAAGAGGTCAGGACTCCACATTTTAGGTGGGTTTGAATTAATTTTAACTTTTAAAGGCTAAAATGAGTCTAAAAAACTTATACGGACCAGTGGGGCAATTTTTATAAACGCAGTCAGCAATGGCCTAGATGCTATTTTCTCCCGAAGACGTAAAAAAACTACACAAAGCTTTGAAGCAAGTTTTAAAAAATTGGCTGGTTTTGATAGAAGTCCGGCCCCTCAAATATTGGAATTGTGCAGAGACTTTTGCGATTGCAAAAAAGTAAGATGAAGTTTCAATTTTTTTAAGCCATTTTTCGAAAGTTAGCAATATTTTTCATCTTTGGTAAAGCCGCTATTATGTACACACCTGCCTTCATGTGACCATGTTTCGGGATCGAAATAAAAAAAATCAACAACTAACTTTCATCAGAAATATAGTTTTCATGTTTAAAAATAAGCAAATAATAAGATCAGCATAATTTTATAACAATTTGAAATGAAAAATACTGCCACAATTATTTTTCCTGCGTTGTTTGTTGACAAAAATGATATTAATCAAATCTGAAATAATTGCTATTTTACTGAGGTAAGAATGAAGATTTTTAGAGTTATTTTTAAAACAAGAACTTGATGAAAATGTTAGAATCACTTGTACAAATGTACCAAGTAATAGCATATTAAAGCTGTCGCACGAAGATGGCCCCTTCTGCCAACCATAGTGCAATAGACCTTAATAGTTCTGTTGCATTTTAGTGGCCGCACATTAATTTTATTAATAGTTTTATAATGCTCAATGAGAGAACAGCTCTACACACAGAGTGCGTCTTGCAAAGCCTGCCTTGAGAGAATACAAAATGTAGCCAAACATGATAGTCTAGCAAAAAACTTATTGTTTAAATATTTGATGCAACTTGTACTGTCCTAATTTCAGACCTTTCAATCCATCTATCGACATGTCTTTCCGCACGGAGATCCAACCAAATTTGCAGGATTTGTGTTTAACGTGTTCGATAAAGATTTAGATGGAACTATCACTTTTGATGAGTTTCTCATGGCACTTTCTATTACATCACGAGGGAATGTTGATGAAAAACTGGATTGTAAGTATTTGGAGCAGAATTATCGGTGCAGCTGATGAATTTAAAAAAAATTTGAATCAATCACTAGATTTCCATGCGTCGAAGTTTTGAAGGAGTTTTGAACAACGGATTGTTGAAAACTTCGAAGTTTTGATTTGCCGAACTTCCATTATACGAACTTTTGAAATAATTATGCAGAGTTGTCTACACCAAGGAAAGGATAACTACGCAATGAGAGTATGAGTGATTTGGCGGCTTCAACGTCATGGTATTGTCGCGGCGAGAGACGAGCAGTTTCTATTGAAACAATAACATCATTGTGTGAGAAATGTTGTTTTCACAAGTGTGTGTTGTCACCAACTTGTTTACATTTCAAATCTTGTGGTCTAAAATTAATTACTAGCACAGATAATGAGTGTTTTATGACTTATCAACCGGTGTATGTATGGCTTTTCAAAGCCAACTGAACCTTATAATAAGTAGTGGTTAGTTGTCAAACTCTGATATAAATAAATGATTATAATAATAATAATTTATTATTATTATTTATTTATTTATTATTATTACAATGCCATTGATTATTATTTTTTTATTATTTATTAACATGATGCTGAGCTGAGGACCTTATATTTTCTCAATATTGTTTCCATGGAGGAAGACAATTCAGATTAAACATAAATAACAATTAATTTCTGGTGATTCTCACTAATGTTGTTAATTAAATAGTTTATTATCATGAAAACTACGAAGTTTTCAACTTCCATGATCCTATCGTCAAAAGTTCGCAGTTTTGTATCATCGAACAGTTGAAAAATTCCACCATCCAGATCGGAGCTGTGAAAAGTTCAGAGTTTTGAAAACTTCGAACTTTTCATGGACTTCCATCCTTCGAAGATTTGAAAAATCCAAAAATCCGTCAAAACTTCGACGCATGGAAATCTAGTGAATGTGAAATTACAAATTGCCAGCCTACAAATCAGAAATTCTGATTCTCGCATTATTGATGCTACATTTTCTAAATCAAAACAGTAAAATCAAGAATTTTTGGTGAATGATTTATATTTATTATTGCTTTTGATAAAAAGCGATCGCCGAAATTTTTTTTATTATTGCGACATTTCAATAGTGGCATTTTCATTACAGGGGCATTTTCACTCTATGACATAGACAGGGATGGGCATATATCCAGGGAAGAGATGGTACAGATAGTCACCGCAATTTATGAAATGATTGGACCAGACCCGACAGTTGAGGGAGTCACAGCAGAATCTAAAGCCAACCAAATATTTGACAACATGGACTTTGTAAGCGCTTGTGTTAATTTCTATTAAAAACTATGTCAACATTGAATCTTTCAATAAATAAAAAAATAATGGTCTTTCAGATAAAATATTTTCTGTTGTAGAATAAAGACGGGTTGCTCACAATTGATGAGTTTAGAGGTGGAGCAAAAAAAGATCCGTGGATAGTTCATGCTTTAGCCATGGATCCAACAAGCAAAATTGGGCACAGAAATTAAGCTAATCTATCCACTGATCGATGTATATAAACTATAATGCTATCAATTTATATTAAACCGCACAAACAAACATTACTAGTCGTTAAAATTAAAGTATATTTTTAAAAACAACGGTATTACTTAATTTTTGTAGTCTAAGCGTTTATGTAACACTACAGGATGATGGTTTAAGGTAAACAAATAAAACTACAATACTTTTTTAATAATCACATGGTTATAGTCAAAAAAGTTATTTGAAGGAAACATTGTACATTTATTAGCAAATGAGTTATGCAAAATGTTCAAGCAAGGTGATTAATTCTGCAATACTTCAGTTTATGGTAAAAAGTTTCATTTATTTTTATAGCTTCTGTGTTGTGTCTGTTTCTCTTAGCAGAGGCTTGCATGTTTTCCAGAAGCTGTGTACTTACGTGTATATTAAAACTGCTGTAATAAATAATGTATGATTTAACATATTTCATGCGCTCTTCAACGCTTTCAAGATTATCTGACATGATTTATTTACAAGCTGATCCTCAACCAAACAAAGCCAGTAAAATCAAATACAAAAATAAAGCTATCAAAATAATTTGATTATTTCATTGGAAAAGGTTTCACAAATACACAATATTGATATTGCAGATGGTAAGAATATTCATTACAGCCAACTCTGAGCACAGTTAGCTTGAGTAAATACTGAGATATCGAGCTGAATGAAAGCATGATACTGTACACAAAGAGTAAAACTGAAAAATTTAGTGAAAGCAAACCACCACTAGTAGGTTTCATGTTAAATCATACTGCCCTTCCATTTAATACAGTGGACGCTTGGCTGACGTCAAATCCATGGCATTGAGACTAATATTTATGCCGTATATATTTCAATTAGAGGAATGTATGCAAAACTATAAGTGGCAAAGAACTTGATAAAATAAATATATAAAGTTTTAGTTACTTCGCCAAGTTTTTCTGTAAGAAAGTACAAAAATTCTTATAAATTCCAATCACAGAGGTGAATTTCTGTTCAATATAGAGTTTGGGAAGACTCTATGTTTATGTGAAACAAGACACATGGTGCCAGCTGATCAGATTATTGATAGAAGACTTAAATTCGCTCAGAAAATCATACTTGAATTCAAAAATAGGACAAACATATTTTCAATTTCCGAAGGCAGCTTTTTTGTTTGAGAAACTGCTTTTGATATTTCCTTACAGATGTTTTATCTGGCGCTACCCGGCACCTGGTGAATAATATTAAATGGAAACTATTCTTTATTTTTGTTTATAAAAGTTACAAATATACTCGCTGTATCCTTTCATTCACATAGTGTCTCAAACTGAAAATTTTGCAAAGGAACTTCTTGAAAATACGGCAGGGCAACCAAGATAGTGGGCAGGTCAACCCATTATGTTCAAGTTTGCAGTTACATAAGTTTGATGCAAACCCTGTAATATAAAACTTCTTAGTTGGTTTGCGTATTGTGAGAGTGATGTTTTAAAAAGTATGTTGTGCAGCACAAACACATGCCATAACATTCAATGCGTAATAAATACTCAGAGACGAAATCTCTATGAATTTCGAGGTTGTCCAGACATGAAAGTCAGGTTTAACTCTGGAAGCAGCTTCTGAGCTTTAGATTTCTCAGCTTCGGCGCAAATATATGATGCATTGCAGCTCATATGAGCATTTAAAACGTTCAATCACTCTGGACCCCAACTTTGATATAAAAAATATATAATTAAATGTTTGGAGTTAGAAAAAGAAGGTAAGCTATCCATAGTAAAAATATACAAAATATATGAAAAGCTATTCAGTTACATGAAAGTCAAGTTTACTGAATATTAATGAGCCCAATTCCCTCCAGTTTTATAAAACCATAAAAATTGTTACAAAATAAGCTTTTGTAATGATTGGGTCGATCTTAGTGTAGCCGTATTGATTAGGTGACATGATACTATAGAGTGAGGTCTTTAATTCATTCTATTCATAGGCCCTGACACCGTTTTGTACATATCATTGAATTCAACTCAGTTCTTTCCACATGAATTAATTATTAGGTGTGGGTTTCAGATTGATCACTGATCATGAAATTGCATTTGTAAGCCCAGCGCTAAGCATCATATAATGTACAGCTATTGAAAGGGTAAAGTAAACACCAAATTGTTAGAAGAAGAGTGCGAGCAGACATGTGATTGGGCCATAGGGATTGATTGAGTACTCTCATATGCAAACAGACTGAGGCTGACTGCAAGCAATATCAGCAGCAGTTTCAACTTTACACTGCTCAATGGATCTACTTAAACTCAAGGTAGGCTTGTAATCATTCAGCTCATTGCTAGACTGTTTACGAATCTGGAAAAATTGAACACCAATCTGAGTGGATAACACTTTTAACTATCACCAAATATTGAGTCAGTGCAGGGGTCTTTAAACTATAGCTATTTCAACAATGCAATATCATCAGACATTTATGGAGCTCAATGGTTTTGCAGAACAGAATGTAGACGGAGACAAAAATAAACATTTCTGTCTATCTAGACAAAAACGACAAACAGGCACCTGTTTCAACTGGCTTTTAGCATAGGGAGCAGCACTGACACCAAATGACAAGTACTCTAGTGCTTTTAAGACACGACATCACAGCAGCAAACAACTGGATTGCGGACAGACTCACAATACTAGACAAGAGAAGACTTTCAGTAGAGGTTGGTGCTAAGATTTTTATTGGGTTCTCCAAGTGATTTGGTCAATTTGGAACTACTATTTCGTAAGAATATGAAATTGCTGATTAGCAACACCAAGAGCTGCACAGCCAATTGTGCTATCCATGTTGAAAAGCTTTATACTTAATCAAACATACACATCTCGAACCCTTTATTACATGTAACTGCTTTTGATGATCTAATGATTATGAAGAAACATTCAAGGTACTTATATTACAAATGTTTTGGCTGCATTTTACAAAAAAAGGAGTAAGAAAAACTTTTCTGACTGAAGGTGTTTGCATGCTAACACTGCATAAAAATGTTATGTATGAATGGAAGCCTATAGAAAAGCTCACGCAGAGCAAATTAAGAGCGATTAATTACCAATAACGCACCTCTTTTATTTTTTCAAGAACAGTTCAAATAATGAGTGCAAATACAATTCATATGAACTATTGTGAGTTCAAGTGCTTTCTTTGTATCGCCACAAAAGATTTGATTTAGCAATGATAAAAATGTAATTACGTGATAAAACATACAAATATAAGTGGAGTGAATGCTGCCTATACAAATTTAGGATGACAGTCGACGGCAATTTTACACTGACGGCAATTGTACAATCAAGTGGCGAGTTCATATACCATACGATATTCACAACAGATTAACAACTTATGCAACTAAAATAGATGATTACTCAGCAAGGAAGTCTTTCGCCTAAATAAATTTAAATGAGGTTGAGTCCAGAATCTCTACAAAACTATAAAACAAATGGGTTTGTAAATTATCTTTTACACATCTTTACCCGACAATCTTTTATTGAGCGTGACCAACAATAGGGAGGGGATACTAGCCAAAGATCAGTTTGCTTTTATCTTTAAACCAGATGTGAAAACAAGCATGTTGAAGGTAAAAAGCCTTGGACCATTTTGATTATGTTTATGTACTACTAAACACCATAAGTTACTTATGATAAAAGAATTTTAGTGGATTATTGTATTTTCATCATTTTATAATTGACCGGCTAACAGTAAAAACATAAGCAATTAATTTCAGTCCAACTACTACTTCAGTTGGCCATTAGCTTACTTCTTGAGTCCCAAACTACGCATTGTTGCTGATAACATGTCAATATGCTGAAGCGTTTATTAAGAATAAATATCAAACAAAATCTTGGATATAATACAGAGATGCTAAGATTTTTTTGATAAGGCAGGCTCCTGCTTGAAACAAATTTCGATGTCAATAACCATATGTGACTGTTGATTGAATTGCAACAAACGTACAATGAATGTAGAGAGGTAAAAGCTCCAAATGACAAGTCAATCTAATTGATAATGTTTGCAAAAGGGTCGGCGTAATTATGTTTCTATATCTAATTGTATTGGGCTGCATTGAACTGTAAAAATATAAATAAAATCAGTCTTTTTTTTACTATAAATGGTAATTTGGGAAGTTGAAATTAAAGCTTTCATAAAAAAGACAAAAAAAGGTGTTGAAATTACAAGGGTTGCTGCTGATCAATGTTTAAAAAAGCTGTCAGAAAAACTGTTTAGCAAAAGAGTATTGAGGCCATAAAAAATATCCATTTCTGAGTGAAAATAGCCAGCACTTGACAATTTCATGCCGCAGACATCTTTGCTATGTAAAACAAAAATTGCAGTCACACATTTCAACGAGAAAAAATTATGATCCATAAGCTATTATTTCAGTAGTTAGCTGTCAACTTTTGAGTAAGATTTGATAACTACTACAGGAAATACAAGAAGAATTTGATGCCACAGCAGAAAATATAGAAAAGATAATACAGGAAAGTCAGGCTCACTTAAAAAGCCATGCCAACCACGATCCAGTGCTGGAGTTGAATGTAACAAAACTGATCAGATCTTGGGCCTGTCTTTGCAGACACTTTAATCGAACAAGGTATGTCAACAGTATATCCTTTAGAAAAGCTGGTTTCGGTTGGTAAAACAACGACATAATTGATTCGCTTTCAAAAAATGAAAACGACGCATCTCCCAAAGTTTTAACATTTGATAAATATCTGTAGCAATGACCCTACAAACCATTATAGATGCACTCCTTAAGCCGCGTTTACACTAGGCGACTGCGTCTCCGTCTCTATTGATGGTCGAAGATGCAGGCACATGTTGGCTTTACACTGCTGCAACACCCAAAATTTTCGAGTATTGCAACTTTGGAGTTGCCCAACCATCTTAGCTAAAATAACTTATTGCATTCCTGCTCCCGCAGTTGGAGCGATGAGTTACGATTTAATTATTACAGTTTTCTACCAGGTAGTGATTCTCTATGCGTCTAGTGGGTTTTTATTTACCTATAATATGAAATTCTAACTTATCTGTAAATAATTATAACACTTACTAAAATTAAATGATAATTTGAAGAAAATCTTAAGTTCTTTTCGTGTTTGCATCCAAAATAATAATGATAATTACTCCAAATATGTATTATTTATTATTTTTAAACATACAGTTTGATTCTTTTGATAAGAAAAATAATAAACACACATGCCCACAATGCTGGTAATAATTAATCATTTAATAATAACCTTACGATCTTATAACAATCATTGTTTACATTATATCCAGGCTAGAATAAACAAAATATTGGAACCGCTATATAGAGCAACTCAATTGGTTAAACTGTGTCACGTGGCTATGAAGTTGCTGCAACTTGACGCTTGAACCCGACACTGCTGGGTTGCTGCGTCTCAGCCTGCGACAAACCTGCATCTTCACTCGAAGTTGCGCCAGTCTCGTGCGCCAAGACGCAATCGGCAAATTTCAAAGGAGACGGAGATGCAGTCGCCTAGTGTAAACGCGGCTTTAGAAATAATTCCAAGCATATCTTTTCAAAGTTGGCATCTGTATGTAGCAATGTTTTAAAGGTGCACTGTCATGGATTCCTTACGCAATTCGCTTGTCGAAGTGGTCTTTCCATATTGTAAAGGAGTGCTAAATAGCCACAACCAAATTAATAAAAATAATCATAAACTAGGTTACATCTATTTTTGTTTTCTTGCGTTTGAAAATTAACATTCATTTACATTTCATGTTGCCTGACTTTTTCCCAGTCAAATAAAATATTTTTATTCTTCATTTGAGAATTATTGTTGTTGTTGATTGCAACAATGATGTCGGAACCGCAAATCTGACATTTTCTTCTTTACAAATAAATTGTAAATTACAATGACGGGAATCTTCTGATTTTATTTGAATTGAAAATAACGTTATTAATTGTAATATTGCTTTAGTTCTTGAGATACTGGTCCAGCAACTAATTGCGTGGATGCCAGTGTGTACACAATAGCGGACTTACCAATGATAAATTCAAGCTCTGCCTCAAATAAAACACTTCGAAAAATCTGAAAACAGTTGCAAACCCAAGTTTTTATGCTCTTGAAAGTCTCTGCGCAATGAAAATTTTTGGGATGTCCTCCTTCTACGCAAACAAGCCAAATTTAAACAAAAGACGCATAAACGTCAGTATTCATTGAGCTTATACTATAAATATCATTAGCGAGAGCACATCTCCGCAATTTTTTTGCCGCCGAAGTTAACTTGAAATAAATCAGTTAGGTTTAATTCATAAAAACTTTAGACGCCACTTTTGAAGATTTTATGTTAATGTGCTCAAAAAAATTTTGACGAATTGTACATCAAGCTGAAAAATCTAGTAAGACTTTTAAACACTCACTTTTAAAAAACTTGCCATCATAAGTTTTTTTTGACAATCTCTTTTACTACTCATCTAAAATGCCTGCTTTTGATAATTGCAGTATTCACTCACATTCCTCCGTTACCTCATACACAGCTAGATTCGCGTATACAGAACCCGTAGGTGCGAGGAAGTATATACCACATCTCACTAATCTGTACAGATCAGTATTCAAATCAAAGGTACTTACAACTGATTTACATACTCTTAGTTATGTCATTTCACAATCTCACTTTCTCACGAATAAAAAAAATTCCCACTCCTAACAAAATTAAAAGAGCATTGACTTTTTGCCTCTGTTCAACTATCAATAACCCTAAAAAACTTACGAACCAACAATTGAAGTAATTATAAGGATTCTGCTGTGTCTTGTAGGTAAGAAATCGGCGCAGACGAACAATTAAACGTTCTGAACTAGTGAATTCGAACACTAGCTCTAACCCCATCAGCTCAATTTCATTAGGCAAATACCGACCAATAAGTAGCCACACTGGAACTGCTACTATTACGACCACTAAATGCCAAACAGAAGTTTCTCAACAAATTTCAGACTCTGAACCAGAGTATGAGAATTTTCCTTATGTGGAAGTCAGCGATGATGAACTAAACCTTCCACCCTTGTAAGTGTCTAAACGTAGCTCATGAAGAGTCATCTTGAATAACGCAGTCGCTGAGTATCATTTGTACTTGATTATACTCCCATTGACAAAACATGCAAGGGATCACTTTTGTCTAGATGCTGCGAGTAACAATGTCATTGCTGCAACAACCATTGTCTACCATTTTTAATAAACCTGAAAGTCAAAGATGATAATGTCATCTGACTTATATGATCATGGCAATTTGAAACATATGAAACTTGACTTATTGAAATTGCACTCAATCGAACTTTGACAGGTCGAACTATTGAGGTCGATATGCAGTATTGTGAAACGAAAAAGACCATTTCTCAATCTATACCATTGTGTAACTTACTGCTCAATCCCCAATATCAAAGTATCTGAAAACACGCTAATTCAACCGTCACAAAGTGGTTGATTACATTTCCATTATAATTTAAAAAGCTCAATTTGCTTTTAGGGGAGCCAAAGTGAAGATTTCTTTTTCAACTTTGATGCCAAGCCGTAAAATTTTACTGCATGCTTGGCAATAACATAAGGTTACCGGAATAATAATGACAACAGAAATTCATGGCAGTAAGCAATAAGAGAAGACAACTTCACATCCAACAAATATCAGATTTTTCAACTTGGTGCTGGACTGCAAAATTGTATCATTTATCATTTTAACACTAAAAATAGCATAGTGTGGGTTTTATGGAGTAGATGAGTGGTTTGAAAATAGAAATAAAACCAACTATTAGCCGAAGAAGTAAATTTGTTTTCGACAAATAAATCTCTATGTCATGTATTTATTTTAGACACATTTCAAACCTGAACAGAATAGTTCAAGATGAAAATTTGTCGGCTTGTTCAAAAGATACTTCCTCCCTGGCAGAGCTATTTGCTACAAATCACCTGTGGGATACATCTGGTCAACTGACTCAACCTCCCACTGTTTCTGACACAAAACTACCAGCTGAATGCTTCAAATCGTTGAATCGACCAACTAGCCCAAGACTTTCCAGCATAGCAGATTTATCAAGTGAACCTCTACTCGGAGAGAATTACACAGAATCCACTAATACTACTGACAGTAGAAATACAAAAGAAACTGCTCTAGACATCACAGGCTTGGAGACCGAGTACGAAGCCTTCCCAGAAGTGGCTGAAAGTGATGATGAACTAAACATCCCACCTTTGTGAGTATCTGATTAAAACTCATAAAACATGTGGTTGCCTGTACTTTTGTCACACTTCCATAAATTTAATTTGAACTTGTTTGAACAAGGGTGTGCCAACTCCGTTTTAAATTATCATTTAACAGCTACGAGATGAGGTTTGATTGCTTTCAGTATGATGAAGTTCAACGATAGCCTTGTTACACACGACAACATGAAGCAATGTGAAGTAAAGTTACTATTTCAATGCTAAATAATATTTTTAAACTGAGGTCCAAGATCAGGATAATTGTTTTAAAAAATTAACTTTGACTTGATACAAAAAACACTGAAGATGTCAATCACTGTTAAAACCATGAGCAGCCACAAATTTTGTATAAAGTACTAGTAGTAATATATGAGCAGATCTCCCTACCAAGTGTTTTTTTGTGGATTTGATCTGGGGGTTGAGGCAATGGGTTACGACGTTGGATGAATTCGCCGAGTTTATATTGTATTTTACTTGAGGGGCATTTGAGTGGCATTTGAATGGCATTTAAGTGGCATTTGAGTTTTGATTATTTTTTTACTTATTTTGAACTTATATGGTATATAGATTTTGAATGTATGGCATTTAAGTTTTTGATAATTCTAGACATAATTCGAGCTTCTATGGTATCTTGAGAGAGAGGAAAAGAGGAGAGAGAGGAGAGAGGAGATACATCTACATTGAATAAATACATTGATTAAAAATGAAACAATGTGTGAATATATACATTTATTGTATAATAAGTAGGGATACATAAAGAGAACATATTAAATATTGTGAGCTTGAAATAGTTCCAATATCATTTCAAATGAAAAAATGGATGATGAGAGATTTTCATCCGTTTGTATGTATCTACATATATCTGATTGAAAATGATATAATAATTCAGTGGTCCATTGTATTGAAATCAATTTTTGAGTGAGCTCTTTATTCCACACTTTTCTTTGAATTTTCTTTAAGTAATCATTAATACTGACAGTTTTTGACATTTTTACAACTGTTTGAAAATTGTTTTTAGTCATATGCTTAAATACTTCTACTGGATTGTCAACGTATTTATGTGTAGTGTATGGCCGGTATTGTACCGGTGAAAGTTCTCCATGTAAAGAAGCTACAGTTAGCAAATGCTGTGTCATACATAATAATATAGCTTGTAATGTCAAGCGATATCCAATCTTTTCCTGTACTTCAACATTTTCTTTAATATAGCTATGATATATCTTTGGAAGGTAGTCTTTGATTGTGTATCTTTTTGAACTCATAATGAACTAAAATAAAATGTTAAGTATTAGTATAGGATGATTAAACAGTGTTGTAAAATAATTACATTTCAACTTCTATTAAATAATTTTTCTATTAATTCTTACCTTATCACCAAGAAATCAGCTGTAGTAGTTGATGAAATCAGTTGTAGTAGTTGATGAAATCAGTTGTAGTAGTTGATGAAATCAGCTGTAGTAGTTGATGTTTTATTGCTGGAGAGAATGATTTCTATGCAGAGAGAGCTGTTCTTATATAGTATAAGCCACTCCTACTCATTTAGCTTATAACCATTAAAAGCACTCACGCGAAAACTCTATCAGAATAGTGTTATTAGCGTGAAATATCCCTGTTTTATTCGCGTGAAAATAAAAAAAATTTATTCCCGCGAAAGCAACGGTTTCCATTCGCTTGAAAATAAATTACATATTCCCGCGAAAGCATTGGTTTGTATTCGCGTGAAAATAAAATTTTTATTCCCGCGAAAGCAACGGTTTGCATTTGCGTGAAAATAAATTATTTATTCCCGCGAAAACATTGGTTTGTATTCGCGTGAAAATAAAATATTTATTCCCGCGAAAGCAACGGTTTCCATTCGCGTGAAAATAAAATGTTTATTCCCGCGAAAGCAACGGTTTCCATTCGCGTGAAAATAAGTTATTTATTCCCGCGAAAACATTGGTTTGTATTCGCGTGAAAATAAAATGTTTATTCCCGCGAAAGCAACGGTTTCCATTCGCGTGAAAATAAATTGTTTATTCCCGCGAAAACATTGGTTTGTATTCGCGTGAAAATAAAATGTTTATTCCCGCGAAAGCATTGGTTTGTATTCGCGTGAAAATAAATTATTTATTCCCGCGAAAACATTGGTTTGTATTCGCGTGAAAATAAAATGCTTATTCCCGCGAAAGCAACGGTTTCCATTCGCGTGAAAATAAATTATTTATTCCCGCGAAAACATTGGTTTGTATTCGCTTGAAAATAAAATGTTTATTCCCGCGAAAGCAACGGTTTCCATTCGCGTGAAAATAAATTATTTATTCCCGCGAAAACATTGGTTTGTATTCGCGTGAAAATAAAATGTTTATTCCCGCGAAAGCAACGGTTTCCATTCGCGTGAAAATAAATTATTTATTCCCGCGAAAACATTGGTTTGTATTTGCATGAAAAAAAGGTTTATTCCCGCGAAAGCAATGGTTTCTATTCGCGTGAAACAAAATTATTTATTCCCGCGAAAGCATTGGTTTGTATTCGTCTGAAAATAAAATTGTTATTTCCGCGAAAGCAATGGTTTCCATTCGCGTGAAAATAAATTATTTATTCCCGCGAAAGCATTGGGATGTATTCGCGTGAAAAAATGTTGATTCATAGGATTTAATCAGTGCAACTTTACCTATTTAAGAGCCACTGTTTTCACACAGAAAGCATCCAGTTCTACAACGGCTAGCGGAGAAGCAACATCTACTAAACCTTCCATTGAAACAACTAGGAGCTCATCTTCTTTATAAAGGTAAGAGTAAAAATATTTATTTTTTGTTAGCTAACACTACTAGCTGAAGGTTTATGATCTTTATGATCTTTTAAAATTAATTACGAAAAATTAAACAAAATGTTTTGTTTTTTTTAGAATGAATACTCAAGACGAAGGAAGTCAACCGATGAATGAAGAAGCAGGATCCCAGCAAACCCTTTCCCCATCACCTTCTCCTATCTTTGATATGGCAGAAAGTCAATTGGTGGTTGATGAACCAGAATCCCAACAAGATTTTACTTCATTCACATCTCCTACTAACAAGCTGTCTTCAAAAAGAACATCGATGAGGAAACGATCTTTCATTGATTTGACAAAAGATGATATTGAAACTGGCTTGAAGTGCAAAAAACCAGCTTTGTCGGCTGTTAGAGACGAAACGCTTTTTCGTCACGTCAGAATACCCTTTCAAGATGCTGGAAGTAATGAACTAACCACTCTCACCTACAAGAGCGCCGGGTTAATAAACTCTCTCTCTCCAGATAGTCTAGAAAAACTTGAAGAGCCCATGGAAATCTGCGAACTACCAGTACCAACGGTTATGGAGGTGTTGTCTGTTGAATTTCGTGATGAATCAAAGTGTGTGATCATTTACAACTACCGAAAGGATAAAAAGAGAACTCGGGTGAAGAGTGATGTTTCAACCGAAATAGGACTGCTTGTTAATAAAGCTAAGCAAACACGTCCAATTATTTTAATTTATATGGGAGAAGGAAAGACAGGAGATGCGATTTTTCGTACTGCTGAATCTCAAGGGTGTAATCGAAAGATCAACGATCCATTCAACTCATTGTACAACAAGAGTTTGAGACAAATACAGGCTTATTTCACTGTCGCTCACCTACACGATTTTCCGCCAGGAAGTGTTATAGCTTATGAGAATCCTGGAATGCTAAGAAAATGTGATACTCGTTGGAACAAGACTGCCGATATTATAGTGGCTAATTACAGATGCATGGTGAATGGAGAGCTATTGATTGGAGATCTTAGCATCCCTGCTCAAATAGCTTCATCTGTGGTGGCTGAAAAAAGTGGTGTAATCGTATTCAAAGGACTAAGACAAAATACGAACAACATGATTTCCTATGATATCATTCTACTCTCGGCTCTTCAAGCTTTCATTCAAACCTCAGAACTGTTTGATACTTTGCTGCAACACAGCTGTCTCTCCTACTTTGATGAAAATGAAAAAGAGAATTGTCCAGAACAGTACATCGAAGTCTTAATCGATAACACAAAGGATGTGACTCGTCTTCTATGATGGTAAGTTTCATATCTATTTTAAAAAAAGCTCCGAAGTATTTTTTGTGAAATTAATTCATATAAGTATGTATGATAGAGTCATTAGTTACTATGTCTTTTAGATATAGCTAAAGAGCGCTCCTGAGTAAGAAAATGAGAAGAACTTATTTATTTCTTGCTTGAAACATTACAAAATAATAGTTTTTATAGGTTCTGTAGTGTTTAGCGCAAATAATGAGATAAGTTGTATTTTATTCATTTTATTTATTATAACAAATAAAAATCAAGTATAATAATCTATTTTAACAATTTACTTAGTAAATTAGTTCCTTGTATATGTACTCCATCTATCCCTTCTACTGTATTATCTTGAATGAACTCGAAGTTAGGATATGTCTGTATGATGAATCTCCGTATTGAGTGATCTCTCATCTCACTATCTCCTATATCTCGTAAACTTCTAACAATTTCATCCATACTCCACCCTCTACTTCTCAGTAAACAAAAGTATACACAATAATCGCCACATACAGTTGACAAAAAACTTTGTAGTTGTGGTTTCATTACCTTGTATTGTTTCATATCCTCCATGAATACTTAGTATTTCATTTACATCTGGGTAAAAGGAAACAGAACGTCCAAACGAGTCAAAAAAATCTACCTCTGAATCATTAGCGTACACAGCCAACCAATGCTCCCCGGGTTGATGAGAATAATGGGTGTTGAATACGAAACATCCTGTTGGAAAATTGCAAATTTGCTTCCAAAACTGTTCTCTAGCTCCAACATGAATCCCTACGCTTTGACATAAAACGTCTGAAAATAAGATCGAACGAATTTGTATGGTATTCATCTCTAACTTTCTGTTTAAAGCACTGCGTCTCCTCCGATAGTTAATTGAAGAATGCTATCCATCTCCAACACACCGTCTTTTACAAAGTATGCTACCAGGGATAATCCATCAGTCGTGTTAGTGCTAAAACGAATTTCCACACTTGTGACATTTTTCATAGAGTGAAAACCTTCTTTAAGAAAATCGCCAGTCAAATCAAATCCATAAAGTGTAGTACCATCAAGGTATTGTTCTTTCGTAATACCAAGACTATCACCTTCAAGCAAAGTTCCGGTAGCGTGTAGAAACTGATGATATTCTCTTCCAAAAATTCCTCTAGCATAATTTGGTTCAAATCTCCTTCCAATTGGACAATCACCAACTCTCAATACAATACTGTCAACACTAGCATGCTGCATTCTATATGGATTTAAGGCGAAACGTCCGTTCATTGCGTTGTGATCAACTAAACCTAAATAAATTTGTTTAGGTTTTTGTTTGTTTTCTTCCAAAGTGATGTCGATCTGCGCAACACCAGCACGAATTCCATATAGTTTTATCCGTTTTCGATCAACAGGATAAATGTAGTTGTGACCTTCCAACGCCAAACTGAGTTGGGAGTTTTGTATTGTAGGATTCACCTTAACTTTACAAAGATGAAGTTCAAATTTATCAATTCTAATCTTTGCCCCTCCTGCAGGTGACTCATTCGCAGCAAACAAAGCTAGTTTGCCAGAGGCACGCTCAAACTCCAGCTGCATAGTAGGACCTGGTATTATTAATTTTTTCTGCTGAAATAATGCGAGATGAGGTTTTCCAGTTAATTCCATTGTCTTTCCACCTATGATTAGAGCTCTCCTCTTTTTCTTATCAGCGGTTTTGTGATCAGCAGCGTCTTTGCTAGTTGAATCATCATACAACCATCCTTCCATCTTACCTTGATATTTCTTTCTTTCTGCACTGTTTTCGAGTAGTTGTGAAAAGTAGGAGCGTAAACCGTAGTTGTTAGCGTATTCAACGGTGGTTCCTTCTATCGACATTTTCAACTCGCTGAATAATGTATGCATTGAATCCCCCATCCACACAGCTGCATCATCATCATTACCGTCAATATCGGTTCCATCATCTTGAACAACCGTGGCTTCAACTTGCAGAAATGAGTTGTAGAGATCTGTGTAATGTTCAGTGCTCCCTGACAAGGTTAACTCAATACTACCATAAGGATCTAACCTATCAGGTCTGATGACAACATATTCCGATCTTTCTACCGATATGTTTGTTGGTTCCGTAGCAAATACATCCAATGTTGGATTTATGTTGTAGGAAGAACCTTCCAACTTATTACCTGTTGTTCCATTTAGGCTAGCCATCTTTTGCGAGTGATGAATGCTTGAAGCGTTACCGCTTAATGACTATAGATATCAAGCTCAGCTGTCTTTATACCGGATTCTACTGCTATTAAAATATACCACGTTTACCAACACCTCTCCTCTTCTTTCCACCTCTTGTTTTTCTCCTTTTCATACTATCTGGACGGATTGCATTGAGCACATCTCCCCCAGATCATTCAACTCTGCCATCCCCCTCTTCTTTGCTGACGCTGCAAAACTTTGTCCATCGATGACATCACGCGCTACATTTCCACCTACAGTCAGTGCTCTTTTGCCCAAACTAATTGCTCCTCTTTTCAGCATTGGTGCTGCAGATTTAAGTAAACTTGAAAAAATACTACCAAGTCCATTTCCTCTCATATTAGGCATCACTCGTCGTCCACTATACACTCCAATTCCATTTCCAGCTTGCATCTTGTAGTACTCATCAAAAAAATCTTTTGAATCCTCAGGGGTGTATCGTACCAAACTCATTATAATTGTTTCTCTCTAAAGTGAACCGTCAACACAACCTTTCCACCATCAAATGGTATTCGTTGACCGTCGTCACTCGTTATAAGTACTTGAATCATATCACTATTTAGTGATGAAGCGTCAACATAGTGAGGATTTTTAAATTCTTGATACACAACGCTATTCTTCTTTCCTTGAACTGGAACTACTCTCAATAAAGGTACATTCGTATCTCCTACCATTCTATTATCAACAATGTTGGAATAAACATACAGGGATGTTAAACCGGAATTTATATCATGGGGTGTGATATTATTGTATCTACCGTGAGGGTATGTAGTTTTTGATTCAAATCCAAAAATATATGCTATATCTTTGGAAAAGCTTATGGCAGTATCAGGATCACTGTTAGTTAGTAAAGCGGTGTTGGTGATCTTGTTGTAGGAGATGGCGAATTTCTTGTCTAAATCCATTTCATTCATTCTCTTTCGTATAATCTCCTCCAACTCCTCTATACTATCATATCTTCCATTACCGATTAGGATGAAGGACTTTTCGCTTTTACCAGAGACATTAGTCTTTTCTAGATATATTTTCCCTTCGGTAACATTTTTCCAATTATTAGAATAAGTCATATCTAGCAGAGCTATCTCCCATTTACCACCATTGATAACCAAATATTTATACAGTCTCACTGTAAATTCGGAATTGTTATTATCAGGAAACTCTTCACCACTAGAGTTTGAGGGTAAAGTTATCAGCATCGACATTTTCCCAATGTATGATGATTATATCAAGCGTTGTTTCCTTATAAACTATTCATCTACCCACTCATTGAACTTTTCTCCATAACCTAACCACTTAACCAGAATCTGTCTTTTACCTCTTCTCATTCTTCTTCCCAGTATCTTTTCAATTCTGAAAATCGTGGGTTTTTTTACTTTTTGCAACTCTTTTTCGTAAAAGGTGCCATCAATCATCTCCTCAGCTAAATCTTTCACCCTATATACAACAGGTTTTTCATCAATAAGTACATCAGTGATTATAAAAATCTCAATCGTCCAATTCGGGGTGTATCCTCTTTCAAACACTCCTCTTGCCTTACTTATTCTCACATAATCCCCAATCTTTAGTTTTGCTTCTTGAGTTAAACTATGTTCACCTCCTTCATACACACGATTCCATACAAGTTCTTGATTTTGAAAATTCACATCATTTGGTCTCATACCTATAGCACCATGAATTGTGTTGTTGTATGCATTAACCATTTCTGGTAAAACATCAATGTATCTATCATCATCTTTATATGTCAAATATCTATATATCTTCTCTTTTAAAGTTCTGTTAAAACGCTCCAACATTGATGCCTTTATCGTTTCATTTTCGGTTGTAAAGCGCTTGATTTTTTTTTCCGCCAGCAGAGTCTTGACATTGACGTTGTCAAACTCTTTACCTTTATCAGATTGTAAAGCTTTATAGTTTTCCCCTTCTAGTATTATTCTCAATCCTCTTGCTACTACCGGTCCTGATTTGTTGATGAGCGGCACAGCCCAACCTTTTCTAGATAAAGAATCAATAGCAGTCAGTAAAAATGCTGTATTATTATTTTCATCTCTTCGAGATCGAACATCCATCAAATCTACCTGTATCTGTTTCCCTATTCCAGCTACAATTGTAGGACGACGCTTAAACTTGGTTACAACTTTTTTATGTAACGTGTAGGCATCCTCACCACTCAACCATTCACGGATTCTTTTTTCTCCCTCTCGTTTTCTACGAGCTTTCAGTAAAGCTCTAGATCCTCGTAGAGATGTATGTAATGCAGGATTGTAATACAACTCTTTTAGCGTGTCGATGTCCATGAATTAGTACCGGGAACGACCAACTTTTTCTTCTGAGTCTTACGTGTTCGATGCGGGGATTTTCTGACAGTTGTGATTCCTTCATCAGTTAGCAGGCTTTTAAATCTACTGTAATTGGTATTTCCCGATTGTATTTTACCTCCTTCGGTTAGAACGTCTCGTAGTAAAGTTTTGGAAGTCCTAGGATTCAACCAATGTTCTCCAATTTTCAGTCTGTTCTTCTCCGAGTCGAATCTACCAATTTTACTCAGATTATTCAACATTCTGACAGCGATCGTTTGATCACTCTTTTTTGTTGTTAAATCAGCTCCTTTTTTTTCAAAATCTTTTAAATTTTCGCTTTCACTATCGTGCTCATCTTCTCCATCAGTAAGAAATGTACTTCCTAGTAAGGTTGTGTCTTCAGTATCAAACAACCTTCCTTTTATTAATTCCATCCCAATATCATCATCATCATCAACCACTTTCACTGATTCTAACTCATTGTCTTTATCAACATTTGGTGAAAAGACATTAGGTTTATTATCAATAACTGTGCTATTGGCCAAAGGAAAAGTAGACTCTATCTTTTTTTTCTTAATGAGATTCCAACTATCCTTTTGTGTCTGGTTTTGGTTATTTTTAATCTTTTTGACATCAGACAAATACCTACGTAGGTTTTCAACATTTTCATCTAACTTTTCGTATGAGGATAAGTCAGAATCATAAGCCGTTTCCAGTAGATCATTTCGCTTTCGCTTCATATTTCTCACTGTTATAGCTTCCATAGGATTATAATACAATGGAGGTCTGGTTTTCTCTTCCTTTACCACTGTTTTATTATCCTTTCTTTCCGTTAATCTATAGTATTCATCTTCAGTGAGTATAAAATTACGTCTGGAGAATGTTAAAGGCTGACGATTCATCTTTTTATTGATGATAAAACAGATACAATAGGTTTTATAATAGCATCCAAAAGATTCCCTCTACCACTCTGAATCAAAATTTTACGCTTATCATCAACTGTCCCTCTACCACTAAGTTTATGTAGCTCCTTCTTGTAACGCTGCAACTCAATAAACTGCTCAGAATCAAGAGGAACATTACCTAATATAATATTTTTAACACTTTCTATAAATGATTGAAACAAATCTGAGTTGGCCTTTTCGACTATAGCGATTTTTCCTTTCTTACTCAGATCATCCAGAGCTAAAATCGCCATTCTATTTCGCATCATTCGTGTTGAGAGTTTCATCTTTATCTTCTCCCTCCGCCTAGCACACTTTTAAGTAACCCAGGAACTATATTGCTGATGATAGGTCCTAGTAGAGCGCCTAAAAATCCTCCTTTTTGCAATACAGCTTTCTTATCATCTAACGTTGATTTTCTTACCAAAGCGCTAATATCCTTCACGTTTCGCTGCAACTCATTATACTGAGATGATGTCAATGGTATCGTTCCATTTATAATAGCTTTAGCGCATTCCATTAGAGTCATAATAAACTCCTTTTTGGCTTTGGCTATAACAGACTTTTGAATAGCAAAGGTTGTATTGTTGAGCGATAACAACACAGCTGCATTTCTTGTTAATTTTTTCTCCAAAGCTTTAGACATTATAACGCTTTCGTGTTGCGTCGTTGAATAACAAAATATGATTGAGGTGAAGTGAATAGTAATTGTATTTATATCCTTTTACTTGGGTACATATAATATCATAGGGAGAACTTATGTAAAATTTCCCAATAGTCTATGTTGATCATTCGTTTGTTGAGTCGTATCTATTCGTAAATAAGAGTATGGTTTCTTTGTCGCATCTTCAAAAGCCTCTTGTACATATTTTATTTTTGATGGAAAACATTGTCGAGCCAAATAGGAAATAGAAGAAGCATCTGTAGGGTTTTTAAAAAGAAAAAAATAATGACTATTCAAGGAAATTGTACGATTTCCTTTTAAAAACAGATTCTGAACAATAAAAAACACACTTACGTTCAAATGATGACTATGTTTTGTATACAAAGCATTAGCATCGGCTTTACCAGAAACTTCATCCATGAGATCATCAATTATCAGCCATCGATTTTTACCATCTCTGGGAAAACTCACTGTTATATCTATCATGCCTTCATGAAAAATCACTCCTGATACATCATCAAAGGCTTTTTGGTAGGCTCCATAACAGTAGTGAATCTCTGTTGGTGGAGGGTGTGCTATAGTCTGACTAGCTTCAATCATTCGAAAAATTGCTTGCGTCTTTCCCGATCCAGTTGGTCCTGCAATCATTGCTGTAAAAGGAGATCGCATCCTCGGGTCATAATCTTCAGGTTTCCCATTCATCATAAAAAGATTTTCATCAATCAACAGTAGTTTCATTTATGATTCCAACAGGAGAGTTTCTCGCTTTTTGTATTTTTTCCATAGCTTCTTCATACATACTAAACTCAGTAACACCTCCAAAAGTGGAAAGCCCTACGACAAATACCAAAATTATCATAATTATCAACGCTTTACGCTTCATACTCGGTAAAACATCTATCATATCACGTTCAGTACCATCAATAGTATCAACTTCATTCATCGGTCTCATCTCAACATCATCCTCTGTCGACATCTTAACTTCCAATAACCATACAATCTTATCACGTTTTCATTTATATACAATGTTAAAACTATCAAAAAAATCAAATGCCATACATGCAAAATCTAGCTGCCATATGAGTTCAAATTAAGTAAAAAAATAATCAAAACTCAAATGCCACTTAAATGCCACTCAAATGCCACTCAAATGCCCCTCAAGTAAAATACAATATAAACTCGGCGAATTCATCCAACGTCGTAACCCATTGCCTCAACTCCAAGATCTAATCCACAAAAAAACACTTGGTAGGGAGATCTGCTCATATATTACTACTAGTACTGAATTTATTTCTGCTATGAATTTTTTAGACTCATTCCAAATGAAAACAATGGGAGACTGTTCATCAACACAGACCATGCCTCTACCCAGTCAAGTACATTTTCCAATATCGCTCATATTGAAAGGCCCTGGCAATCGACCCAACTCCTCTCCGTCTCCCTCGCAAGTGTTACCTCCGCTGACACAGACAGTGGCATATTTAATGATGTCACATCAACAGGGTGGCCTCTCGCTGCCAGCAGCAACATTAATAGTCCCAATGGCAGCATCAGCATTGACACCATAGAAAATGACTCACTAGTGAATAATGCAAAAAACTACATCGATTGCATCAATGATGATGCAGTGAATGTGTTGCATGCGAGCGAAGTTCAACTCGAAAACTGCGACCAAATACACAGCAAGAGTACTATGAAAAATCTTCACATCGTACCGCAAAGCTCAAACTTTCACACAAAAAAAGAGTTTATAACACTTGTATCCCCATCTATATCAAGTGATGTTCTGGTTACGGAGAAGATAACAGCAGTATTGGAATGTGCAGAAGAACGTGTGGTTAAGATTCCAGAAACAAAAACATTTGCTCAAGTATCTGAATTTGATCTGTCAGTGAAGTATGCAGACCACATTGACAGTCCAAGTTTTTTGTTAGCATCTTCTGAGACTGTTTATACTGACAGTGAGACCTGTTCAACGTTTGTCGCTGAAGTGCTTTCATGTTCTTCAGCTGAAACTTTATTAAACGCAAACAATTTGAAAACAAAATCAGCAGAAGAAAATAATTGTCATTCTACAACGGAAAGTAATGTAAAAACTCAGCCAACTTCAAAAACAGAAAGTCCAAGCACATTAACATCTACTTCACAGCCAAAACCAAATATCGATGGTGACAACAGTTCACACCTTAATGCTAAAAATGAATCTGCACCAATCGAAAAAATAAGCACAGACGAACAGACACTGACCGAAATACGTTTTGCCCCAAAGCCAGCAGATGAAGTTAAACAATCTTTATGCATGAAATGTGCTGTGGGAAATGATGCTGATGCAAAGGAAAAACTACCATTTAATGGGAAATTGATGAAAAAACTGACACTTGACAACAATACCTCTGAAGCAGATCAAACGACTGCACCAGATAACAATAGAATTGAACATCACATATCTGGTGTTGACCCATCACGCGTTGATTTGTTGGAGAAAAAAGAAGCCACGAAACAAGTGTTCATGACGCATAAAATACCTGAAACAAATTGTAACGACATGAAAATGGAAGATGTAAAATATCCACTAGAGTTTGACGCGGATAAGGAAACTTCCAGACAAGATGTAACTGACAAAACTGCACTGGGAGCCAGCAAAAAATTAGCAACCCAATCTGGACCAGGTTCAATGAACAGTGAAACCGCATTGCTAAATAGTGCTTCCATTACATCGCCGGAAGAGAATGTTAGTATTGCGAATGCAGCAGCTTCTCAGCAAAAATTGGAGTTATCTGACACAGATGACAAGCCAAAACAAACTTTTCAAGTCAATCGGAAACCTAAGCAGGTTTTTGATGATGTAGTGAGGAATGCAACAGAAAATCAACCAATGTTAGTTTCAGATACAAAAGCAGCTGAACCAACTGAAGTAGCAGGTAATGATAATTACATTGAAAGCAGCGTATTAGAATCTGAGCAACATCAAGTGAATAATAATAAGCAGCTTGAAGCGAGCCAAATCTCATTGTCTGTTGCAATTAATAATACCACCACGGCAAACACTCAGCGGAATCTAGATTTATCCATGGCAGCTGCACCAAAACCAGCATCTGAAGTAATAGGAGAGCCCAAAAACCTTCCAAATAGTGCAAAAGGAAGTCCTGAAGAATTGAGTTCGGAAATACGGCCTGCAGAAAAAAGTGAGACTGACAAAATCGAGTCGAACATTATTAAAAATACAGCAACAGAAGTTGAACAATATTTGATAGATGACAACATTACAAAGCTAGAACAAGTTTCAACTTCATCAGGAGAGGGTATGGATACTTTTGACATTGCAAAAGATGCTCAGAATAAAAAACTATGTGAGACTTTTCAGGCACAAACAACAGCATTTGAAACAAGCCAAGCACCTGAGGGCCACTCGAGTGACATTAAAATGAAAACCACAAAAAATGAAGCAAAATCTCTTAACGGAGAAAATGTGATGAGTTGCAGTGAAGGCGAAAAAATAGTGGACAATGTCAGAGAGCCTCCAGATGCTATTTCAACGAGAAGCCATTCAATTTCTAGTGAGATAACATCAGGTACTTTGGAACGGTCAAGTTTATTAATCCAAAATGATGCTGAAGAGCGAAAGTCTGGTGCATCCTCAACATATGTGGGTGATACTCCATCGACATCCGTGGATAAACTCAAGAAGAAAAAGGTGCATGTAGCAAGCCAGCATTTGGAAAATTGTAAAGCAATTTCTAAAACCCAACCAGAATCACTGGATTCTACCGACTCAAAACTACTGCCATCACCAGAGACATCTACAATCAACTCTGCAGCAAGGAAAGAAAAAACTGAACAGCTTCAAATAGTTAAAAATTTGAAAGATGACGACCATGAGACAGATTCTAACTTCTTTCATGATTCAGTCGATGAGGAAATAACAGATTATGAGCGAACAATTGAATCAGAAATCATTGCGAGGTAAGCACAAAGTTTTCAACAAGAATCAATAAATAGCAAAACTTCGTGATACAAAATTAAAATCTTTACTGGCTTCATAAAAGTGCAAAACAACATATACATATGATAAATTACCTAGATGTAAAGTTAAAACAGAAGAATAATTATCTGATAATTATTGTTAGTTGTAGAGAAACTAACTTGGTAGATGGAGCTGGCACTACGTCAGATTTAGAAGATGAGTATTACTCATCAAGATCTGCAAATGATGCTTCAATGAGCTTCAAAGGAAATATGGGGATATTACCAAGTAACGAAAGAAAGGAAACTACTAGAAATATGTTATTAAACGAAACGTAAGTAATAGGCTACACTGCCCACGCTTATATATTTGGAAGCAAACTAGGTTACTGAACATGCCTGGATTTATAGGATTTACAAGAAAGCGCATTGACAGCATCTCATTTGTCTCCATGATTGCATTCAAGGATTTAACTGTGAGGCGTTTAAATAGATGCCGTTTATCAATTGTCAATAATCAATGAGAAGCAAATAAAAATCACATAGACTATAAGTTAGAGCTTACGATGTGTCATTTAATTGATTACACACCAGGGAATTTAGCTTTTCTTATCATTTCCTAGCTTGCTACAAACCTTTATGCAGATATCAAGATGAAGCACATTTTTAACAACTGAGCAAATCTTCAATCTGATTTTTTGAATAAACCATATAAAGTTTAAAAAACGACAAATTAAATTGCAAGGAAAAACTGGCTTCAAGTTAGCACTAGAGAGCTTTCAAATTTTAGCTGACAATCATCATCATTGAACATAAGAATAATATTCCATGTTCATAGCTTGTGAAATAATTAAACACACTTTAAATGTTTTTGATAGCTCAACAGCCTGGTGGATAAAGGCCCTACTTATAGGATTACTGCTCTCAGGAATTTTCTTCTTCCTATGGCTCATCCTGTTACCAGCGGACTGTAGTAACAACAAATGCTACCACTGTGGAATATTTGGCATGCGCAGAAAGTATGACAGCATTCCTCCACATTGACGAATATGTCACTGCAGCTGCAGCAGTACCCATTGACAGTGTTAGCCTGCCGACAATAAACTACCATTCTTGCATCTCATAGCTTTGACCATTTCTATTGTGTGCTTTCATATTAAAAACTTTAATTATTATAGCAATAAACTGTTTTAATGAAGTGAACATACTTATGGTAAGTCCGACAATTGTTTACTAACTCATTTCTAATCGAGATGTAGTTTCAAATAACTTAATGCTACATAAGGTTTCTGGAAACCATGGAGACATGATGTAATGCATCACATATATTATACAGCTCTTTTGCTGTCCTACCTGAAAAACTAAAAATAATGAAATAAAATAGGTTATATTGAAACTTCGTCGATAATAGAGATGCCAAATGGTTGATTAAGTTTGACTACAATTTTCAATAAAACCCAGCATTGCTTTTACACTTTGGCAAAATTATTTAACTCTTTACATAGAAATCATCAGAACCCACAGCTCTTGTTCTAGAACTTCAAATGAGTTTTGGAGTATTTATTTTAATGCCTCAGGAGGTTTGGTTTCAATATAATTTCTAAAGCTTTCGTAAATGTATGAATGTGAACAATTCAGTTGCATTGATAGCTTTATTATTCTACAATGCAGCTTCGAAAGCTGAAAAAATTAAGCCCTAAATCTTGCTATGAAAAAGCATTACTTAATCATCTGTACAATGGTACTTGTTTGTTGGTAAATGGCCTTGTGAACGCTATCTCCTACAGTAGGAAAAGTAAACGATTGACCAAAAAATAAGACTAAAAGATCTTAAGAAGGTTTCTCAAAAGTGTGTGATTGCTGTTTAGAATCATGGTTAGACATCTAAAACATAATACTGATGGAAATAAAACTTTTCACAATGCTTCGTATCTTGGGTATTTTCCTATGAGCAGTAATTCAGTATTTTCTTATAGTTGATTTGTACTCAATAAACTTTCAATAAATAGTGAAGCCCAGTGGGAGTAATAATTACTTTCAAGTGAGAACTAGAGTGTGTGTGAATTCAACCCACAAATTTAGAAACTGTCATAGCATCAAACGCTATTTTTCACCCACAAAACATGGAAGTGGATACTCAAAAAAGAAGTAATGAAAATGAGTTGATAAACAATAATCCAGAGATTGCAGATTATGTGATGGAGAAAGACAAAAATTTGCAAGAGAAAAAAGAAGAGTTGGAGCGAGCAAATAGCAAAAATGCGGAGCTGAACAAGAAAGTGGAAGATCTGGAAAAACAACTGGCAATATGGAAGGAGGTTAGTTTGTTTATCAACTTTGATATCCGCAAAAACGTCAATACAGTTTTTGGCACTTTGTATGATCAATAAACTCAAAAAATGACCAAAATTAATGAAGTGACAAAACATGCGGTAAAAAATTTATCAGTATTCTAAGCCATGTAAATCACTCAAAAGCTCATTGCTAAGAAACACTTTGAAAAAATCTTTTCAACTTTACAACTCACATTTTCAATTAGCGTACATTTTGTAACACAGAACATTCTGACCAGCAAGATTGTCTCCAATCTAATGATTTGCTTGAAGTCAATACCCGTAATTCTTGCATCTGGGGATATTGCGCAATTGAAATTGATTATATGTTATGACATATTGGTCATTTGAAAGTTATGAAACCCTTGTAACTTTGTCTTGACCGATTCTTGAAAATTTTCTTATTAGTTGTAATATTGAATAGTATTCGGTGTGAGCTGTTTATTCATTGTACATTTATTCATGGTACCTCCATGAACAAAACGTGGAGAAAGTACTAAACAAAAGTTGGGATACCAACTGTGTTAAAAGACCCTATGGCTGGTCAATCCCAGTAGACACTTAACCATTTAGATACTGGTGCCATACAGCTATTACTATTACCTTTGAATTTTATTTCATAACAAATCAATTGCCAATGAAGTGTAACCTTTGAATGTCGCTTTGCTATAGTTAAATGGTTCAGAAGTTTCATAATACTGATACAAAGCTAATCAAAATGTTGAATCACTTCCAATTCACTGGTCGAAAATAGACCAAATTAAACTCGGCAGCTAAAGGCAATGCACTAGTGCGATTGAGCGCTTATGTCCCAACCTAAGCAATGGCCTCCACCTAACTCTAGGCAGCTGGTATCCTGTAGTAAATAATCTAGAGAATAAAAGTCTTATTATTTCAACTTTGTGATTATCAATGTTACTAGTTCTGAAAAATGACTGTTTCAGTTGAAAGAGTTACAGAAAAAGCCTCAAGCTACTAAGAATCAAACAAATGTAAGTAATTACAAAGTTTGTCTGCTCACTAGTGAACAAAGAGTTTTGTGGAGTTATAAAAACAAAGCGAGCTTTGAAAAATGTCGAACAGTTGATTACGTGTTCTTAGCATCCTTAATTATAGCAAAATACAAAGAAATCGAACGGGAAGCAGAAAAATAAATCAGTCACCAAAGTAGAGAAAGCATCAAAAAAGCCCAAAGCAGGGACCAAGCATCCAGTTATACCAGACAAAGAGGAAATAGCAGACGACTCCAAAGCTTTTTATTCGGTAAGTACTGCATTTAATTTATGTTACCGATGGGTTGAATTGTTTATATTTCTCCATATAAATATATGTTCCTTTAAATTGTTGTTGATTTGAATAATCATCAAGTGCTTTGGTTGGTAGTTATACAGAATTGGCAATTTCGAACCTTAAAAAGCAATAAATTTATGTGTTATAAATTACTTGTGATAGGCAATCGGCCAGTTGTGTCCAGAGGTCAAGCTTTCAGTAATTCTAGATGCTGAAAAGTTGTTCCTAGAAGGTGATACAAACGGTAATGGGGTGAGTACAGACGTGCGAGTTTGTGTAAAACATTCTTCTATTAGATATATATCATTTCACATTAGTATCAATTATGTTGACAGTTGATCGACTTGGATGAACTGGACATATTGTTCACAAAGCATTTAGCGTTATATACCAGAAAACAGACTGAAGAGATACTGGAGAGCATAGATACTGACAGTTCACATACTCTAGACTTCATTGAGGTGCTGGAGGTATGCAACAGTAGGATAAAGAAATTTTATCTAGCAGTGAATCCTATGCATATACACTCTAAGAATAGCCATTTCTACCAAATTGGCTCTCAGAATTTTTAAAATTTGATTGAAATTAAATTATTAGGTAATAAGGCATGATATGGAAACATAGTAAATGTGCGCCAAGCATGTTGACTGAGATTTTATGATGTTTAGGGATGATTAGTTGTAGACATTCGTAGGATAGCAACTGATTATGGAATCTTGTTGGAATGTTTAACTACATTAAGCTTTTTCTAAATTTTGCTTGATGGGCAAAGGTAAATGCTAGAAAATTTTCATATTGGTGAAGAGCATTTCAATTTCCCAATAAAACAATATGTTTTTTTTTTAAAACAGGATAAAGTGTGAAAAGTTGAAAAATTATTTGCTCATCTCATCATTCTGTAAAAAAAAGTTATCTACGTATGGTGAACTCGGTCATCTTTTTTAAATTGATTATGGTCCCATATACTTCATACCTTTAAAAATCTTCTACAGCTCCTTCAGTATTTTTAGAATAAAAATTAGGAGGGACAAGATCGCATTTAAAACTTTCATTTTATCCTGCACTTCATTCACATTTTCTCCCTAGTATGTGATCAATGAACCTACTGTTAGTTTTGGTATCATAGATTCAATGACTGCTTCGGTTGATAGGTAATGCACCAACTAGACGCAGGAGCAGAGACTAATCTTCCAGGAAAGACGATACAGAAAAGCCCTAAAGGTTCACCAATATGTTTGATACAATAAGCACTAAATGGTAATTGATATAAAGAAGATATGTTTTCACGGATACCAAAGTCAGTAATTTTTTCTATGAATATAAATTTTGGGGTAGAGTGAAGTTTTTAAAACTACATTTCAAAGGCAAGAGCCTTTTCATAGATAAATTGTTTTTCGACGAATCTTGTGTACACAAATATATTTATTTATATACAACAGAAAGTGGCAGATTTTACAGGATAAGCCATCAAAATGCTATGAAAAAAACAGTGTGTGAACATGTATTCCTTTGATTAATTAGCATTTATAAAAAATATTACAAAAAAACATGGAGTACTCTGTAGAAATTATCTAAGATGACACATCATTCTATGAAAGATAAGTAATCAGAATGATGTGATTGATCTACAACGCAAATAAGCGAATGGTTCGTAAGAGTTAAATTTTTGTCTTCATCCCAAAACTTCGCACTTCTGATTACATGCTAATATGGAACTATCCTGAAACATGCCAACTGAGTTGTTATCTTGGGACAGCTCTTCAAGGAAATTGTATGGCTGATGAACATATTGCAAGAAAAGATTATGATTGCAAAGGTGTTTTGGTATGACTAAGAGCACTTCTGGTTACTCATGGCATTCTAGAATGCAGCGATATGTGCATAGTGGATAATCTAAGAACATATCCTAAAAACTCAACTGAAGCTAACTTTTTTTTAAAGGAGCACAATAGAAATTCAGCTTGTACGCAAAAAGTTTTTCACTCTGATAAAGCTGTAACAGTAATTTTCCAAAGGAATTTATACGTTTTCCCATAGATGAATCTTACAGCCTTTCACATTACTAGATGGGATATAAGGACTATTTACTCAATTGATGTTAGTCAACACAACTTTTTACCCAAATAGACAACTGTGGTGGAGGTTTTAGTGCTACTAACTGCATCCGCAGTGGTATACACTTCAAATTTAGTCAATTCAGTGTTATTGTTCATGGTCACATCTTGACAACTAAGCTTGAGCTGCCACCCCCACAGTTTGTGCCATCAATTCTTTAGGATCAGAGTCACGACTTTAACATTGCTCCTGAGATTGGTGGTTAAGGTGATTGGCTCCAGGTGGTCAATAAGTAATTACATTGGAGAGATTTACATCACCTCCTAATAATGTGAAACAACAAATAGTATAAATTATGGGAAAAAGTTGGTTATTTTTTTTAAAAAAAATTACTTATAAAAATCGATCTATTCTAATAAAGCGAAAGTTTCATACATTAAAGACAAGCTTGAAAAGTCCTCTTTAGAAAAACCTGTTTGGTTAGAATGACTCAGAATATCATATTAACTTTTCATTCATACTTAATTAAGAGAGATCTGCACTCTAAAGTGCAAACACACTTTAGTATTATATATTATTACTGTGAGAAGCATTTTTTATTTTATTATTGCAAAGGATTTGCCCGTGTGATGTCACAGCACCTTTACCGGACCACTGTTGAAAATAGCTGTCCTAGACTATTGAGCACTAGGGCTGTGTCGGTAGCGTAGCCTACTAGGCGTCAAGGCACAATCCGTTATACAGTATCTACTAAACGGTAGTATAACTCCACTGTATACGGTATTTAAATAATTTCACTGTCTCAATACGGAGACTTTCTGTTTCCTAATACGGGGATCTGTTATGCACCACACACAGATCCGGTTTCACTTACTTCTCAAGCACATGTATAGTTTTTAGCAATCGTGTTAGGCAGACTTGTGACAATCCCAAAGAGTGTAACGTAATCTCTAAGAGTGTAATTATCGACAAAGTTGTTCTGCTTAGCAAGTTGTACAGCACAAGGAGAGTTGTAGTTATCAACAATAATATATTCAGTGTAAAAATACAAAACTTACAACGAGAGGTGTTTTGAAGTGTAAATAGTCGACAATATTAGAACCCACTAATACTTCCAGTCAAAACTACGAGGATGCACAACGTTACCCCAACGCTTCCAGTGATCAACTCAACACAATTACTCCAATAACTCTGACCGCTGGGCGATCTGCCCTAATACTTATAAAAATAATATGCAAATAAAGCAGTTGAAAACTACGACATGCGATTGGTTAAAAATAACATAATATGATTGGCAGACAAAACTAGGACACTACATTCAAGCACTATTGCGCCAAGCAGAGACATACATATAATACAAACAGGCGCATTACGAACTACGCAACACAATGACAATAATACAAATAATTAATAAAAGCAAAAGGCTACCGGAACAATCCTAGTACGAGTTCTCTACTTGATCTTGGCTGGCACGTCTCCACGATCTATAGGAATGCAGGCTCTGCCGGTGGATAGGCATCCGAGCTAACACCTGCTTCAGTAAGATAAGGTAACTCCTCGCGCATCTGGCTGCACACAATATCTCACGCAATTCCATCACAAATAATCATTCATAGATAGTAGTAGTAGTTGTTTATTAGTTACCATCGATGGCTCAATGTGTAGTTTATAATAATAATTATGATAGGTAAGAAATAATGATAACAATAACAATGTTGTTCATAATAACAGTTGTTGCTTGAGCTGTGTTGGATATTCTTTGTTGTATGCTTTAGAACTATATTGCATGTGAATTAATAGGCTAGGTTCTACACGGCTTACAACTATTACTGCAGTTAGAGACGTCTACCTACGGCCAAGAGCTAAAGCGGAAGTCCCGTGACCATTGACGTGGCATCGTCTGCTACGGCCCTTCCAATTTAAATCTTGCTGGTGAGTGCTTGTGTTTTCTCTGTCTCCATCAATTTATCAATATCCAACATGGCGCAGTCGGCATAGAGCCTTCAGTGGTGATAAGTGGTTATTAAAAACGTGTGATAATAGTGTTTTGAGTGCTAGAAGTGTATATTGTTGTCGTGTGGACATAAAATAATAGTGTTTAAAAGGCCATGTGTGCGAGCCTTCAATTAGTGACCTTGACTTGGTGCGGTGTTGTTATTGTAGCAAGTTTACATATTATACAGAGCTACTACGAGAGTTTAGTAGTGTGTGTTTGCAATTACAGAGTTGTTGCCGTGGTTACTTGGTTCCGTACCGCAACTAGTGTGTCGTCCAGAGTTAGTTCAATGTATGTTTATTATTATTGACTAAATAAATAATTTATTGTTCTTCAAGTATTATTATTATTCTACATAATAATTTTTATTAGTTAGTCTTGTTGTTGATACTAGTCTTGTGTTAAATAATTCATTAGATTATTATTATTAATTATTTTACGTAGGTTTTGAATACCTACCAACCAAGTGCACTGAAAATAATAAGTGCAGTTTGTTTACAATTAAAATTCATAACTTTAGGCGCAGTGTTTAATAATATTTCAGTGTGAGTTAGTGTTTGAGTTATTGTTGATATTGTTATCTTTTTTCCTAGTGGTTGTTGTGTATCACGAGGATACCAACAACAAGTACAGTGTTGTTAGTGTGTTTAGTGGTGTACAATAAGTGCAGTGTGTGTTTATTATCATTATCAGAGTTAGAGCTACATGAGCTCTTTATTATCTGTGCTACAGTGATATAGTTGTGTACAAAGTGAGTGAACACCAACAAGCATAATAATTGTTTAGTGTCCGTAGTGCAACAAGTGATCTGCATTACTACCAAGTGAACTGCTTTCTGGTGATTATTATTTGTGCCTCAGTGTTCATTGTTGTGTACCGTGTGGGTGCCAACAATCTAGTGTTTAGTGTATTCATTCAGTGTCAAGTGTTGTGTGAACTATATAGAGCTAAGTGAGCGCTACTGTAAAGTGTTTGTGTACCAAGTGGGTATTACATTGAAAGTGTTGAATCGAGCCACAGGGAAGTGGCAATTTACAGTGTCACAGTGAATTATAGTGAAATACTATTATTCTTGAGTGTAGTTACAGCAAACAAAGTGATACTTCCGTTGTGTTATAATTATATTGATTGTTACAGTTGTTATTGTTGACATTGTTATTGTTATAAACGTTGTCAAGTTGGTGTTGAAAGCGTTAGCATAGTGTCATTATTTTGACACAAAAATAACAGTACCATGAAGTGTCCGGTGAAATAATTTAGTACAATTTCAGTTTGTTTTATCGTGTACGTTGACTGATTTAGGCCAACATGGCTCACATGAACAATAGGCTAGATCTGAAATCATTTCCTAAATTGAAAATATGTAGTGAAAATCTTTCATTGTCTTTTAATAATTGGCTAACTCAATTCAATGTTTCAATGGAGTTGTCAACGTTGACTTTGGGTAAAGAAGAAGTGACAGACAATGATGAAACTCGTTTAGTAGATAGAATCCGAGGTAGAACAAAATTGCTCGCTTTACTTAGTGCTATTGGTAGCGAAGGTATAACGATTTTACAGTCACTAGGTTTTAATCTAGATAACCAAGATGACGATGGTTTTGAACAAGCGCTTCATATTTTACAAAATCATTAAGATCGATGAGAAAGTTTTTATGTAAGAACCATGGAATTCGTCACGGTTTCTCAGGCTTGTGGTGAAAATCGGAGAGAGTGGCGTTGAGGGTGCAGAGTGTGTCTCAGAGAGACCTAAAACTAGAAAACTGTATGGTAGCCACGGGAAGAAGAGATGTATGGTGCGCAAAGCATGGCGCGATCATTGCGCAGCAGAATGTCCCGGTTTAGTGTGCGACAAATGCGGTGAATGCGGCCATTGGGCTAGGAGTTGTACGGTTGAAGTATGCAGTTGGTGTATGAAAGCTGGTCATAGTGCAGAGAAGTGTGCCGAAGGGGGTGAGATGTTTCTTGCTAAGAGAAAATTTGATGATGATGATGAAAATGAAGGCCCTCCATCTAAAGCGTGTGCATCTGGTGAGGCTGATGGTGGTTTTGTGGATCGTTTAGCCAACTTTTTGGAAAGTGAAGGGATTATGAGTGAAAGCGTATGAGATGAAGCAGAAATTGCTGGTGGACAAAAAGAAACGTTTGACCCGGTCTTTTGAATTGGAAATACAGAAAATAATAGATGAGAGAGAGGCTCTTGACAGAGTTTGAAAAAACGGCAGTAGTTAGACAGGCTCTAGCTACCATAGCCAGATCCCAGTCCGTCACCCAAACGGCTGGTGCTTCGCAGGTGGTCCACGAGTCCCCTGTGACCCTTGGAATTGAGGGTCCCGCACTCGAGTGTGTGGAAGGCTCTAGCGCCATGAAGGAGGAGTCTCGGACCCTCTCTGACCCTCAGAGCGGTAATGGAAACTTAGAAGCTACTTGTTATGTTGAAGGTGTCAAACGGTAAAGGGAAATAATTGGACGTATGTGAATGTGTGAATCCTTATCGAACGCATGTGCAGAAAGACTAGATACCGAGAGGTTGATGTCTTATGAGTGAATGATAAGAGACTAGATTACCGAGAGGTTGATGTCTCGCGCGTGAATGGTAAGAGACTAGATTACCGAGAGGTTGATGTCTCGGGCGAGAATGGTAAGAGACTAGATTACCAAGAGGTTGATGTCTCGCGTGTGAATGGTAAAAGACTAGATTACTGAGAGGTTGATGTCTCGCGTGTGAATGTTAAGAGACTAGATTACCGAAAGTTTGATGTCTCTAGAGTGATTACTAGGTTTAAAATCAGGGTGACTACTTGGTTGCCACTGGTAATTTTATTGAAATAACAGTATTACCAATGTTTGTAAATGGTTTAGTACTTGCAGGTATATAGTTAATTTATTGTCTAGTGTAATGAGGAACTTCAGCTTCTAAAGATACATAGCTACCATTAACCAGGTATGTATTTGTTTCAGGACAGTTATATTTTATTTCCGGTACGTATATTTGGTGCTAATGGTCTTCTGCATGCTCGTATACTAACCATGGTTTGGTTTTGTATATGACACTTTACTAATTACTTCTGGAGGCTTTAAATCTCACATGTATTAAGCAAAAGGTGCTTCTAGACGATTTGCTAGCAAATGCTTACTGTATACTTGAACTGGCATCGGCTTATTATATGGTTTATGGATGGTAATTCCTCGCCGGTGGCTATCCCCAAAAGGGAAAGGGGCATGTTGGATATTCTTTGTTGTATGCTTCAGGATTTTATTGGATGTGAAGTCACGTGACCATTGACGTGGCATCGTCTGCTACGGCCCTTCCAATTTAAATCTTGCTGGTGAGTGCTTGTGTTTTCTCTGTCTCCACCAATTTATCAATATCCAACAAGCTGCAATCAAAAAGAAGACTTGCGCTTAATCAAGTTTAATGCCTCACGCTACAAATGATTTGAGGATGATGGCAAAAGATTTCTTGGTTATTCGTAATAAATAAATAGGACGACAAAATATTAATATTATATTATTAGGAGACGAATCGAATAACGATAATTATTATAATAATAACTATTAATAAAACACAAATTGAATAATAATAAGTGATTTGTTTGTAAACAACAAGACACAACAAGAAGAAGACAAACAACAACATCGATCGTCATTGGTTGTTGGATAACTTTCCAGCATTGATTGAGAACTCTATCTATGGGTAGCAAACAAATAAGCAATGTGGAGAGAAAAGGATATAACTATCATTTAACTCATCTATTAACAGTAACACCAAAACGCTTATATAATAATAATAATAACAATGATGATGAAAATAATGATAATAATATAATTATTAGCCAACGCAATGGTGGTGATTTTTGTTACCGCCATCTGCACTTTGTGAACCCGCCAAATAAAGCAACAACAGTAAACCAATCAAATGAAGAAATAGTTTCCAGTAACCAATCTTGTAGCGTAGCTGAGAACTTAAAACGAGGTTAATGACCGCCTGAGACACCCGCACTTCGTGACAGTTTTTTGTTATAAATTCTCTTTTCACACACAGTGGATCAAGTTTTAGCAGTTCTTTCTTAGTATTTTATTTTTCGAGCCGACAAGTAACAGTGATATTAGAGTTATAAATACCAAATGTAACATTATTATTATAATTATTATGTGTAGCCTTTTTTTGTTTTTATTTTACACCAGTTTGTGGCTGCTCAGTGCACAATTTAAACTACTGTATCAGCTATGCTCTGTATAAACGCGGAATATACACGTTCTGTGTGCGTTTTAAGAGGTTGTTGTTAGGCGTAATCATAATAAAATAATAATAATAATAAATAATAATAATAATTATAATAATAATTATTATTATTAATAAATAGTAATCTTCTTCTAATGGCAGGAGGAGGAGCTGGGAGTTATACATTATTATTATTGATTATTTATATTATTGTTGCATTATGATTATTATTTTTTTCGTTTATTATTTATAATGATAATGATAATAATGCTTTAAATTAATTATTATTGTTTATTAATTAATAATTATTATATGAATTAATAAAAATAATAATTATAAATAATAAAATAATGGATTTACTTAAGTACAGAATAATAACAATGGATATTATTTATTATTATTGTTGTAATGTTATTATTATTAAGTATATAATAATATAAATAATAATAATTATTATAATAATAATTATTAGTGATATGATAATAAATAATAATAGTAGTAGTAATAATAATAGTAATATTATAATATAAATATGTGTGATGATGTACTACTATTATGTGTGGACTCTACTACTACTGTCAGTCAGTGTGTGTCTACCACTTATTGTGAGGGACGCGAGTACTCTCTCATATTTTATTATTTATCCTAAGACAATCTCTCACAATTATCGGCTGAGCCTTTCTCTCATTGTGTATTTCTATTGTGAAAGAATTAAGCCTTTAACTCACAAGTAACTCTCTGTCTACGCAATGTCTACATTTATATCTCAGTGCGTACTCACTACCCATTGTCTATGTCTGTGTCAGCGTTCTATTGTTTACCTGTGCCCATGTTGCTAGAATCTATTTAGTGCGTTCTATCCCGTACCCAAATAATTATTTACTGTTTATTATATTTTTCCACGGTTTTAATTATTATATTTTGGAGCTGATGTAAGGGCAAGGCGTGGCTTGCACCAATGTTTTTCTCAGGCGTGGTTATTAACTTGCACCCGCCTACTCTGTGTTTAAATTCATGTTTGCACAATAAAGTTCAGAGTTAGCCTGACTCTCAGAAGATTCTCTCTCTCAGAAGCAAGCACAGCTAGAAGCAGCAAAACTACAAGCGCTGACCTGGTCGACTATTAGCAAGCACGAGGCTCTGTGGAAAGTGAGAACGGTTCGCCCTATCACTGCGTATTCCCTCACCTGAGGTGAGAAATACGACGCAAACACCTAGTGCCCTAATAGTTCGATTCATCATAAGGTACGAACTCTGAGAGTTCGGGACCAGATAGCACACCAATAATTCCGGTGCAATTATTGTCGATCTCGACTGAGTCAGATTCGACACCAAATAATTCCTGCACAATTATTGTCGGAAGCAACAGTTCGTAACAAACTATAAACTAGACAATAATCCCAGCACCATTATTGTCCGAGCCACAGTTCGCAACAAACTATAAACTAAACAATAATTACAGCGCAATTATTGTCGAACATAGACATGTTCGGATGCAGTCAATAATTAGCAGATAATTATTGCACTCACTCCACACCAGATTCGGTTGCACACGAAACTGCACAAGCCAATGTACGCACCCTAAAACAATAATAGCACATTATTGAACGCTGACTTAGGGTCGAGACAGAGCATATCGGGAGAGTGTACAGGTGGCTACCACCCAGACACAAATTCCTGTACATTATTACTAACATCGACAAAACTTTTAGCTACTACTATAATAATAATAAATAATAATACATACTACTACTACTACTGTTATTATTACTGCTGCTGCTACTACTACTAACTCTGTTTAATTTTATTTATTACGATAACCTTTTATTATTATTTATTATTATAATAATAAATAATAATAAAAGGTTGTAAAAGATATAACTCACTGAATAATGATTATTCAGTTATATCTACGATGTTATTTAATTACCCCTGGTTCATCATTTAATAGTATTAGTAAATCATCGAGTGTAGTATTTATTTTTGTTGCTAAACATTGCAACTTCAATTTTTATTGGATTTGCTGGGAATATAGAAATTATGAGCCAAGAATTGATGAATTATTAATAATAAATGTATTAATTGCTCTTGGATTTACCTCTGTGAAGATAGGACACTCTATATCACAAGGTGCAAGTAGAGTGCCTCAGGAGGAAAACAGTGTGCTGCAGTGTTATTACACGGTTCCAGCATGTAGCTGTCTAACGGTTATACGGTTTTTGGTAGTACTGTCATGTCACTTATAGTTCTAGGCAGAGGTGTTGCAAATCACCATTTTCGCAAATCAATTCAAGTACAAATCATGAACCTTGAAGATCAAATCAAATCAAGTCCTAACTGGGTCAGTGGCAAATCAAATCCAAGTCAAATCGCGATGTAAACAATTCAAATCACTTCAAGTATTTGAAATGATTTGAAATTGATTTGTAAATCAGGAAAATAAGCGTTGCCTAAACAATCTTGGTGGTGCAAACTAATTTGTACCCCCTTCATATGTTATCCAAGTACTGTAACACCTCCAGCATTTACTCAAACAGCTCTGGGAGGAGCACTCTACTGGTTGTCACCATACACCTATGTATTTATTGTAGAAGGCTCGGTCATGGCTTACAATCTGATTTCATTTTGAGGAACTAATTTTACCATGATCAGCAATGGTTTTGTTCTATGATGCATCAAAGTGTCAGCTGATATTATAGTTATTACAGTATTGCTCATTTCATTATTATTAGATGTGTGCAACATAACAAATATCATGTCGTTAATGCATTATTAGGGTAACATATCAATGGTTTTGGTATTTCTTATTAACATGTCACATGATTATCGTGTGGCATCTCTCTAATCCAGCTGATGTGGCCGTAATAGAACGGTCTTCCTTGTTACTCTCACACAACTTTTTCACACATGAATTTCGCAAATGTTTACAAAAATTGTTTGCACGCATCACCCACCATTATGGTAAGCTTCTGATTGTTACACACCAGTTTTAGCTTAATGCGATTGTCAAATAAAATTTCTAGTAAAGCCTGAAAATTTAATAAGAAATTGCCACTCAAAGCATACACATGGAGTAAAAGTAAATTTAGATGGAAGCACAAATGTCCATCAGTGATACTGATTCGAATTCTTTCACCATAAGTATTGGGGCTGCTTGCTAAATAAACTATTGTATCGCGATTGATTGGTACATCATTTATCTTAATAACCCATTGCAATTAGGGGTAACAAGTGATAAGCTCTTGGTCACTGAACAGAAAAATTATATTTATCAAAATATTGAACTGGTTTAATAACATAATTAAAAATATCGTTTACATTATTGCTATTAATAACTTGTAAATAATAGTTGATATGCAAAAAAATTACCATATTTGAACCTGATTTAAAAAAGAATAGCAACAATTTTTCATCAAAGGCTTTTTGTTATGAAAAACCTTCTGTTTGAATTTGTTAAAATCAATATAATGATTAATTCTTCATCTTAACAAAGTTGTCAGATATAGAAATGATTCTCAACTGCTAAAAGTTACATTGGTAAAAACAAAAAGCAAATGAAAACAATGTTTGAAGGATGGATAATGGTTATTAATAATCATAATATTAATAAAAATAATAATTAATAATAACAATAACTAATAATGATTATTAATGATCAATTGATAATAATGATGATAATTAACCATAGTTGACTAATAATAATTAATGGTAATTGAATTGACAATAATTAATAATAATTGAGAATAATTAAAAATAATAATAAATGATAATGATAAAAAACAATAATAATAACTAATAATATCAATATTTAATGTTCATAAATAACAATAATTAATGATGATAATAGATAATAATAATGTATGGTAATATATATATAATAAAAATAACAGCACAAAAATATAATAATATAAATAGGTTAACTAATAATATTATCAGTGGGAATAATGATTAAATAATATTATTATTTATTACTTAGTAGTTTGCAATGACAATTTTTTTATGAAATAAAATTGATGACAAAGATTTTACAATAATAATGGTAATAATAATTAAGTTAATACCATTATTTTGATTATCAACAATAATTATAACATTTTATTCTTATTGCTTCTGATTTATCTATCTATTATTAATCATAATAATATAACTATTATTTATTATTATAACTTTGATTAATTTTTTAAAAAAAAAAAAGTAATTAGTTACAAGTGGATGAAAATCAAAAATAATGAGTGAATGGATTGCATTTTTTCTGTAATAAGTATTCATTTATACAATAAAATTAATTCAGCACAACAATAGTAGTGCAGCAATTGAGTTCTGCAATTAAGATTTGATTGAAATAATATAATAATAATTATAATGTGTTTACTCGTGATCATTATTATTATTATTGTGGTAGTTACGGTTCGCTTCTGCTGAGCTGGTTGGATCGTTGTTTTTGTAGACTGTGAATCATAGTATCTTAGCAATGGGGGTGGTATAACATTTCCCCTTACAACATAAGTCTAAGGGGCCAATTAACAGCTGTTATTATTAGTGATTTTTTATACTTTTGGTCTGAAGACACCGCTACATCAACGATACTTTATCGTTAATGCCATTGTTTATCATTATTTTAGTATAAAATGTGAAAACTATATAAAATTAGTGACTTGATTTGATTTGAAATCCCCATTTTTCAAATCAATTTTTTTTAAGACACAAATCAAATCAATTCAAATCAACTGATGTTCAAGTCAATTATTTGAAATCATTGAATAAGCTGAATAGACTGCAAATCAATTCACAAATCAAGTATTTGCAAATCAAAGTATTCGAATCACTAGTGATTTGCAACACCTCGGGTTCTAGGTAAAAAGCTGTTGTGAAGCTTACTGGAGGTTGCATATATGGAAGTGAGCACTCCGCGGCTAGCAGCGCGTGTGACTATCATTGGTTTTAGATCTGTTATTGATTATTTCATCGTAACTGGATGAGAGTACACTGTGTTGTTCCTCGTCTTGGAAGATTTTCGTAAGCAACGCTACCCTGTTGTTTTGCCTGAGTATGGTTAACGTCGGGAGACCTAACTTTTCTCTGGCTTCACTGACACTGTCGCGACCTTTCAGACAACTCACAAACCTAACAGCTCTACCCTGAACGCCTTCAATTGAGTTTATAATAGCCTTGTTGGTAGGGTTCCACATTGTATCGGCATATTCTAAAATGTGTCTACATAAACTGGTGTATGCAAGCAGTCGGCTGTTTTTGGGCGCAGTACCACGTGTATATTTGATCGCATCCAAGAATTTACTAGCTTTCTCAGTATTTAAGGCTATGTGTCGGTCGAAATGTAGATTATGTTGAAGGATGATGCCTAGATATTTGGTGTTTTCCATCCATGAAATTTGCGAGGAGCCAAACTTGTAATGTAACTGAGGTCTAGGATTTGGTCCAAAGCATATTGCTTGACACTTAGTCGAGTTAAAAGGCATTTTCCATCATTGTAAGAAAAACTGGCCGAAGTTAGCTGGAAAAATTTAAGTATGCATGTTTCATGTTAATAAATTAGTTTTAAATTCCATTATTGCAATCATGCTTAATTTTGAAAACCAACAAATAAAAAAAAATTATCAGTGCGAGTTGTATATAATAGGCCTAATTTACTTATTTACAAACAAAGCTACACTACTACTAGTGGTGAGTATTATTTGTTGATTGCAGACTATTAAATTACGGCCATCTAACTCCCGGCTCCTGTTATTACACCTAATCGTTTTTCATCAACTAAAGTTAAGTGTGCTGACAAGTAGGAGAGTTGACTTGTACTAGTATTAATTACTAGGTGTATTAGTAGTTGTACTAGGTGTACTAGTAGGTGTTACTAGATGTACTAGTAGGTGCTACTAGGTGTGCTACTAGGTGTACTAGTAGGTGCTACTAGGTGTACTAGTAGGTGCTACTAGGTGTACTAGTAAGTGTTACTAGATGTACTAGTAGGTGTTACTAGGTGTACTAGTAGGTGCTACTAGGTGTACTAGTAGGTGCTACTAGGTGTGCTACTAGGTGTACTAGTAGGTGCTACTAGGTGTACTAGTAGGTGCTACTAGGTGTACTAGTAGGTGCTACTAGGTGTACTAGTAAGTGTTACTAGATGTACTAGTAGGTGTTACTAGGTGTACTAGTAAGTGTTACTAGGTGTACTAGTAGGTGCTACTAGGTGTAGGTACTAGTAGGTGCTACTAGATATACTAGTAAGTGTTACTAGGTGTACTAGTAGGTATCACTGAATAAAATGAGAAAATTAGCAATGAGCTTTGACAATCCGCAATAAGTCCATGAGATTTCCCTGCACCCAACTTTTTTGTCATATCTGCCCAAGCATATGCAAATTTAGCACTACTATCAATTACAGACAAGTAGGTTTTTATCTCTGATGGCTTACTCAAATCTTTTCACAGACTAATATATATCTATTATGGCCACTGGCTCCACCACAGATGTTGCAGCATTGCATTCAGCTGTAAGACGCTTTACCAACCAGCTGAACCCAACAGTATACAAGGTGTGTTTTAGCATATTGTGTATCACAGTCCTTGATTTGACTTCTCAAAACTTCGGTGCGCAGTTTAATAGTTTGTCAGATGATGCTCAGCTGAGAATTATATGCAATTTTTTTGCTGTAGATAGATAGATAATGGCCGTAGTCGGACATTTTGATATGCTGTAATGATATAAGTTTTTTTTTAAGTGACTTCCTTGAGTAGTTGACTTACCTAGCCAGTTTTTGTTTCTGCTAGTTGACAGTGCATCACAAAAATAAGATGAAGTTCTGTAAATCATTTTAATATTACTATATATATAATCAAATAATTCATTGATCATTTATTATTAAAATTATTATCAACTGCTATCCTATGATGTGCATTTGTATCAACTCAAAGCAATATATTGACTTAATAATTGTGGAATTTATATCATTTGCTTTATGATTTTTACAAATGATATAATTTATAAACAGATGATAAATGTTTTGTGCAGCCATTTTTGGTAGAAAGTGATTATGAAAAAGTTACACGCATTATTCTCAGTTAGAGGTCATATTTAATTATTAGCATCGAAAATATTATGTTCTTACTACGAATTGGCTTGTTTAATGGTACGTTTTTTTTTCCGGAAAACTGCTTAGGTATGTTAGGCTATTGAGTAAAGCACTTGTGTAATCAATATAAAAAGTAGTATTGACGATTAGACCACGCTTCATTACCTTCTAGCAGTTGACATATATTCGCTCAATGTATCCAGCATCTTTCTGATGGGCCGAAAATACTCTTTATGACAATCTAATGCCAAGACCTCTGTCGACACCATTGTGGTTTTCTCTACCCTAACTGCTAGCTGCCGAGCAAGTTGTTTCCTCTGTGTACTCCTATCTTCATATGTACAATACAGAGGTGTTGGTTTCTAGGGTGAGCAAGAGGCAAAAACTGTAACAAATGCTGCCCTCACTCTACTTAGACAGCTACCTGTCGCACGCAACGCAGTACTCAGTTTCTTTGGACGGAGGTTTGATGAGGCAGCCAACAGATATCTACAGTACAGAGTGGACAAGGTAACAGGGAATATCTACAGTAACCCCGGATATAACGGTGAGTTGGTTTTGGGGCTTTTCGTGATTGTTAGCTGGCCACCACCCACTCGCTTCACCCATTGCACCCCCAACGTTACGCCTCCCTCGTCCACTGTCAGTTCTCCATTTTCTACCAATATGATATACACTCTCTCGACAAATAACTTGGTAATATGTCATCTGAACAATCCTGCTTCAATCAGACAGAAATGTAAGAAAACATGATTTAGTTTTCATTATATTGTTTTTGTAAAACATTATTATGGTATAAGATTTGCAAGGTATTTTGTTTTGTATTACAAAAAAGCGGAAATGGTCTTTCTCTTTCCTGATTGTTGTTAGAAGCGTCATTGAGTTATAATCTCGCTATTCTTGAACTATGTACAACTCTATCACTTGGTATTTTTTGTACATCGACAATTCCTACAAGTGATAAATATAGAGTTAGCCAGCAATAAGAAAAATGAATCCGCAGATGATGAAGATTAATTAAACACTACCTAGTAGCATGTACACCAATAATTCTCAAAACATCTTACAAAGCTTTTTTTATAGGCTTGTATAATGGTTGACATGAAATATGATGTTTTTTTGGACAATTTTGTCACACGGGCTTATGGCAAGGTAGAATACTATTGATAAATTTGTTGCAGTTTGGAGCTTAATTTTTTTTACAATTGTTATATTACCTGTCATTTGCATGGCTAATTTTAGTTCTTGTTTGAGAATGTTCAGGACGTTTCTAGCTCCTTCCTCTCCCTGCAAATAATACTTTTACTAAAATCTTATGACATTAATGAATATAATAAACTGTAGCCAGTGATATATGGTCGATTTCAACCCAAATATAGCCTCAGTTCTAGTAAAATTACTATCTCTGCTGACTCACCCCAACAGTTAGCCCATAAATAACAGGCCTTCCTACAAACACAGCTCTAGCTCCTAAGGCTAAAGCTTTAAGTATATCTGTACCAGTTCTGATTCCTCCATCCATGTATACTTCCACTCTGCCATTGACTGCTTTCACTACTTCTGGTAGGACTGCTATCTGTGTTCATAATTATTATTTAGAAAATAATAATTAACTGGTCTTTACTGTTATTTGTTGTAACAATATTATTTTATTGTCTATTATTCGGTGGTGATCAAATTTGTACAGGTAATAAAAAAACTGTTTTGATTCTGTTTACACACAATTGAAACACTTGCTTAGATGCTACCAAAAAATTTCCAGACAAAACATTTAATAAATAAATATTCACCCCTGAGTAAACTCCATCTAGCTGTCTTCCACCATGATTTGATACGTACACAGCTTTACATCCTGCCTTTATGGCTTCTTCTGCATCTTCTCCTGGATAAATAAATTATTTATTTTGGTCATGCCTTGATAGGGATCTGGTAGGAGTTGTCTCCCAAAACCTGATGCCACCAGAACTATCATTTATATGGTTTTCTCGCTTTCAACATAGGCTATATCACAATATCTGCTGCTGATCAGAGTTTTAACAACTTTCAGTCGTAGTAGTAGTAAATAATAATAATAATATAATAAGTTTTAAAATAAATTTTGTTTGTGTACGCAAAAGTAATCTTTTTTTGAGTTGAAATTAAAATTATCAGACAAAGGTGTAAAGAACCTAGATGAAAGCAGGAGGAGTCGGTAGAAAAATAGATGATGATATTTCCTAATAACTGCAACAACATTCAGCAACTCCAGAACAACAGAAGACAACAACAGTAGCAGTCTAAATTTACATCAGCAATGAAGAGTATTATCAATAAATAATAATAATAACAATTAGTAAACTATTGGTAATAATAAATAATTATAATAATAATCAAACACTACTTACTACTACGCTGTGTTGGAACTACTACCAACAGTTATGTATAATACTGCGATATCTAACTCAATACAAAAAAACTAACGCTCGAAGCGCACCCACTTCCCTAATTTCAATCGCATCATAATAACAGGCGAGCTTGTCATTCTCAAATATAAAATGATAATCCGAAAATGGGTGTGGTTTGCGTGTCGGCTTTTTGTGTTGAGTTCGGTTTCATGGTAATATAATCGTTGCTTCTATTGTACCATTGGCGAACTGGACTACGATTCTGCAAGTTTTAGAGCCTCAAACCAAAAAATATTATTTGCACAATAAAATTAACCTAAAAAGTCCTAACTCATTATTTTATTTCTCAATATTTGGTCACAGACCATATGAAGCCTTTCTATGTTCTCAGAATCTTTACTTTTGCCGACTAACTTGCTGTAAAAGTGTCAAAAAAATGAATAATTAAGCTAGTTGCAATTTCTAATGATAAGTTTCATGATTGACTAAAGCATTTCCGGATGCATCGATAAAGGGAGACTACTCCTACCACGTCCCTATTAAACAATGATTCTTATTATCATATCTAATTATTTTTTTTTTCATTGATATTATTAGTTTTATGATATGGGAGTCTTATTATCGGTAGTTTTTGTGCTCGATTCTTTTTAACTATTACTTTAAATCATTTTATATGATGCATATTCTTTTTTTATTATAAATTTTTATTAGTTGCACACAATACCTGTTAGAATCCCTTTGGCTATGATAGGAAGTGATGTAATAGAACTGAGCCATGTAACGTCTTTCCACGTCACGGAATTGTCAAACATTTGATGAAGTATTGAGTACTGCTTACCATCGTCACCCTTCGTCAAGTCACTTTCAAGTCCTTCCAAGTTCTTAAAACTATCAATAGAGTGCAGAGTCACAAGTTACTTTATGCCAACCAGGTTTAGTGTTGACCTGAAATAACGCTGCGGTATTGATCGTGCTATGTTTTTTTTCTGGCTGGCCAAAATTTATTGATTTAATTGACAAATTTTAGCATTAGAATAGAGAAAAACGCGCAACTTGAGCAAAAAGTTTATTACTCGGGGAAACCCAAAAAATAATTATTGCGGTCTTATATAAAACAATGGACAAAAATCTGGAAATCCCCGTAAATAATTGGGGTTTCACCACAATTTGAAACTTTCTCAGGCTGCGCGGTTTTCTCTAATGCTTCATTGGGCATAGCTTTTTCTGGAAAGAAAACATTTTTCTGTCCGCTGTATTTAATTGTTTTTAATTATGTGTGTACCACATGAAAGAAGCGATAATAAATTAGTTTTGAAGAGTTTTCCATGAATTACTCTCAAATATTAAAACATAAATATTATTTAAAGATTTTTATTGTAAGTCAAGTTAAAATAAAATAGATAAAACCTACTGAGCAGCTCACTGTTCTCTGACCATCAAAAAGCGCTAATCATTAATAATAGATAAATAATTATATATTTATAAATGCTTGATCACGAAACATTTCAAAAATGGCATTAATTATGAAAAAAAGAATTAATTTTTAAAACTTTTTAAATAATTCATAGCTTTAAGCCCAAACAGATAACTAGACAAATGAGCATAAACAGATGCAATATGCGTCAGTCAGACCTGATGTGGGTTGGTATCTCAAACTGGTTGCGTACACTGCTCCTGCGTTTGCCCTGCTCGGGTCGGTCTACTGTCAGCACAAGAGCTTTGTAACCTGCTGCCTCAGCTTTGCACACCAGCTGCCTCGTCAACCCTCTGTCTCTGCATCAGACACAGCATTGTCTTTTCTAACATCAACGAGCTAAACGTCACTGCAATAGTCCTGTGTAGGTCGACACTCTTACCTGCATACGTATAGCTGAAACCAGCGCAGAAGGTTAGGTACATGTCTGGCTATATCACCCACACTGACATTGGAGCCTGTGCTCACACACATGCATGTACCCATTGATTCTGCCGCTACAATATATATGTTACACTACGCATGTATAGATCGTGAGGAGACAACTTCCTTCATGAAATACTATGTTGTTGGGAAGAGACAAATTTGGAATTTGTAGTTTTAACGGATGCAGATACAATATAGTATGGTTTGGAGTATAAAACGCTAGGCAAAGCTAGCAATTACAAGAATTCAACTTTTACAAAACTGATGCTCACGGCAAACCTTCACAGTTTTTTTATGAAGAACATGAAATGATATGATTACGTTTGTTATTTGGTCCTTTGTCCATTTAGGAGACAGCCATTTATAATAAAATTTTACTCTGCCCTTTTTAACGCAAGAGAAAGGGAGTATTTATTTATATTTTGCAGAATCTTTTGCAAAAATATTTTTGGAATATGATAATTTTTTACACCAGGATTTTTTGCCACTGTCTCATCTTTGAAACTATTTTTGTTATTTATATATTATTTTTTTTAGACGGCGATAATAATTTTTTTTCTTCAACTTGTTTGAGAAAAACGCGCAACCTGAGAAAGTTCTCAAATAGTGGGGAATACCCAATTATTTACTGGAATTTCCAGATTTTGTCCATTGTTTTATATAAGCCGGCAATAACTATTTTTTTTGTTTCCCCAGTAATAAAACTTTAGATCAGGTTGCGGCGTTTTTCTCTATTAGAAGTGCTCAATAAAGGTGTATGATCTCGCGATATTTCTCTCTAGTTTGATTAATATTAGCTCACCTTTAGCTGTGGCAATTTCCCCCAAATGATGAGCTAGCATATGTAAACCAGTCGGGGCTACACATACAGGAAACTCTATAGATTCTCCCAATATTGTAGTTCTCAGGCTAACATTTGACACATCTATCATCATTCTTGGCCTTAGATACAACCTGTAAGACATCCGCGTGCAAAAACATGCGCTTAAAAACTTGCTGTCATAGCATGCTGGACTAATTTTCGCTGTGTTGATATCAGACGCAATGGCAATATGAGCGATTATTTATTTTTGCAATTCTTTCAATTTTATCGCACCTTTTGAAGTCTGAAGTGTTCTCTTCCACTGTCTGCTCATCGTCTGCTCCTGTAGCAAAGTACTCTGCACTCAACTTTCCTAGTCGGGCCCTAGCCCTTTTCTCGTAGTCATCTAAACAGACAAGTTTCTCCGTTTCCATTGCTATTCACCATTTATTTGTTCTATTGCTGACTAACTATTTCTACTACTTGCTGACAATTGCATCAACTTGCCAACTGACCAGCGACACAAAATGTGTCAATCATCATATCAATCTAGACTACTACACTTTTTATGGGCGGAGTCATGTTATTTTGTCCAGTAATATACATCAGAAGCTAATTAAAACCAGTTTTTTTGTTGTACAATGATCTGTATTGCTGAATACAACCAGAGACACAAGTTTAGATGAGGTTGCAAATTGCGGTCACATTGCACTGCTAGAAACATGCATGCACTGTTTATTGACCTAGCGTTAGTTCCTTCCAGCATTCTATCCCAGCAGTTGCTGCGGCTAAACTATAACCTTGCGGTGTGGTTCTGTATAGCTAGCAGATTGGCCGGTATGTTTTGTACATCTGTTACACCTACAAAAAGAATGTTCTGTAGGCCTACTAATCATTGTCTGAGCATCAGTTTCCATAGCCAAAGTTTTTCAAGCATTTGTCCACGAGTTTAGGGTACTGAGGCTACAGATGTGAATTTACCTGCCAACTGCATAGCTGTCTTCAGTTCATTGCTCAGTATTCTCAACACATTCTTGACCCCTTCCTCTCCCTACACAAAGTGTTGATTGGCAGGGTAAGGGCACACAACTTCATAAATTTGTTAATGAGCTTCATAATAGCCACTGTGTCTCTGAAGAGGAGCACACACTGTGAGAGTGCCTGTATACTCACCCCAACAGTTAGCCCATAAATAATAGGCCTTCCCACAAACACAGCTCTAGCTCCTAAGGCTAAAGCTTTAAGTACATCTGTACCAGTTCTGATTCCTCCATCCATGTATACTTCCACTCTACCATTGACTGCTTTGACTACTTCTGGTAGGGCTGCTATCTGTATAAAAATAATTATTACTTTTACAATAATAATTAACTGATATTTTTTGCCGTTTCATGAAGTAATTTTTACTTTTATGTAATGAAGAGTAGCTACTACTCTCTACTAACAATAGAAATTACCAATTGCCCATCTAAAAGCGAAATATTTAATAATAAATAAAATATTTACCCCTGAGTAAACTCCATCTAATTGTCTTCCACCATGATTTGATACGTACACAGCTTTACATCCTGCCTTTATGGCTTCTTGTGCATCTTCTCCTGGATAAATAAATTATTTAGATATTCCATCAGTGATCAGTCACACTCATCAGCACTGAGTGTGCCGGTTTCATTAGGCGCTTTTGGCTAAGTTCACGTGAAGAACTCTGCTAATTTCCAAGCGCTCGCAAAGCTGGACCCATGCGGATCTGACAAAACATGTAACCGTGCAGAAAAATAAATTTAATGAATTGTCTTCTCTTACAACATTTATGCGTTGTACAGCCTAAAAATAAGAGAAACTAATGATAATAAAATAATATTTATTATTATTATAATTATTATTAAAATGATAAATAATTATTTTTGCTAAAAGAATGGAAACAAATAATTAATTACTTTTGGTATCACTAATTTATTGATACTGTGACACGAAGATATTCGGTATAATAACTTATTAAGGCCTTGCATCATTGATTGCATGATGGCAACTCGTTGTTTTTGTTGCTGTATCCAAAACAGAGATACTGATTGCCATAAATCGGCTCTGTTTTAACTTGCAAAGCATAATATGGAATAATACAACTCCTGATGTTTACATCAACTTTGTTTCTTGCTCTCACCTTCGCTTTGAATTTCATGCGAAGCCACAGCATGAAGAAATCCTATTTTGTACTCGCCGAAACAAGAGAAATTCGCCCATTCATCACGATCGTGCCTTCGCGTTCACTTGGCCGAAAGCGCCTAATGTGTACTGTATTGCATCTGACCTGTTAGGATGCCTTTGACCACTACAGGCAGGCTTGTGATAGATATTATGTATTTCAAGTCGTCCCAAGTGATGGTGTCGTCTATACTTGGGTCATCCACATATTCCTCTGGTCTAGCTATGCCTACCAAGTTCTCCAGCCTGCAATATGTGCACACAACATATACAATTCGTTCAGCCTTTCTCCGATGGTGCCATATACATATTTGGTACTGTTTGTCAGTTGTCTCCCTTACTTGTCAGTTGTCGCCCTTACTTGTCAGTTGTCTCCCTTACCTTAAATGTGCTGGCATCGTATAGTTGTTTTTGGCTCTGCGTCGCCTTTTACCCAGTTGTGGCACGTCCACTGTCACTACTAAGGCCTTGAACCCTGCCCTTTCTGCTCTTCTTATTAACGGCTCCGTCAGTTCTTTCGACCTACAAGTGAATGAATCTTTTAACATTATTGTTATATTATGATAGTTATGTAATACAATTAATATAATAATTATTGTTATTACTTGGTACGTAAAATACAAAATTTTAATAAGATAATGACTATTATATCCTTTTTTACGGAAGTATAAAATTTTTGTCATTTTGATGCTGCTCACTCCAAGCAGCTACAATGATATAATTCATGTCAGAAGAAGGATGAGGTTTTCCTTTACAAGTTATTGTGTAAAATTTGGGCCGGAAAAAAGTCTTTTATGAACCATTTTGTGCTCCAATTGGGACATAAACACAAGTCATGTAACACGTACAATGCATATATTTTTTATTAATTGCAAAATCTTGATTAGAGACGTGAGTCTAACTAATAAAGTATATCCTCTAACCCATCTTTTATATACTTTTGCTATAGGACGAATACAAGTCATGTAATCATTTCTATTTTGGCATGGAGTTATTTTTATTTTGGAGTTGTCCTTTCGACAAGTGCATCACACCATATAGTGATAAGAACATGTAGTTGACTCTGGTCAAAATATTAACTGTGTACTGCCACAAAGTTCTTAGTATAAATCACATGTGGATTTGTTTGTGATTGCAATCCCTGCACAGCAAGCTCTCATATAGTGGAGGGAAGATAACTCCCTACTTGAATACGTAGAGTTGGAACCAGCCCAACAGATGTGGATTGTCTTTAGAGATATCATCAATGCATGTAGTAGAAGCTGTGCTGAGACACAAGCAGGTTCCCATGCTACTTGCACCTGACAATACATACATACATATATGTAGTCATGTTTGTATGCTTGGGATTAATGGTGAGAAGTTTACAGTTGGGTAGGCATAACTACATACTGTGTTACCTTTAGCCGTGGCAGCTTCTCCACAATGATGGGCTAATTTATGCTTGCTGGTGGGTGCCACGCATATAGGAAATGCAATTTTCTCTCCTAATATGGTGGTCGCCGTTGATACGTTAGACACATCCACCATCACCCTCGGTCGCAGTCGAAGCCTTGACAGGAATAACATCTAAATTTTCCATGGCGAACACATAATACTGTTGCTTCGTGCAAAGAATTGTTAAAAGCAAACAAACCTCTTGAAGTCATTTCTGTTGTCTGCTAGGGTCTGTTCATCGTCTGCCCCTGTAGCAAAGAAATCTGCATATCTACTGTCTAAAAGAAACAGTGCTTTCTCCTCATAGTCATCTACGCATATAAGATGTGATACAGACATTGTTCCTACTACTTTACTGTGGCTATTGGTGGTGCGGTGTCCTCTATTGTCTACTATTTCTTATCTTATCGTACTAGTCTGGTGATTTAGTACTGGTTATATCTATATATCACCGCTCCAGGGCATCATCATCAACCCAGAGCCGAATTTCGCCAGCAGTATGAGGAGATAAGATACATCTATCTATCTACTTACATGCATGTTGATACCAATACAGAAGTTGTCTTCTCTTGGAGAATCAACCAACTAACCTAAATGACACCAATGAAGTAAATGAGGGATCTATTATAGTTTGTGTATGCTTACTAAACTAGTGAATGAACCAAGTAATTTCTTATCATAGTTTGTCTTTGGTCTTGCTACGCTATTTTGCATGCATTGGAGTTGGTGAGATTTTTTTTCATCGATTTCAAGTGGAGTAGAGCAAAATTAAACAACAATGACTGATTTCTGGACTGATCAAATTTTTTTTTATTGTCGAGGCTATTTTAAGCAAAAAATTGTTTCAAAAATGCATTCAAAATTTCAAGGACTTTTACGTAGCAAATTATAGAGTTACACTGATGCGAATTCGGGTAAATAAACTTCAGCCTTTCAGCCTCTAATAGACCGTCAGATACATTTTCAACACCAAAACATGATTAAAAAAGTATTGATAAGGCTGTGAGGTCTGCACTTGGTGACAAGTAGGTTCTGTTAGCTCTATGTAAAGTGTCAATGTGCTAGTTGTTTTCTATTGTTTGATTATTAATTTAGTTCATATATCGTGTTGCCATGGCCACAAGTATGAACACACATGTTCCCTTTCTGGGTTGCTGATTACAGAACGATTGTGATTGAGCATGTCAATTGATATATTGATACAGGTTTGATGACAAAATTAATAAAACTACACCCATGATGCCAGAGTTATACTGTTGATGTCATCAACAGTTGTCTTCTCTCTCGAATCGATACCTTCTTGGTTACTGTTGCCTCCCTTTTTGCTAAAGCCTTGCAATTGCAGATTCATGTATCACTAAACTTGGGGGTATTCTCTGTACATCTGTGATACCTATATATTTATATACATATATGTATGTAGTGTACTCGACAACTATGGCATATAGATGCTGAATGATATTGCAGTAATATATTACATTGGTGTGTTACCTGACAGTTGCATTGCTACCTTCAGTTCATCTCGTAGAATAGTCAGTACTCCTTTTACACCCTCCTCTCCCTAAAATACCCGATGCATGTTCTATAATGTAATGTGTATAGCATTGGATCCTAAAACATATGATGGGTTAGGGTGTATGCAGACTCACCCCAACAGTTAGCCCATAAACAATAGGCCTTCCCACAAACACAGCTCTAGCTCCTAAGGCTAAAGCTTTAAGTACATCTGTACCAGTTCTGATTCCTCCGTCCATGTATACTTCCACTCTACCATTGACTGCTTTCACTACTTCTGGTAGAGCTGCTATCTGTGTTAATAATTATTGTTTATGAAATAATAATTAGCTGATATTTATTGTTATTTCATGTAATAATAACAAAGTATTAATTACCATTCTTAGGCGGTAAAAATTGTTGATGTAATAGCTGTTATTTTTTACTGTATATGAAATTGTTGATCGACTTTTTATGAAATAGTTTTTACTGTTCATGCGTCCCGAAATAAATGTAATTGACTATCATCGATTGTTATGCTGATAAACCTTTTGTGTATTGTTTTATGTGTTGACTATGAATTATTATTGTGTAGTGTATAGTTACTATTACTGTAAAAATAATTGTTTATTTTTTGTTGTAGTGATAGATTGCTATTTATCATTTGTTGTGTAGTAATAATTAATAACTGTTTATTACCCAGACAAGCCGGCACTTGGTTAAACGTTACCAAAATTTTATTATAACAAAAAACAATTCATAAATAAATATTTACCCCTGAGTAAACGCCATCTAACTGTCTTCCACCATGATTGGATACGTACACAGCTTTACATCCTGCCTTTATGGCTTCTTCTGCATCTTCTCCTGGATGTAACATTATATTAGATGGATGCAAATATTTTTCGCTGATATTTCCGACCAACTGTCGAATTAGAACACTAATCTGAATATCTTTTGCATATTTCTGACATACAATACTGTTGTGTTTGGCCAATTAAGGGGCTTTTTGAACAAGAACATAATGTGTTTTATTGCTAACTCTAGCACTACTTGAAAATAAAATGTAAACATATTTAGCACACTTCATAATGGCCAAATCTAACTTCAAATTAAATAATATTGATTTGTAAGGGTGTATCAGTTTCCACCATAGTTTTTGTAAACGCCAATGCTGGGCCAGCATGCCGGGCCAGCATGCTGGGCCAGCATGCTGCTTTGGTGTAAAAAGTGGCTGTTTTCGCATTTTTACATTTTGGCCTTGGTAACCTTATCTTTGTCCACATTATAAAAACTGTGTGAGCTTATACGGGTTAATATTAAAGAGCTTGATTTAAAATTGTATCACACCGTAGTCGACGTTATGAAAAACAAACACATTCACAAGAAAGGATGGACTTGGTGTTGTTTGAAGAAAGAGATAAATGTGATGCATTTCCTAACTTTTTCAACTAAGGTGAAAACTCAACGAGAAGAGGTGAGAAAGTGAAATAAATTCAACAGTTAAAGTACGTCATCCTGGTTATAGAAGTTCACCATTTGTCAAATTTCTCTAGACATTCTACTCAAGCTATGTAAGACCTGTAGTGTGCTGTGTCTGAGCACAAGTCATCCTGCAATGATTGTAGTCTTTACGACAGGATGACTTGCTGACCCTGACTTCCCAACTATGATTAGGTATCTGTAAAAATAGAATTGCATGACAACTACCTGTTAGGACCCCTTTGACAATGACAGGCAATGAGGTGCATGCAGAAATCCAACTGATGTCTTTCCAAGTCAACTTGTCATAAGGCTCAATCTTTATCTCGATACTAGCGTAGTACCCAACTCTATTTTCTTCTCTACAAGTGGAAACCCTGTTCTATGACCTCATAGTTAATTTTTTGCCAATGCTCTACAAATGCAGTTACATGCTCTACCTAAGATGTGGTGGTAGCGAGTGGTCATTTCTCAATCTTCTTCTTCGGTTTCCACATACAGGATGATCCACAGTTACTACTATTGCTGTATATCCGGCAGCTTCTGCCCTCTTTATCCATGTTTTGGTCAGCTCCAAGTCTCTGTCAACAAGAGTCACCCAATCAATAGGGCACAACAAAATCCGGCATTAGGTGGCCTGATTATTATTTGGTACTTACTTGTACACATAGAGTTGAAACCATTTGAATGAGCCAGGAACTCTTTCTGCTACTTCTGCAGCTGAAGTTGTGGCAGCGAAACTCATGCAATAGAGAGTTCCCATAGCCTTGGCAGCTACAATAGCCAGTCCACCTGTCATTAACTCAAAGACTCCAACCTTTGGGCATCATTTGCACTGCGCCAAGTGTTTTTTTGGTTTCTCTTTGGTCTTACGCATATTTGATGGACAATGCAGCCAGTACTAAACTGATTGCATAATGCTATGTTACGCAACATGCCAAATTAACCTGCTTCAACATTGCGTCCGGCCAATGGTCATTATATCATTTCTGTTGCTATTTTTTTAAAAGTTGTTGACCAATATCGCATCAATGAAGTTGGAAGCTGACTCTAAGGACGTACAGTATACTCATTTGCATCTACTAACCTTTGGCAGTCCCTATTTCCCCTATTGGATGGGCTATCTTATGACGTGCAGATGGAGCGATACAAACAGGAAATGCAATCTTCTCTCCTAATATGGTGGTCGCCATTGATACGTTAGACACATCTACCATCACCCTCGGTCGCAGTTGTAGCCTTGACAGAAATAACGTCTAAATTTTCCATACCGAACACATAATACTGTTGCTTCGTGCAAAGAATTGTTAACAGTAAACAAACCTCTTGAAGTCATTTCTGTTGTCTGCTAAGGTCTGTTCATCGTCTGCTCCTGTAGCAAAGAAATCTGCATATCTGCTGTCTAAAAGAGACAGTGCTTTCTCCTCATAGTCATCTACGCATATAAGATGTGATGTAGACATTATTTCTACTACTCTACTGTGTCTATGGGTGGTGCTGTGTCCTCTACTGTTTACTATTTCTTATCTTATCGTACTAGTTTAGTGATTTAGTACTGGTTATATCTATATATCACCACTCCAGGGCATCTATCTCCTCACACTCTCTGTCACCATGCGTAACGCATAAGGGTTAAGCCCCCAATCAAGTTGGTTAGTTCCTTGACTTGCTGCCTTCACTGTTACGTGACGGATTTATTCAATAGGGGCTTTTACCCCAACCATGATATAGTTAAATTGTAATCAAATTGTATCTGCAAAATGGTGATTAGCAGATTAGATGCGGACCAAAAACTAAAAAGGTGCACAAATCTATGAAAAGGAGGAAAAGCAGAAGTTTCTGATTTTCTCTAAAATTAGTAAAACTTGAGGCTTGACAATCTCGACAGTGTCTCCCTGCATATTATTTTTTGAGGGGTGCTGTTTCCAACACCTACTCACTCATGTAAAACGCTTGTTTTCCATAAAAAAAATTATTTAGGGAGAGGATTGCTGTGCTGTTCATTGGCAAATCTCATAGATATTTTGCTGCTGATTTCATTATAACTGCTCAAAATTACTCAAGTGCCTGCTCACAAGGGTTTTGTAACTTTAAACTGTTTCATAAAACACAGATTTTTTCACATCTGTGGAAGGCAGAGGAGTTCTTCTGAGGCCAGGGCTAACGAGTCAATTTTTTCTTGCGCAACTGAATTTCGTCACAAAGTTCGATGTTGTTTAGCTTTCATGAGTTTTTGAAGGATACTGCATAAACAATTATCACGGTAGCTGTTTTTATCTTTGGCAAAGGCGTAGACCAAGATTCTAGTGGTATTCCCTCCCAAGTTTTATTCTTTTTATTAATATGAAAAAGCGGTCTTAAAATCTTTACTATGTGAAAACCAAACAAAAGACCAGAGGAGAAAGTCATCCAGCGATTTTCTGCGTCCGACAAAGATACAATAGGACTCTTTCCAAAATTCAGAGGTTTTTGTATGAATACCATGTTGAAATAGGCAAGAACAAAGATATATGTTGATTCAATTTAAATAAATTTCTCTGTCGTCATGGAATCTCAGTAAAACTGCTCAAGTTTTTCTCCATGCATTATCCTCACTGTTTGAGGTTTAAGAATTGATTGTTGTACAGAGTTGCTTGTGATCGACATAAAAACGGGCTGATATTCTGCAGTTACGAAATGCATGATGCAAGTTTGTTGTTTATAAAGAAATAGCTAAACCTTAAAAAGGGATATTTTGGAGTATAGGTTAATCTTGGACATCTTACAACTAAAATGAAACCAAAATCATTTCAAAGATGTGCCACTGACTAAATATTCACCTTTCTAAGTTATATCAAGCGTTTCATTATTAAATTGTGAAAAAGACTTATGCCAAGTCTACTAATACCTAAAAAATGGTTACACAAGAATTGAGGCGTTTTTTTTATTAATATCTAAACTGACACGAAACTAATTAGTCTTTCTGCCCTGTTTTGTATCTAAGTAGAGTGCAAGTCAAATTATCTCTAGAACTTGTTAAAGTTTTAAATGCTTTTGGATGTGAGGATTTGTTTTCTTGGACTGCTGTGGACAAGAATCAAATACACTAGTTACTGCAGTTCTGATTATTATCCTAATACTACATTAAAAATTTTCAGATCATGAACGTCTGTGCCTTAAAAATGTTGGTACGGAAACGCACTTCTGAATGCAATTTGAATGATCGTCCCTGCCATAATTTCTATGAACGAACGCTCAAAAGCATCAGCTCATTTCATACAGAGTTGTCTTCTATTTTGTTTGCAGTGTCGCAGTGAATGGCGAAGACGCATCCCATTGACAACTTTTTTATTATTTATGAAAAAAAAACAGCAGTTTGAATAGTTATTACAAACTACTATATTACTATTTACTATTTGTCATTTCGTAAAAATTTTTATTATCAATTATTATTTGGCTATAAAAAATAAATAATCGTACTATTTTTTTAATAAACAAAAGTGTTAAATAAATAATTTTAGCAATAACAATACATAATGCTAATAGTAATGTCATTTGAATAAAAGTAATAATAAAAATAATAATTATCATGCTTTCTCATTTTATTATAATTTACCGTGGTGAATGTATCCAGAAATAATTTCAACACGCTTCAAAACTTGTATCTTTTTATTATTTCTTATCACTTTTGTCTTGTCATTATTGTTAACGGAAAAGAGTTCAGTTTTGACAACATGTTTCATCAGAACTTGGAACTGTCTGGGTTTGGATCACGAACAGTATAGGGCGAACTATACTCTTTGTGATCCCCTGTAGGCTAAAACCTTCTTTCAGCATATCGTTCACAAAAAACAGATTTTGGACTCACCGAAAAATGAGAATTTCACCGTTTTGGCATAGATGTTCGCGATCCGAAAATGCCTGTTATGTGCACGTTTGGTCATGTAATGATAAAGCGCTGGGTCAAGACTATTAATATTGTATAACATTCTTTGCAAAACATTTGTATCAAGAACCCACACTTCTTGCAGCCGGTCAGTTTAGATGTGTTTTTTTAGACATAGAGAAATTTATGTATTTGAATATGTTTGCTAAGGGTGCTTTTTTGATTGTTCAATAATAATGTAATGTCTTCATAGTTCATTGTGTGTGTGATGAGATCTATCCATCTTCGTATCGCTGATATCAAAGTAGTTGTCTTCCCTCCCTCACTCATTGGTACCTTCATGGTGATTGTCTCCTCTCGTCACTTTATAACTTCGCGATTGCAGATTCTTGTGTCACTATGCTCGAAGATATTCTATGTACATCTGTGATACCTGCATAGATAGTTTATTATATGAAAACTATGATATATGGATGGTGTATGGTATTGTAGTAGTATATTACATTGGTGTGTTACCTGACAGTTGCATTGCTACCTTCAGTTCATCTCGTAGAATAGTCAGTACTCCTTTTACACCCTCCTCTCCCTAAAGTACCCCATACATGTCTTATTATGTAATGTGTATGGCATTGGATCCTGAAACACATGATGGGATATGGGTGTATGCAGACTCACCCCAACAGTTAGACCATAAACAATAGGCCTTCCCACAAACACAGCTCTAGCTCCTAAGGCTAAAGCTTTAAGTACATCTGTACCAGTTCTGATTCCTCCATCCATGTATACTTCCACTCTACCATTGACTGCTTTCACTACTTCTGGTAGAGCTGCTATCTGTATTAATGAAATTGTTTATGTAATAACTGTTCATTATTACTTGGTATAGGAATAATAGATTGTTTTTTATTATTTTATAAAACGCTGGGAAATTTTTCATTTATTGTTTTATTTAGTAATAATAAATTACAAGGGTTTAGTTATTAGTAGGTGTATCGATCCGTACAATAAATTAAATCAATAATATTTCTCGCAATTTATTTAATGCAAGGGACTGGTAGCATTATTTTAAGTGGATCGCAAAATACCATCCCCACGGAAAAAAATAAAATTAATTTGCGAGGCATTCCTATGGGTGTCGAACAATGCCGATCCACCACACAAAATTAATATATACCCATGTGGGTGAAGTTTATTCAAAACAGTTCATTCAAGGTATTATAATTTTATCATTATTTTTTAATAATATAAATTATATATGTTGTTTATTATTATTTATTATGATTATCATATAAAATAATAATACATTGTAAATAAATTGATCATAATAATAAAAAGCAGAGCCATTTTGTTAAAACAATACAGATAAATCTTATGCTAATAAAGAAGGAATAAACATTATCAACCGGACAAATGTAAACTTGTTTATTCTTCGACTTGATACCTCCCATAACTTCATGTTATTATTACCAGTAAAGGCCCCTCCACACACAGCTAAGGCAGATCCACACACAGCTAAGGCCTCTCCACACACAGCTAAGGCCTCTCCACACACAGCTAAGGCCTCCCCACACACAGCTAAGGCCTCTCCACACACAGCTAAGGCCTCTCCACACACAGCTAAGGCCTCTCTCCACACACAGCTAAGGCCTCTCCACACACAGCTAAGGCCTCTCCACACACAGTTAAGGCCTCTCCACACACACAGCTAAGGCCTCCCCACACACACAGCTAAGGCCTCTCTCCACACACAGCTAAGGCCTCCCCACACACACAGCTAAGGCCTCTCCACACACAGTTAAGGCCTCTCCACACACACAGCTAAGGCCTCCCCACACACACAGCTAAGGCCTCTCTCCACACACAGCTAAGGCCTCCCCACACACACAGCTAAGGCCTCTCCACACACAGCTAAGGCCTCTCCACACACAGCTAAGGCCTCTCCACACACAGTTAAGGCCTCCCCACACACAGCTAAGGCCTCTCCACACAGACAGCTAAGGCCTCTCCACACACAGCTAAGGCCTCTCTCCACACACAGCTAAGGCCTCTCCACACACAGTTAAGGCCTCCCCACACACAGCTAAGGCCTCCCCACACACAGCTAAGGCCTCTCCACACACAGCTAAGGCAGATCCACACACAGCTAAGGCAGATCCACACACAGCTAAGGCCTCTCCACACACAGCTAAGGCCTCTCCACACACAGCTAAGGCCTCTCCACACAGACAGCTAAGGCCTCTCCACACACAGCTAAGGCCTCTCTCCACACACAGCTAAGGTCTCCCCACACACAGCTAAGGCCTCTCCACACACAGCTAAGGCCTCTCCACACACAGCTAAGGCCTCTCCACACACAGCTAAGGCCTCTCCACACACAGCTAAGGCCTCTCCACACACAGCTAAGGCCTCTCCACACACAGCTAAGGCCTCTCCACACACAGCTAAGGCCTCTCCACACACAGCTAAGGCCTCTCCACACACAGCTAAGGCCTCTCCACACACAGCTAAGGCCTCTCCACACACAGCTAAGGCCTCCCCACACACACAGCTAAGGCCTCCCCACACACACAGCTAAGGCCTCCACACACACACAGCTAAAGCCTCCCCACACACAGCTAAGGTCCCTCCACACACAGCTAAGGCCTCTCCACACACACACAGAGCTAAGGCCTCTCCACACACACACAGCTAAGGTCTCTCCACACACAGCTAAGGCCTCCCCACACACAGCTAAGGCCTATCCACACACAGCTAAGGCCTCCCCACACACACAGCTAAGGCCTCCCCACACACACAGCTAAGGCCTCCACACACACACAGCTAAAGCCTCCCCACACACAGCTAAGGTCCCTCCACACACAGCTAAGGCCTCTCCACACACACACAGAGCTAAGGCCTCTCCACACACACACAGCTAAGGTCTCTCCACACACAGCTAAGGCCTCTCCACACACAGCTAAGGCCTATCCACACACAGTTAAGGCCTCTCCACACACAGTTAAGGCCCCTCCACACCCAGCTAAGGCCTCTCTCCACACACAGCTAAGGCCTCTCCACACACAGTTAAGGCCTCTCCACACACAGTTAAGGCCCCTCCACACCCAGCTAAGGCCTCCCCACACACACAGCTAAGGCCTCTCCACACACACAGCTAAGGCCTCTCCACACACAGCTAAGGTCTCTCCACACACACAGCTAAGGCCTCTCTCCACACACACAGCTAAGGCCTCCCCACACACACAGCTAAGGCCTCTCTCCACACACAGCTAAGGCCTCTCCACACACACACAGAGCTAAGGCCTCTCCACACACACAGCTAAGGCCTCTCCACACACAGCTAAGGCCTCCCCACACACACAGCTAAGGCCTCTCCACACACAGCTAAGGCCTCCCCACACACACAGCTAAGGCCTCTCTCCACACACAGCTAAGGCCTCTCCACACACAGCTAAGGCCTCCCCACACACAGTTAAGGCCTCTCCACACACAGCTAAGGCCTCCCCACACACACAGCTAAGGCCTCTCCACACACAGCTAAGGCCTCTCCACACACAGCTAAGGCCTCTCCACACACACAGCTAAGGCCTCTCCACACACACAGCTAAGGCCTCCCCACACACACAGCTAAGGCCCCTCCACACACACAGCTAAGGCCTCTCTCCACACACAGCTAAGGCCTCTCCACACACAGCTAAGGCCTCTCCACACACAGCTAAGGCCTCTCCACACACAGCTAAGGCCTCCCCACACACACAGCTAAGGCCTCTCCACACACAGCTAAGGCCTCTCCACACACAGCTAAGGCCTCTCCACACACAGCTAAGGCCTCCCCACACACAGCTAAGGCCTCTCCACACACAGCTAAGGCCTCTCCACACACAGCTAAGGCCTCTCCACACACAGCTAAGGCCTCTCCACACACAGCTAAGGCCTCTCCACACACAGCTAAGGCCTCCCCACACACACAGCTAAGGCCTCTCCACACACAGCTAAGGCCTCTCTCCACACACAGCTAATGCCTCTCCACACACAGCTAAGGCCTCTCCACACACAGCTAAGGCCTCTCCACACACACAGCTAAGGCCTCCCCACACACACAGCTAAGGCCTCTCTCCACACACAGCTAAGGCCTCTCTCCACACACAGCTAAGGCCTCTCCACACACACAGCTAAGGCCTCTCCACACACACACAGCTAAGGCCTCTCCACACACACACAGAGCTAAGGCCTCTCCACACACACAGCTAAGGCCTCTCTCCACACACAGCTAAGGCCTCTCTCCACACACAGCTAAGGCCTCTCTCCACACACAGCTAAGGCCTCTCCACACACAGCTAAGTCCTCCCCACACACAGCTAAGGCCTCTCCACACACACAGCTAAGGCCTCTCCACACACACAGCTAAGGCCTCTACACACACAGCTAAGGCCTCTCTCCACACACAGCTAAGGCCTCTCTCCACACACAGCTAAGGCCTCTCCACACACAGTTAAGGCCTCTCCACACAGACAGCTAAGGCCTCTCCACACACAGCTAAGGCCTCTCCACACACAGTTAAGGCCTCTCCACACACAGCTAAGGCCTCTCCACACACACAGCTAAGGCCTCTCCACACACAGCTAAGGCCTCTCCACACACACAGCTAAGGCCTCTCCACACACAGTTAAGGCCTCCCCACACACAGCTAAGGTCTCCCCACACACACAGCTAAGGCCTCTCCACACACACAGCTAAGGCCTCTCTCCACACACAGCTAAGGCCTCCCCACACACACAGCTAAGGTCTCTCCACACACAGCTAAGGCCTCCCCACACACAGCTAAGGCCTCCCCACACACACAGCTAAGGTCTCTCTCCACACACAGCTAAGGCCTCTCCACACACAGCTAAGGCCTCTCCACACACAGTTAAGGCCTCTCCACACACAGAGATTTTGTCACATAAAACAAAAACGGCTGTATATTTCACACTCAATGAATCAGTTTTCCTTCATTAGCCGGGATCGTCTAGAATCAAGCTTGTTTGATTTTTGCCGGCTGGTCTCACGATCAGTGATTATTCCCTGACGCTGACTGGCCAACTCAAATTGCTCGCATCCGCTTTTTCCTACTTTGATTTTCCCAGCCATGACTGCCCATGCATTCGGTACAAACTCTTGATGAGCACGTCATGTGCATAATCGTTGTGTGAGGAGTGCAGCAATGGACTATGAGAGGAAAACTTCTCTCATAGTGCCAATTTTGTGGTCGTAATTCGCTGTGTGTGGAGAGGCCTTAACAAATCAATGACACGATAACCATCGTTGATGAATTGCTTATACACGAGAATTTCATATCTTCACTAACAATTTCGGATCAATGGAGATTATTTCTTATTATTATATTATAAAAGTAAACGCCTGGATTGATTTGTTCGCTGCCCACCGATGTGGTTCCCAAATATAAATAATAGCAGATGTTCATCGATCCAGCCTGTGAATACGGCTATTAACGCCAAAACAATTAATTATTATTATTATTGTATGCAATGGTAGTTCATTGTTATTCACCATTTTGTGTAGTTATAATTAATAAATGTTCATTACCCAGCACCAGATTAAATTTATTAGCATTTTATTAAAACACAAGATAATGAATAAAAATAATAATAAATAAAAATATTTACCCCTGAGTAAACTCCATCTAACTGTCTTCCACCATGATTTGATACGTACACAGCTTTACATCCTGCCTTTATGGCTTCTTCTGCATCTTCTCCTAAATAGATTGTTCAGATGAATAATAAACTGTTAGAAGACCTCATCTGGTTACATTTTCTTTTAGTACCAAATCATTTTGTGAACATCTATCATGTCATATTCCTCACCTGTCAGGATACCTTTAACTATGACAGGTAAAGTGGTGAAGGAAATAATATCTTTCAAGTCTACCCAAGTCAGACTGTCAGTCATTTCTAGTTCATCTGCACTTTTGTAAGCAGGGAATCCTTGCAGGTTTTCCTCCCTATTAAACAGTGGGCTTGTAGAGAATTGTCGACCCTGTTTTTGTTAGACTCGGAAATGCTCTGGAAAGTTTTCACATTGCGCTCATGTTAAAAGAAAAATTGAGTTTGCAAACTATAAAAATCATTTTAGGCCATGTTTTTTGCTTTGAAGAACTGCTTATGTACCTCCTCCAGTTTCAACATAACTAACTACATTTTTTTGAATAACGGAGGGTTTAAAGTGTATCAACCTGGTGGTTAGTCTTCTGTTGTCATAATAATGAAATATCTGCTGAGTTTTTGCTTAGTCTTATAAGTTATGGCGAGCTTGAACTGTTAGACCAAATGTTTTTATATCTGAAGTTTGACTTAGACATACATTTCTGTGAAATTGGCGACAATACTAAGGTAATATGTAACTAGGGTATTTCTCGGGTTTAAACTTTGTCATGAAAATTAGTTGATCTTTTTGCTGAATAGTTTAGAAAAGTTAGAACCCAAAGTCCATTTGAAGTTCTGTCTGGTATAGCCAGATATAAGTAGCTATACTTAGCTGTTATTGGTCTACCTCAGGTGTGGTGGTAGATAATAGCCATCTCTCAGCAGTCTCCTTTTTGTTGATGAAGCAGGGAAGTCCACTGTCACTACCAAAGCCTTGAAGCCAGCCTCCTCGGCTTTTCTTATCAGAGTTTTTGTTATTGTCACATCCCTACAATACATTAATTATTGTCACATCCCTACCAATATATTAGTTATTGTCACATCCCTACCAATATATTAGTTATTGTCACATCCCTACCAATACATTAATTATTGTCACATCCCTACCAATATATTAGTTATTGTCACATCCCTACCAATATATTAGTTATTGTCACATCCCTACCAATATATTAGTTATTGTCACACCCCTACCAATATATTAATTATTGTCACATCCCTACCAATATATTTTTATTGTCACATCCCTATCGTGTGTTGGTTTATTGAGGAGTTGTCTTACATTGCACTCCCACAAACTTCACACTGACTCAATAGGATGAATAATAGCCTATTGGCAATGAAGTAGAACAACGCTCACTTGTATACATAGAGTTGAAACCATTTGAGTGAAGTTGGTGAACATTTCCCAACGTTTGCAGCAAGTGTTGTAGCATAAGTACTCATACAGTAGCATGTACCCATCACCGCAGCAGCTGCAATAAAATATTTCGGTTCTAAGTATTTTACTTAAGTTTCTTTTTGGTTATGTTGACTTACTGTTTGACGTTTGGCAATAATTCGATGATCATTGATTTTTGAGCCATTTTTTTATTATTTTATTTTTTCTTGTAAAACAGTTGTCACAATAGTTTTCGCATCAGCACTATTTGATGCTAGACATTTGGTAGGTTTCCGAAACTTGATTTTGGTGCGTTTAAAGGTTTCTTCCTATTATTTGAGGAGTTGTCGCGTGAGCTTTAGTTAGAAACTACATGTAAACGTCACCAGTCTCAACTTCTGTATTCTAGCTAACTGTAAAACAATCGCAGTGTAATTCAAAAATAACTGTGAGACTCGCTTTATTCATAAGTGTTGAGTCGCATTCAAACCAGGTTCTTAATCCAATTTCAATGACAAACATTAGATATCTAGAAGTGATTATGCTGCATGGGAGTTGTCACACCAACTCGAGGTGAAAAATTTTTTCTGCTTATGACAGGAAAAGGTAATTTTGCAAGTAGAATTGATAAAATATAATCGGGCTTGATAAAAGTAATTTCCCGGAATGTGAATCATTATAACTTCACCATCTTGGGTTTCATTTACATTAGTCTGTAGTAGGCGCTCGTATTTGTTCTTTTTTATGTAATCTATTTTAGTTTTCAAAATAATGTGCGTTTGGCGATCTAAACTGATTTATTTTTCACCAAGATAATAAATAAAAACGAATATTATATTTATAATAATATTTATGTTTTTTGTTTTGGGGTCAAGTGATAATATGACACAATAAAATAAAAATTCTAAAATCGTGTTACTGCTGGACATTACACTGGTTGCCGGACACACTCTTACCTTTTGCTGTGCCAATTTCTCCTATTGGATGCGCCATTTTATGGCGTGCTGTTGGAGCAATACAAATAGGAAACGTAATATTCTCTCCCAATATGGTGGTCGCCATAGATACGTTAGATACGTCCACCATCACCCTTGGTCTCAGTCGAAGCCTGGAGAAAAATTACATGATCTAAAAATTTGCTATAAAACACATATTGCTGTCACTTTATGTAAACAAACCTCTTGAAGTCATGTCTATTGTCTGCTAGGGTCTGTTCATCGTCTGCCCCTGCAGCAAAATAGTTTCCAAATCTCTTGTCCAGTTGAAACAGTGCTCTCTTCTCGTAGTCATCGAGACAAATCAGCTCTGGTGAAAGCATCCTGTCTATTGCTGGCTGATTGTCCGCTTGGCTATCACATCATTACCGCTCTTATCTCAGTCCAAAGTACATATCTGCAATCTATAGGTTTGTATTGGTCAAGTCGTGGAAGGGCTTTTGGTTTATTTAATCTTTAAAGGCTAGAAGTCAGTCAACCAAAAGTTTCCGAACTTAAAACATTTGATTTGTGCTGATGCTAATCACTATGGAATTTTTCAACTCTTCAAAGTTGTGAAATTCAAAGCTTTTGGCAGTAGGATAATGGAAGTTAAAACTTAATGGTTACCATAGTAACAAATTATTAACATCATAATGATTTTTGATGTTAAATGCAAGCTTCTTCAGTCTAAATTGTGCAATTGAAAATTAAAAGTAACTAGATCATGATAAAAAATAAGTATTTTTTGTGATGCTGTAATTATTTATAATTAATTTTATCCTTCTGATATCACATGCTGACGACTAACTACCAATGTTCGGTTAGCTATTGGAAGCCAGGCATACACTGGTTGATAAGTCGTAAAAAAGCCTCCCATATAGTTGAGACTGATGTTAAGTCATACAGTTTGGAATGTAAACGGTCTGGTGACAACACATCCATTAAAGATAAAACAATATTTTTCTCCATCAATTGTTGGCGTTGTAAGTCCGCTATTGTCCCTCTGACTTGCAGCCACAGGCACAGTGTAATGGCATAATTTACCTCCTGAATCACAAACACGGTAAACAGAGCGCCTTGCATGGTTTTGTACCTGTCTACATTCAAAATTTTAAGTAATAGAAGTACGCAGAATCAAAACTTTTAAGATTTCGATAATGCAAAGTTGATAAATCCTTCTAAATTTCTATCATCGACAATTTCTAACGTCGAAAATCTAATGAATGATGAAAAGATCTGCTATCACTCATGAATAAAGCGTTGATTGTGGCAGTAATGTATGCGCACTTTGTGGTAGTATGTACACTGTGTAGTATATTTGTGGTGGTATGTGCACTGTGTAGTATATTTGTGGTGGTATGTGCACTGTGTAGTATATTTGTGGTGGTAAGTGCACTGTGTAGTATATTTGTGGTAGTATGTGCACTGTGTAGTATATTTGTGGTGGTATGTGCACTGTGTAGTATATTTGTGGTGGTATGTGCACTGTGTAGTATATTTGTGGTGGTATGTGCACTGTGTAGTATATTTGTGGTGGTATGTGCACTGTGTAGTATATTTGTGGTAGTATGTGCACTGTGTAGTATATTTGTGGTGGTATGTGCACTGTGTAGCATATTTGCGGTAGTACGTGCACTTTGTATTTTATTTTGTGGTAGTATGTACACTGTGTAGTATATTTGTGTTAGTGTGCGCACTGTGTAGTATATTTGTGTTAGTGTGCGCACTGTGTAATGTGCACTGTGCAGTATAACGTCAAATCTGAAGTCTGGAACGTTGCAGCACAAGGGTCAGTGGAAGAGCACAGTCTGTGAAAAACTGTTTTTAAAAATGAGTATTTGGCGGGTAGAGTTTGGTAAAAAATTGCAAAAAAATTGTGCGATTATCTATAAAGAAAGCTGTTATCACATTGCTTGGGTTTCTCAGTTAACATTAGTATTGTCAAATTTTTAATCTTGAGCTTGGTAACAACCTTCAGCATCAATATATCTTGTGAGGAGACAACTCCTGCTGTTGTCTGTTGAGTGAGCACAACTCCACACTTGCTGGTATTGTAGAACAAGCTGCTTATGAAAGCCTTGCTCCCATCTCCGCTGGTTTCGCTGACCTGATTGTGGACCCCTCGTGGGCCCCTCAGCTCTCTAAGGTACGGCTATTCAGAATTCCTCAGTGTTTATTGGGAGCTAAGTCTAGCCACGTTTGTACACTGTTGCTATTGTTCAGTAATGAAACCGCCTACTCTAGCTACTTCATTAGCACCTATTTGACGAGCTACATATGGCTGATTGTTGTGCCTCTTTTATAAAATAAATATTTATGTTTCATGGTATTATGCTTTAACCCATCAACTTTCCCCCTGTCTAACTCTAATGTTTGCCTCGTCTTAAAAAGTAAATTATTAATGAGTTTCTCCTCGCTGTCTGTGTGGTGGGCCATAGACATTGACATTGTTTTGTGACTAAGTAATTTACCTCTCTCACTGTCTATGCAGTGGGCCATAGACCTACTCGGACACATCAGTAAGAAACTGAATTCAAGCAATGCTGCACCCCTGGCCACCAGCACCAACACTGTAGAGGAGAAACTGGAGCTGTGGATGGCCTGCAGCGCCACCAAAATACTCATAGAGATAACCTCTAATTGCTTCTCCATTGTGTAAGTGTACTATACATTTGTCTATGTATGACTTTATGGCTAATAACTAATGGTGCAACTCTATGGGTTCTGTTGTACAGGGTGGACACAGCTGTATCAGTAGACGGATGTGTGGACAGTTTACTGGACGCTTCCATCAGATACGCCCCTCACTTTGACTGGGTGGTGGCTCACTTGGGGTGAGTGGTTCATAGACATGGTATCACATAGACATAGTAGTACCTACACCTAGTAGTACATAGACATAGTAGTACGTAGACATAGTAGTACATACATATAGTTACAGTACATAGACATAGTAGTACATAGACATAGTAGTGCATACATATAGTAGTACATAGACATAGTAGTACATAGACATAGTAGTACATAGACATAGTAGTGCATACATATAGTAGTACATAGACATAGTAGTACATAGACATAGTAGTGCATACATATAGTAGTACATAGACATAGTAGTACATAGACATAGTAGTGCATACATATAGTAGTACATAGACATAGTAGTACATAGATGTAGTAGTACATAGACACAGTAGTACATGGACATAGCATTACATAGACATAGTAGTACACAGACCTAGTATTACATAGATAAAGTGGTGCATAGACACAATTGTACATAGACACATATTTTTAGGTCGTGTTTCCCCAAGACAATAATTAACAGAGTGCTCATAGCTGGCTACAAGGAGTTTGTCTCTCCCAGCTCTCAGGGAAGCAGCAAGTTCTCTTCAGCCGCTGCCATTTTGGGCTACCTGTCAGCACAGCACAAAACCACCGCTAGGAGGTGTATCATTGAGTACTTCCAGGTGGGTGACATCTCCTACGCTCTATAGCAGCTGTTTGTTGGTTAGACCAATTACCACAATTGTTAGCTTTTTAGTTGGTTCGTTGATTTTTACAATAACTTTGACATTGTTGGGTAATGAATATGTTCAGCTGGAAATGTTAGAGCCACGTTCTATCCATTCGAGCTAAAATTTAACTCATCTACTTATCGAAAAAGACAACTCCCGATGGCTAACTGTACTTCAGCTAATTAGATTGGCTGTTGACAACTCAATCCCCACCTCACTCACCCCCACTCATCCCCCGGCTCACCCCCACTTGCCCCCCACTCACCCCCATCACTCACCCCCACCCCCACTCATCCCCCCTGCTCACCCCCACTTGCCCCCCACTCACCCCCACTCATCCTCCCCCCCCCATCCTCCCCCCCCCCCCACTCATCCCCACTTGCCTCCCACTCTCCCCCCCCCACTCACCCCCCCCCCCCCACTCACCCCCATCCCCACTCACCCCCACTCACCCCCCCCCACTCACACCCCCCCCCACTCACCCCCCCCCCCCCCACTCACCCCCCCCCCCCCACTCACCCCCCCCCCCACTCACCCCCCCCTCACCCCCCTCACTGAAAATGCAGTATTTAGTTGTGCTGCAATGAGCTCTCCAGTAGAACTGTCTGCTGTCTACTTGTAGCGAGTCATAGACCAGCCACCCCCGGGTGCTGCCACTGCTGTCACCTTCCTTCTAAACACAGCCAGCATTTCCTCTGCACTGGTGCCTCTCATCGCCTCAGATATCACTGCTGTCTGTATGTAGCCTGTGTAACTGCTGTATATAGTAGCCTGTGTACCTACTGTATGTAGTAGCCTGTGTACCTGCTGTATATAGTAGCCTGCGTACCTGCTGTATATAGTAGCCTGTGTACCTGTTGTATATAGTAGACTGTGTACTTACTCTATGTAGTAGACTGTGTCCTACTGTATATAGTAGACTGTGTACCTACTGTGTGTAATAGACTGTGTACCTACTGTGTACAGTAGACTGTGTACCTATTGTATGTAGTAGAATTCGTACCTACTGTATATTGTAGACTGTGTACCTACTGTATATAGTAGACTGTGTGCCTACTGTATGTAGTAGACTGTGTACCTACTGTATACAGTAGACTATGTACCTATCACTTGTATGGTTTGCAGTGAACATACAGGCCCTGAACAAGTTGACTGCTCACTATGTGATTGGCTCTCATGACTTTCCAAGGTGAGTCGAAGACTCATTGATGAGTATTCTGATGATGCGAACAAGAGTATTCGCGACCTCTGACCTCTGTTCACCCAACAAATTGCAATAAAAATATTTAGACTGGCAATAAATTTAATCAATAAATAATCATTTTGTTTGGAACCCGTGGGTCAACAAAAAGTAGCTCCCTAAATAAAAGAAAATTATCAGCGAGTATTCATTTATATTGTACATAAGTCGCGAATGAAACTGAACACTAAATAAATAATAATGAGCGAGTTGAATTTTATCATTTTCATAGACCGGTTTTATATCCTTAAAGAATAATTCAAAATCATTGCACTCGTTCAAAATTAACCAAATTAAAAGGGCAGATTTACAAACTATGTTTATAGTGATTTATCTTCTATTTCTTTTTTGATTATCTTGAAAATTGGGAGTTATCTTCCTTATGATTGTTCGGTAAACTAGAACAGTTCATCGAAGAATTACGATGTTCTAAACTAATGTTCCATTCCATTCACGGCGTATTGAATTATGAACACCTATTATTTTTATACTTTGTTCGACGAACAGGTTGCAAATGCTCTCATTGTTTATTAACCTCAATAAATTGTAATCTATTAGTATGCATGCTTTCGGCGGAACATTTCCTTACGAACACGTACTTGGTGTGATGGCTACTATGTCTGGTGACAGAGTTAGATGAAGCTGCCTTGAGTCTCTCGCTCAACCTTCAACCAGATATGTGCTGTTTTACCGCAGTTGTGAGAACATTTATATCTGTATGACCATAAAAAATTGCCTGGTCAGCAGAAAAATGACTGCGCACTTGACTGATCCCTTGCATGGTTCAAGCCATGCTTATTGGCTTGTGGTGCAATCAAGTATAATATAGTATAACTGCAACAGACCGACTATTGGCATGTTATATAAGTATACAATAGTGTAGTCAAGTGCATAGAGAGGACACAACTTCTACTATAATGTTTTACTCACCTTGCTTACTAGTTACTAGTTACTACTGTGCTTACTAGTTGGCAAAGAAGAAATACGTCATACCATAAGTAAGAGGTTACAGCTACCAACTCTATTTCTGTCTCAACTGAACACAAGTATTAGTGATTTTAGAGAAAAGAACCACCTCAATTTATTAAATTAAATAGTAAAAATATAACTTATTTGATTGAAAAGCTTGTGTCTGGTTACCACAGAAGTTGAATGTTACTTTATTTTATTGAAGTTGCTGTGGCCGTAACAGTTTTTATATTTAATGTTACAAGCTGAAATATCGCATATACTTTTTGATTTAAAGTCTTTAAGTGTAAATCATTTCCTATTGTATGTTATGTAACAATGTTTGGTGTCAAAATGTAATTAAATCTCTCATTTTGACTAGTTGCTATGATATGAATCATTCAAAACATCATTTTGTATTTTAATTCTAATGTGCTGATGATTTGGTTATTCAATGTTATATTTCATCTGTTCACAGAATATTGTGCTTGAGAATGTGACTGAACATTATTTAGACGTTTTGCTATCACATGTACTTGACCAGAGGCGTTGTTGTTCATTTCCTGTAGTCTCATGCACATTGCTGTTCATCTGCTATTGCGCCTCGACCAATCAGCTCTCTCTGTTATCAATGTAATATTTGATTTGGCTACCGGCAATATCGTTTCTGACTGCAACCATCAACCTTTGCGACCGGAAGTGAGAGGCGCAGCTCAGCAAATACTGGTATGTGATTGGCTGGTTTTGGTTCTTTTGAATTTAGGAAAGACCTAACTTTTTATTTATTCTGCCTTTCGGTATTTCCTTTTGAAGACCTGTGTTTTGCTTCTTCAAAAGCCGTTTTGTAGCACAAAACAGTACGATTATTGCAGGTAGTTGAGTGTAATGATATATCTGTGTAGGGGCTGATGAGCAATGAGATCTACAAGACTACTGTGTGCAGTAGAGCAAATAATAGAGTGAAGACTGACTTGTCCACACTTAAGTATCTTATACTCAGCCACAGGTACACACTTTTACTGCATTTCTTTGTGATGATTAATTGAGTTAAGAGTAGTTTATTCAAGATTAATTTAGTTAAGATTAACTAAGTTAAGATTAATTAAGTTTAGATTAATTCAATGAAGATCAAGGTAAGATCAATGTAGTCAGGAATAATTTAATAAAGATTAAGTACCTGAATATTAGTTTAAGGAGAAAATTTTAATTAGGATTAATTTAGTTAAGGTTAATGAAGTTGAGATTGATTTAGTTGAGATTAATTTTGTCAAAATTAAACTGTTACACAATTGAATTCGGAAAATAAAAACGGGTCAAGTCATATTATCCAATTAATCTTAAATTGTCAATTTATTGTGAGACTTTAGAACACTTTTAACGAGGTGTTAGATTAATCGTGTTCTTGGTTGGACTATTTATTCTTGCATGTTTGATATGGTTGAGATATAAATTGTGTGAACTGGAAATTATTAATCAAAAGGTAAGGTTATGAATTTTCGTTTCATGGCTTTGAGAGTTGTGGCCATCGACATGGCATGTTTTTTATATTTGGCAGGGCATTGATCCGAAGGCTCCACTGCTCTAAGGCTAATTTTGGCGAGGCCAAGTTGGTGTGTCGGTTACTTCTAGCCTGTGGATGGCAGGGTGGAGTCACCACAGCTACTGATATACTCTTTGAGTTTTTGCTACTGGAGAGATCGTGGATTGTGAGTTCTTTTGAGACTTTTTTTAGTGGACAAATGTTCATTGCAGCTGTACAGTCATACAGTAATGTCACTGAAAGGAGATATTACTTCATGGCAACATTCTATTTTTTTATAGTGGGATCATTAGCGGCTGTTGTTTGGCTGAATATTTTAGTTGGTTGTTTTTCATATTGTAGATCCGTTAGAAATTGTGCAAACCAACATTGAATTGATTTTGCAATATCTTAAGCTACGTTCACACTATGCGATTCTCGGCCGAGTGGGCGGAGCCAAAAATCGGCTCGCAAGTATGAACAGTGAAATCTTAACGATTTGACAAACGGTGGCAGATTTTTTTTCATCGGGCAGTGATGGAGCTCTGTACGATTATTGGCCTGTCTAGCCAATCAGCATCCACATCACAGCTTTTCAATTTAATACTTTTCAAGAAACTTGCAGCTGCTTGATAATTATTATTTAACCAGTTTTAGAATATTTTTTGATATTTCCCTGATCAATTGCAAGCCTTGTTTACAAGTAAAATATTAATGTGGGTATACTAATTCTATCAATATAGTAGAAAACAACTACCAGTTCCGTGATTATAATAAATAGTCGCATTAAAAAAAGTTGTGATCATTTATTTGTTATTAATTATAATTCAATATACTTACAATTATTTCTTATTATTGGTGAGTAGGAAATGGTATAATTTATTGAAATCTCTGGTAATATAAGCTACATTATATTATTATTAATAATAATTTGATGTTCCGTAATTATCAATGAAATGCGGTGTCTTGACCACTGTCAAGGCCATGCGATATTGGTCGCAAAAAATCGCAAGTGTAAACTCTTGTAAATAATTGAGAGAGCAACTCCTGATTTCTCCCGATAATCGCATTGCCCAGAATCTTATAGTGTGAATGTAGCTTTAGAAAGACAGTTTTGAGCCTATTTCTGGCAGCCATTCTGCCTACGTATAATTCTTATGTCAATGGCATCACATGATCGGATGGTTTTTGACGGCAGCGCCTCATTACTTCTTTTTTTGGTGATTTGTTTTTTATTGTTTAATCGTTTTTTTTTTATTATTATTTTTTTGTTATTGGTGTGTAAAATGTTTTATATTTAGCGTTTGATGTTGCAGATGAACACCTTTGATAACTTCATGCAGCACTACCGTATCAGATATCCTGGTATTGAGGAAGGAATGTGCAAGAAAGTCTTTACCGGTACTCAAATAGAGGCCTCCATCCTACGCAATCTCTTAGCCTATGTCAATCACAAGTAAGTGGATTGTTCTCTCGTTTACCATCTAGTTTCCCCTCCATCTTCTCATCGGCACCTCCCTCAGTGTTACAGCTCAAAAATACTCTTTAAAATTCTGCAGAAACTCTATTGTTTAAATTTTGTTTAAAATTTTTGTTCGAGGACGGAGACCAGCAATAAAGTATCGCAGTGTCTACTCAAGCACCACATGAAAGATTTGGCAGCCCTCATTGACAGGAAAGACACTGTGGACCACCTGACATGCCTGTCACTCTTCACTGAACTTGTCAGTAGCTTTTCTGACACCTGCTTTGTTAACATGCCAACTTGTGAGGTTCTGATGCCATGGTAAGTCCACAAAAAAAACCCTTATATGCCTGTCATTTTGTGCCTACTTGTCAATGGCTGTTTTGACACCTCAGCAGTTGTGTGGTCTGATGCCATGCCTAATCATTGACAACCTCTGCACGTGATTTCGGTTACTTGTATAGTTTGTATGTGTATGTATTACTTTAGGTACTACAAATGTCTGAGGCTAGGATATGACAAGCAGGCGAATGCTCTGGCCGACTATATGATAAGCAACTGTAGTCAGTCAGTTTCAGTCCTCAGTCTAACCCTGCGTACGATTATTAACACTGCCATAGACAAGGTCAGTTTTGTACATAACAACATCTCACTAAATTACATTAAATAGACGGTAGTAAGTCTACATCTGGTGTATGTTTTCAGATGGCTCCTGCTAAAGCTGCTTCTGGTGATGGAACAGAAGTATCACTCAGTTCCATACATTCACAGATGTTGGGGCGTCTGCACCTACCCGCCACCAAAACATACATTCTGCATAATGAACACATCGGCACTGGCAAAAAGAAGCACTCCACTGCAGTAACACAAGTACGGTGATCATTGCTTGAGAATCGCTGTTATCTTTCGATGCACTATTGTTACTTGAGAGTTTTTTGTGGACAGGAGGCTAAATTTCTGGAGAGGCAGAGGGTGGTGTTGTTGGCTATTCAATGTTGTGAGGTCAAGGCCAGCACATTCAATTCCACAGATGCCAAAGAGCTCTTATCTAGACTACTTTTAGAGATCGTTGCACCCGATGTGATAGCAGCTAAGACTTTATGGCATGACCCTATTACCCATGAGAGGTTTGTATTGAAGATGTTTTGTTATGTTTATTATATTATATATTGTGTTGTTATGTTTATTATTAGCAAAACTATAAATTATTTATTTGGTGTTTTGTTATCAATTACTATTATTTGTCATCACTCCATTATGTCATTTTCTTTTATTTCCTGTAAATTAAAGCTGATTATACATTCACCAATTTCTTTATATTTGCCCAGTAATTTTTTTATTACTTTCGTTTCCAGTAAAATCCACAGTTTGATTTTTGGAATCCAATTTTATTATGCAGTCTTGCGGTCAGCCAATCATATTAGAGTATTTAAAATTTTGAGCTGTCATCAATATCATTTCAAGTTTAGTTTTTTAATTTGTTTTGTTAAACCTCCATCCATGATTTTTGCTGCTATACGACAGCTCGTTGTATTGGTGTTTGCTGAGAACTGAACTTATACAATGTTTGTTGTCAGTCGAGTCCGTTGACCTGGCAGCTAGCTCTGTCGGCTAGCTCTGTCGGCTAGCTCTGTCGGCTAGCTCTGTCAGCTAGCTCCATCAGCTAAATCTTTCAGCTAGCTCTTGCAGCTAGCTCTGGCAGCTAGCTCTGGCAGCTAGCTTTGGCAGCTAGCTCCGTCAGCTAGTTCCGTCAGCTAGCTCCGGCAGCTAGCTCCGGCAGCTAGCTCCGTCAGCTAGCTACTTCAGCTAGCTTCGTCAGCTAGCTCTGGCAGCTGGCTCTGGCAGCTAGCTCTGGCAGGTAGCTCTGTCAGCTAGCTCTGTCAGCTAGCTCTGTCAGCTAGCTCTGGCAGCTAGCACTGGCAGCTAGCTCTGTCAGCTAGCTCCGTTGGCTAGCTCCGTCGGCTAGCTCCGTCAGCTAGCTCCGTCGGCTAGCTCCGTCAGCTAGCTCTGTCAGCTAGCTCTGGTAGCTAGCTCTTTCAGCTAGCTCTGGTAGCTAGCTCTTTTAGCTAGCTCTTTCAGCTAGCTCTGTCAGCTAGCTCTGGCAGTAGCTCTGTCAGCTGACAAACTGTAATGTTCGAGCACCTTTATGTTACTGAACCTCAAGTAGGAGTGTCAACCATTTTCTCATTTATATCCGAAAAAAATTAAAGTTGACTCACTGTTCATTTATACCAGAGAGCTGGCGGTAAGAAGAAAAATGGATGATCACCCATTCCTATGGGACCTGTGTGGTTATGTGTGCTCTTACAAGCCGTGCTTTGTGACTGTGTCTCTTCTTGTACGCTGCCATCTTGCCTCTCTTTCTACCTCTTGGAGCAAAGTTTCTGAAGGGCCTGCTCGCTGCCAGCCCAAAGAAATGGAAGCCACAGAGCAGATAGTCTCGTTTCTTGTCAAGGTTTGTCCATTTTACCTTTTCGTCTCTGCCTTCCTGTGATATCTCAGTTCAACCTGAAGTTATCTAGAGTATCAACGGCGAATGTGAAAATGGTATCTGCATATTTTAGTTGATTGAATGTAATTTTTGGTTATACAGCAAAAATCTTAAAAATATTCAATATTGGAGTTATCTGTTCCTAATGATGTTAGTTTGTAGAAAAAATAACTCCAAAACTTTATATTTGCCATCAAGCCACTTGTATTTATTAACATATGTTGGTCTGTGGTAACCTTGTTTATTTATACGTTTAGAAGTCTATGAATTTTTCTGATAAAAAACAATTTAAATTCGCACTGATTTTTTGATTTCTTTTTTCAAGGCTAATTTGCTGCCAAAGCCACTGGTTTATGTATCGGAGTTGTTCCCCCACATTGCCTCCTACGAGCTAAAGCTGCTACTGGAAATTGTGTGCCGATATATACAGAGTAGCCTGCAAAGAGGCCTTCGCCAGGAATCCATAGGTGAGACAGGCTGTATCTGTGGCAGTGTTGTATAAAAGTCTACACTACTATCCATTGACATCCCATTGACATACACTAATATATTTCACTGTTTGTAGAAGAAGATGATCTGAAGACAGTACAGTCCATTGTACAACAGAATATCAGCACTCTTTGTGAAATTAGCCTCAAGTTCCTTATCATCGAGTGACATTGACAGGGGCAAGCTATTGACCTTCCTCTACGGAATATTACTGCCTTGCACAATTATTTTATGGATGTATTTTCCATGTAAATAGGCTGCTATAGTTTTACAATAAATATCAGTTGTCATGATGCATTCGAATCAATATTATCTGTCAGTCTTTTTATTTATGATTATTTCCATGAGGAAGCCAGTGAAGTTTTTATAGGTGCTTTTAGTTACTGTCATTAATAAATAGTTAACTTTCTGTGCAAAACATAAAGAATGAAATATGCAAATGTTCACATAAACAGTTTAGCTTGAGCTTGGCAACGAATACTTTAGCATTAGCAATCTTGAATCTGGGCGTTTGATCAGACTCCTAGCTTGAATACAATATGTGGAACGAAACATCAATAACTTTGGTTGGAGTTATGTCCTCGTTGCAAAAGCCTCTTTACCGTGCTAGTGTACCAAGTAATACTTTTTTTAAGCTGCATCCTCCAAATTGCTAAGTCAACAATCAGTAATTGGTATTGGTATTATTATAATACCAATTACTGATTGATCATGTGTGCAACAAAATTTATAATAATTATAAATTTTGTTGCACACATGATCAAATTGAGTTGAGCCGACTCAGAGTTGTGTTCTACCAAGTATCACAAACAATGAACTTGTGATGAACATCAACAGGAACCCACCCAGCCCATTGCTTATGATGCTACTACTACCCTCTCTAGTAGTAGTATTACTACTGATTTATTTATTTATAACTACTACTTACTTACTACTACTATTAATTATTATTATTACTTCATTCTTATTATTATTATTTACCATTATTGTTGTTACTACTACCTACTAACTATTATTAGTTCTCTATGTATTATTATTAATTATTTTATTATGATAACTATTCTTACCACTACTTACTACCTACCTACTGCTGCTGAACATTGTGAACAACAATTTACAACGAACTAGTTACTACTTACTACTACTAATATTATATTAATAATGATAAATAATATATATTATTTTATACGCATAAGTTAAATGATTATTATTAATAATATAATATTATAATAATATTATTAGAATAAATAATATTATAGTAATATATAATATATAAATTATATATTATATATTACTATAATATTATTTATTCTAATAATATTATAATAATAATAATAATAAAATTTTATATATATTATTATAATATATATAAAATTTTATTATTACATACATACACTTTATTTAGATAGTAGAAGTAGGTAGTATTTTTTGTTGAATTTCTGTTACCAGTAGACTTAGGGTGCTTTCAGATACCCTATGCATAGTGCAGTCGTTGAACACTCGTTGAGGGCTCAACGATGACTGACGTTTAACGGAAGTTGTTTGAGCATAAACCATAGACATCTTTATTTTCATCAACGTCTATGAAAACTGTATAGCTAAAGCGAGTCCCACTTTAGTTCTTTACAAACATAAATTAATTACGATGATTTTATTGTCTGATGTATTTTCTATATACATTATAATGCATTGTCACGACTTGAAACGGGGAGAATCAGTTGTTAATAAAAGTTGACTCGTTAAAACTGTTGGTTAGGTGGAGTCAAGGTCAGTCAACGACGCAACCTACCTCGCTTGTCACTTCCATCGTTGAGCCCAAATTGCCCATTGCCGCCATGTTTTTTCTGCCCTCAACGATGGGGTTTCCTAATGGTCTCGTTTAATTCCATCGTTAAGCCCTACACGTAGGGTATCCGAAAGCACCCTTAGTAGTAGTGGATGCCGTGGAGTAGATGGATGTTAAAGTTGTTATAAGTGAATAGGATTATATATTGACATATAGGTTGGCAAAACTTACTAGTATAAAGTGTGATAATCGCAGAGGTCGCTAGAGCCGGCTCTTAAAAAAACATCTCGTGTCCGTCGGAATGAAGACCTTGACCTCGTATAATGTAACATATCGGCATTAGTCGATTTATACTAAATGCGTAAGTATAAACATACTATTATAACATGCCCCCTGAGCTCATATAACGAACAGTCTATGAGAGGTGAGGTAACAACTAAATGTGTAAATATACAAACTAACTAAACTATAGCGTATGCTTTTAGTGTCATCTACGACCTGTAGAAGCACATAGTCATCAATGTTAATATAAGATATTATTCTTCCTCAATAAGTCAAACAGGCGGTTTCACCTGACATCCAGAACGTGTAGTAACGATGGCCGATCGATTTCGTGTTAAAGTATTCTGTGTATTGTCCGATCGGACCTTGTGTTGTCTCGAAACATCGTTAGGAGGGGTAATCAGTGTTCCACTTGTTAATGCTTTATCTGAATTACTGCTTTTAAACCAGACTCTCTCTCCTTCCGATAGAGGGCGCAGAGGCCTAACATATTGATTGTCATGTTGTTCCTTCATTTGCAACTTGTACTCCTCATTACGTTGAATAAAACCATCATGATCCACAGACTTTGGGAGTAAACCATCTGGGTGACAAATCACTGTTGTCCTTAACCTGCGACCCATCAACAATTCTGCAGGAGAATACGAATTAACTACTGGAGTTGCTCTGTATGACAGCAATGCCATCTGTGGATCCCCGACACTCTTCTTAAACGGATTCTTGACTGTCTGAACCATATGTTCAGCAGCACCATTACTTCTAGGGTAATGAGGGCTGCTAGTTATATGATTAAAATTGTAGCCCTCAATAAAGTCTTCAAATTGTTTAGCTGTATATTGAGGTCCGTTGTCTGAAATCAAATATTCAGGAATGCCATGCCGAGCAAATATGATCTGGAGTTGCTTAACAACATTCTGTGCAGATGTATCAATGCCTAAATTGACTATCTCAGGGTAATGTGAATAATAATCTACCACCAGCAAGTAACTATCGCCGTCTAGATAAAACATATCAGAACCAACCATCTCCCATGGCCTGCTCGGAGTAGCTGTTGGTCTCAAAGGTTCTTTTGGAATTCTATCTTCCTTGGCACAAACTTGACAACACCTAACCATCTCTTCGATAGACTTCCTCATTGACGGCCACCATACTGCCTGCCCAGCATGATCTTGGCATTTCCCAGCAAAGGAATTAAAGGCTTGTGATCAGTTTCTATGATGACATCAGCCATTCCCAATATATATGTAGAAAACTTGTCCATCGCCCAGCACACGCCAAGAGCTTATTTTTCTATAGCAGCATATCTTGTCTCAGCATCCAACAATGATCTACTTGCTGCAGCTACCATTCTACGAGAACCATCCGGCTGAATCTGACATAAAGTCGCACCAATTCCACTATCGCTAGCATCTGAAGTAACAATAGTTTTACTAGTAGGGTCATATGCAGCTAGAACGGGAGCATGCTTGAATTCCTCTTTGATAGCAGAAAAAGCATTCTTTTGAGCATTCTCCCAACACCAATGTACTCCTTTCTTAAGAAGAGCGCGCAATGGTGCACTGAGATCGGCTATCTGGCTAGAGAATCTAGCATATTAATTGACCGGTCCTAAAAAGCTATGCACAGCTGTAACATTCTGTAGTTCAGGGAAATCTATGATGCCCTGCACATGCTGGCCAGTGTGTATCCCTTCTTGATCTATACGATAGCCCAAAAGTTCAACTGACTCACTAGCAAACTGACACTTGGACTTGTTGAGAGTCATTCCTGTCTCCTTTAAACATCTTAACACCTCAGATAATCAGTTATCATGTTGTTGACGGTCATCTCCGAACACCAAAACATCATCCATGTGGATAACCACTCCATCAATATCACCTAAAATACGGTTCATCTCCGATTGAAAGATCTCTGGTTCGCTGCATAATCCTTGAGGTAACCGTAAATAACGATACCTCCCACGGTGAGTGAGAAAGGTTGTGAGATAACTGGATTCCTTTTTCAATGAGATTTGCCAAAACCCACTGTTGGTGTCAATCTTGGAAAATATCCGAGCCCGACCTAACATAGCAAGACTACTCTGAACTGTAGCCATGGTATGAACTTCTCTTACAACAAATTTATTCAACTCACGAAAGTCAGTGCATATTCGTACCTGCTTACCTTTAGCCTTAGGTACAACCACCATCGGGGCCACCCACTCATTTGGTTCATCAATGACCGGAGTTATCACTAGGTCACTAACCATTTTGTCTAGAGCATCATCTGTGAGTTTCCTCAATGGAAAAGCAATAGGTCGTGCAACCTACAAAGTGAAGGGCTTAGCCTCAGGCTTGACAGTAATTGCGTATTCTCTTCGTAGTTTACCTAATCCTGAAAACAACCTCTCATCAACCTGCACAGCTCCAACCTCACACAATGAAGAATTTACTGAGACTAAGCTAAGGTGCTCGCATGCCTGGCGATTAAGTAAAGGTGTACCTTGGTTATCTACAATGTAAATATCTTTTCTAACTATCGTGTTGTCATCTACTGCCAGCTCTGCATTTATAATTCCTAGACAGTTGAGCTTAGTACGACCCGGTCCAAAAAGAGACTTATTTGTCGGCTTAATTTCACCACGTACCACACTAGGACCACAGACTGTCAAAGCCGCACCTGTATCTAATTTAAAACGAATGGTCTTCTTAAGGTTAGCAGTTGTCACACGAATGTTACTATACCATGATTTATGTGACTCAACACTATTGATCTCTATACTATTCATATATAGACCTGGATTGTCAACATTGCTGCTAGGGCTGGGGTTACTCAGCATCACAACTGTTTTCTCGGCCGTCACCTCGGCTTCCTCACGTGACCCACACACACACCGCTCCCTACCCAATGACCAACCTTATTACATGTCCTACACTTAGAACGATAGGCCGGACATTTACGTGGAGCTTGCCACCTGCAACATTTCACACACTTGCTACCACCAGCAGATTCTGAGTTAACATTTTTCCTAAAACCATTTTTGGAATTGTGAACTGCACTAATGTCACTGTTGCCATTACTACTAACTGCCTGCGTTTGGTTGGCTGATATATTGTTAGCCTTTAGCTGTTTAGCTGTCTCATCAATTCGAACTGCCTTAATAGCGTAATCAAGGGTTAGCTTCTCATCCTACTCTCTCATTAGCCGGTCTCTCATCCCTACATCATCTAACCCAAATAGCAGTTTGTCCCTGACCAAACTATCACGCTGGTCTCCAAAATCACAGCCTTCCGATACTCGACGCAAACGCATCAAAAAAACATCTAATTGTTCACCATCTTGTTCAGCTGAGTGAAACTCCAAACGTTGCACTGTAATACTGGTACGTGGGTTACAATAGCAATTAAATTTTTTGATTACATCCTCTAACTGCCTACCTCTCTCTCCCTCACCTATCACTTTCACATCATCTGGATCTGTTTCATCTAAAAACTCCATTTGAGAGTAAACCTCACGCACATCTTCTCCACCAACATGGCGAAACAATGCCAACTTCCTTTTCTCAACGGACACAGCATTATCAATTACATTAATGGCCAACAATTAGTCCTCAAACGCTCGGACCCATTTGCGCCACTCACTGGATAAATCACTGGCCCTGAGATTCAAAGAACTAGGGGGAGAAATGCCATCCATTCTATAAAATCGGATCGTTAAACGGCTGGCACCATGTTATAAGTGAATAGGATTATATATCGACGTATAGGTGGGCAAAACTTACTAGTATAAAGTGTGATTATCGCAGAGGTCGCTGGAGCCGGCTCTTAAAAAAAACATCTCGTGTCCGTAGAAATAAAGACCTTGATCTCGTATAATGTAACATATCGGCATTAGTCGATTTATACTAAGTGCGTAAGTATAAACATACTATTATAACAAAAGTTAGTACATGTATATATGTATGTATGAAGTATGCAGATATATATTATATTTGTATGATTAAAACACATGGATGTAATGTATATATAATAATAACAATGCTACTGACAGAAAGGGAAGAGGGAGCACATAGTTTGCTGACCTGCAGTAAATAGAGATATTGTTAGTGATAGGTCCACTGATCTACTGCAGAAAATTTTGTGGATTATCATTTTGGACCATTTTTTGGAATTTGATGTGTTTTGTTGTTGGTGTTTTGAAGGTAAGTCATGATCTGACATACCTGTCTTCACGCGCTGGCTGCTGGCTCAAAAATAATTGAAGCAGCACCCCACCAAGAAAATACCGAAAAGTGAACCCTCTGAGCTGTCGATACTGACCTTTTTTATTCCAATCAGATGACTACCTGAGAAGCAGCAACAGCGTGTTTCCAGAATTTATGCTAGTAAATGGCACGTCACGCAAAATTTCTTGTGGTCATCTGAGTCTCCTAAACTAGCAAGTTCTAACCCACGGGGGCGACAAAGAGTACTCATCTCAGCGTTAACATTGTGGGTAACTCGTACCAGCCCAGGGTAAATGTTGTGAGGATACACAAGAGGTGCTTCGAGAGTTTGCTGAAAAAATTAAAGATGATGCAATTGTTAGCTACTGATTGTACTGACTGACCGAGCGCTCTTGTTGAACGGTTGGTGGAAAGCGGTAAAATAATTAATTTTTACCGGGTGCATCGTCTCTATTTTTTTCGGCAGTAATGTGTTGTGAATCCTCAAAAAAACTAACATGGGTTAATACGAGTGCCCGCATTTTCAAAGCTGAGATGAGGGCTTTTCGTCGCCTCCGTGGTTTGGGATTTGCTAGTTTAGGAGACTCAGGTGATCACAAAAAAATTTGCGTGATGGGCCATTTGCCAGGATAACCTTTGGAAACATGCTGTTGCTGCTTCTCAGGTAGTCATCTGATTGGAATAAAAAAGATCAGTATCAACAGCCCAGAGGGTTTACTTTTTGGTAATTTCTTGGTGGGGTGCTGCCCAAATTATTTTTGAGCCAGCAGGCCAGCACGTGAAGACAGGTGGGTCAGACCATGACTTACCTTCAAAACACCAACAACAAAGCACAACATAAAATTCCGTAAAATGGTCCAAAATCCACAAAATTTTCTGCAGTAGACCTGTGGATAGGTCAGCATAACATAAGCTAGGCAATAGCGCATGTGTGTATGCTCCAATGATTGCATATGGCTAAATTTGATTGTCATCAAGACTGTTTATCAACATTTTTATTGCTAATAAAATTAATAATACTGTAAAGGATTTGTCTGCGTGATGTCACAGCACCTTTACTGGACCACTGTTTGAGAATAGCTGCCTGTACTAATGGGCACTAGAGCTTTGTTGGTAGCGTAGCCTACTAGTGTCAAGCCACAACTTATTATACAGGATTACTAACCGGTAGCATAACTTCACTGTATACGGTACTTAATTAATCTAACTGTCTCGATCCGAAGACTTCCTGTTTCGCTTGATACGGAGATTTGTTTCTCAGCACACAGATCCGGTTTCACTTTACTTCTCAATTTACTTAGCAAGCACGTGTATAGTTTATAGCAATCGTGTTAGACAGATTTGTGACAATTTCGAAGAGTGTTTCGTAGTCTCTAAAAATGTTATTTCGACCAAGTAATTCTGCTTAGCAAGTTCACGACAGCATAAGAAGAGTTGTAGTTATCAGCAACAATGTATTCAAGCGTAAAGATACAAAACTTACAACGAGAGGTGTTTCGAAGTGTAAATAGTCGACAATATTAGAACCCACTAATACTTCCAGTCAAGACTACGAGGATGCACAACTTTACCCTAACGCTTCAAGTGTATCAACTCGACACAACTACTACAAGAACTCTGACTGCTTGGCGATTTGCCCTAATAATTATCAGGATAATATGTAAATAAAGCAGTTAAAAATTACAACATGTGATTGGGTAAAAATGACACAATATGATTGGCAGACAAAATAGGCGCAATCAAGTTAAATACAATAGCGCCAAGCATAGACATATATATATACAGCATGAACATGCGCATTACGAACTATGCAACAACAATAATAATAATTAATTAGAAAAAGATTGCTACAGGAACAATCCTAGCTTGGTTTCTTTAACTTGGCTGTCACGTCTCCTCGGTCTGTAGGAACGAAGGCTCTTCGGGTTGCTAGGCGTCCAGGATAGCATCTGCTTCAATAGGGCAAGACAACTTCTGGCGCTCCTCTCTACACACAGTCTCTCGCACAATTCAATGACAATACCAATTATTATTATTATTATGTTTATTATATTATTGCTTTAATATTGCCACTGTTTATTACTTTTTGATTATTATTGTTGATGATGATGATAATAATAATAATGATAAAAAAAACACTGTCAGTGTTTTTCTACTTCTGAAAACACTAAAATTGTTCAGCTGTATTATATATAAGTAGTATTATTACTAATCAATAATATGGTCGAAGCAGCTGCTCTACCTGCCTAACTTAACATGTATAGGATAGTTGCACCTGCCTTGTGGGTGAGTTTATTTAGTAAATTACCACCATAACAAGTGAAAAAATATTTTCAAAATGTATCATAGTCGTGCAGATTCAAGTGTTTCTTCCCACTAATCACTCATTCACCCTTTTATAAAGGAGTAAACTGCCTTGAGGGAGATTGGAACGAACGTAGACATGACTGAACGTCGAAAGGAACGAAAGCAGACAGATGAAATGAATGTCGAAACATCCTGGATTGAACGTCGACAGACCTGGAATGATTGTCAACCAAGCTATGAAGCAGAAATTTTTAATCTTCATTCTCGTAAAGGGCTACATCTTTTCTTGGTGTTGTATAAAATATTATTTCGGCTTTCATTCCAGGAGTCGTCTACTTTGGCAAAAATGGGAAACTTTTATACTTAACGGACGTCGAAAGGTAGTTTATATGTTATCAGTCTCGTGAATGAAGGGTTGTCAGCTGCGCCCAATCGGGCCAAAATCTGTATCGGTGATGACTATAATTGCGACTAACACAATGTAGCCGTGGTACACACGACAATAAGGGACCGTAGTTGATGTATGTAACACAATCGTCATATTTCCGTGTACATTTGCGTAGTTGTTTTTTCTAATGAGGAGACAACTCAACGCCATGTTGACAAGTTACAATATCCGTATTCGATACTGCTTAAATTTTTAATCTTATGGCTATTGACCATTTAGTGGTCTCTGGTCATGGCAACTCCCATAACCGGCTACATTCCAATCCGGATGACAGTTACATTACGAGGGTGCTGTTGGCAATCCTGTTATATTTCATCCATGGTCAGGTCTGACTCAGGAATGAATGTCGAGATTGCATATGTCAAATTTTTCCTTCTCTCTATCATGGTCGACATTCATTCCAGGTCTGTTGATGTACATTCCAGGAAGTTTCTACGTTCATTCCAGCTGTGTCTTCATTCATTCCTGTTGACGTTCATTCCTGTCTACATTCATTCCTGCCATTCTTCTGAGGCAATGGCGATGCATGTAAACCAACTTTGTTGCGTTCATTTGACATGCCAAATCTGGCTGGTAGTGTATGAAGTATATGACTGAAACTAAAATCATTATTTTATTTGACAGATCATATATAATATGTCACTTTTTCGTTTCTGTTGCATATTCTAGTTTGATGCAGTCAGTCACACACATCATGAAATTACATGATTTTTGGTTTCAAGTTTATATTTATTCAATTTTTTGAGATAAACACTTGTGCTTATTGATCTTGCAAACATTTTATTTTTCTTGTTTATCTCTGCATATATTTGGTATGTTGATAAGATGAATAGCGGACTAATGGTCAAAAACTGGCGTGTCAACAACCTTGACGGCGACAATGTTGGCTCGACTGGCGAAAATTAATTTTGATTGGCGACCACTTTGACCAGTTGATCGATTAGCTTACCCCGATGTCGGCGGAGTGTTTGTAGACAAACATTGGGTTATTTGGCGACAATTTCTGATTTGAAACTTAACAACAGAGGACAACTCCCACTTTTAAGCCAAGTAAGCGAACACTTTCACAATCTACTAAAAAGATGCTCATAAATTCTCTATGTACGTATTGTATGTGCACCAGAGTACTATTAGAAAATCATTATTTATATAAAGGAACCGGTATATATGTACGTATATATGTATATATATGTACGTATATATGTACATATATATGTATATGGCCGCAAATCAAATAAATGGTAAGAGAAAAAGACTAAAAAGGGTGATTGTCTTCTTTTAATAATGCAGACAATTCCAAAATTTGTTTAAAGATCAACACAAATAATTTTCATTGCTCACAAAGGTTATGAAGATATTATAAAATTCTCTAACAATAATATATTTTTTCAGATGATTCATTTCCCTCTATTTTGCAAATATTTGAATGCCAAAAAAACTAAAACGTAATGTAAAATCATGCAGTTGAGTTTATGCTTTGTTAACCTCAAATCTGGGCTAGTCAACGATCTGGTCAAAACTGTCCGCAAGCTATCTAGCCCTGTAGCCAATCAGGCTGTCCCGACATTTAACAATCAGTCCAGTTACCGTTGATGGGATCAGTGGTTGACATTTCTCATGTATGAAGATGTTTCAGGAAACTGGCAGCAGCGGTTAAAGTATGACATCATACGGTTGTGGGTTCTGTCTGAGAGGGGTGGAAGATCTGGTAGAGGCCAAGGTGTTACCATGCAAACATATCCACTGTACTGATTGTTTATCATCCGATTATACCATACATCACGCAGTACAGTGTCCTCTATCTACATGCAGGTGAGCTCAATTGTAAGCTTTTCTGTGCTGAATTTGCACTGTATCTAAGTATACAATAGCCAAACAGCAGCATTTTATGTGGTGTGGCATTTTTAGTACACTCATGAAAGACGGCAACATTCCAAAATAATCTCCTTTCATGACAGCATTATGTGGAGCTTTCATTACAAAAACATTTTTCATTGACTGAAGTTTGAGTCTTATAAACCTCGCACTTCAATGTTGTTTCTATATCGTGACCAAACATCAATATTGCCAAATTAGCGAATAATTAAAAAGAAACTGCTCAACTGCCCGTAAGCATTTTGCGTGCACTTTCTAAGTCACTGCTAATATATTATCGACAATCTAGTTCGTTGTTGCTTAATTTTTTTGTGGAATGAATATGTGATAGTGTGATAGCCTACAGCTCGTTTATTGATAAAATTCCTTTTTTTCTAATAAATTGTGTCGATTGCCCGGACTAAATAATTTTTGTGTCACTTGTAGCTTGTTGCTTATAATGGTAATTTATTTATACTAAAAATATTTTAATTACAATTATTTCAAACTGTGATTATTATTTTGTACTTCCTTCCAAGGAACATTTTTTTTTCATGTGAAACTTATTTCTTTTGTTTTGTATCCAAGGTTTATGCTTACTGCATGCAAGCGGAGTGTTTTGCATTTTTATTTTTGTTTATATCAAACAAGATAGAGGTAGTTTGTCTAGAAGAGGTATGTTCTGTAAGTATAATTTATATGTTTTGTATAATCTGTTTGTGTCATCATGTTCTTGTTTCGCTTTATGCAGGCAGGCGTTTGATATGACTGTAGACACACTACCTACAGTTGGTAAAGCTGAACAAGATGTATCATTAGACGCACAAATCAAAGAGAAGATAACCACCTGTACTCTCCATCTTGGTGAACCATTTGCCAAAGCATGTGTTAATTGCCATGCCATTTTTTGTGCAAAATGTTCTCCCAAAACAAGCAAGTGTGCTCTTGGTTAGTATTACTTTTATATTCAACGGAAATGCTATAGTGGGTGTCTGAGACAGTTATAGCAGGTGTCTGAGACAATTGTAACAGATGCCTGAGACAGTTGTAGCAGATGTATCAGGCAGTTGTAGCAGACGTATGAGACAGTTATAGCAGACGTATGGGACAATTGTAGCAAACGTATGAGACAGTTGTAGCAGACGTATGAGATAGTTGTAGCAGACGTATGAGACAGTTGTAGCAGATGTATGAGACAGTTGTAGCAGACGTATGAGACAGTTGTAGCAGACGTATGAGACAGTTGTAGCAGACGTATGAGACAGTTGTAGCAGACGTATGAGACAGTTATAGCAGACGTATGGGACAGTTATAGCAGACGTATGAGACAGTTGTAGCAGACGTATGAGACAGTTGTAGCAGACGTATGAGACAGTTGTAGCAGACGTATGAGACGGTTGTAGCAGACGTATGAGACAGTTGTAGCAGACGTATGAGGCAGTTGTAGCAGACGTATGAGGCAGTTGTAGCAGACGTATGAGGCAGTTGTAGCAGACGTATGAGACAGTTGTAGCAGACGTATGAGACAGTTGTAGCAGACGTATGAGGCAGTTGTAGCAGACGTATGAGGCAGTTGTAGCAGACGTATGAGACAGTTGTAGCAGACGTATGAGACAGTTGTAGTAGACGCATGAGACAGTTGCTACCATTGCCCATGCATTTGTCATTTGCTGTCTATTCACCCTCACTTGTGATTTTGCAGACGATTCTCACTCTACAATGCAGCTAGATTTGTTAATAGAGGAAAAATTAAAAGAAAAGTCTGAGCAAGCTGTCACAGAGATAATAGCAAGAGAGAAAGCTTTTGAGTCGATGTTTAAAAGCTGCTCTAAATTTCTGGCTGAACATCAAGAGAAGACATGCAATATGTTACAGACGGTAAATCTGACTCAACAGCAGGTGGGTGGGTCCCTTGTGGTTACATCCTGTAGTCGCGTCTATGAAATCACATCCATGTGGTCACATCTATTTAAACATATTTGTCGCCACTTTTATGTAATCACATCCTTGTGATCACAGGCCCTCTGATCACATCCCTGTAATCACATCTATTTAAACTAAACCTTTGTGATTACAACTTAGTGGTCATATCCACTTGGTATGGTTGCAATATTCTTATTTACTTATTAAGCTATTGCATTGATTCATTTTCATCATCGATTTAATAAATGAGTTATAATTAATACTTTGTCTCTATCAATGTGTTCACAAAAGCTTGGTTTTTATTGCATAGTCTGGGGACCAGAGATTTGACAAATTGAAGGAAGAGTTGAAGGTAAAGAGGGAGAGTAGTGCAGTAGCCATATCTAAGTTTATGGAGGAAGAGGTGCTCCCCCGCTGGTCTCTGCTATCCAACCAGAGGAACTCCATTGAATGTTCATTCAGACTCTCTCAGGTAACTACTCTGGCAGCTGTAGGATGTGTATTGTTTTATTTTTTATAATTGTTGTAATGCAGTAGTTTACTACCTTTTTAAAAATTACACTTCTTTTTGCAGGTTGATTTTGTATCCCAGTACAATGAACGAATGATCAAGGCAAAAGAACTTATTGATGAAGAATTGCCTGAGTTGATAATAAACGATTTGGTGGAACTGAAAACTGCAGGTGATATACCTTTCGTGATGGATACGCTGATGTCCACTCATACATATTTTATTTGTCACTCGAAAAATATTATTGTCTGTAGTTTATCTACAATCATGCATTTTCGTTAGCGGAAATGTTAGAATTTCATTTCCGACTATTTATTGTTGGCCAGTGTGCGTTTTGTCTAACGCATTTTCTCACCTTCCACAATGGGAGTTGTTCGCTCACTCTATTCCACTGGAAACTCATTCAAAAGCATACATGTCAATTATTCATCAATTTTACAGATAACCAGGCTGATGTAATGTTTGAAATCGTTCCCTGCGATGATGCAGTTATTGACAGCGAATATGGCCTGTGTACCTACTACCCAATGCCTCAGTCTATCGCCTTGTTGAAGGCTGTAAAAGTGTCCGCCCCACCAATCTCCCTTTGCTATCACCTAGGCATAATATATGTAGGGCTCTGTAATGGAACAATCTCAAAAATAGACGAAGAGTATGAGGTACAGGATTCTTTCATCACATGTCCTGGTCAGGTGGAGTCTATATTGGTGCATAAGGACAAGATTTACACCCTGGTGCTGCCGAACACTGGAATGGTCCACAAGGTGTGTGTCTATGATTTGTCTGGAAATCTGGAGAGAGATTGGCGCCATTCGTGTGACATCTCTTACTTCTGCAATGCTATGACATTACTCTCTGACCAATTGATCATTGCCGATCAGCCCAACAGACGTGTAACAGTCTACTCTCTTGAGGGAGAGGTAATAAAGCACTTGCCTTGCGCCCAGATAGAAGGTATTGCAGGTGGAATCACTCAACCTGTCGACAGCTCATCCGTTGTGATGTCTCGTAACAATAATGTAACGGAGGCATTCCGTCTTGATTTAAACTCGGGGCAAGTGGTGTGGTCTTGTGGAGATGTGAGAAGGCCGGAGAGCATCGCATCCTACGGCTGGAAATATGTTCTGGTCTCTGATTGCAGGAAGAGCATCAAAATAATAAATATCAAAACAGGTAGGTTATTTTTTTTATTCTGGTTTGACGGAAATGATGCGGATGATCACTCATGTATTAGTATGTAAATTTTCTGGTCCCAAACTGAAAGTCATTCCTCATAGCCATTCAAGTTTCATTGTATTTGCGCCCACTGTAGGGATGCCATTCGATGTCACCTATATTGTATTTTTGCCATAAATGTTATTTCTTACAGAATCTTTAAACGAAAACATAATTGGGCAGCACTTGTTCATAGACTAGTTCATGTTTCTGCTAAGTGTTAAAGAATCACTAATAACCAATACTATCCGTTTTTTCATTTGTTCAAATATGGAGAAAAACTTGCAATTCTAAATAAAATTAATTAGGCTCTTTGAAGATTTTATTTGTAAAAGATTAAACTGGAATGGGATATTTTCAGTATTCGATTAAAATTTTTTTTGAAAATATGAAAACAAATAAATTGTACTCAATGGAAATCTATAGTAAAAATGCCTTTGCATAGGGTACATAAAAATTTTGTCATTCCTGCGCCGTTTCTGTTAGCGGCACCTTAATAAATGTTACCATGCTGTATTAAAGCTATCTCTGTCCTCCGTTTTAGGTGCTGTGATTGGAGAGTTGAGAGATGAAACAGTTTCAGAATACGAGTACATCTACGGATTGGAGGCATTTGACAAAACCTTAGTTGCAGCGCAATACATCAGTGTCAACGTCGTATTCTGTAAACTAAACTTTTAGACACACTGATGTGTGCTTGGGATCTATAGACTCTACATATAACTAGTTATACTACTCTTCTCCTACATCTAGTGTAGTAATACTCTTCCTATGCTTTTGGTGCTAGGTCTTGCCTCCATCCTTGTAGATTATATAATTATTTTTGTTTCCTAACTCTATTGCACTTTTTTTATCGATATTGGCACTCAATACAAAAGTGAGAGTTGTCAGTTCTTTATTTTCAATTCTCAATCGTGAAATTTATTTTACTTTTTAGCGCTAATAAGAAATGGAGCACTGCAAGCCACTACTACTCAGCGTATGTCGCATTTACGTATATTTACATGATTGGTCTTGACCTTAGCTGGGATATGACCAGCAGGCAAATGCTCATTTGAATGAGTTATGAATTACGACTACAATGAACTCAAAGTGTGGCAACTAGCAATCTGTTACATCAGGTGCCCAATTACACAAAAACACTGTGCAGGGCATTACATGTGGTCAATTACATTACAAGGTACACTAGTTGCCAACTCGCACCCCTATACCTTATAGTAATTGACCTATCTAGTTCTATGATGTAGGGAACAGCTATGACTAATCTGACTGTCTACTGCCCTTTGATGCGTTTCCAAAGTCTGTTCATGCGGCTGCAATCCAGTGAAGGAAGAATGCAGGATGGCTACTGCAAGCGAGTTTTTCCTCACAGGCTGTGATAATTGAACGCATACCATTGACAAAACAAAAAGTTGAAGCGCTCACAACTATAGCCCATGGTGAGCAATGGAGTCGCAAAGCCAACATACCATCAGGGCTGTATATTCATCTCAATGTATGGCCCTGCGTATCACTAGCTAAAACTCACTTGTAACTTGAATGCGCTTGAGACAAACAGGCCAAACTATGACCAACATCTCAGTGCTGGAACAAGGAGAACCTTCTCCTCCTTAGACTCCATGGCAGAGATCTGCTCCCTTATTACTACTTGTGACCAACATCTCAGTGCTGTTGTTCTGGGTGAAGAAGAACAGAATGGTCATCTATGACCAGATATTATCACTGACAAAAATTCTTAGATAGCGAGCCAACCACCTGTGAGTTGGCTCATTGGAATATTGCTGGCAGATGCTACCAGCCATGTAAAAGAGTAAGATCAGAGATATTTACCATCTATCAAAATATAAATTATGGGCCAAGTGCAAATTGACAATGGATTCACTTTTTACATTTTTGCCAGTATATCATGTCATGTCAACTATACTCTCGTTAGTCATGTAAAAGTTTACTAGGTTTTTATACCTACTTGTTCCTTATGCTATTCTCAATATCTGCTGTATTTTTATGCAGGTGCGCAACTGTTCTCCTCAATGGTTTTTGTGTTTCATTTTTGTGTCTTGGCAGGCGAATACCAAAAGATGATAGTATGGTTGCCAATCAGTCATTAATCATATCCATAATCCAGATATGTCAATCATTGTGCCATTTGTATTTCCTATATTTGCCTCCACTGGCAAGTATGAGAGCTGTCATCAGTAGCTTGCAAACTATATTTTGTATGAGAGCCATCATCCACTGCATTATGTGGAATCACTGAGTATCACTTTCAACAACATGCATAGAACATGTGAAAACCAGCTCAGCTCAGTCAGCTAGCTGCTGCTACCTGACCTTTGACTTCACAGTAAAATCTTGCCGAGTCACATAACTGACTTGTATTTCTTTTGGAGTTATTTTTTCAATACGTTTTTGCCAAATAGATATTTTTAACGAGTCAAACAATTTCTAGTTTCACGTTTTCTCCACGTTTTTTTAAAACTTTATTATGGTTAGATTTTATTCTCTGACAAGTGTAGTTGAGCAGTTGAACAGGTGAACATGAACAGCCACCAACCAGTTACAGATGAATGAAACGTTTATGGTAGTTGGATTATTTATACTTACTTACTCTATTTCATAAATCTGATCAATGGTGGTGATGGTAGGTAGGTAGTGAGATAGATGGCAGAGTTTGTTTCATGTATAAAAACAAACTAACTAAAAGTTGTATCAGTTTGCCAAATTGGTAAATAATCGATTGTTGCACTATCTATTGATTGAAAAATGTCACTGATGCTTCAGATAGATGGGATATTTTTTAATAACAATGTTTTTGTTACTTGTGAGGTCTTTTCATTCTCGAACACACCAGATATAGTTCTTCAGCATCTGAGTATGTCATACAATAATAATTATGTTCATCTGAGGATCAGGCCACTAGCTCCACTCAACCAGCATAAACAAAAAATAAATGTAACCGAGAAAAGAATGACACCCTCCCTATTATTAAACGTATTTTGCCTAGATTAGGCTTTTATTATGCTTGAGAGAAAATGAAGCAAAGTTTGATTTAGAAAAAAATCTGCCAATTTTGCAAATTTATTACAAATAGCTACACTCAAAAATACGGCATATCAGTGTTTAACAAATCTCCAAAGTTTCAATATGCCAGGAGGAAAACATTTATAGACCATTTTACGCTTCATATGGCATAGTGCTGCAGTGTTGGTATTGAACAGATTTTTTTTTACATTTGGTGTTGAGTGGAACAAATTGAAAAACTGGTTGGGGTCGAGGCAGGTGACCTATTTTTTATAAATTGAATGCTAAATAATCTCTGATTAACTCCTCGCGCTGTTGGTTCATGGTGATATATTTTGTAAATTGTTCATTTCTTTCAGGAATTTTTTTTTTCATTTAGTGTTTTTGGGCAATCAATTGATGATTTGATTATGTCGGAAGTCAGTTATTATCCTAAAAAATATCATAAATATGATATTTATGAAAACCCTGCTAATGATGTAAACTGTAGGCAAAGGATACGAGAAGCATTTCGAAAACACTATGGTGTAAAACTGTTTTTTGTTATAGACGGCGATGATTAGTTTCAATGCAAAGACAGACCATGTTACAAAACACACGAGAGTAGTTTTGTATAGACTTAGCGATCGGGAATGGGTGCAGGCATTTAAAAAACAACAGTTCAAGTATGGATGTTTCGAAAATAGCTATTTGGAAAATGATTACTTTTCCTAAATGGCGTTTCAGGTTTGGTCTTCATTTGAAAAAAAGTAACTTTCCAATTTTTTTCTTTTATCTCTTAGATGTTTCTAATATTACCAACTGGCAAAATTAATAAAACATAAGATACTCATTCATAAACTCCAAAAAAGTAACGTTAATTACTCTTTGAAAAAGTGAAACAATGAGCGTGGTTAAATTAATAACTAAAAATATTATTTAATAGCCCTGTCTCCTAGTCTGTTGTTTAATGAAATTATAATAAGAGAATAAATTTTTTTTGCTAATTGATCATCATCTATTAATAAGAGTAGATCCAAATGGTATTTATCAGTGAAAAGAAAAAAAATGTTGAATTAGGTGCAACTTTGTCATTAGCTCAAAGTAAAAAACTTAGCATTGATATTTCTGGTCCTTTTCACAAATCAACTTATTTTAAAAAAGTCTATTTTCGAAACGTCATAAATTCAAGCAGTTGAGGGTGCTATCAGCTAGTATTTTTCATCAGTGTGCAACTTCCATCATGGCAAACGGTTTGGCAGAAGAGATAACAACTTCATGCAAGAATAAGCTGGCAAACCACCATACAATTAATACTCTTTAGACTCCAGCCAAATCATGAAAATCTGAAAAATGACTGACCACCATTACACTTGGCATTATTCGATATATCTGAAATTCCATGAGACATCCTTTTAGCGTGATGTATAGCAGTAAAAGATGCGATTAATTTTTTGAATGACTATAAACTGGAGTTGAAGATTTCTTCCTGTTGCAATGGTCACCCCCAAGGTCTTGATGATCTCATAGCTAACAAATATAAATAGATCATTGGGTTGGTCAGCTCGATAGTCTGCATTATTTTCATGAGCTCACTCCAAAATCAAGAGAAGGCAACTCGAACTTTCAATTAGTTTTAAGTTCCAGAAGTGCTGCCATTTCTTTAAAAATGGCATCAATTAAAAAAAACTCTAATATTACCATCAGGCTCCTCGTGTTTTAATACATATGCTGATATTTCTAGCTCAAAAGTACTACGCACACTTTAATCATGAACCGGAATAAATTAAAATTAAAGCACTAATGATGGCAAATAAATAGCCACCATCGTCACCCGGTTCGTCCATAACAGGTGTAGCACATCGAGCTGTATCATCATCTCTCTTATCCCAAACTGGTGTTCCCTCATCTTCCTCGACCTGATCAGACTGAGGAATAACAGGTGGCATCGATGCCATCATGATGAGTGAAGGAGCCTTTGCGGTAATCCCATTATTTACCTAAAACACTCGCTTGCATATGATGCTCTTGCAATGATTGTGGTAAAGCTAATCTATACATGGCTAGGATGAAAAATAATTTTAGTCGGAGGTGTCTTTGAAAAACCTTCCTAGCATCAAAACACATTAAACGCCCTACAATAATTATACACAGTTCAAATCCTAACTCCACAGTCTATTTTGTTGCCCTATAACAATATGTTGATGCCCTTCAGGGACCTGGTGGATTTTTCATAAAAAGTTGAAAATGTAATGGCGTTTTTTCAAGTCTATAAGTAAAGTAAGAAAAAGGTTCATAGTCACATGCATGCGCATTAAATTACTCTAGCTATAGCAATTGGATTTGTGTCTCCATGAGCTTTAGTTTAAAAAGTATAAAAAAAAAGTGATTTTATGGACCTGGAAAAAATCACGATTTTCGGGGACCAGTTTTTATAGAAATGCTTTTGCTCATTTCACTTGGCTACCGTGACGGTTTTGCACTAACTATCTTTAGCACTCATGGATACACAACTGAGAGAGGTGACTGTAGTAGATTGCTGCGTACCTGGCTAGCAGCACTACCTGAGGAGCTGGGAACAAGTAACATTAGTTATTCAAATAACTAAGGGGAGAAGACTACGACCATACGTCTATCTGTCTCAGTGCAATAGCCTAGCTAACCAAACTCTCCCCTGAGCTGGGCAAAGACGTGTCTAGCTGTTTATACAACTAGAAAGAGATGACTACGGCCAAAGGCCCATCCGACTTAACGCAACTGTTTGGCCAACAAAACTCTCCCTAGCGCTGGTCACAGACATGTCTAGTTGTTCGTACAACTAGAAGAGATAACTATGACCGGAAGACTATCTGTCTCAATGCAATTTTTTCCTTTGCGAAATTCCCCCAAAAGCTGAGCACGAACTAGTTCAGTTGTCCATACAACCAGAGAGAAGGCAACTATGGCCGGAGGTATATCTGTCCACTGCAGTAGTTTGTGTCTAGTTGGCCATTCAACTAGAGGGGGGATGGCTATGCGGTGGCTAGTGGCAGAGCTTAGAGTTCAGAGCAACAAGATCAAATGATTTATTTGACAAGATAGAGCTGCTTATATATATAATAAGCTGACGCATTAGAAACAGTCTGGCGATGTACCAACAAATTAGTGACTGATCAAGCGGGGAGTAGCATAATATATGACAGAACATATGAATAACATAAAGAAATAATAACGCTTTGTAGAGATACCATAACATAATTGCTCTCATACAATAGCAGAGGGAGCAAGCAAGCTAATGATATGACATATGATAAGGTATACACATAAAAGTTTTTTTTATTTAATAGCCATTTCTATTAACCACTTTTATCGATGATGGAATGCGGCATCTGTTTAGTCATATTCTGTAGCCTTTCAATAGTTTGTCAGCTCTGATAGATTTTTCCTAGATATTAGTTACCCTGCTCTTTCTGTTGGCAGTATCTCCATATTTTTCTGTGGTCTGAGTGGGAAATAATAATTGGCTGAAGAATTCTTAGAGATATGCATTTTAGTCATCCTTCTGAACTGCAGCTGAAATGCGCTTCCTGATTATTTGATTTGCGTTGTGCGCAATTATTGCTCTTACAGAAGAGACACCAATAATCCTGCACCAAATAGCCACACTAGTGGCCACAGTACTATGGTACCCCACAGGCAAAGACACTCGCCTCAAGCCAGGCAATACTGAAAATCATCCTCAGAGAGCGCTGCAACCGATGTACTCATCTCCTTTACTTGTCGCCTAACCACCTCAGCCTTTTTCAGTGCCACCATTTCTCCCAGAGAGCTTTTCGGTTGTTGTCGTGCTGTTTTTTGTAAATAATTTATCATATTTTACTTTAATAGTCACTATTTTTTATTTAATTATCAATGCCATTCGGTTATTAATTACTAACTATTTAATTATTTAATCTGTCTTAATCTTATTATTATTGATATTATTATTGATGTTATTTATATTATTTTTGCACTGTTTTGATGGTTGCATTTGTTATTTTTGATTGCTAGCTTATCAGCGAGGCTAGTAAAAAGGTCACAGCACATTGAATTTGAAATAGATGCAAAGTACTATAAATCAACCATATGTAGATGATACGCCCGAAAGATTAATACCCAACAATCATTGTGTTATCTAGTCAACTAGATTTATTGCAAGCTGTTGATCATTACTTGTTGGTGGATTGATTATTTTCTTACATTAGCTTGAAACACTAGTTCTCGTGTATTAAGGTTACGACAGTAGTTGAGACATTAGGTGAAGTTATATGGTTATGCAAACCTATTTTATTTGTTATCCTGATTTTTTGTTCAATAAAAACCCACAAAAATCAGGATTGACCATTTATTATTTGAAAGCTGATGCCACATTCACACGCTGTAATTAAGCTTTAACTAAGGACAAATTGAAGTTTAAGTCAAGTGGAATACACCCCTGAGTCAAATGGTTTGTTTTATCCTTCGTTCCTCCTGCACGAAAATTCATTCTGTTTGTTTCTTTATGGCCTCCTCAGACAAAAAGAAATTATATTTTCGCGTCACATAATAGAGAAAAACGCACGACCTGAGAAAGTTTTCAAACAATGGGGAAACCCCAATTAATCACCGGGGTTTCCAGAATTTGTCCATTGTTTTATATAAGCCCGCAATAATTAGTTTTTGGGTTTCCCCAGTAATAAAATTTTTGCACAGGCTGCGCGTTTTCCTCTTTTGCATCTACTATTTCCCCAGTGGCCAATCACCAAGTCAATCGACGTATTTATATATTTCAGAAACAATTATTTCGTTTAATTTCTTCATTCAGAAAGATGGCCGCAGCAGCTGAAAGTATGGTGACGGACAGTTGTGGGTTCTGTCTGAGAGGGGTGACAGATCTTGTAGAGGCCAGGGTGTTACCATGCAAACATATCTACTGTACTGATTGTTTATCATCCGATTATACCATACATCACACAGTACAGTGTCCTCTATCTACATGCAGGTGAGCTCAATTGTAAGCTTTTCTGTGCTGACTTTGCACTGTATCTAAGTAGACAATAGCCAAACAGCAGCATTTTATGTGGTGTGACAACTTTTTTGTGAAAACTTGTTCAGAAAGTGATGAAATTTGACGCTTAAAAACAAAAAGAAAATGCCTCCTAGGTCCAAAATGTCTTTTTAAATTAACTGCAAATTGCATTTTGATTTGTAACAATGTTTTTTTAAAACATAGTTACACACCTTCTGATTGGCGCGTTGTTTAATATATGGGTTTGTGTGAAATCAGGAGTTTTAACTATTTTATTGCCGCTCACTTTATGTGTAAGCCTAATGAAGAATATTTAAACTCGTAAATTTTTTTTCAACAACTTTTTTCAACAATAAACTGTTTGTATCACAAGCAGGCGCTTGGGTAGTTTTGCTGTTTTTTTTGTTTTGCTGGCAAGATTTAAGTTTTGTAAGTATAATTTGTATGTTTTGGATTAATAGTTTGTGTCATCATGCGCTTGTTTCACTTCATACAGGCAGGCGTTTGATATGACTGTAGACAAACTTCCTACAGTTGGTAAAGCTGAACAAGATGTATCAGTAGACGTACAAATCAAAGAGAAGATAACTACCTGTACTATCCATCTTGGTGAACCATATTCCAAAGCATGTGCTAACTGCTACGCCATTTTTTGTGCAAAATGTTCTCCTGAAACAAGCGAGTGTACTCTTGGTTAGTAATGTTCTTTCTTTCCACTTCAATGTTGCTGCAATTTTAGCATAGACAGCTGTAGCAGATGTATGAGACAGTTGTAGCAGATGTATGAGACAGTTGTAGCAGACGTATGAGACAGTTATAGCAGACGTATGAGACAGTTGTAGCAGACGTATGAGACAGTTGTAGCAGATGTATGAGACAGTTGTAGCAGACGTATGAGACAGTTGTAGCAGATGTATGAGACAGTTGTAGCAGATGTATGAGACAGTTGTAGCAGATGTATGAGACGGTTGTAGCAGATGTATTAGACAGTTGTAGCAGATGTATGAGACAGTTGTAGCAGATGTATGAGACAGTTGTAGCAGACGTATGAGACAGTTGTAGCAGATGTATGAGACAGTTGTAGCAGACGTATGAGACAGTTGTAACAGATGTATGAGACAGTTGTAGCAGATGTATGATACAGTTGTAGCAGACGTATGAGACAGCTGTAGCAGACGTATGAGACAGTTGTAGCAGACAGATGAGACAGTTGTAGCAGATATATGGGACAGTTGTAGCAGACGTATGAGACAGTTGTAGCAGATGTATGAGACAGTTGTAGCAGATGTATGAGACAGTTATAGCAGATGTATGAGACAGTTGTAGCAGATGTATGAGACAGTTGTTGCAGACGTATGAGACAGCTGTAGCAGACGTATGAGACAGTTGTAGCAGACGTATGAGAAAGTTGTAGCAGATGTATGAGACAGTTGTAGCAGACGTATGAGACAGTTGTAGCAGACGTATGAGACAGTTGTAGCAGACGTATGAGACAGTTGTAGCAGACGTATGAGACAGTTGTAGCAGACGTATGAGACAGTTGTAGCAGACGTATGAGACAGTTGTAACAGACGTATGAGACAGTTGTAGCAGACGTATGAGACAGTTGTAGCAGACGTATGAGACAGTTGTAGCAGATGTATGAGACAGTTGTATCAGTTGTATGAGACAGTTGTAGCAGATGTATGAGACAGTTGTAGCAGATGTATGAGACAGTTGTAGCAGACGTATGAGACAGTTGTAGCAGATGTATGAGACAGTTATAGCAGACGTATGAGACAGTTGTAGCAGATGTATGAGACAGTTGTAGCAGATGTATGAGACAGTTGTAGCAAATGTATGAGACAGTTATAGCAGACGTATGAGACAATTGTAGCAGACGTATGAGACGGTTGTAGCAGATATGAGACAGTTGTAGCAAACGCATGAGACAGTTGTAGCAGAAGTATGAGACAGCTGTAGCATATGTATGAGATAGTTGTAGCAGATGTATGAAACAGTTTTAGCAGACGTATGAGACAGTTGTTGCAGACATATGAGACAGTTGTAGCAGACGTATGAGACAGCTGTAGCAGACGTATGAGACAGTTGTAGCAGATGTATGACACAGTTGTAGCAGACGTATGAGACAGTTGTAGCAGACGCATGAGACAATTGTAGCAGATGTATTAGACAGTTGTAGCAGACGTATGAGACAATTGTAGCAGATGTATGAGATAGTTGTAGCAGACATATGAGACAGTTGTAGCAGACGTATGAGACAGTTGTAGCAGACGTATGAGATAGTTGTAGCAGACGTATGAGACAATTGTAGCAGATGTATGAGACAGTTGTAGCAGATGTATGAGACAGTTGTAGCAGATGTATGAGACAATTATAGCAGACGTATGAGACAATTGTAGCAGGCGTATGAGACAGTTGTAGCAGACATATGAGACAGTTATAGCAGACGTATGAGACAATTGTAGCAGATGTATGAGACAGTTATAGCAGACATATGAGACAGTTATAGCAGACGTATCAGGTAGTTGTTGCATATGTCTGTCCCATTGTTATTCGCAATCCTTGTATTATTTGTTTGTCATTTTTCAGCTAAAACTCACAAGATGACGCAGCTAGATTATTTGATAGAATTGAGGATCAAGCCCGGTTGTGAGCAGATTCTGGCTGACATAATCGCAAAAGAGAAAACTTTTGAATCGATGTTTAAAAGCTGCTCTAAATTTCTGGCTGAACATCAAGAGAAGACATGCAATATGTTGCAGACGATAGATATGGCTCAACAGCAGGTGGATCCCTCATGGTTACATCCTCTAGTCACATCTATGTAATCATAATTCCCCTGATCACAACCCTGCAATCTAAGCCTTTGTGATTACCTTTGTCATATCCACTTGGTATGGTTGCAGTATTTTTGTGTTTATTTATTAAGATACTTGCGGTTGATTCATTTTCTTAATGGTTTTAAGAAGAGAGTTATAACTGATGCTTGGACTCTCTCAGTGTGATCACCGGAAGCTTGGTTTTTATTGCATAGTCTGGGGACCAGAGATTTGACAAATTGAAGGAAGAGCTGAAGGTAAAGAGGGAGTGTACTGCAGTAGCTATATCTGAGTTTATGGAGGAAGAGGTGCTCCCCCGCTGGTCTCTGCTATCTAACCAGAGGAACTCCATTGAATGTTCATTCAGATACTCTCAGGTGTTTTCTTTTGTTTTTATTATTAGTTCATTAAGAATTTAAATTATGTGCAAATTGATTTTGTCCTGCTGCTCATTTTCCATAGAGTGATCTGATGATGAGTTGGGCACATTGTACTAATTATGATAAACGTACGTCTCTGGTTTCTTTTAATAATGAATCAATTGTATTGAAACAAACCTAGAGGTGAGAAAGGATGGCATGGACAGAGATGTCAGTTCCGTCTGCCAATGGTTTGACTTCACTTCGCTTGTTACTACTTCATATTTCACTCCTTCCAGGTTTTTTTAGAGCTCCATCTTTGCACTTGTGATACATATAGACAATATTCCCCATTTGGTCTACTATCCTGCAAGAGATAAAAGTTGCATGTATTACTAATGGGGACTGCGGCCATCTTTCTCAAAAGTCATTGAGGCCTGAAAACAGCGAGTAAATTATAACAGCGCTATTAAGTAAATATAGATCGTTAATTTTGTTTTATTATAAAAAAGTGTTAATATTTTTCCATGAATCAACTTGATAAATTATTTAAACTGAAGTTAAAACACCAAAAATTTTGGTTTAGGAAAAGAAAACTGTATTTTCGCAGCGCTAGAAGTTCTTTTTAGGTTAATTTATTATTTCTGAAAACAGTTGGTGTTACAATTACTGCTGTGATATTATCTTGTTTTCTACAGAAGGTAACTATCGTGTAAAACTGGAGTTGTTTTCACTTTGGGTTACAACTGCACAAATTTAGCCATTTGCTCCTTGAAAGCACTAGCGACTCCTGGTGTATGTGTTCTTACTAGCGCACTCCCTATCGTTGATATTACAAGAAAGCTTTTCTCTTTTTGAAGTCTATTGTCAATCACTAGAGTTCCATACATCGAAGCCTACACGTGTTTTTAAACCGTGGATTGTTGAATTCTTCGGAAGTTTTTATTTGGCGTATTTCAGTACGCAAATTTTTGAAAGAACCATGCAGAGTTGTCTACACCAAAGGGAGGATAACTATGCAAAGTGCTTACCTTTCGTATCGCTTCTTTGGTGGCTTATTATGTCATAGCATTCTCGCGGCGAATCACAAGCAGTTTCTATCAAAAGAATACTAATATGAGAAAAATAAATTTTCTTACAAGGTTGCTTTGTCACCAGACTGTTTACATTCCAAATCGTGTCGTCTAAAATTAATTATTAACACAGCGAGATGGTTTTATGACTTATCAGCTAATGTGTGTGGCTTTTCATAGCCAAATGAACCGTATTTGTCGTGGTTAATTGTCAGGCTGTGATATAAATAGATAATAATTATTATTACAACGCCATTGATTATTTTTATTATTTATTATCATCATGATGGGAGTCTTGTATTTTTTTTCAGGACAATTGTATGAAGGATGCTCAAGTTCAGAATAAATAATGATTTCTGTCCACTGATTTTTGTTAGTGATAATAATTTGTTATTACAAAACTAAATTTTCAACTTCCATTATCCTACCGTCATAAATTTGTAGGTTTAAATCTTCGCGAGTTGAAAAACTCCACCCTGAGTGGCGCAATCAGTTATGAAAATCGTCAGAATTGAATTGCTATTTATGATAGACTTCCTTGACTCGTTGATTTGAATAATCCGAAAATCCTTCACAACTTAGACTCATGGAAATCTAATGAATGTATGTATTACTGATGCCCTATGATTCCATGTTTATTTCAGACACATCTGGGGTTTTGCACTCAATCATGTTTCCTTTAATCACCTTTAAACATTTTTATAGAACAAGTTGATATTTTACATTTGATCAAGAATAAACGTTCATTTTCTCCCGAAACAGGCTCTGAAATATTTGATTAAAGTCGGGCAAACACAGCCTTGCAACATTACATTGCGTGAAGAGCACACAACTCTGTAAACATAAAAGTACTGACCTTCATATGATTTTTGCTTTCAATGGAGTCATTTGGAAACTTTACAAACAATTTCTGAGCCATTTACTTTGATACTAATTTCCATCTTTATTACTATTTATTACACGATGAGATTGATCCCCAGATGGTTGGTCAGTTGTGGGTATTCCTCACTGTTAAATGCTTATTGTTCTGCAGGCCGAGTTTTTGTCACAACTCCATAAACGAATGATAAAGGCGAAGAAAGTTCTAGATGACAAAGTACCTGAGTTGGTAATAAAAGATATAGTGGAATTGCAAACTGCAGGTAATGATATGCTTTAGTTTGTGCAGCCAGGCTTTATTTTAACAGCTTCACTGTAATTGTTTCTTTGCCAATGGGGTTCCGGCAGATTTTTGTGCGGAGCTATTATTAAAGAAACCGGAAGCCCGCTTTCCACCAACAATACTATTAAAACGAAAGTTACTTCATTTTAACAATTACTAATGTCCTGTACTGCTCACCACGAAGTTATCTCTATAAGCGAAATAGCTCCTTGCTTATTTTAAGTAATGCTTAAAAGTTGTAAACAGCTTTTTGCTGCAAATTTTAGCCTTTTAAAACAAATTCTTTGTACTAGAATGAAGCCAAATATGTTCACAAAGAGATTTCTGCCTAAAAAATTCATTTTTTTGCAACGCACATTCATAAAAACTATTTCAGACAATAATGAACCTGATGAAATTATATAAAATTTAGCTCCTATGGAGTTATCCGTGTATAAAATTGTGCTGGAAACGGCTGACCACACTTTGATTACTTCATTTAGGTTCGTACTGAATAAATTGTTCATACTATTTATAACGCGTTAGTACGTCTTCTACTTCTCCAACCCATCTGAATCATTCCAAAACCGTCTTGATTATCTACAAATTAACTATACCGCCTATGATATTTCACAGCTGATAGACAGGAAATAACCTAACTGTATTTCGGAAATACAGTTAGGTTGCATAAAATTTAGTTACTACCCAGGCCGAACGTTATTTATTTATTATGAGTCCTGAGTCTGTTTTGAGATAATTAAGCCATTTCCTACATTTAATCTATTATTTTTAATGTAAATGGCGCTTGTTGAACTGTCTAGACAATTTCAAAAATTTTTATCGGATTTCAACCTAGCTTGTGGCTTTTAGCTGGATAAATATTTTTATTTTTTAGGTGAAGTGACTGACATGAAGTTTGAGATACTTTCCTCTGAAGAAGCAGTCATCGACAACAATTGTCAACTGTTAACCTACTACCGACTGCCTCAGATTATAAATTTGTTGGGTACAGCGAATGTAGAAGACATCCCCTTGAGTCTTTGTCATTACAGAGGCATCACATACGTTGGTCTGAGTCGCAGGGGCATCGCTAAGATAGATAACAACTATGTTATTCAAGAACAATTCATTCGATGCATCGGTTCGGTAGAATCTATATCGGCTCACCAGGAGAGAATTTACAGTTTGGTGCGCCATACGAGCACCGAAAACTCAGATACTGTGTACAGCATCTACGTCCATGACTTGGCAGGGAATCTAGAGAAATCACGGGTATATTTGTCGGATAACGGTAATCGCGAACTCTACCCCAATATGAGTTTAATCTCTGGTCAATTAGTGGTCGCCGATCGTCACAACAACACAAATACCTGGTACACTTTTGAGGGGGAAAAGGTTGAAGTCACGTTTTGCCGTGAGCTTGAGAGCGTTTTTGCTGGAGTCATTAAAGCCGTTGATGATTCATCAGTTGTGATAATTCTGAATTGTCGCTCAATGAAATTTTTCGATCCATATGTGGATAGTATGGATTTTTGCGGGTGGAAGTATATTCGAAACCCTGATGGGCAGAATTTCGTCAAAATACTAGATGTCGAAACAGGTTTGTGTTTCCTATTTTTAAGTTTAACTTTCATGCTTACTTCTTAGTTTTAGTTGCAATTGAAGAACACCCGGTTTCTTGAATTTATAAAGTACTTGTGTTTGTATTGTTTGATCTTTGTGGGCACTGATTAAGGTTTGAGTTTACTATTAAATTTTTTATTTGTCGTGAAATGAATTATACAATTTGAATTTTTGTTAAAAAAGTTTTTTTTAGAATGTTTCAATATGTCAAAGTATGTATTCCATTCTTAAGCATTTTCCATTTATATATGTTTTGAGAGTCAGCGAAGGCTGACCATTACACTTCCTGTTTAAGGTTATACCCATAAACCAAGTCTCCATGCCGCAATGTTGCCCCGACAGAAATTCAACTTTAAAAGTCGCCGGTGTGCTACGAGATCTGTATCCATGTATACCAAATGTCGCACTACACAGGCGACTTGAACAATGAGCTTTTGTAGCCATAGCAGCATAAAAACCAACTTTTTTGTTGCTTTTGTATTCTTTTAATTGCTTTCGCTCCAAAAATAATGCAATGCAATATTTACAAAAATTTCGTTGTGAACCTGAAGTCATGCTCAAGTATTATAATAAATAATATTCACCAATTGATTTAACAAAATTATTTTTTATAATTTATTATCAAAAGTTATTTTTATTGAATTAATTCATTCTGATGACATAGTATTATTAAAACAGCCTGTCAGTTTTGACAGCATCAGTGTTGGCTAGCGATGAATGGAGGTGATGATTGAATAAATAAATTGTTTTATAGTTAATTAAAATAATATTATTTATCATTGAATAAATAAAAATTGTTTAATACTAAAACAAATTTATTATTTACGTATTTCAATTTAATCGCTGTAAATTCTAACTGATTACATTAAGAATTAGTTATCAAACACTCACTGAGCACATACTAAACAACTTAGGCCAAACTCAAGCAGTTACTAATTAATTATGATTGTATTAGGCTTGAGAGACATGGTTGTTGATATCGGCAAGCATTTGCAGTGTGTTGGCATATGGGTACAAACACTTGTGCAATAGTACCGCGACATAATGGGGTCCCCGGCAGATTTTTGTGACGAGCTATTATTAAAGAAACCGCAAGCCCGCTTTCCACCAACAATACTAATAAAACGAAAGTGACATTATTTTAACAATTACTTAAGAAACATCTTTTTTATTGGCGGCGGCTGATAAGTTTGGGGCATATACCACTGACGATGCGCCATCCACATAAATTGTAAAACTACAACGGCACTGTGGAAGCAAACCACAGTAATCGATCAAGAGCGCGCTTTCATTAGTTTACGCTGGCAAGCTCAATTAAACTCGAAATACGAAACTATGGTTCTACCTTTTAACATGATATTTAATTACTTTTTTAACTGAATAAACCAAATTTTTTTTAAAAAAACTTCCAAAGGCTTTATTGATTCTTTGAGCTTTCTCAACAACATCATTTTGGTCATATTATTTGCTCAAATTTTCTCAAATCAAAATAATAGTCAAGCAAGTCGTGATTTCTAATGATAAGTTCAACAATCGACTAAGCTACATCGCTAAAGTGAAGCTACTCTGCCGGGACCCCATTGCTATATTCATGCAGCGCCTTTAAATGTCGACATTTAAAGTTGATGTTTTACAGCGAGTTTTACCTTCGACAAAACCAAGTCGCCTTTGTCGTGTCAATGCCAAAAAAACAACATTGACTTTCAAAGTCAACTTTTTGTCTGAGCAATGTCGCAGCATGAGACCTTGGTAATAGATAGCACTATGTAAATATCTCTTCCCTCAAAGTTGTGTCTTTTACTGAAAATTTGTGACAGTGCAGTTTGGCATAACAAAATATGAACTATGGAAAAATATATATGTCATTTATTTTAGGTGATTTACTTTGGCGATTGAGAGATGATACTAATTTCAAATACAGTAATGCGTACAGGTTGAAAGAATTCAGAAAGATGTTGATTGCACCTGGTTCCAGTGAATCCACTCGCTTTGTGAAGTTCTATAGCCTCAACTTCTAGATTTGCTGACGCGTTCTTCACGATAAATACTCGCTGCCGTCTCACTAGTCATCCTTGATCTGGTCATTTTAGACTTCGATAAGTTATTGTTACTACCACTGCTTGTTTGGTATTATGTAACAGTTTTTGTTGTCTTTTGTGTATCTGACTTATACTCATGTATTATATATATTATTATGGATGGTTTTGTGAATCTCCACATGAGACAGTATTCATGTGCAAGCAAATAAACTTTTATACAGATATTCGTCTTTACTTGCTACTGGCCACTGTCTGGTCTAGGCTACTGTGATTTCACTCAATCAACTCTCTCTACTCCACAGACCACCACCTGATTGTCAGTCGCTCTCTCTGTCAACCAATCAACTCTCTCTACTCCACAGACCACCACTTGATTGGTCAGTCGCTCTCTTTGTCAACCAATCTCTCTCACTACACACTCCACCTGATTAGCTAATTTCTTTCTCTAGTCAATCAAATTCTCTCACTAATTTACAAACCGCCATCTGATTGGCCATTTTCTCTAGCCAACCAATCACCTCTCTCTATTCAATATACCACTTGTGGCTTTGCGAGACTCATCTGCCACGCACAAACAGTCATCTTCTTAAAAGCATACACCCAGAGCGACAACCGGACACAACTCCATAGTTACTTATACAGATAAGTAACACTAGGATTTGCATGCACAGGCAGTGCTGTAACACAATCGCTCTGCAAAACAGTTACGCTGCTTTTACAGCTGTATAAACATTTACATATAGTATATAAATATTGTAGTCGTTTTACGTCCTCTACTACTGACACAACAGTATCCACTCTCCAAATCCTCCAACAATTCGGGGTCTACTCGGAATAGACGCTGCCAACTCCACGGGATCCTCGACCCAGACTCACTACACCAGAGTTTCTCTAACAATACTTTATTATACAATTCTATTTAGCAATACAATATATCATGTTGGTACAAGATCTATAAAACTTCTGTCTGTAATGCATCACAAATGCTCCTTTTATAGGAGGCAAGAAGGAAATCTCACCCCCTTATTAGGGGTGAGCCAATGACAGAGAGTAATGCATAGTATATACGAACAGTAATAGATGATAAAAAATACATAAACAAAACAACCCAATAAAATGGCGAGCACGTGGTAAAGTAGCACTGGGCTGTTTTTCCGGCTCTTTTTATTGTCTGAAAACTTTCCACTCCATAAAAGGGCCTTCACTTCCTTGATCTGTGCTCCTTGGATTTATAGCTTCAATCTTTGACTTCCTGAGGTGGGTATCCAGGTCCCAGGCTATCTGATTCCGCCATTGTTGATACTGGCCTGGGGTAGGTTTTATATGCATGGATACTGGGTCTATACAGAGTCAGGGTTGTCGGTAACCAGTTTTCGGGGGAATTTATGTAGATACAGAGAAGGGAAGGCTCAGGAGTTACTTTCTACCTTCGTTATTGACAGGGCAAGGGGGAGGGGGACTTAGCTGACTATCATGTGAATCTCGCACAACATACCCAAATTTCGGACAGTAGCTTTTTCAGAATTTGCTGCTTCATCAGCGCAGTGCTGAGTTGAGCAAGGGTGACAATCCTCGCAATGATGCATCAAAGTATGCTTAAAGTATTGCCACCACTAAACACTAGAGTGTTCAAACCGTAAGGGGAGTATTGCACTTAGAGTGACTCGTGAGCATATATAATAAATCTATATACATAATCAATCAGAAATAAAATAAAAAAATAAAATTTTGAGCTAAGAAAAATCGTGATCTACCACAAATACAAATTATAACAAGCGCATTACAGCCATTGTCTCCCTATTGTCCCCCAGCTCGCTGTTGTCTTAACAGAAACGCTTTGGGATTCAATCAAGGGTTGTCTTTCCATTTCTCCACCTTTGCGCTCCTTTGATATTTCCAAATTGTGGTATTCAAATAAGCGAGGTTCAACGAATTAGTTTTTAATTTCAAATTTTTTATAAAATTTCAATTTAAATAAATGTGGTATTTTTGAAGATGTCCACAGAGTTGGTGGTAATGCTTGCAAGACCGGTGATGACATGCCTAAAATGGGTAGGACAACTCATAATACTTGATAGTTTTCTCCTCTCTCAGCTGTTTAAAAAATTGAGAGGCGATGTTAACATCTGAGAAAGGAGGTAGAGCTCTTTTGAACTTATAGATCGGACTTAGTTCTATAGAAGGTAGATGTGACGATGATGCAAGGAAAGACAATTTCTAGTTTCATGAGACTGGCTACAGAATGTGGCACTTTTTGTCGTAGACTTAGGTCTTTAGGGGTGGAGGGGGGGGGCTGTTAACGTGTAAATGATAAAGAGGGAGGGAAGTAGGAAGTGGAAATTGGAGCCAGGGAAAGTAAAGAAATGGGAAGACAATTATATTTTTGTAAATCTATCGCAGCATTTAAATGAATCCTTCATTTGCTGGTTGAGTCTCAGAGCACAAAATATGATTGTCTATTTTTTGCGTCATCCAATTTTTTTAAATTGTTCCCACTTTTTACAACAAACTACGTTTGAATGTAAACTGCCAAGGAATCATTGTTTATTTAAGCCAGATCTATGCTTTCATTGTTTTGGACACAAAAACCTATTTTTGAGTGCTTTGTAGCCAAGTTTTTGTTTTTGGCAAAATCAAGTTTACCTCATGAAATATTACCATATGAGGTTGTTACAATAGAGAGGCCAGAAGTTGCATGGATTCCCAAAAATTAGTCTACAAAACTGAGCATTAGTAGTACATAGCGCAGATAACTCCCAATTTACAAGGGATTACATTGTATATAAATGAGACGGCTCATACAAAAACTATCTGCTCCTTTAAAAAATACTGCTACAAATTTTATGCTTTTTGTAGATTGCAAACTTGTCTTTTCATATCTGGTTCAAGTTTTTATGATCATTTTTGAGGTTTGACGCATTTTATCGAATTTTGATGCCCAATGAATACGGAACGGTGCAAGATTCGATTCATATTTGAAAGACGATTATAATTTAGCTAGAATTTTTTGAGGGTAGAAAATTAATTTATTAATTGAATAAAACCAACTTTAACCAAGCTGAACTTGTTTACCCGCTTTCGGAGCGGAGATAAAATTGGGACAGCATCGTAATTGTCATCAATCAAACTTGATAAAGCGTGTGGGTTTTGTGGCCAGTTATAATTCCAGATTGAGGGTCTTGCATGGGTGATGTTGACTCGATCAATGTTGTGGTTTGACTTGCTTGTGGCGTACTGCCTGGCTCGTGGCATGCATACCAGTTACAAGGACAGGACAATCATGGGGTTTTGATTCAGTGACAATTAGGGGTTAACCTCCTAAACTAGAAAGCTAATTGGCCAAAAGATGTCATCAATCGTTATCAATAAATCAGCATCTATAATCAATCATCACTCGCAACACGATCACGAACCCATTATTGATGACAAATAATTTTCATTTCGTCGGCGTCTGCATCGCTAAACTAAATATAGGTTTACTAGGATCTGCTGTAGAGAGAAACACTTTTTCATCCGCATTCGTACTATTGCCGAATGGTGGTGGCAGTGTTAGTTTAATTGTTTTAGCGGGCTCCCGCTTTCTATTTGTTGCTTTTTCTTTCCCTTTATTGCATCATTCAAATATCTTTGCATGTTTTTAACGTTTCTGTCATCTTTTTCGTACTTGGACGGGTCGGGATCGTCTGCCATTTTCAACACATTCCACTTTCGATTCTTATCTCTAATCGTTGTATTCTCCATCTTGTTGTACTACAACAGAATTACATTTCTTTTTTCCGCTATTGGTTTGTTTTTTTCCGAGTTTTCTCTTTATTTTACCGTACTCAATCTCTGGAACAAGAAAATAACATCTGGAAAATGTTAAAGGTTGTAGAGTCATGGTTTTATTGATGATGCAAATGGTTCAGCAAGAGGGATTCTAACGTCTAATAGATTTCCTTTCCCGGTCTGAGTTAATGTTTTACGTTTTGTCACTGATGGAGAGTTTACCGATTAGTTTATGCGGTTGTTTCTTCCACGGTTGTAACTCGATAAACTGTTCCGAGTGTCTGCCAAAGGTCATGTAATATGATTGTTGGTATAATGGTGATCGTTTATAACTTATACTTACAACATTTAGTTGCCTCCATGCATTGGCCTGGTGCAGTTGATCACCATTATACTATATAGCCATATCCGTGCTCTCTTATACCATCGTTTCCAGCTAGTATGTTAGTAGGCTGACTCATCAGTCAAGAATATCAACAAATAATTGCAGCGAGATTTGATCAGCTAATTGATGGCCGCAAGTGCGCGCAGTGAATAACAAATGAATGTAGCGTCACTGCCAGGTAGAGGCCACCCTGTGCAAATCCACGACAATATATCGTAGCCTAAGACAAAAGTTAAAGAACATCTACACAGCTCATAGTTCACTTTGCAACCATTTATTGTGCAAGTATTTTTTTCCAAAAGGCAGAGTTTTAATACATTACAACATTTCAGACATCAATGTATGGACTTTGTACAAATGTAAAAAGTTCCAACTATTATTTGATAATGGTAAAAGCACATAAAATGATCTTCCAGGTATAGATTATACAGAAATGCAATGTCATGATAAGACAGCCTTTATTTACATTTGTTTATTTTGGAAACCTCATAAAAATGTAAGCTTCATCAATCTGCTCAAAATGGAAACCGTATTACAGCAGTCGAAAAACCATTCAATCCTAATTACAACATGATAGCATAAACTGTAACATGGTCACAGGAGTTTTACTTGGTTGTGTGTTGCTATGTGAGGTACCTTTGAGCAGGAAACAACCATTTCTTATCTCCAAGTAACTCAGCTAACTGCTCATTATATGGTTTGTAGAAGTTATCTAGTAACACAAGAGTTGATATCCACACTGGATTTTTCTCACCTTTCACCTTGATTTGAGTTTCAAAAGTTGATGGAATGTTTTTGAATGGAATTTTAAAGAAGTCTCGATCAACTTCTCTTACCAGTTCAATCTGTTAAATAGAAAATGCTGAATATAAACGATTTTGTATAACTTAGTCACAATAATTCGTATCACTTAGAAGAAATTTGAGATGGGAGAAGCAATCAATGCATTTCTTACAGTTTCTTGAGCTTATATTATTCCCTAAAACCCAATTTATTTATACCGTTTCATATGGTGGCTCAGAATGTTTTGTGCTTTGCGTTTTAAAACGTCTGAACGCTTTCCAAACGAATTTGAAATAGTCTGAACTTTGGCAAAACTTCTGAACACTTTGTGAAATCGTTCATGGTCTTTGAAAATCCGAGCCAATTTGCTGGTTCGCTCTATTGATCATAGATCTACAGTCTGTTTATGATTGATAATGTTTTTCCTAAACATCGAACAGTGGAATTTTCTTTAAATAAATAAATTAATGTTTTTATCTATTAAATATTATTTGTTTTAAATTATTTCAAATAATAAATAAAACCGACTTATAAATGTAAGAATTTAATTTTAGAGATTATATTCAACAACAGTTTTATACAGTGAGTTAATTTGCTCTATGTCTTTTGATCTACACCTACGTTGATAAAGTTGCATAGAGGCTATAAATAAAATGACGTTGATCGCTTTTGGCTCAAAAGCCATGTGCTTTGCAAACTTTTCCAACTATTTCCAAACAGTTTAGACTATTTAAAACAGTTCCGACTATTTCGAATAGTTCATACGGTTTGTAAACAGTTCATACTCTTTCTAAAGTGTCAATATGGTTTGTAATTTTCTAGATCATCTGAATCATTTCCAAGCCGTCTGAATTATTTGCAAGACAACTATATGGTTTGCAGAATTTACGATTGTTAGACAGGAAATACAGTTTTATAACATGAATCCCACAACTGCTGAAGCGGACGATTAATTTATTATAACCAACAAGCCTGTTTTTTCAAACATAGTTTCTTGGGCTATTTTACTACAATTAATTAGCCAATTATTTTCAATGTAAAAGACGATTTGCAAACCATCTGGACTATTTCAAATCCATTCATACGCTTTGAAAACGAAATTGTCTAACGTCATGAGCCACCATAGTTTCAACTGTCAAGAGTTTATTAAAAAAAAGCCAAACTATCTGGTTTAGATAATGGCTGACAAGTTCACGGATTCTCATGTTATAAAACTTAAAAGTTGAAAAGCAATCGACTATTGAAAGTTGAGCTCTCTACTACCATTTTGAAACACATAAAAAGTGACTAGTAACTCACCGTTCTTTCACTGTATTCGCTGTATGTTTTGAATAAGATCTGCTGTCGTGGTATGAACTTGAAAGCTTCTTTGATGAAGGTAATATACATACCATGTGCTAGAAATCCCTGGATAACACATTCAATATACAGTAGAGATCCTTGGCTACTAATCTCTAATTAGACTAAACAACATCTATACTGTCAACTGATAAGCAAGCACGAACATTAGAAAGCTCCCAAACTAATGTCCTCCTGGCCTACTTATCTTCAATGATACCTAATTGCTAATAATCTGCTTCTGAGGTTCTACTCATACATGAGCAGATGCGAATTAATCAAATATATTAGCAAGATAAATCTTTTAACAATAAGCACTTTCGGTTAAGTTCGCGCAAAGAGCTCTGCTAATTTTCAAGCATTCTCCAAACAAGATGCATGGTTGGATATTCATCATTGGAGAGTGAAACAAAGGAACTAGGAATGCCTAAGAAGGACTGAACACTTCCACCATCCTTTGCAGTTGTGGGAAAGCAGGCAGGAGCTGTTTTGCCATGTGCAAGTGTTTCTATTGCATTGGAATGTTTGTAAATTTTGTATTCTGTATGTTGATTTTCTATGTACTTGTTTTACAATATGTAATTGGCTCACCCCTAATAACAGAGTGAGAGTTTCTGGCATCCTCCTATAAAAAGAGTTGTTGAACATTGAAAGAAATGAAGTCTTGTGGATTGTGAACAGATATCATTTTATATTGCTAAACGGGTTCGTGTAATAAACTATTTATCTCTGTACCTCGGTGTATGTGTCTGGGTCGTTGACCCCGTGGAAGTTGTTACAGTCTATTCGGAGTAAACCTCAGGTGTTTAGACTAGATAGGTGTGTGTACAAAGAGTGCACACAGAGTAGACACCATTGTGTTGGTGGAAGAGGACAAAAATCTAATACCTTGGCGGCAGCGATAGGATACCGGAGAACAGAAGGACACAACAGAGAGAAGAGGAAAATAGAAGCTAAGCAGTGCCGGCCATCACACTGTATCCAGTCTCCCCTCCTCAGAAGCTATATCTTGCCAGTGCACCCCTGTATACTGTCTCTCCCCTCCCCAGAAGCTATCCTATGCCAGTACACCCTGTATTCTGTCTCTCTCTCTGCCAGAACCATTGTCCAGATCCCGCAGCTTCCCATTGACTAAATGTGGTAACCCAAAGAGCTAGGAGCATTGGCACAGAAACCCAACCTACTGTAGCACTTGATCAACTTACAGATGCACTGAAGAGATTAGTACATCCCCCTGCTCAAGGACCAACACAGATGCCTTGCAGAGCTCCCATGTACGACAATGCAGGCGACGTGGAGTAATTTATTACTTGCTACATAGAAGTCTTGGAAGTTAACAACTGGGGCCAAACCACTGCCCTACTTCACCTTAGTGAAGCACTGAGATATGATGCTTCTGAATGTGGCCGGCCACCCCACATAGAAAGTGTGTTCACTGCACTGCAAGCATGCTTTGGGATCACACCAAAAGAAGTCCAAGCCAGACTAATAGTGCTAAGCCTTTCACCCAAAGCCTCGTTACAGGAGCATGCAAATGAGGTGAAAAAATTAGTTCGCATTGCTTACAATGACTTGCCCCCTCCCAGAAGAGTTGACAGCATGGTACTGGAAACCTTTCCCAGTGCAATAGACAATACCTACCTACAGCATATGTATTAGCAGTGCAAGCCCTACACTATTGAAGATGCCGTCAAAGCTGGCAATTCCTCCAGATAAAGACAGGCTTTGAAGACAAACCCTCCAGAGTAAAGGTAGTAGAATATGAAGAAGAGCAACAACAAGCCGTTCACAGGCCCCCCAAGCTCCCTCCCCTCAACCAAGTTTGGCAGACTGCCAAACTACCAAAAGATACATTAGCTGTTCTGATGAACTTACCCTCAAATCCGCGTCTTGTCCATTGCTTAAGTGTATGCAGTAGACCTCTCCATATTCAGCTATACATTTCTTTAGTTTATTCAGATAGTGTTGTATAACAGAGTCCACCATCTCTTCATTCATTCCAGCATGTGTTATATTCTTGTACACCATACCAATGTTGTGCCAATGAAACAAGTTAGAAATAGCTCTGCAACACGACAATTAACAACTCTATTATGCTGTTAAATGTAACTTGCAGTGGCGAAAAGGCCTTGCCATCAAACCCTCAACTCTAGGATTTTCAACTTGCCTAAAATAATGGTTGATTTTTTAGTTTGATTTGGTGCAATTCACAAACTACTTATGAGTCAATCATTATATTGTAGCCATAATATGGAAAAAAAAACATTATCCGCTTATTTTCAACCTCGAAAATGGTTCTAATCACTTATTGTGGTCTGAACGACTGTGAGGTTTATTGCAAATCAATTCAGATTGGCTGATTTTTACTGCAGAATTTTGTGCAAACTAATTGTTGTTCATGGGGATTCCCTATTGTAAGTTAACTGTGGTGCAATATTTTGTTTTACCCGGTTTCATGTAGTACCCAAAACCATTTCAAAATATGAAAACACCCACATTATAATTGTAAATGTCATTAATGCTCGGGTCTACTGTTGATGATGAGATATACGCAATGCTGATAGTTATTAGACATATGGATCAGTTTGTTAAAACTGAGATACTGCTTAGCCCAATAATTACACTGCCAAACCTAATTTGGCTGCTGTTTGATCTTAGTCAGAATGTTCGAGTTTACGCGTTTGTTATTAACTGTATATCGGTTTTCCAGTAAAAGTCAATAATCCTTAGTGGTATCACTGTCGATTGAAACCACCAGTTTTTGCACCCGCAGCAAGTTCCCAGAAGGACTATTGCACGTGTCATTTATTCCTATCATTAAGACAAGCAGTGAGAATTCAGTGAGCGGTTCTTCTACGTTTTGTTGTATCAGAGGCCGATCAATAGAATCGACTGGCACTTTCTAACTGAGGTTTAGGGGAGATTTATTTTTTAGTTTATGTCGCTTGGCTCTTCTGACCACATTTGAAGAATTTTTGTACTCACTTTAGTAAGTTCCTCATTGGACGATTGGTAAAGTTGGTAAACCTGCTGGACAAAGACGATAAAATCTGACATGAGAAGCTCCAAGAAGATTTGACAGTTTAGAAGTTTTATACTTGTTTTTAGCATTTGTATCATCTCCCACTGACATAACAATAGTTAATCCATCCTCTTGATTCAGTTAAATTAGCTAGAATTTTTGCTCTCTTTCACAAAGATTTAAGACTAAAATTTATTACTACCCATTTTTACACAGCTTTCTGAGCACAGTGTAGCTGTACTGTGGCACTGCAAAACCATCTTTAAAATTGTTGAACAATTAAAAAGAATTGTGACTTCTACGTAGTTGTTTTAGCGGTACATTGTTGGGAAAGGAAGTATGTTTTTTTTTATCTTTACATTGCTTGTTGGTTATAGAACCTCAGAGAAAAAGACTTGGAGGTTTCCCTAAAAGCTTACTCCAATTTTCTTGTTAATCAAGTGAATGTAGTAAAATGCCTTGTTTTTATTACTCCAGGTGTTTACTGCTGTTTGCAGCTATCTGACAACGTCAAGAGAGGTGGGAGAAGGAAAAGTTGGAGCAAACATGGTTTCACTACCAAAACCCTTCTCAAAAATTATATGCATGTAAATTTGTTGGCAAAATTGTTTGGGGCTGCAATTTGAAGCTTTTCTTAAAAAATGCTTACTAAATTCAGCACAAGGTGTAACACCTACCTTTCCGAAGGATTTCTCAGTTGTACATAGAACTTAGTTTCAGGAGTGAACATGTAGGCAGTGTATTGTAATGCGGTCACTATAGTAAGATGAGTGGAGTTTCTTGCAACTTTCGAACCCATAAATATAGCTCCTACAAAATAATTACAAATTTTGAGCAATTTCTTTTCTTAGCGATTTACGAGAGTCAAGTTTTCACTCTTTTGAACCTTTTACCGCTAGAATACAAACCAGGCTCACTGGCGTAAAACCCATTGCTGAGTGTTGCTACAGTATACTCTACAGTATACTCTACAGTATACTCTACAGTATACTCTACAGTATACTCTACAGTATACTCTACAGTATACTCGCTGTCGTCAGTAAAATATTCAACAGGACATGCCATTGGACCATTAATAAAATTCATTGCCTGTAAGCAAACAAAAATGACAATTAACTTGTTAGCCCTATCACAGTTACATGTTTCAGTCAGTATATCCTTCTGTCTATAGGCCTATAGTAGTCCAAACATTACAGTGACTAGGCTAGCCGTACAAATTTGCCACCTCTATACCAGCAGTGTAGTCGAAGTTAAACTCACCAGTGGTGTAGCTAGATATTCACCCCTATAAAGAAGTTCTATTCGTTAAATCCATTTGTAGGGTTCAAATAATTGGCAGATGTTTTAGTTATTTTCAAATTACCTCATGTGATGTTGCTATCATTTTTAGGGGGATACCACATCACAATGGTTTAAGGTTTCAATGATAATGCTCAAACTTCAATCCACTTGTTGTTCATTATCTAGGCATTAGCCGATGCTTATTAATACTCAGCCAACCAATCACTAACAAGCATATTTTGGGTGAGACAAAATATAAATCTGCTAAATACACAGTATCAGATGCCAGTGACTCATAGAGTTGCATTCATCTTGACTTATCTTACCCTGTAGTTCACTCATCGGGTTACTTACTGAGGGAGATGATTCTAGAACACAGACACTGTTTTGGTGCATCAAGTACAGACTTAGTTAAAACTCAGGCTGCGAGGATGATGCAAGCAAAGCTAACTAACTCAGTCACTAAGTTAAAATATTTACAATAACACTTGGATTGTTTTCGATGTCAGCTTCATTTGTACCTACTCAGCGCAACTTTTGGTCTGATGACTTTGCAATAATTTCCGTGAAAACAAGCAAGCAATTACATGTGAAAAGAGTAGAGAATGCGTGAATAGAAGTGACAATGCATTTATAATACAAACAAATGTATAATCTAAACTAAACATAACAGCCCATTGGGAAACATGCATTGGAACATTTTTAAAACGGGGACTGTAGCATTCTTTCTCAAGCATCATTTAATCCTGGAAACAGTTTGTGAAACTTGGTAGCCTATTAGATATATATAAAAATCTGATTACATTTTATTTTAATGTATAGCAATATTTGTTATAGAAACATTTAAAAACAGATTATTGAAAGGAAAGTCGAAAACTTATCTCAAAATTCCAACAGCAACTTTTTGTTACAGAGAGGAGAACTATCCAATTACTATCTCAAAAGTTCTTATTAGTTTGCATTCCTTTATCAGAAACACACGGGCATGCTACAATTATGATGGAAACAACTATTATAGCGGAGTTGTCTTCTTTTGGGGAGACAACTGCATTGTTTAGGTTATTGGTTCTGGAAACACTAGCGATTCGTTGCGTATATACTCCTAACAGCGCAGACTTTATTCCAATTGTGTAAACTTCAGTATTTCAAACCCATGAAGGAAACGTTAAAATTTTATACCTCCATTATGGATCATTTTTAGCAAATAGATCTTTTGAGTACACAAGTGAGCAAAATATATGAGCCAAAAATGTTTAAAGTTTTTCATTTAAAAAGATTTTCACCATTCAGAGTTCATTTTTTAAGGCAAAAGCACCGAAATATTGCACAGTGAATGTGGTTTTACAAGTGTTGTATGAGCCACTTACTCGAATATTTCAGTAGCTTTTCTTTTTCCACTCTCAAAGACTTTCAGCTCTTCTTTAGTTCTTTGGACCAGATAACATTTTTCAAGAAGCTTCAACAACTGAGGAGTGAGCTGTAGTTCTAAAACAGTAAAACTGATCAATACAAACAAGAAGACAATGACAGTTAATTATCTCATCTTTGCAAAGGAATGAGGCTAGATGGAGGTGACAGTCTGTACATCGATGAATGTAATAACAACGAACCTGCTGATGCTGACCAAGAAAAAATCATAGTGTCAACGGCTTGATCAAAGCTATCAGATGGACATGCCGGATTTGTTTTAGGTAATCCTGAATTGAATCTCTCAGTTTGCTATGCTGAATGCGTAATTTTGCTCTAACTTTACCACGAGCTTCACTGGAATCTAAAATATAGCACAATAAATGGTTCATTCTCATGCTAAAGCATTTGAGGATAAGAATAACTCCTCATGCTACAACCAACTAAAAAATTCAAACTGGTAGAGCTAAAAACAGTCAGTTACCTGCTGACTTCAGAATCTGATGCTTCCAGCGTTGTATGCAGCACGTTGCATCAGTAATCTTTGCTTGCAATGGTGTAGTTTCTAGAGAGCAAAATTGAATAGCAAGCATAAAATTACCTATCTTGAAATACTACATTTATAAAACCAAAGCGTAAGAGTGAGCTGAAAGACTAGAGATGAGAGACTAGAGATGTAAGACTAGAGATGTAAGACTAGAGATGAGAGGGACTAGAGATGAGAGACGAGAGACTAGAGACGATAGATTAGAACTGTAAGATCAGAGATCTAAAGCCTGGTTCACATTGTCACCGATTGCTACGGCGATAGTGGGAATTGTCTTATCGCCGATAATGTGAACATGCAATACCGTTGCCGCCGCCATAACGCCGTTCTATCGGGAAAGTTTGGCAGTGTCAAACTTTTCCGACATCGGTGACATTGCGGCGATGCATTATTGCAATGTGAACCAATGAACGCCGTTTGTCAGCAATAGGTCTGAGTTGACCTATAAAAATTTAACCACTCTAATTGTCATAACCTTCCAATCGTCACCCAACGACAGATAATAAATAAAATAATAATCCGTCATTGACTTCTTATTGGTTTGTTTTCACAAAATATAATATTTAAAAAGAAAATTAGTTGAGACTCTAAATGAAGATAATATCTACACACCATTGTCAGGTAAGAGATGTCAGATTAGATTGATCTTAATTAAAAAAAATAATAAACATCATCAATAAATAATAAAGTAATAATTTATTTACTATTATTAATAATATAATTATTACTTGTTGTTGTTTGCCATTTTTTATTCTTTTTGCTGCCGATTTATTTATTGATTGAATTGATTGTAACTGTTATCTGTTTTTCATTATCATCATTATTGTTAATTGTTGTTACTAATTATTATAACTACTAACTAATAAAAAATAAAATGAATGACGTAATAATTAATAATAATTATTATAATTAATTATCATGGTAAATAATAATCTATCTTTGAAACTTGTTAAGAAAATAATAAAAAAATAAGTACAAACAACATTATTATTATTGTAATAATAAATATTTATTATTAGTAAGTTTACACTCGCTTCAGTCAATGTTATTAATTATTATTTTGGTTTTAGGTGGTGAAAAGAATTGGCCTAATCAATGAGTCTATATATCATCATGATGATCTCTGTGCTCCACCTAATTCAGCTTTTACCACATTTGCCAGAAATATCTCTGTGAATATCACCAATCACTGTGCGACTCGTCACTTAAAACCAAAATAATTTATCCACATATGTTATTATTGCTGTACCAAATAAGCAATAAATAATATTGAGCTTAAATTGTACTATAGTTTTTTTTATTATTTATAAATATACCAGTTGAAATTTCTGCGATATCACGGTTAATCACTGACTGCTAGTAGCTACCACTCAACTACGTTCTATTGGTTGTTGTGGTTTATAGGTCGAGCTTATTGTGAATGCGGTGTTGTCAGTGATAGCATCACTGACTGCTCCCGATTGTCAGTCGGCTGCATTCGGCGTTGAATAGGATAATGTGAACATCATTTCTGTGATGCATCAGTGATGATCAGTGACACTAGTCACTGACAGTCTCTGATGCATCACTGACAATGTGAACCAGGCTTAAGACTAGAGATGCGAGAGACTAGAGATAAGACATTAGAGATGTAAGACTAGATATGTATGACTAGATTTGAGAGACCAGACATTTGGGACTATAAATGTGGGACTAGAGATGTGAGACTAGAAATCAGAGATTAGAGATGTATGACTGGAGCTGTAAGACTAGAGATGAGAGACTAGATATGATAGATTAGAGATGAGAGACTAGAGATGTAAAACTAGAGATGTGGATCTATAGATGTTGGACTAGAGCTGTGAGATTAGAAATGAGAGACTAGAGATGAGAGACTAGAACTGCAAAATCAGAGATGTAAGACTAGAGATGTATGACTAGAGCTGTAAGACTAGAGCTGAGAGACTAGAAATTATAGATGAGAGACTGGAGATGTAAAACTAGAGATGTGGAACTATAGATGTTGGACTAGAGCTGTGAGACTAGAGATGAGAGACTAGAGTTGAAAATTTTGAACTGTAGGATCAGAGATGTAAGACTAGAGATGTATGATTAGAGCTGTAAGACTAGAGATGAGAGACTAGAGATGAGAGAGACTACAGATGAGAGCTGTACGACTAGAGATGAGAGATTAGAGCTGTAAAACTAGACATGTATGACTAGAGATGAGAGAATAGAGATGAGACACTGGAGATCTAAGACCAGAGATGAGTGACTAGATATGTAAGACTAGATATGTAAGACTAGAGATGAGAGATTAGAGATGGGAAACGAGAGATGTAGGACTATAGATGTGGGACTAGAGCTGTAAGACTAAAAATGAAAGAGACTACAGAAGAGAGAGACTAGATATCAGAGACGTAAGACTAGAGCTGCAAGACTAGAGATGAGAGACTAGAGATGAGCGAGACTAAAGATGAGAGCTGTACGACTAGAGATGAGAGATTAGACCTGTATGACTAGACGTGTGTCATACATCTCTAGTCTTTCATCTCTAGTCGTACAGCTCTCATCGGTAGTCTCTCATTTTTAGTCTTACAGCTCTGGTCCCATATCTGTAGTCCCACTTCTCTTGTCTCATATCTCTTGTCTCTCATCTCTAGTCTTGCATCTCTATTCTCTCATCTTTAGTCTTTTATCTCTAGTCTTACATCTTTAGTCTCTGATCTCTAGTCTCTCATCTCTAGCTAGAGATGAAAAACTAGAGATCTAAGACTAGATATGAGAGACTAGATATGTGAGACTAGAGATGAGAGACTAGAGATGTGGGACTAGAGATGTGGGACTATAGATGTGGGGCTAGAGATGAGAGAGACTAGAGATGAGAGAGACTAGAGATGAGAGACTAGAGATGAGAGAGACTAGAAATGAGAGAGACTAGAGATGAGAGAGACTAGAGATGAGAGAGACTAGAGATGATAGACTAGAGATGAGAGACTAGAGATTAGAACTGTAAGATTAGAGATGTAAGACTAGAGATGAGACACTCGGATTGAGGAATAGGAGCTGGGGAACTGAAGAGGTGAGACTGGAGCCATTGAACACGAACATTATCACCTTTACATAAATGCTATTGAACGTATTTCACCCATTAGCCCAAACCGCAAAATAATTGTTGGAGTAGATAAATATTACTTCAACCAAACACATCCAACAAACTTTCGTGAACACTAAAGCAAACTCACTATTTTTTTAAGGTCGACAGTTTGTGTATAGTTTCTCCAATATCCACTCCTCGATTGAGAACTTGTTGTTCAACCAACTCAGTATTTAGAGACAAGATGTTGGCTTCGCACTGAAAGATTAAGTATATTGTTCAGTTTCTGAACTTGCACCTACCATTGTTAGTCATATGTCGAGTTATTGCCCCCAAGGGAAACAAATAACTGTTAGCTTGTTCAGTGGTCTCTCCACTGCTCAACCCAGCACCACTGGTCACACACCCACTTGCAGCTCATCTAAAATGACATGCGAAAAACAACGAGTGTATGGTTACCAGGGTATTGATTGTCTTTTGTAGCCACTATATAGTTTTTTAAATAATGCATCAACCGCACACTTTTGCTAATTCATATTAAAAATGCTAACCTGGCAACTTCAATTATGCGCCTTTGCATGCAAAACACTTGAAAAAAAATTTTTGGGGATTGATGCAACACTGGGTCCACTTCCTGCGGCCAGATTGAGTAACGACACATAATTCCAAGAGCCACAAACTTTGCCTGGGGGAAGAATTTCTTCAACACGACAGGTATTCAGAATTCAAAACATGCGTGTAGAGAGAAGATTGACGAAAATACACAAGTTTAGCATGATCACCTGCTACTGTAGAAAAATTCGAAAGGATTGATCACAGCCAAAACTAGCTCAAGTGAGCACAAGAAAAATGTCTGTATTACAGTCAAATACCAACAGTCTGGTACATTACATTATGTCTGCATGCTAGTTGTACTACACAGCGCCGACCACAAAGTATTTGGAGGCATTTTTAGTCAATTTATAAAACTGTATAATAGCTAGGGGTGGAACGGGTAATGGACCCGGTCCTGAACATCGGGTATGTGGTTTCGGGTTTGGGACCGGATCGTGTCGGGTATGATGTCTTTGAAGTCCTGAATAATAGGTGATAATTGATTTGCACTCAAACAGCCTTGTATTTCAGTCTGTGGTTGATGATAACCTACTAGTCAACAACATGACATGCCAATTAATATAATAGCTTTGTGCAGAACCACATCACCCATCTGTTGGCCACCTATTACTGTTAATCATCTGAGCAGAGGCAGAACCTCGCAATGTTTTTACGTTTTTTTATTGTTAGTGTGATGTAAATATCCAGTCAAGTAGTACAAGAAAGAAACGCACCAACTAACACCCTGTATAGCAAGGTGCGGTTTAGGAGCGATCCTTTAGTGCTAGTTGGATTTTTCATTGTTTGAAACCCAAGGTCAATAGTTATAGCAAAAACATCAAATAAGTAGGTAAGAAATCCTGTGGGTAATTGAAGACATAAATTTAACCTGTTACACCATGTAATGGTTAAGGTCAACCAACCACAGGCAGTGCTGCGAAATGAAATAGTAGGTGATAATAATAAAAAAAAACAGGCAGGCAATGTTTTCATGAACATAATTTTTACTATTATAGTAATATTTTTATTATTAATATTTGTTAGGTAATAAATGATAATATTTATTATTGTTATTAATAGTATTATTATTTAGTAATGATAATTATTATTACGATTGTTATTGTTGTTATTAATTATTATTATTATTATAATTAATAATAATAATTATTATTATTATAATTATTATTATTTATTTATGATTATTATCATCATCATCATTTATCTTCTTCTTTGAATTCATTATTTATATTTATTAATGATTATTATTATGATACTATAATTTAATTACAAAAACCATTGATTGATCGATGATTATTTATAATTATTATTATAATAATTATAAATAATAATAATAATATGAATGATTATAATAATAATCAATAATAGTAATAATTGATAATAATCCTATTATTATTTATTTATTATTATTATGAATGGAATAAATTTTCCATTGATTGATTTAGTATTTTTAAAAAACTTTTTTGAAATTATTATTGTGACCTAAGTTTAATCCAAATGTATTTTACACAGGCCTACAGCAGAAGATTGGGCTTTGAGACACTTTTGCGAACTTTTCCATATATTATTAATTATTATTATTATGCATTAAATTATAAATGCATCTACATTTACACAGACAATTTATCTTAACAAAATGTAAGAACATCCTCACAGAATCCAGCATTATCTACATCTTAGCATGTATTAGGAGATGACATCCATGTTTGAAGTTGAGTTAACGGGGCTGTATGATAGACCACGCTGCGATGTTTGGCCCGACCCGACCCGGTCCTGAAAATTTCAGAAAAGTCCTGGTCCTGACCCGGTCCTGAAATTTCTGACCCGTTCCATCCCTAATAATAGCTGCAGAATAAATTGGCAACTGATTTGACAGCAGTAAAACTCTCTAAATTCATCATATTTTCTGCATGAAAATGTTTCAAATCAAGATATTTTATATCAACCATTGATTATTCATAAATAAGCGCAATGATTGGTAGCAAATACGCAAACTTATGTCATTTTTTACTTCAACATGTCAGCTTTCAATAGAGATTTTGAGAAAACTTCATCACATAGACTTTAAGGTCTTATCATGATATAAAAAGCAAGTTTCCAGTTACCTGTAGTGTGTATGGGTGTATGTGTAGGCGTAAATTTCTCTCCTCTCCATGTTCAAGGCTTTAAAAATCAATGAATGGCGACATGATGCTATCATAGCCCCAGCTTCCTGTTTTTTAGAGAACTGCTTGCCAATGGATGAGGCCGCCTTTCACCTACCTCAGCATACTTGGACTCAGGCTACAAATGATCACAATAAGATAAAATAACCAATGATCGAAAAAGTCTGTCACTAATTCCTTATTGAATTATACATGACACTAGCAGAAATACCCGGCGTTGCTGGTGGAGATAACATAAATAGTGCGAAAACGATGTTAGGGAGATCAAGAGGGGCCAGTGTTATGGAGTTTGTCTTCAGTTTTGACTTGCCAGTTGGCTTGAGGATGCTCAATTTGTCTACATGTTTCAATCGTTATGTAACTGGTTATATATTTTATGAATTGTGCTGTCAGAGCATCTAATAGTTCTTGGAAAATTTTTGTCTGCACTAATTATAACTTTAAAGCCGCATGGGTGTGCCAACTTCCCTCTTGCTTCATAACATAACTGGATCTTTGAACATAATTACACAACATCTGAAGAAGTGTAACGGTTGTTCCATGCAACACATTGCTCTCCCTATTGCACACCACCACCGCTAACAACAACTTGCAAAAACATTGACTTTTCTTTTTGAAGAGTTGAGCTTGCAACTCTTTTGTAATAGCTCGAGTCTAGATATTCCAGAGGGTGAAAAGCATCTTTTTAAGTTTATTTTCCCACCAAAGGAGATCGTCATAAAGCATGGATTATATTTCCAAAAAGTCAACTCAAGGCTTTGCTGTAGTTTCGCATTTAGTGAAAAACCAACTCAAAGAATCTGGTGGATATTCAAGTATTTGTATTTTAAATTTCCATATCAAAACATATGCTTAGTGACTGTGCAACCCATTGGTCAATATTTCGAAAACGTATTTTAGAATGCTGCGTCAACTGTGCAAGTAAATCAGCTGAACATGTGCTGTTCACAGTGTGGCAATCACAACGCAATTGTAACAAAAACTTACAATAATTTTTATTTTCTCTGAATTTTCGTAAACCTTGTGGAGTTGGAGAAAAGCTGTTTGGAATAATTGAGCCAATTCTTTTTCATGGCATGCTGAGCAGCAGGTAAAGTCAAATATCATTAAAATAAACAAAATGTGTACAAATTTTGCACAAATTACAGATTAAGTTCCTCAAATGACTATTTTTGTCACTCTTTTTATGCAATTTTTGGATATTATTGTATAATATTTTGTATCTTTTATCAACCGTCTACCATCGATATTTCAACTATGATGATTATTGCCAATGTTGTGGAGAGACAGGTTGATTAATTATTATTAAAGGCAAGAGTAGTAATAATAATGAAAATTAATTATAAACCTTCGTCAAAAATATTGCAAGTTTTTAAACCTAGACTCGCTTTGCGCTGCTGTTGGAGACCTACTCATAATTATCAAGTATTTTTTGTCATGGTAAACAACTTGAAAAAGCAAAAAAAAAACAAATAAAAAATAGTACTACTGCTGAACAAAGCCAGAGAAATTGAGAACAACTCTGATACGTTGGGTTCCTTTTGATCACTTTTCTTTTCATTGTGGCGTTTATCATTATTTTGTATGCATTACCAGTATTGCTCATTCATTGTTGTTATTATTGTTATGATACACCATGGTTTTTGTTCATAAGTTTCAATTCTTATGATATTTATTTGTATCAAAGTTGTTTGTGTTTAAACTGAGGAATATAATGATATGGAAGAGATGAGAGTATATAACAGTACTAATGATAATGAGTAGTATTCAACCACAGTATTATTAACTAAAAATGATTTTTAAACAAAAAGAAAAACAACTACTTTTGTGCAACAATGATAAAAATAATATTAATAAAAATAGTAATAACAGTAATAATGTGAGGGACGCTAGTACTCTCCCTATTTTATTATTATTATTTCATACTCACTAAGACATTCTCTCACTTATTATTACTCCGTGAGACATTATCTCGTAATTACTGTCTAAGCCTATATCTCATTGTCCGTGTTCCTTTGTGTAAGATTTAAGCCAATAACTCACTGTCTACGTTACATCTCAATATCTACTCGCTACGCATTGTATACGTCTGTGTATAGTTCTATTGTTTGCATGTATCCACGATACCACAGTCTATTTCAGTGCGTTCTATCTTGTACACCAAATAATTATTTACCACATGTTATACTTTTTCCACGATTTTTAATTATTGCAATTGGGTGCTGACTGTAAGGGCAAGGCGTGGCTTGTACCAATATTTTTGCTCAGGCGTGGTTTGTAATGTGTACCCGCCTTCCCTGTATTTAAACTGATGTAAGTGTAATAAATATCAGAGTTAGCCTGACTCTCAGATGATTCTCTCTCTCAAGAAGCAAGCACTGAGCACAGCTAGAAGCTACATAACTACAAGCACTGGTCGACTGTTAGCAAGCACGAGGCTTGGCGGAAAGTAAGATTGTTCGCTCTCTTACTGCGTATTCCCTCGACTCGAGGTGTACGACGCAAAGCACCTGGTGCCCTAGTAGTTCGACTCTTATTGAAATCCGAACCATAGAGTTCGCAGCAAAACTACCACAACAATAATCAAGGAGTAATTATTGTCGACCTCGACTGAGTCGAACTAGACAAAGTAATTACCGCACCATTATTGTCAGTGGCCAAAAGTTCGAAACAAACTATAAACTAGACAAGTAATTCCTGAGGAATTAATGTCAGAACACAGTTCGAAACAAACTATAAACTAGACCATAATCACGACAGTGATTATTGTCGAACCTTGGAGAGGTTCAGAGGCAGCCAATAATTCGGATATAATTATTGTCTACTGCCAGCACATATACAAGCCAGATTCGGCCGCACCCATAAATGCACAAACCAATAAAGGCTCTCCAGACAATACGAACAATAATAGTAAATTATTGTAAGGAGACTTGGGCAGAAGTAGAGCACGTCGGGAGTGTGTACAGGTGGCTACCACCCAGACACAAATTCCTGTACAATAATAATAAAATTAATAATAATCAATGACTAATAATTAATATTTTTTTCACTTTTAATTTTACTAAATAAATAAGAACTACTTTTATTATTATTATTACTTTTATTATTACTCTATATAGTCATAATAATTAATAAAAGAAATGAAAACAACAAAAAAATAACCATTCATAAAACAATAAAAATAATATTAAAAATAATAATAATAAAATAATAATAGAAATAATGAAAAAATTATGCTGATAACAATAAAAACAATAACAGTTACTCAAGCATAAAAATAACAATGCAGGAGGAGATGGTGTTTATTAATTATTATTTTGATTATTAATAAAACTAAGAATTATTTATTGTTGTTATTATTATTGTTATCATTATAGTAATCATTTTAATAATATAGCCACGGGCTTCAAGAAAATTGCTAAACAACAATATCAGCCTGGCATAAGCAATGACATAATGTTTTTAATGTGAAAGGCAAGTACAGTTGACAGGTGAGTCGGTGGAGAAGCAATTATAAGACCGAAAAAAGCTAGCAAAACAATTCTGTTTGGCGCACAGATATCGATACTTGATTCGCTGTAGCACTGCTGACCAATCAAAAGGCTGCAGCATGTCGGAAGATAATCAAAAGAAACCGAACATGTCATGAAAGGCAGAAAAATATGGCCGGATATAACTTGGCATAACTGATGAGAATGAGGTTTCTATTGGGAAGATTGCTGCGATCCTCTTGCAAAATAGAAATTCAAGAGTGTTATAACCTAGATAATGTAATGACGACTCTGAATATGTATTTTTTATTAAGATTGATTCATTAGTGCCGGAGTTTTAAGCTAACATCGCAAAAACCGACTTACATTTATATATTAGATATCTAAAACAAGTTAGCTGCCAACCAAGCATATAAGATATGTTGAAACATTAAAGTTTGCAGATAGAAAACTGTCAGACTATACAAAAAATACAAATTGATTAAAAGAAACCAGATCCACATGCTTACTGTGCAATCATCAGTTAAATTTTTCTAGGATAGCTTTCAATTTTTTATTATTTTTTTCGGATATTTTGCACCAGATTGTTAATAGGTAATATAAACTGTTGCACTGACAATATTTTACATGAAATGGTAAAAGTTGTGTTGCTCTACACTTTCATGTAAACATAATTGGCCTAATTGCAGCGGTTTCAACTCTCCACATATTTCTTGATATGGCTGCATACTTTTGTATTAGCAACTATCAAAGAAGCAGTGTTAGAACAAAAGCGCCATAAGAATGCGGCAACAGCACATTTTTCGGACAACAATTACTAGCTTTGAGCAAGAAAAACCAGTGGTGGTGGTAGTGGTGGTGGTGGTGGCAGCAGCAGCAGTAGTAGTAATGGAAGAGTATTTCCAGCAACATCAATAGCCAAAAAAGGGGTAGGGGGTAGAAGGGATAGTAGCAATACAAGTTTTGGCCGTTGTAGCAGTGGTAGATGGCATTAACAGTAGTATAGTAGTAAAGGGTCTATTAGCAGTAACAGTAAAATCAGTAACAACAATAATAGCGAAGGAAGTGACAGCAGTAGTCGTAAAAGGAGAAATGACTGAATCATTGAAGGGAGTCACATTATTATTAAATGTAGTAACAACAGTGGTAGCTAAAGGAATAGCAGTGACACTAGTAGTAACTTACTAGTGATAGGTGCACCAACCGTTTATTAACAGTATTTTTAGCAGTATCGAGAAGAGTAAAACCAGCAGTACATGTAGTAGTAGTAGTAGTAGCAATGTTAACAGTATGAGCCGATTCAGTAATAAGCACTTGCGACTGGTGTACAAATTCACTTGGGTTGACAAGTATAAAAACAAACAATTGATTACACCAAAAGTTTCTCAAATTTAATTTTCATGGACTTTTTAATATTCACTCAACCGTCAAAAGAGACTTCCATAACAATTGGTTCCGGCAGTAAATAGCCGGAGAGACCAGACATGGGAGAATAAGTATTGAGATACCAAAATACCTGCACTGTAATTGTTGAGTGTTTCGGATACACAATAACAAAGCTGAAATTGTTGCAATGAACAAAAGAAACATGCATTTACACATTTTTGCTGCACTAAAATGCTTGATTATTGTCAACAATAAAATAATAATAATTGGTATTACAACTAATAATATGACAATATTATGGATTTTAGACAATTTTCCATTTGACTCAGATTGTGAATAAAATTGGTCAATAATGACAGCTTGAAATATCGTTATTAATTAATAATAATTATCTTAATTAATAAATTAGTATTATTTTGATGCTAACCATAATGATAAATAATCGCAATAAAAAATGAGGATTCATTGGTTCAATTGTTTAGATCATTGTCAATTGGTGAATTGTTTTATCAATTAATGGCAATGATCATTGAAAAAAGTACCGACAATTATGGTATTACAACTGATAACCCATAATAATAATTACTAATTTATAGAGATCAGCTACGCTTTCTGATATAGCCGGATAAATGTGTTAACACAGCATTGACTGTTATTATTTAAGGTTGGTTGTTGATACCTAGCTGTGGATCTTTGGTACATTCCAAGAGTGAAGATACTTTGGGAATCAAAAACTCCCGAGTTGCAGTAGCTCAGGCGTTATAGTGAATGCATTTACACAGTTTCTACCAGTCACAGAAAATTTTATTTGCAAAGTACCCTGACTATTTCAAAATTGTGTGTACTGTACAGAGCCAACCTTTCAAATTTATGGCTGTTACTTTGCATAGGTTGACCGAGATATTGAATATTTAAGGGCTGAAGCAACTTGATAAATAGAGAAATGACGGTTGGTCAGACGTATTGCTGACACCCACACAAAAATACATGCGTAGCCAGAGAGCGATGTGATGAATAAACTTGTATTAAGAAATTATTTTCTGTGTACAACTCTGAACTTGGAATAATTGAAAATAATGGCAGGCTACAAAAACCTATTCTATTAATAATAAAAAATCCTAATCCTATTCCAACCAAAAACCTAACGAAAAATCATAACGAAAAATTGTATACATATTTGTTGCTGTTGTATAGTAAATGACAATGGCAAATAGTTTATGATTAATTAGAAAATGTATACATGATATTAGGTGAACAACAAGGCATGGGGAGGGTGCTAAATAATTCTAACAAAACACAGAATTATAAAATGACAATAGAAAATATGGTATATTATCTGGAATTATTTTTCATATGACAAACAAGCCTTCCGATAATTTTTGTTATCATAATGAAACATATTCAGGTATAGCGACAGCTTTTAATCTGTTCATAGTATGAGGTATCCAGAAAAATAATAACCATAATGAAATGATTAAGAGCATCAAAGAGACTGTCAGTATCACTCTAATTATTTAGTTTTCAATTACTTTAAAGTGCAAAAAAGAGATCTGACACAGCCCTTAGATAGTAGAAAATGAGCAGTGGCAACTAACTCTTTTGATTAAAACCATCAACGGAATTACATGTTTGCATTGCATCTTGCAAAGCAATCGTATAGGAATGATCCATGATGAAATAAGAAGCGTCGTTAGGGTTGCCCTAGAGGCACAGCTCAAACAAGCAGGCAAACAAGCAAAGTTAAATTAATATGCAGTTAAAACAAATGAATGACAATTAATGAATGCTGTAAAGTATGGTAGAAGGCCTGAATAATACCATTGGTTGGCAGGAATAATATTTAGTCAGTTTATGTAGGTATGTAGTTGTCATTATCTATAAATACAATACGACAAAATGACATTATAATTTTTTTATCAAGTATTAAATAAACAAAATATTTATTTATGATAAATTTTTATATTGAATGAATGCTAACCATTCAGTGTTGTCTCTTGCTACTTGTTGCTGTTAATCATAAAAACTATCACAACTTATTAAATAGCAAAATAATAATGAAATTTGACTTTACTTTTAGAAATTATTAATATAACTCAAACTTATTAATAAATAGCAAAAATTATTAATAAATATCGTAATAAATGATAACTTCTATTGTCATTCAAAGCAAACTACACCAACATTGGTGATTGTAATATCTACTGATTAATAATGGTTGTTTTTCAATTTTTATTTATGGACTACAGTAACCTTTGTGGGTATAACTATACTGCCAAGTTTTATAACAATATAAATAATAATTGTATTAATAATACTTTTATTAAAAAGAAAAAACAGAGGGAAGAATAAGTACAACAGTGATAGTTTAACTTCGATGGACTCTGTGAAATCCAATTTATAATTAAATGTAATAATAATGGTAATATTAATAAACATAAGCTACAAAAGAGAATCAAATGGAACAAGCACCTGAAGCCTAAGCAGACTGATAGTAAAAAGTTCAACTAGATCGTTTTGGCATGATTATGAAAACAAGGTAATAGACCCATTATTATACTGAGTTGAAAGAGCAGAATCATTAGCCGAGCGTGAGACCATGTACCATAAATGCTCCCACCTAAGACTGTAAATAAAATAGATCCCAAGGCAATGAAAATAATCAGCAATCATGATGCTAAAAGCTTGTGCTAACCAAACTTTTCTGTTTTTTGAAAAAAAATTAGGGCAGCCATGAAGGTCACTAGGGCGTGCCGCCCTCCTGACCATCTGGAGAGCGCTCTGGCAGACGAGTGATAATAATCATGACGGATGAATATTACTCAGACATGTAGATGATAAGATACACATTAATATACCATAACTTTTTCTTTAGCTAGTGTACTGAAAGAAATTGTGATTACAAATTATTATCATCGATTGTATTGCTATTATTAAACCAGGAGCATACATTTATGTGAGTCATTTCTGATAAATTGCAACACAAATAAGATAGTTTTAAAAAAATTAAAAATGCTTCTATTGACACCAAATTGCATTTTCATGAATAATAAAATGCCTTCTTTGTAAGTATACCAATTCCATTCCAGTCAGTTTGAACCAGCTATCATGACCTTGGACCTACAGATGATCATTTGACACCAAATGTAAACTTTATGATTCCTGTTTGCAAAGTGTCTCACAAGGGTGAGCTTATCCTCTTGAATCAGTTATCTTGTTGTTTCTTTGGATGCAAGCTAGCAAAAGTTAACTTTGATCCCCTTTAAGCAACATGACAACTAAGTTGAGTCGAGTAAGATAACTTTATAGGGTGGAACAGGACTGTCGAGGTCAACTTAGTCACTTTTGAATCACTCAAGTTACAAGTAATTGTTTAATTTGAACTATTTTTTTGAGCATACAGTTCCTTTTGCCAGTGCCAGCTCGATAGTGAGCGACGTGAACTTGGTACAGAAAATAATAAAATGTAATGGAGAAAAAATGTTGTTTCATCAGTTGACAATAAAAGGTGTTATTTCCATTGAGTTTTATAGAAAAAGTTGCTTAATGATTATAATGATAAGAAATATTATAATCAATAATAATTAACAATTATGACTAATAATAATATTAATAATTCTTATTGTGGTCATTAATAATAATAACTATAACGTAGCTAAGACATGAAAGTTTTTAAAACATCTTTTCTGGGTTTCTAAGAATAGCATCGAAATGTAAGGCAATACCTGTTTGTTGTAATGGGATCAAAAGTTTGAGCATCACAGTGTTCTAAATCACATGAGAATCAAGTTAAAAAAATGCTACAGTAAATTCTGTTACTTCGTTTCATGAAATGCTGGAAACTCAGGGAGGCAAATTAATTGAGCATAAAAACAAGTTACAGGCTTTGCTTAATTACTGTGTAGTACTGAAAATCGTAAATAAGCATTGTCACATAGTATTAATTGTATTTCCTCAATTTGCATGACTAAATATATGTCAGTGGACGACGCTGATGAAAAAGAATGGTACAGCTACAGAGAGATTTTTTTCTAGTGACCACATATATATTTTTTTTACTTAATAACTGAATTACTGTTAAACTGTGCTATATTATAATAATCAGTACTTTTCAAACATTTGTCGGTGCTGTTGTATGTCAGTCACCGTATATAAAACATAAATTATGTTATCAAAACACACAAAATGTACCGATTTATTACAAAGACCTACATGATTGAGTATTTTCACAACATGCTTGAATAACAAATTTTTGCATCAGTGAAAACCAAACAGCTGTGTGCACCATTGTCAAATAAGTCCAAGATAACCCTTCAGCCTAAAAAAAATCAGTCAGGCATATGCGATTTGCCTCACAGTGAATGTGAATCCTTGGAAGAAATCTAGTGGTTTGGAACAAACCATGAAATTATCTTAGAAAAGAATGCTATTGGTGAGTTTTAGATACAAGAACTTTTCACATTAAAAAAATCAATGATACAGCAATAATATAATCAAAATTTTTCGGAAATAATTAACTTGAAATCTTCGGCAATTTCTCAAGGTGCGAAAAAAGAATAGTTTTATGAACACTTCAGATATTAATTGCCAGTTCACGATTTAAGCATTAGAGTTAGTTGAATGTAAAACTGATACGCTCTAGTATTAGCTAGTCAATGCAGTTTCAGTGTCTACTTGTTTTGAGTCCCAAGTTATTTGAAATATTCTGACCGTAAGTTTAGAAAAAAAGTCAAAACTCTCATTCTAAACATCCATACGCAAAGACTTTCCATGTTTTTGCTTCAGAATGAGAATACCTATCTAATTGTTACTAAGGATGGCATGCATTTATTATCCAAAGCAAGAAAAATTATGATTTTTATCAACCAGAAGTAATAATAACAATACTCGCAACAGTCATTGATATTATTATTATTATTCATGAGTTGATGATGTTGTTAGTGATAAAAATAGTACGTCTAACAGTCGGATCAATGTGTGATTATTATAATAAAAACAACATCGGAAGGCAGCATGTACTCAGAGAGGGCATCACTTTGATAAACTAACATAAATCGCCTGATCAGCGTCTAACTACAGCAACTATTGACTGGTAAAAACTAAAAATATTAATATCCATGGATCATACCAAATTACTTGTTATTAATATTATAATAAGTGATTATGACCATCTTAACAACTGCAAAAGCAAATAAAATACCTTGAAGCATTGAAAATTATAACAATCTAGCATGGCACCAACAACACCTGTTAGACAAACTAATTACTCGGCTGGATATGATAGTAAATTGATGGGGTTTGAAACTAAATTTAACTGTAATAACTAATAAAAAGTTGAAAACAAAAATAGGAGATCATTCACGCATTACTATGGCGGGGCATCTGAGATGTAGCAATAATTGTTTGCACCTGAAGCTACTGCGGGCACGATTTCAATCGATAGCGATGGCAATGAATGCATAAGTTTTGGATATTCTTCGAACATTGTTTATTTTCAACGAGATGATGCGCGTTCGCCTTTTTATTAGCAGACGTATTAATGTATCTGTAGTAATTCATATATAAAACTGAAGTTCTTTTCACACGCTTTTCAGTTATGCATAATAAAATAGTACTTGTATATGTAAAAAATAATAAATTTTGTTCTAAAAACATCTGCCACCACGTTTTGTTTGGATGCATCCCAGATGAGTTTTCTACTACTAATACTAATTAATTACTGGTTCTAGCTATGAATTCTTGCAAAAAATACTTGAATTAATACTATGCTAAAAATTTGCATGTTTCAATTTATATTTAAATGACCCTTGTAGTACAAAACAGAACGACTAAAGCTACGTTCACACTATACGATTCTCGGCCATGCGATTATCTGGAGGAATCGGGAATTGCTCTCCCGATTATTTAGAAGAATTCACACTTGCGATTTTTTGTGCCCGATATTGCATGGCCTTGACATGTTGTCAAGATACCGCATTTAATTGATAATTACAGAACATTATTATTAATGATTATTATTAATAATATAGCTAATATTATCAGATATTTAAATAAATTATACCATTTCTTCACGCATCAATAATAAGAAATTAATTACAATTAATAATAATAAATAATGGTAAGTAGTATACTCAATAATTATAATGAATAATAAATAAATGATAACTTTTTTCAATGCAATTATTTATTATAATCATGGTGCTGGTTGTTGTTTTCTATTTACATTGATAATGGTTAGTATACCCACCTTAATATTCTACTAGTAAACAAGACTTGCAGTTGACCAGGGAAATGTTAAAAAATAATCTAAAATTGGTTAAAATAATAATTATCAAGCAGCTGCAAGTTTATTGAAAAACATTAAATTGAAACGCTGTGATGTGGATGTTGATTGGCTAGACAGGCCGATAATCGTACAGAGAACCATCACTGCCCGATGAAAAAAAACCTACCACCGATTGTGAAATCGTTAAGATTTTACTGTTCACACTTGCGAGCCGATTTTTTGCTCCTCCCACTCGGCCGAGAATCGCATAGTGTGAACGTAGCTTTAGGCAGTGTAATCAAAACCATCATTATTTGTAAACAAAAAATGTCTTAATTATCAAAAATGAAGCAATATTCAAAATGAAACATGATAAATAACAATGTAATCTTGATGATAATAAAAAAATACTACGTTATTCTGTGTTATAGCTAGTTCAAGAGCGTCATGGGTGCAAGATGAGATGGGCAAAACCATTCCTAAAAATATATACTTAAACATTAGCCAATTTTTCATGCGGAAAAACCAGTTTGTTTACTATCTTTTGAGCAAAGCCCAGAGAAATAGAAAACACATTGCATTATGTAGCTAAAAGTATAACTAAAAATGATCGTAAACTTTTTTTTCTCATGCCACTACAAACTTTAAGTGAGAATTTGATTAAATACATTGTTTATAGTACTGTGACTTTTCAATTTTGTGAATCTTTTTCAAAGACGACACAGTAATTTTTTTTGCAGTAGGCATTTTTGCGTTAGCCATGTCACAAGCAATGTTTATTATATTAGCATAACTGCAAAGGCTAGGACGGAGGACAATTATTTTTTCATCTTTTTTCTACCACTAACAGTTACCATTAACAATTTTAGCACCAAATTCTAATTTATCTCTGGAATAACCTTTGGTTTACGCCTGACCAATTTTAATATTATACCAGTTAGACCAACAGCATTATTGAAATGCAACTAATGGACAGGGCCGTAGCCACATTGAGGCAAGACGAGGCTCTTGCCTCGTCTGAAAGTTTGGGCAAGAATGGGAATTTCCAACCTAGAAAATGGATTTTCCCAAAGATTCACGCTTTTACCAGTACTTGGTATTTCCTCAGGGATTACCGTTATTGCACGCACGTAGCGCTAGTTCTAATACTGTTACTGTAATCACGTTCTTATCATCAAAACCCAATCGAGCATTAGAGTCTCAAACTACAACATACCATTTCCTGAGTGCTTCTTACTGCAATACTATTTTTGCCAAATAGTTTTTCAAGGTATTTTTAACTTTTTCTGGATGACTACTGTTTTCTGCTGCATTTTATTTTTAGTTATGGTTTCCACTGCAAAGAGTTCAGGGTACAGTGCAAAGGTGTTGTTTTTGTTTTGAATGAGAACTAGTAAAAAAATAAATAATAATAATCAATTGATGTTAATAATAAATAATTATTATTATATGAACTCAAGAAAATAAAAATCTAGGTTTTCATCTAATTCTTTTATTGTAACTTCTTCACCAGTTTTTATATTTTTTATATAGTTTTATGTATTAACAACAAACAATTATTTAGTTCAATATTTTCTTTTAGTTTTTGAATCATTATTTTGTATACCTAATTATTATTTATTGTCATTGAATATTATTTTATTAATAACAGTTACCAATAATAATTATTATTATTGTTCTAATAATAATAATTATTATTGTTAGTGCTATTATTATGATAATAAACAACATTAACACCAACTACTATCGTCGTTATTAGTTATATATATCTATATATATGACTTACTTATCATATAAAATAATATATTATTTAATGTGTAAAAATAATATAACATTAACATAAAATTACAGAAAATTAATGATACTATTGTTTGAATTGTTATTATAATGACTCTGAAATAAAGTTGTTAACCTATTTAATTCACTGAGCAGCTCCATTATATATATCTATTACTATAATTAATAATAATGTAAATAATAATAAATTTTTATTGCTGCTATTATTATTTTTCACAGCTAACAATAATATTGATATTGTATTACAATATTTATGAAAAAAATGAGGATTATCATATTATGATAAATAATAATTAGTTTACAGCAACACACAACTTGCTAAGCTACTCTATTCATTCTTTTATACTTGAGTAGTGGTAGTAGGAGAAATGTTGCACTATTTACAAATACCTAAATCTTACAATCATTTAATTACTACTACCCTTCTTTGCTTGAGTTATTTGACGTTTTCATTATTTATTATTTTCCTGCCATTTTGTTATTTTCATTAATAATAGCAATAAATTTGTTACCACTGGTAACTAAACGATTATTATAGTTCTGATTATCACTGCAACTACCACTACCATCAACACAAAATTTAGGGATAAACTTTATTTTTATGGGACACTTAGCAAATGCTAAGTGGTAAACTTAGATACATCCTGGCACTCGCTATAGGGTACTGGTACCACTGATAAATAGCTATCAGCAAGGAAGAAAGATAATTATACTAGCTAGCAGACATTGCTCACAAACATACTTACTAACAAGAACTTATTGCTACTGGTATTGCCAATCAAAACGCAGTCAACTTTGTCTAACGTGACCATCATTGCAAGTTCTTTTTATTGGCGTGAAAGATGGAACAAATTAATTGCAACGGGTTCATGACTGCAGAATAGAGCCATCGATCTTTAACTACCTATGTAATATGAGGCTCTACAGCTTTTTCCTCTCTCAGCTTAACTTTATTTATTGATATGTAGTGAAACAACGCCAGAAAATTGTCTCATCTGTGTGGGCATACAAATATTTCATATGTATATACAACATGCCATGTATTCATATGAACTTGGCTCATAGACGTTTCAAATCTCTCAAAATTTGTTCATAATATAACCTCTTGCAAATGCTTTGATTTTTCGTCTTTTTATTGTAAAACCTATAAAAAATTGCTTTGGCGGCCGGGGCGCTGCCCCGGACCCCGTCAGGGGCCTTGGCGGCCCCCTGGACCACACGGCCTTGTGTGGGTGATTGCCTCCTCTGACAATAAATCCTGGCTACGGCCCTGATGGGAAACTAATAATCATAGAGCAGCATGCTGAACCATATTTTGTTAATACTAATAAGTATTATTTCAGGGCCGTAGCCAGGATTTATTATCAGAGGAGGCAATCACCCACACAGGGCCGGGGTCCAGGGGGCCGCCAAGGCCCCTGGCGCGGTCCGGGGCAGCCCCCCGGCCGCCAAAGCAATTTTACAGGTTTTACAATAAAAAGACAAAAAATCAACGCATCTGCAAGAGGTTATATTATGAACAAATTTTAATTGATTTGAACCATCTATGAGCCAAGTTCATATGAATACATGGCATGTATGTACATATGAGATATTTGTATGCCCACACAGATGAGACAACTTTCTAGCGTTGTTTTTTTACTACATACCAATAAATGGAGTTAAACTGAGAGAGGAAAAAGCTGGGGAACGTCATATTACATAGGTAATTCAAGATCAATAGCTCTATTCTGCAGTCATGAACCCGTTGCAATTAATTGGTTCCATCTTTCACGGCAATAAAAAGAACTTGCAATGATGGTCATGTTAGGCAAAGTTGAATGCGCTTTGATTGACAATACCAGTAACAATAAGTTCTTGTTTGTAATTATATTTGTGAGCAATGTCTGCTAGTATAATCATCTCTTTCTTCCTTGCTAATAGCTATTTATCACAGGTGTCAGTACCCCATAGCGAGTGCCAGGGTGTATGTAAGTTTACTACTTGGCATTTGCTAAGTGTCCCATAAAAATAAAGTTCCTCCCTAAATTTTGTGTTGATGCTAATGGTAGTTGCAGTAATAATAAGAACTATAATAATTGTTTAGTTACCAGTGGTAACAAATTTGTTGCTATTATTAATGAAAATAACAAAATGGCAGGAAAATAATAAATAATGAAAACGTCAAATAACTCAAGCAAAGAAGGGTAGTAGTAATTAAAATGATTGTAAGATGTAGGTATATGTAAATAGTGCAACACTTCTCCTACCACCACTACTCAAGTATAAAAGAATGAATAGAGTAGCTTATCAAGTTGTGTGTTGCTGTAAACTAATTATTATTTATTATAATGATAATAATCATCATTTTTTTCATAAGTATTATAATGTAATAACAAATTATTGTTAGCTGTAAAAAGTAATAATAATAGCAGCAATAAAAAATTATTATTTACATTATTATTAATTACAGTAATAGATTTATATAATGGAGCTGCTCAGTGAATTAAATAGGTTAACAACTTTATCTCAGAGTCATTATAATAACAATTCAATAAATAGTATTACTTTTTTGTAATTTTATGTTAATGTTATATTATTTTTACACATTAAATAATATATTATTTTATACGATAAGTAAGTCATATATATAGATATATATAACTAATAACGATAGTAGCTGGTGTTAGTGTTATTTATTATCATCATTATAATAGTCATAGCAATAACAATAGCACTAACAATAATAATAATTATTATTATTAGAACAATAATAATAATTATTATTGTTAATTGTTATTAATAAAATAATATTCAATGGTAATAATAAATAATAATTAGGTATACAAAATAATGATTAAAAAAACTAAAAGAAAATATTGAACTAAATAACTATCTGTTGTTAATATCGACCAATAAAACTAAATAAAAAAAATATAAAAACTAAAGAGAAAGTTATATAAAAGGAATTAGATGAATACCTAGCTTTTTATTTTCTTGAGTCAATGTATGTAATAATTATAATAATTATTTATTAACATCAATCAATCGATTATTACTAATTATGTGTTACTAGTTCTCATTTAAAAAAAAAAACAACACCTTTGCACTGTTGTACCCTGAACTGTCTGCAGGGGGAATTGCGAACCATAACGAAAAATAAAATGCAGCAGACAACAGTAGTCATCCAGAAAAATTGAAAAATACCTTGAAAAAATATTTGGCAAAAATATTATTGCTTTAGTAATAAACACACAGGAAATGGTATGTTGTAGTTTGAGACTCTAATGTTGGATTGGGTTTTCATGATAAGCAACGTGATTACAGTAACAGTATTAGACCTAGTGCTATGTGCGTGCAATAGCGGTACTTCCTGTGGAAATACCAAGTACTGCTAAAAGGGTGAATTTTTTGGGAAAATCCGTTTTTTGAGTTGGAAATTCCCATTTTTGCCTAAACTTTCAGACGAGGCAAGAGCCTCGTCTTGCCTCAATGTGGCTACGGCCCTGTACTTGAATCAAATTATTATTACCAGAACAACTACTATTCATCATCCGTCATTATGACTAATAACAATGATTATTAATAACAACAACTGGTGATAAAAGTACTTGTCTATGACAAATTTTAATGTTATTAGGATAGTTTTGCAATCAGCCCGCTATGTGATCCAGCTGCTGCTGTTTCAGCTTTCATAAGAAATACAGAACTGGTTAGCAAATGGAAAAATTTCATTAACCATAACTTTTATATCATGTGATTGTGTTTACGAGTGAGTGAACATAGCTAGTTACTTGGAAATCTGACAGCTGCCGATGCACTTTTTCGACTAAAAACAATATCTAAAACTTGTTCTGATAAAGTGTTAGTGTGGTGACATGGGAAAGTTACGTGTCATTGTATTAACAAGAAATTACTCTACAGACTAGAATTATCTAAAACATCACAGACTAACATGAAAAAAGTTGTGCACTAACACAGCAACTAGGATTAAAAAATGTTCAACTGAATGATAATTATCTAAACTTACTAAGGATATAATATTATAAAATAGGGTAAAATAAGGTAATATTTATTTAGTGTTGTTTTACTATTTTTACAGCAATAGTAAGAAAACAGCGCTAAACAATTTAATTTTATATTAATAATAATTATAATAATACAATGATCATAAACACTAGGAGGCGTAATATTAATAAAACAACAATACTGAATAAATACAATATTACTTATAACATTATTATAAGCATTTATAACATTGTATTTAATAGTACTGTTTCGGATAAACAGTAGTAAAAGTCAATTTTATCTCAAAGAACTGACTGTAGTTTTTAAAATTTGTTATGATTATAATTATTATTATTATTAAAATCATTCTTCATCATCATTCACTGATGATAATGGTAAATAACCAAATTCTTTTTAATCTACTATTAGTAACTACTTTCTGGTGATAATTCCCCCATTCATTACCATAATTATTAATAAAATTTTAACTAATAAGTAACAATATTATTTATTATTGATATTTATTATAATTAATTATTATTATAATAATTGTTATTAATTAATTAGCTTCTATTTGTTGTAACTGAAACAACACACTACACTGTATGTAGTATTACTGTGTGTGTAGTGTGTCGTTTTAGTTACAACAGATAATAGAAGCTAACTAATTAATAACAATTATTTATTATCTTTTGAAAGTTTGTTGGTATAGTCAGTGACAGTCATATATATCATAATTATTATGATATATATGACTGTCACTGACTACTGTCACTATACACCAACAAACTTTCAAAATAATAATAATAATAATTATAATAATAATTAATTAATAATCATCATGATCATAACAATAAAAATAATAACAAAACAATAATAATAGGATCGATAAGTAGCAACTGATCGTCGCCACTACGATTCAGTACCTCACATCAACCCAACTGCCATAAAAGATAAGTCATTATGCCAGGCAATGCATGTTCAGAGTGGGAACATGAAGATATTTTCTTTCACCTTTTAATTTTCTTGACGGGTTTGCGTTAAAACATAATAAACTGTGGCTAGCTAGACTAGTTTTAAAACCAAGTTGCATAGAATCTGTATTGAGGAGGCGGTAGGTGGAATGCCGTAAACCAATAAATTTCTTAGAGCCTAGGCTAAATTCAGAGAAGACAATCCCACAACAAATACTTGAAATCTGTTGGAAAAGACAACTCTCAACTCAAACATCAACTAAAGTAATGGAGACAAATCAGGCCCGTTACTGTAGTAAAAAAAAATATTCTAACTTCTAATTAAAATTTAAACTGCTGACTTGAAAATTGAAATATTTAATAAATAATTTATTTTTTTAAAAGTTTCATTCTGTCTCACTTGTTACTCGAAAATGATGTTGCTGTCAGCAGAGTTAGAATCTCAGGCTACTCTTATGAATAACTGAGGAGTGCAAATGTGAGAGGTCGTGGCAATACACCCAGCACCCTGGAAATAAGAAAACAGCGTTGTCAAACTCACAGTCTAGTAAGCTTAGTCGTATAGAGGTGGTCACTATTGTACGACTACAGAATTCCTACTGCTTGATTTTACTCTGGCCCTGTGCAGTCCTATACTCTGCGGGATGCACTGAGAGATAATAATCCTACAACCTTTAGATAAATAACTAAACTATTAACTAAATTTTAAAATGCAATGGACAGTTCTTAGTAAGTTATTTATTGAAACTTTTACCTACAGCCATTTAGCAGACTTTCAACCCTTAACAAAAATTTTTGGTGATAAAGATAATTTACTATTAATAGCTATGGCACTTTCCAAGAATACAATATCTAATAAGCCGATCACTAATCATGTTAAATTATAACCACAGCTGTACTGTTACTATTCTCAAAATTTAGAATTAGTCAGCTCAGAACACTTTTGTTTCTTCGACCGTATTTCTCAAGCGTTATGCTTGCTATGCGTAAAAAGTTTTGTTACCAGATATATTCACTAATTATAACTGGGGAAACTTTCTGCAGCTGATAATTCCAGGCTGAGGCCTTGTATGCTGATGTAAATTTGCCAGATGTCTAAAACTTGAGCTGGTAAGTGTAAATGGAAGTCTGTGAAAGAATACTGTTAAAATCCGATGCATTTGGTATAATTACTTTAACATTGACAAAAGCAATGGCTCTGCAGTTGTTCTTTGCTAAAGCTTCACACTCTTGTAACTAAATGTTCTGCTTAAAGGAACTATCACAATATCTAAAGAATGACTGAACTGTTTTTTGGGTGCTTTTGAATATACAAGGATGGATATGGTGGCCATTAGAACTTGTCGGTTTGTTTCATTATCGATGGTTGCTCAATTTTGGTGCATAGTTAACCTCAGTCAGGGCAAAGTCAGTTATCCAAGGAATCTTATTTACTGCGCTATTGTCGGCCATTATAAATATCACAAGTGATGAGATTCGATGAATAAATGATGTCTTGGAAAAAATGAAGTTACAATAATCTGCCTAAATGAAACTGCTTTATTTGTTGGCAAGCTTAGACGAAATCCTCAAACTTTTAAACTATTATTTATGCCTGCCTTGCCTATCACATGATTTTGATGATCAAGAGAGGCCATTGCTGCTTTTTTTTAGCGTTCAGCCACTTAGCTCTCAACTTGCATTGCTTAACTGGTCATCCAGTCCCTACATGCAGGATTTCTAAAAAAAAATAAATGTACTGATCTGCCAGTAATATTACCATTAGGCTCGGCAGCCATCATGATCATGCATAATTGAGTCTCACAACTACAAAAGCTTTAGCAATGGTAAATAGGTTCAGATGTACATGAATACATTCAATCGGTATCCATTTGCTCGGGAGACACTAATAGAATCTTGTTTTGTTCAATTCCACAGAAGCCAGCTGGACTTTTATCTAGAAGGTAGCAATTACTTTAATGCATTTCTCTGTGACCCCAATTCAGTGTTTGTTCAACTGAGCACCACTCAATGATGCAACACATAGTCTATCGAGTTGATATAGTGTCCGTCTAAATGTTAGTCTTTGTGTCCGCCTTCGTGTCAATCTTTCTGAGAATCTTTGTGTTCATATTAGCCACCATAATACTGTAGTATTTTAGTGTTTACACCACCGACACAACGGCATCCATGTACTCCTGATTGCAATAGCTAATAGGCGTGTTCGGTGTCTCAACGCGTTGGTTTGTGAAAGTTTGATCAACGCGTTTATCCCTCGAACAATAACTTATAAGAGTAGGCGAGTGCGTACAATTTACAAAATTTTGCAAGAGTTGTCCTCTTTTTTTGTGTCTTCAGTGATAAATATAGCCCCGAAATCATAAGTTTGTTAGCCTAAATTCTTGGGTTTAAAAGTAGCTGTTCATTGCGAGATTTTTGTTGTCCTAACAACAACTGCATCATCTGCTATTTAATTTATACAAAGTGTTATTAAAACTCAGCAAGCCACCAAATACAAATTGTATTGTTATTGATGGTGATAAGAATAATAATGACAATGATGAATAACAATGACAGCAACAAGCAAAACATAAATTATTAATTAATAATAATTAATAATGGTGTGCTGATTATTCACTGTTATAAAATAATATATTTTTTTATCAGATAAAGATAATAAAAAATGGAATGAATGAAAGTTATAATATTATTATTTTTATTGGCAATAGTGATAGAATTAATAATAATGACAGTACTAAAAATAATAATTTATGACATTAATCATAATGATAAGTAATAATACATACATCAATCAAAAACAAGAAAAAGATCTTAACTTTGATAGCACGTTGTTGTTATAATGCCGCAAAAGGGTACAGTGCCGTAATTAGTGAGAAGACGACTCCTTTAGAAAACCAACGCGTTGACTTTTATAGGTGTTCGCTGGCCAACGTGCACTGTAAACCCGTTGACAAACGCAAAAATTAGCGTTGATGCACGTTGAAAAAAACTTGCTACAAAGGGGCTGATAATCCCTCGACAAAAAACTGCCGTTTAGGATTAAATGTAAACGTTGAGCACACCGAACACGCCTAATGTCCAGACAACGATACAACTGTTCCTTGTTAATAATAATTTATTAAACGCATTCTGTTTGGCAAGATATAAGCATGCTAACAAATCCACAAGTACTATAAGCCATCCACAAAACTTCTGCCTCCCTGATCTCCAGCAATTCCTTTTATAGGAAGAGATCAGGAAGGCACACTCCCTTATTAGGGTGAGCCAACCCCTTAAGTTATTACATTGTAATAGCAAATAGTTACAAACAATACAAAAATATACACAAAGTAAATGATGTGCCATGTGCGCGTTACTCTCATGGGTTGCCTAAGTCCAGGGATCCTCCTCCTTTAGCTTGGGTTCTGCTCCAATGCCCTCATCTCCTTGTGTGGCTTTAGCAGGCTCCTACGTTTAGCATCAGCTCAGGTTTTTCATTGGTGGCCATTTATGACAGACTCTCTCGGTATAGTAGCCATTTATGACAGACTCTCTCGGTATAGCAGCCATTTATGATAGACTCTCTCGGTACAGCATGTATACTTGAGCATGCATGATGAATAGATGAGTTATTTAACTTCTAATATTTAGGGATACTTCTAGTCAAGGGGAAGGGGTTCTTTTGCATTCTTTCAAGGGTGACAAGGGGTGCAGGGTAGGGGGTTGAGGGGGGAGGGAAGGTTCTGGGGGTCCCTGGTTTTACACAAATCTCCCACATACTCCGCTCCATTAGTGACACCGTCTCTAATTAATTAATAAACAAAGATTTGTGGTGTACCTCACCTGGGATAATATATATTTAGAGTAAAAGAATACAGGTACCACAAGGCGGACTACTGCACATCGGCGAACAAGTTCCCCCCTAACTTCAGTAGCTAGGTGACGGAGGGAAGCAGCTTCGAGCTCCACTGCCTGACACTCCAATTTTATATCTCTCTTGGCGGCTGGCAAGGTATGGTGGTCCAGCAATTCTTGGCAAAGTCCTCGTTGGTCGACTTCCAGATCTGTTATGATATGGTCTATGGCCCTGGCTGCGACCTCTCTTTTTACTAAGAAGTCTCCAGTTGGCTGGGGGTGAGGGGGGCGGCTACTGGAGAGGGTAGCTGAGCAGGGGGGAGGGCTCACGGGGTGGAGTAGGTGGGGAAGCTGGAGGTGGGGCAGGGGCCGACTTCTTTGGTATGCGGTAACTGGCCAGCTGGACAGACATCAAACTAGTGATAGGGTTGGAAGGAAGTTTGCTGACAAAGGGGGCATCGAGTGGTGAATAGACACGTTTGGTAGGCCTGACTGGAAAAGTAGTGGATGCACCAACTTGTATAGGCACTCATTGTCCAAATTGAGGTGGCTTCTTCCATTGTGTGAACTCACAGAAGCGCTCGTAGGACTTTTAGTCTACCGCGTACACCATCCCTGTCTTTCCAACGTGCTCAGGATCTCCATTATTGTCCAACTTGCTTTGGTGTCTGTAAACAGTGTCTCCACTTTCACTTGCAAATTGGCAGTGACAGAAGTGTTTTATATAGCGCTGGTTTGCTTGCACAGCCAGCTGCCGGGTATTACGGCTCTGGTATCCACACTTGTGGCAGCTCAGATGGCTCGATATCTGCAGGAGACGCTGCACTTTGTCTTCAGTGCTCTGGCTTATCAACCTCAGCATTCTCCAATGAGCAGGGTTCCTTCTACCATCAACTCCAAACGTGGCTGTAGGCTCGTTTTTCAAAGTAAGTGGGGGGAGGGCAACAGGAGCTGTCCGTATCAACCATACTGGTATACTGGGTACGTCCGGTGGTGTGCTCTTCTTCTCTGTAACAATAGCAACAGAATGACAGTGTCATTTGTTAGGTGGGGAGGCAGGAGGGGCATTATGGGGTGGGGTAGCTGGGGATGATAGAGGGCGTACTCTCACTTGACTATTACTGGGTGGAGAAGTGGAATTTGGGCGCTCGGTTAATACTTTTTTGTGTTTTAACGCCAGATCCATTCTTTTGGGGTGGTGTGAGATCCTTTTGAGGGTGATCCACCTATCCCAAGCTGGGGTAGCTGAATCCCGGGTCGGGGTAGTGCCGGGGTCACTGGGGGGAAGGGGGGTTGGCTTGGAGGGGGGTTTACACATTGGCTATAGATGTAATTAGTTTTTCTTGAAGGAGTGGTTGCGGTGGGGGCCAGGGGCAGGGTAGTGGGCGATCTTTCGGATGGGGCGAGGGGGTAACTCGTCTAGGTTGGGTGGAGGGGAAGGTGCAAGAGTGGTGAGAGCTAAGGGATCACTGGCTGTAGCGTTCTCAAGTACCCATTTATCATAGACATTTTTCAACTCACCAGTCTGACTTTCTAACATGGCGGCTGCTGAGGTAGTTGGTAGTAACTCTCCTGCAATCCCTAGCAGCTGATCCTCGCGGTGACTGGAGGATGGCTGATACTCAGCTAATTTGGCTCCTAGGAGGAGGTTGTCGTCATCATCCTCTAGCTGTAAGCAGGTACTCGGGATTCCAGTAGACATTTCTTTCAAATAAGTTTGGAGGAGCTCCAGCAAATAGGCGGACTGCTCAGTGCGCAGGTTAGCAGACAAAAGGGCAATGTTTTTTTACTGGCCAGCTGCAAACTGGTTGGCTCTGCTGCTTGGGGGGTCTGACTCATGGCAGGGGGAAGAGAGGGGTATCTTTGGTGGGTCCTGCAGGGGTGGAGAGTGGAGGGAGTCAGTTGGATTTTAGAAGGGGGGGTAGGGGAGATTCTAGCAATTTGTTTGAGACTAGGAAAGGGGGTGTGTGGTCCTCAGGCTTAATGGTGAATGCCTTAACTGCAGCCAATAGTCTGGTTCTTTCCTCATCTGATTTGTTATCTCTTGCAGTGACTTTGTGACACCAAGGCTGGCCATATTGCTGGGGTGACCCCACATTTCGTCTAGGGCGGCCTGTAGGTGCTGGGGCTAAAGGAGGGGGGGGCGTGTGACTGGCGGGGGACAACTTCTGCATTTACTGCATGGCCTCCAGCTTGGCCAGTTCTCGTCCGATTTGGTTGATTTCTACTGGGAGGGTTAGGTAAAACCTCCTCATTAGGTTGGTGTGCTCTGGGTACTGGTCTCTCAGCAGGGGGAGAGATTGGAGGGGAGGGGTGCCGTATAGAGGGGGTGAGGCATTGGAACGTCCAGGAGCGGAATGGGTATCTCTTGTAAAGGGGGAGGGGGATTTATTCTCCTGCGAGGGGCAATGCCGCGCATGTTGGGGCGGCAGACGGGCTCTAAAGCTGCAGGGGCTTGTTCGTACGACTCCAGACATGCTCTGTATGGTTTTAGGCGGCTGCCGTTTTTTAACTGATTGTTGGTCATGTCGATTGATCAGATAAGTGTGGTTACTATAGGCTTCCTCTACTATATAGGGGCCCACGAACTTGGGTTGGAGCTTGGGATTTTTGCCCTTCCTTCTCCTCCGGTTCTCCAACCATACTTCATCGCCCGCTTTGAATAGAGACGGTTCCTCTCCATCGTGTCCCCGTATCTGTTGCTGCTCCATCCGGAGGGCCTCATGAACCTCTTCAAGGCTCTCTTGTAAGGCTTGAGCGTATTCGTGTACAGGCACACACTCAACCAAGGGGAGGTGATAAGTTAGTTGGTCGGGAAGCCGTAACTCCCTTCCCATCATCAGGAAGTTTGGCGTTTCACCTGTAGTAGAATGGGGGGTGGCACGGAACGCCCTCATTATTTGGGGGAGAATCAGATCCCATTCTCTGGGTTGTCTCTTCAACAGGAGAGAGCGTAGGGCATCTCCTAATACCCTATTATTGCGCTCTACGACACCGTTGGCTTGGGGGTGGTAGGGAGTGGTCCGGGTCTTTTTTACCCGCCAGAGAGTACAGAGTTTGTGTATGAGGCTCGATTCAAACTGGGCACCCTGATCGGAGTGCATCCGCTCGGGTAGTCCGAAGTAGCAGAACACGTGTTCGTCAAGGGCGGTGGCAACTACAGGGGTAGAAGCATCAGGGAGGGGGAGGGCATCTTGTCAACGGGTAAAGTGGTAAAGTATCCACTTATTTCCTCTATCAGTCTCAGGGAGTGGGCCCACCAGGTCTACGGCCAACTTTTGCCAGGGGCGGCCGGCATACATTCGTTGCCGGGTCGGGTTGGGTTTTTTACCACCATGCTTAGCTCGCTGACAGGTTTTGCAGCTATTAATGGCTCTCCGTACATCCGCGGTCATACCTGGCCAGTACCATGTGAGGCATACTCTCTTTAATGTCCGTTGTATGCCTTGGTGGGCCAGGAGGTGCGTCTCACACACTACTTTGCTTCTCAGTCTGGGGGGGGCACACAGCACACCAGTGAGCTCTATTTTGTCCGGCTTGGTGTACTTCTAGGATACCATCTGGACAGATCTGCATAGAGTGCTGAGGTTTCTCCAGCTGGCGGAGTTTATTACTTCCGAGTTCTAACTGCTGTGGGTGAATAGAGACATTATTCTTCACCGCCTCATAAATGATTGCTACCGGGTAGCGGCCTGTCCTCTAGACATCCATCAGGTTGGTGTCAGGGGGTGGGGGACGAGTGATAGCCACCACTCAGGGGTTGGACAGGGTGGGGTCGGTTGGTGTGGATGGGGTAGGGGGGAAGGGGTGGGGCAAGGCTTGTAGTATCTCGTTCTTTGTGGGTGGGCAGTCTCTGGTTTCAATGTGATTACATTGCTTACAGTCAGAGGGACACCGTCTACTAAGGCCGTCAGCATTTCCATGCAAGTGTCCACTACGGTGCTCAATGGTAAACTGGAACTCCGACAGAGTTTCGAGCCCCCTGGCTACTTGGCTGGACGGCTCCTTCCGCTTACATAGCCACATGAGGAAGGCGTGATCTGTTCTCACCCGAAAGGTTCGACCGTAAAGGTAGGGTCTGAAATGCTTTGTGGCTTTGACTACTGCCAGTAGTTCTCTGTGAGTGACACAATAGTAAAGAGGGTTAGGAAAGAGTATACAGCGGAGCGATTTCCTTGACAAAGGGAAATTGTCCACCCCCGTTTTTGGTACACCAGTAGTAATATATGAGCAGATCTCCCTACCAAGTGTTTTTTTGTGGATTTGATCTTGGGGGTTATGCAATGAGTTACGTCGTTGGATGAATTCGCCGAGTTTATATTGTATTTCATTTGAGAGGTATTTGAGTGGCATTTGAGTGGCATTTAAGTGGCATTTGAGTTTTGTTTATTTTTTACTTAATTTGAACTTATAGATTTTGAATGTATGGCATTCAAGTTTTGATAATTTTTTACATAATTATATACATAACTTTATCTCCTAGAGCATCTAGATTTTGAATGTATGGCATTTAAGTTTTGATAATTTTTTGTAATTCGACTCATATGATATCTTGAGAGAGGAGAGAGAGAAGATATATCTACATTGAATAAATACAGTGATTAAAAATGAAACAATATGTGAATATATACATTTATTGTGTAATAAGTAGGGAAAATTTCATATAATATAGCTAGAGTCAGTAAATATTAAATAATACCAAACACTACAACTTGTAATGACAATCAATGCATAAGCTTTTACTAAAACTATCTTGAAAACCTTCAAAACATGATCCCAAATGGAAAAAAATGGATAAAGTTAGATATTCATCTATTTGTTTACATCTACAAAAAAGAGGTATTTTGGTGAAATATTTTTTCATTTTATTCAATTTTCATTAAATTTTTACAAAAACAAATCATCCTATAAATGGTTAAATTTCATCTAATTGTACAAATTTACAAAAAAGCAAGGTATTTGGTAAAATATTCTTTCATTTCATTAAATCTTCATTATTTTTTTTTGCAAAAAAAGAAATCATCCTTTAAATGGGTAAATTTTATCTGTTTGTATATCTTTACAAAAAAACAGGCTATTTGGTAAAATATTTCCTTTATTCTATTCAATTCTCATTAATTTTTTCAATAATTGCTTAAATATAAATTATTCATTATTTTCTTATTATTAGGTAAGCAACCTATCATACAAAATTAGTTTCTTGAGTGAGGGTTTTATCCTGCATTTTCCTTTTGAATTTTTTTCAAAAATTTACCATTTTTTTCAAAAACAATCATTTATATATACAATTTCCATTATTTTTTTTAAACAGAACAATCTCTATCTCTGAGAGGTTGGAGATATTGGGGTAGAAAACTTAGACATGATGATGAGAAGACTATGGATTTTCCCATTCAAGAACAAAACCATTTTCGATGGCAATTTCAATTCTGAAAACTAAAACAATGTAATTTGTTTTTCAAAATGCAATCATCAGAAAGCTTCTGTCATGATGAGGAGGAGGTTATGGATTTACCCATTCAAGAACAGACCATTTTTCGATGGCGACTTCAATTCTAAAAACGAATTACAACTGAAGTATGTGGTATTACGTAATCATTTTTTTAAAAGAAAAAAATTTTTTTGTCAAAATGCAATCATCAGAAAACTTCTGCCATGATGATGAGGAGGTTATGGATTTAGTCATTCAAGAACAAACCATTTTCGATAGCAGCTTTAATTCTAAAAACTAAATCAATGTAACTTTTTTATTCTTTGTCTCCCATGAAATTGTTCAAAACGAATTAGAACTGAAGTATGTGGTATTACATGATAATTTTTTTGAAAGAAAAAAAACACATCAAAATCGACAAATTACTCCTCTAGATAGTTCAAGTTTACAATATTTGAGAATTAATCACAATAGAAACATTAAGCCTACTTGATAAAAAAAGAATTTGACTGTTGAATTTAACTAATTGATTCAATGTTATTATTTGGATCTTTTTGAAAATAAACATTTCAATGAAAACATCATATTTAGTCTTTGACACACTTGAAACCATTTTCCAGTAAATTTCACCAAAAATATTTTAGAAATGGAAAGTAAACATTTCAATGAAAACATCATATTTAGTCTTTGACACACTTGAAACCATTTTCCAGTAAATTTCACCAACAATATTTTAGAAATGTTTACTATATATTTACAAGAAAAATGAGGTATTTTGGTAAAGAATTCTTTTATTCCATTGAATTTTCAATATATTTACAAGAAAAATGCAGTATTTGGTAAAATATTCTTTCATTCCATTCAATTTTCATTAATTTTTTGAGCGAAGGTTTTATCCTACAGCATCCTTTTCAATTTTTTATGTTTTAAAACAGGGTTTTATTACAAAGTTTTTTTTGTTTTTCAATTTTTTAAAAAAATAATCATTATAATATATAGTTTTCGATATTTTTTTTTAAAAAATAAATATATATATATATATAGATTTTCACTTTATATTCTTTTATTCCATTCAATTTTCAATAATTTTTCGAGTGAGAATTTTATCCTACACAATCCTTTTAAATTTTTTATGTTTTTTTGAATTTTTTAAAAAATAATCATTGAAATATATAGTTTTCGATATTTTTTAATTTTTTTGTACTTTTAACTTTTTAAAAACTGTCAAAAAATCACCAAATTATCTTTCTAGATGAATAAAATTTACAAGTAAATAATTGTAATAGAAAATACCATATCTAGTTTTTACATTCATAAAACTGTTTTATAGTAAATTTTCTGTAATACAAACTACTATAGCTTACGATATCAATGGTTACAAAGCGCTTTTCTTGAACAATATCTTCTTTGATGTTCTTCTGACATATTATTAGACCCAGAGAGGAATTCTTGTATTCCGTATTCTTTTTGATCCAATAATTGACTAAAATACAAAAGTTATTCATTATATAAATAAATTTTACCGAATTTAAATTTTACTCTTAGCTACATTAGATAGTTTACATTATATATAACAGGAAAATAACTCACTGAGTTACATCATTCAGCTCATTATTTTTTAGGGAAAGTTCTTTACTCTGTTTTCTTTTTACGATATAATGGACTAAAATAAAAAGTGATGTATTAGTATAGCATGATTAAAATTAATGTAAAATAATTATGTTATTTTTTCAACTTCTATGTAAAAGAAATACACTGATTACACACGAAAAAGTCCTTTTTTCATCTGGATTCGGAATGTATAAATATAAATATACATATATATATATAATTTAAAAATGTTTTACAAAAAATGTTTATCAATTGATCATTTATGTGAAAAACTAAACATTTTTGTAAAATAATTATAACCTTTTGTTATTTTTTAAACTTTAATGTAAAAAAAATACACTGATTACACAAAAAAGTCCTTTTTTTAATCCGAAATAAATATAATTTAAAAATGTTTTCAAAAAATGTTTATGAATTGATCATTTATGTGAAAAACTAAACACTTTTGTAAAGTAATTATAACCTTTTGTTATTTTTTAAACTTTTATGTAAAAAAAATACACTGATTGCACAAAAAAGTCCTTTTTTTAATCCGAAATATATATAATTCAAAAATGTTTTACAAAAAATGTTTATGAGTTGATCATTTATGTGAAAAATTGAACATTTTTGTAAAATAATTATCACCTTTTGTTATTTTTCCAACTTTTATGTAAAAAAATACACTGATGACACAACAAAATCCTTTTTTAATTCGAACAATATATATATAACTTAAAAATGTTTTACAAAAATGTTCACAAATTTATCATTTTAAGTGGTTTTTTATTGTAAGAATACACAAAATTTTCACAAATCAAAATTTTTAAAATTATGGTAAAAATTAATAAAACTCACCTATAGTGATATGAATCCCTTGAGTTATAGATTAGCTTCTCGAGAGTTTGTTCTCCACAGTTTTCTTTTTCAGCATCATCGAAGTGGTTGAGAAAATCCTCAGATTTTGGATTATCAGTCAGTTCCGAGGCTTGGACGAAGGCTTGATGAGCTGCGAGTACACTGATGTTGTAGAAAATTGAATTGTCTGCGTTTCGACTCAGACCCTTGAACAGAATCACTCCAAATCTCTCCGATGTCACAGCAGAAGCTATTTGATGATGAATGCGCATATCTCCGATCAGTAATTCTTCATCTACAACACTCCTGTATTGAACTAGAAGAGTCTCTTCATTTCCATTCCATCGCCTGTCAGATTTTGTTATAACTTCAGGGTTTTGGAAACATATGACACTATCTGTTGGGAAATCCTGAAGATTAGCTACCTCAAAATAAGCATTGATTTGTCGCATACTTTTTTCTGGTAATACATCAAACGCATTCTTACACCTCAAAGTAGTTCCTGTTTCTGTAGCAGCACGAAAAATTGCTTTTCCAGTCTTTTCAACACCCATGTAGATCAAAACTAGTGGTCTTATTTGCGAAGCTTCATTGACAAGTAATCCTGCTGCTAATGGAATAGTGCTCTTCACTCTAACTACCTTTCCATCCTTTTTATAGTTGTAGATGATGACGCAGTTCGTTTCATCATGGAGCTCAACGGTTAACACCTGCATAACTGTAGGTATTGGTAAATCTTCAACTTTGACTATGTTTTCAATGTTTCTTCTGGAATCTGGAGATAGAGTACTTAACAGAGAGGCGCTTTTGATGATGAGAGTTGCGAGAGTATTCAGACTTGCGCTTTGAAAGGGTATCGTAGTGCGTTGAAGAAGTACATTGTCATCAATCACCTTCTTATCTTGTGAACGTTTTGGTTCTTTATTCTTCAGTTGTTTTGTATTGACTTGTGTCGACATTCTAAAAGATAAAGTAAAAATCCATGTTATGATTTTTTGATTTCTTTTTCAAACCAATTTGAAGATATATATATACATATATATATATATATATTTACTCAATATCATACCCCTGTTAGTATCTAAATCGATAAAAAATTAAACTTATACTCATTCAAGTTGACTTACCTCCAAACAGAAAAGTCCTTCTAGCAGTTGTAGTAGATGATGTTGTAGTAGATCTTGCTCCTTCAGTTGCTAATGTCGAAGTGACTGCTTTCTGTGTAAAAACAGTGCTTCTTATATAGCTAAAATCATGCCATTTATCATAAGGTTAAATTAATGAAACATTGTTTTTACGGAAGAACACCAATGCTTTCGCGGGAATAAATAATTTATTTTCACGCGAATACAAACCAATGCTTTCGCGGGAATAAACATTTTATTTTCACGCGAATACCAGCCAATGCTTTCGCGGGAATAAACATTTTATTTTCATGCGTATACAAACCATTGCTTTCGCGGGAATAAACTTTTTATTTTCACGCGAATGGAAACTGTTGCTTTCGCGGGAATAAACATTTTATTTTCACGCGAATGGAAACTGTTGCTTTCGCGGGAATAAATAATTTATTTTCACGTGAATGGAAACTGTTGCTTTTGCGGGAATGAATAATTTATTTTCACGCGAATACAAACCAATGCTTTCGCGGGAATAAACATTTTATTTTCACGCGAATACCAACCAATGCTTTCGCGGGAATAAACATTTTCTTTTCATGCGTATACAAACCGTTGCTTTCGCGGGAATAAATAATTTATTTTCACGCGAATGGAAACTGTTGCTTTTGCAGGAATGAATAATTTATTTTCACGCGAATACAAACCAATGCTTTTGCGGGAATAAACATTTTATTTTCACGCGAATACCAACCAATGCTTTCGCGGGAATAAACATTTTATTTTCATGCGTATACAAACCATTGCTTTCGCCGGAGTAAACTTTCTATTTTCACGCGAATGGAAACTGTTGCTTTCGCGGGAATGAATAATTTATTTTCACGCGAATACAAACCAATGCTTTCTCGGGAATAAACAGTTTATTTTCACGCGAATGGAAACTGTTGCTTTCGCGGGAATGAATAATCTATTTTCCCGCGAATACAAACCAATGCTTTCGCGGGAATAAACATTTTATTTTCACGCGAATGGAAACTGTTGCTTTCGCGGGAATAAACATTTTATTTCCACGCGAATACAAACCAATGCTTTCGCGGGAATAAATAATTTATTTTCACGCGAATGGAAACCGTTGCTTTCGCGGGAATAAAAAATTTATTTTCACGCGAATAGAAACCAATGCTTTCGCGGGAATAAAACATTTATTTTCACACATTTGCCTATATAAGAGACAACGGTTTCAGACAGAGAGCATCCAGTTCAACAACAGTGAGCAAAAGAGCAACATCTATCTACTACATCTTCCATTACAACTACTAAGAATTCTTTCTTCATAAAGGTAAAACTTAATTTCATTTATTTCCGCTAGCTAACACAACTATCTGAAGGCTTTATGACATATCTATCTTTAAATTGATTATAAAGAATTGAACCAATTTTTTCTGTTTTTCAGAATGAATACTCAAGACGTAGGAAGTCAACCATTGTATCTAAAGTTGGAATCTCAGCCTGATGAAAAGGTAAGAATTAATAAAAAATACTATTTAACACCTGTTGAAAACCTTTAATTATTTTAGTTATCTAATTATCGCTTGTATTTTAGAACAATACAACAACAAATCCAATCTACTTAAAGGACTTCCTTCCAGAAATGTATCATAACTACGTGATAAATAATGATGTTGTTGAAGAAAAAGCTGTAGAACGTTTGACATTTCAAGTTATAATATTCTGTATAACTCAACACATGATGAGTATGGGGTTGTGTTGTAAGAAACATGATATATCTACAGAACGTTTTGATGACATTATAAAAAACGGTTTCAAAATTGTTTTGTCAATGGTGGAAGTCGTTAATATTAATAATTTTTTAAAAGAAATTGAAAGAAGTGCTTGGAATCAAATAGTTTTCAAAAAATTATATAACATGACGTGGAACAAAAAAACTTTTTATAAATTCAGAAAGCATATTTATAATTATGTCCAAATAGATAAAGCTCTATCCTCTTCTGTAGGTATTTTCGAACTAATGTTAGAAGCGTTTCATACATATTTATGAAAAATTTTTAGTTGTTTTTATTATTTTACAATATTTTGTTCAAACTATTATATCTTATTTCTTACCAATTGAGATGTTAAAAGCAGTATGATATTAAGTAAATACATATATATATATATTTGAATGCCTCCTTCGTTGTCTGTCTCCACATCCCAATAGTTTAATAAGTACATTCTCAATCTACCATAACTCTATGATCTCAACTGCTTTTGGCATAAATACATATATATATATATATAAGACACTCTAAGTAATAAATACACTCTTAGCCACTCATGCAAATATCACCCTTTTATTTTTAGAATGTTATGGATGCTCTTTCTGAAGAGCTCCTTAGCACAGATCCATATCCAACAGAAAATAAAATGAAAAACGGCAAAACAACTCCTAAGAGAAGGAAAGCTGCTCCAAAAAAGCGAATAGTAAGGAAACGAAAACAAATAGTGAGAAACAAACTACTTCGTTGATAAGCAAACAATGGAGAGTGCAGCTATAACTCATTTAACAGTTGAATGTCTCAACGAAAGGAGGGCTAGGGAATTAGAAAAGTCTAAAGGTTCTCAAGTGATTGACTCACCAAAAGTTCCGATTTGCAAAACATTTGAAGATCTTCCTATCCCAAGCATTATGCGAGTGACTGGTGTGATACATCCATCAAGTAAGGAGAAGTGTAGATATTCTCAAGTACACTACCATGATCCTTCAGATATAAATGAACTCGAACCCAAAATACTCCTCTGTCCAGTTGAAATAGCTAAAAACTTCAACTGTGATAATTACCCCCCTCCGTTTAACGTTGTATATTTGGGTAGAAAGGGAAAACCAAAAAATAAAAGCGTTCTTTGGTATGATGTCAGACGTGTTACCAGACATCCTCTAAGCAAAAAGAAAGCTGAAGAGGAATCACTATATTTGAGTACATTGACTAAAGGTCAGCTCAAACGCTTCTTGAACATCAAGACCCTCAATAGTTTTCAACCCGGTGCTATTTTTCCTTACCAAGATGTTGTTGATAGATTCGTTCCTCATCGATTTAAAGGAGGGCAGTCGAATGTAATTTGTATCCGTTATACCATTGAACAATGTGGAGAAACGCTATTGAAGACGCTTGTCATACCAGACAAATATGCTTCAGAAGCTAACCGATATACTCCAGGTGTGATGATCTACAGAGGAAAAACAACCCACAGAAAATTTAAGACAGAATACGATCTTTCATTTTGCTCTCCATACAGTCTCGGTCGAATGTATTGGAAACAATATTGTGATCAAGCAAAGCACAACAAAACAATATTAGAAATTGATGATGATGATGAACTTGAAGATTTTCTACGTGAAGACTTTGATGATTTTGAGACAGGATATGTTGCTGAAAAAAAATGATGAGATACATGATAAAACTCGGTGAGAGTTTTTCTCTAATCATTGTAAATAATACTTCAACTCAATTTAGATGTAGTTGTAGTTATTTTTACCTCAAATAATTTTTTGTTTTAGCGTTGGATAGTCTCTAATTCAAAAAAACAAGTTGGACAATGTGACTTGGTGAGCTATTTCCCTTTTCTATATAATGTAAACTATCCAATGTAACTAAAGCTATAATTCAAATTCATGTAATTATTTTAAATTTTTGTTTAATCATTCTATACTAATACATAACTTTTTATTTTAGTTCATTACGAATTCAAAAGCACATAAAACAGAAGTATCCCTTCTTAAGATATAACATCACTACATCAAAGACATCATTGTAAAAAAAGGCTATGTATTAATTGTTATTACTTAGTATTTACTGACTCTAGCTATATTATATGGAGAGATTTTCCCTACTTATTACACAATAAATGTATATATTCACATATTGTTTCATTTTTAATCACTGTATTTATTCAATGTAGATATATCTCCTCTCTCTCAAGATATCATATGAGTCGGATTTACAGAAAATTATCAAACCTTAAATGCCTTACATTCAAAATCTAGATACTCTATGAGTTATAATTATGTATACAGTTATGTAAAAAATTATCATAACCTAAATGCCATACATTCAAAATTTAGACGCCATATAAGTTCAAATTAAGTAAAAAAATAATCAAAACTCAAATGCCACTTAAATGCCACTCAAATGCCACTCAAGTACCCCTCAAATAAAATACAATATAAACTCGGCAAATTCATTCAACGCCGTAACCCATTGCATAACCCAAGATTATGACCCCACAAAAAAACACTTGGTAGGGAGATCTGCTCATATATTACTACTTACACCTAATGCTAAATCAATCATTGCCATTGAGTGATTCTTCTTTCAAGATTAACTGATTTTAGGTAAATTGAGGTTCTTGGTCCAAGCTTTATCACATCAACCAGTGCCTCATTGATTTACGTATTGTAATACCCACCCAATGGAACACAGAAGCACAGAAATAGAGAACATATTTGATACAAATTGGCAATGGCATGAAAATCTTCTAGACTATTGAGGCAAAAGAACTACACAAATATTATGGTATGCTTCACAATAAGTTTATTTTCAAGATCTAAACGTATGCATACAATTATAATCATACAACAAACAATGCAACAATTACAATAAATACATATCAAGTGAGTATTGCCAATCCAACTCCAGAAACAGTAAATTCTGATTAAAAAAATATTTACAACTATGTATGTACACAGCGCGGTTGAGAGTTTCGAGTTATAGTCCCATAGTTGCCTCCTTAACATTATGGCTTGAGCACTCCACGGAGAAAATACACTGAACCTCCACTTGACCTAAAAAAAAAAGAATAAATGCGATGCAGTGCAATCAGTAACATAACATTTTTAAGAGGACAGTTTCACATACTTTCTACGTTTTCGTTTACTTGACGATTCTGATAGGTCTCTGTTAAAAAGACGCAGAGAGTGATAAAAACGAATATTAAGAAATAGCTTGATCAGTTTAGACCTGGAATTGCAAGCACATGAGGGAAACTGGTGCTCTGTGGCCTCTAGCATGGCAGCCAGCAGCAATGCTTGTACATCACTTCCAGTGACAAAACTATCAATGTTGTGGTTAAAAGCCACTTCAGCATGCTTTAACAAATCTCTCACAGCATTTGAAGGAATAACCAATCCCTTTTCACTGTCCGAGTCAAAGTAATTCTTCAGAGCGATATACTGTAAAGCAGAATTATTCTCATCACACACGCCTACCACAATGGTTGCACAGCTAACACAGAGCATAGGTTTGACTACGCACAATATAACCTCCAATATAAGCTAAAACATTGACACTCTGCTCAAGCAAAATAGCATCCATTCCATCTGAAACAAAAGAAATGCTATATGTGTGGTCGGGAATGTGTGCGTTACAAACCAATGAGCTGGCACTGGCAGGATGCACATCAGGAGTTTCTACAATACCAACTGTCTTACCACCTTCCAGGCTCTCCATACCAAACAGCATACCATCGATGTCAGCTTCACAGTTACCTTTAACACTGGTGATAAGAATGGCATCCAGCTGTATGTCCCTGAATGAAGCTCGAAATTGCTGTGCATTAGGGTGGTCACGAAAACCACCCCTACCCCGCACTTGAGAAAATAAATTCTCAACACAATCTTGATTGAGCCTAAATGTTAACAAAACTGGCGGCTTCACTGATTCAAACAGCAAACGAAGGGCAGAAATATTTTGCTGCCAGCCAGCAAACATGGCAGAGTCCTCGAGCGTACAGATCTCAAATTTTGTATGTATGCTTCTGCCTTCTGGAGTAAACCCCATTGGTCAGAGCTCTCTGTAAGTCCACAATTGAACCTGGTGGCACTGAATCTAGAGCGGCTGTTGAACACATTAAATAGTGAATCAAACACATCACAGAGCTTAGAAGTGTACATAGCACTTTCTGGTAAAGCACCAAGACGGGACATGAGACAAAGGCCCTTGGCCACAGAGTGACTGAGCACCTGTGCAGCAAGCCTCACATTCATTCTAGTGAAGCCTGGAAGCTTCAAGTGCTTCTCAGAGAGCTTAGGAACCTGTCTGATAGGCAACTTTGAATCTTGCTAGTGAAACTTAACTATGTGGTCCCAGCAAACCAGTTTACCATTTCCATTTCTAAAGCCAGAATCTTTCAAGTTGTTTCTAACATTCTTGAGTAAATGCGGTGCATCATAGAAACAAAAGATAGTTTTACCGTAAAGCTCAACATATGGATGACTGACAGTTACTTTTAACAGTCCATTTAAACAAGCCCTATTGTTTGCACCCTGGTCACACACCATAGCTTTGGGTTCAAGTTCCAAATCTACTAGGCTTTTGACCACTGATTTCAACAGGTGGTACAGGGCATCCTTCTTAACAGTGGAATTTAATAGGAAATAACAATAAGGCTGCTTCCAACTGGAAAACAAGCCACGCACTTGAAAGACTACAGCATGATCAGCGATAGGTTTTTTCCTGGCTGCATCAGCTGCCCAAAGTCTTCCAAACCTTCAACTAAATCTCTTTTGCTATCATAGGATAGGCCAGCTTTTAGTTTCATCTCATCAAACACCAGTACACAATATTTCTCCTGCTCAGACATGTTTTCTACTTTAGAGTTAAAAGCATTTACAATGGAGTTATTAATTCCAGGATAGATATTTAAATCTCTAACACTTCGTTTCAAAGTGTTTTCACTGGGTAAGATAAAGAGTTTGGCAAGAACCCTATACGCCTTGGGGCTGGCATGAAAGATGGACAAAGCAACAGCTTTATCGTGGGGTAACCATCGACGACCATGAGGGTTTCGTTGAACTAAAGTTAATTGAGTTTTAAGAAACTTTAGAGCATGGCCAGAGAAGAATCTACTAAGTAAAGCGATACACCTGGTTTTGTTGATAGCTCTGGTGGATGCTGAGCTGCATAGCCTCCTTCTCAGTGTGGAATTTCTAGCTCGGAGCCTCTTCACACTGTTCCTGTTCTTTTGCTTCAACTGCCTTGTTGAAGGAGTATCCTTGTTGACTGCGTTAAAAGCAGCAAAATGAAAATGTACATATCTGTGCCATCAAATCTGACGTGACTGCTTAGATTTGCAATAAAATACATAGGTGGTGTAAGACATTTACAAAACATGTAATGAATTTTTAATCCATGAATGTACATATGTAGAACAAACGATTTACCGCAAATAAACCTCCTTACCAGGAAACCGGCTCGATTAACTGGATTTTTCATCAGAATTTCCAAAATCATCCATGGATAGAGCAGTCTATAAAAAGAGCACATAATAAATGCCCATAGTCTGCTTGATACCATGATACAAACCTTAAAATAACCAACAAAGCTGAGAGAGAAAGTTCATGTAAAACTGCGGAACATACTGTAACATGAGCAAGCAAGCTATAACAAGCAGCAAACTACATACACTATCTCCTGGTTCACTAGTAGACGTAGAACACTGCTGCACAAACATGAAATTAATCATTATTTCACATCAAGGCTAACCAAACTCGAAATTAACAATGATGAACTATTTTTGTCGGAGTTGCTTAATGCAATGTAGGTACGTTATATGCATATTCTCACAATTAATCACAATGTCAATGTATAGCAATAGTTAACCTCTGGAATTCGTCTTCTTTGTGCTGGCCTCTGCGACCCAATAGTAGGAGGAGGATTAGGTAAAGCTCTAAAGAGTGTAGGCACAGCATTCCAATTTAAACGTTCCTTGTCATTGTTGGTAAACTCTGATAACTCAAAGTGATCAGAGCACAATCTCTGGAATATTTTAGGTCAAATGTTAGTAATGCTTTATATGATTACTACACAGCAGAAGCGAATAAGAGAAACTAGATAACTTACATAACGTTTGTATGCTGTTTGTGGAGATATACGATCTAGATGTTTGGCACGACTGTTGATGATCCAATGCCTACATCTTGAAGTAAAGAAAATAGTTATGCAAGACAAAAAATGCATTATGAAAAGCAATGCTGCACAGTAACATTAAACTGAAAATAATACACCAAGAGCATAATATTAAATGATGATTACGAGTCAATTTTTTATAAAATGCTCACCGGTCTTTGTTGTTTGGAAAACGAAAAAAATGCTTTCCAGCTGTCCCAGAGAAGTTCTCGCAGGTAGGGGCAGAACACAAAGTTCTGCTGTGACGATTAGTCTCATTATTTAGTTGTGATCGCTTCTGAGGAGAACTCATCTCTATAATAAACAAAACAATTTTTGTCTAACGCAACAATGAACTATCACACAGGCATATAGTACTACTAGCTTTAGGCATAGAAGTAGTTGCAACAATAAATATAAATATTATAATATTACATTATTGTTATAAATATTATTATAATAATATAAATTAAATAAGACAATAAATAACTAATAATAATAATACATCATCATCATTACATAATCATAATAAATCATCATAATTAATAATAATAAATCATTATTATTATCATCATTATTATCATTATTTTATTATTATGATTTATTACTATCATCATTAAAATAATAATTATTATATAAATAAACTAAACAATGATGATGATAATAATAATAAACAAAGTTGAAAGTTACTTTGTTTATTGATAAAACCACATTATTATGATTTATTTATTTATTTTGAAAGTTACGTATTAAGTAGTAGTTATTACTACTACTATTACTACTGTAACTATTACTGGTAGTAGTAGGTAGTAGTAGTGGTGGTAGTAGGTACTACTACTAGTAGTAGCCTTAGTAGTAGTTAGTTAGTAAGTTAGGTTGTAGTAGTTGTTGGTACAACAGCGCTGCTTACCTTTTCAGTAATAATATGAATGAAGGCTCTGATAAAAAGCAATTTAAGGTTTGAAGCAAGCAATGCTAGTTCAATACAAGTAATGAGGCGAGACAATAATTGTGATAATTATGATAGTTATTATTTAACACCTGTCACCAAATCGTTACTAACGCAGAAATGAATTGAGAATGGAAAAAATTGGCGGTCAATGACAGCCAGGGGATGCAACTTTTAAATTTTCTGAAGTTGCATCCCTTGGTTTTGGTACTCCATGTGACAGTATAACGCGTATAGCGAGTGATTACTCTTTCCTTACCCTCTTTGACAATAGTTGCGTTCAGGGGGGCTCAGCGTTTTGCTGTAATATGCTATCACTCTTTCTTCACCCTTCTGTAGTTGTGAGAGGACGGCTCCAACACCGTCGTCACTTGCATCTGTGTCCAATATATACGGGCTATTGGCATCAGGGTAGTCGAGAATGGGGGCGGACAGCAGTCCAGCTTTAAGCTGTACAAAAGCTTTTCTCTGAGGGGTTGTCCATTCCCATGCAACGTCCTTGCAGGTTAACATGATCAGGGGCTTTGCCGTAGTGGATAAGCGAGGAAGGTATTGTCGGTAATATCCGACTGTACCGAGGAATGCTTGGAGTTCCTTAAGGCAGGTGGGGGTGGGCCAGTCACGAACTACTGCTATTTTTTGGGATCTGTGGAGGCACCATGCTCACTGACGACATGTCCAAGATAGCGAACTTGTGACTGTAGCAGTTCGCATTTACTGGGTTTTAACATGAGGCCTGCTGCTTTGAGCCGTTGCAGCACTTCTGCCAGCCAGTGTAGGTGGGTGGGGAAGTTGGAGCTGATGACGATAATGTCATCCAGGTATAGGAGGAGCGACTTCCAATGGAGACCATGTAATACTCACTCCATAAGTCTTTGGAAGGTAGCTGGGGCAGAAGTGAGACTGAATGGGAGGACCTTCCACTTGTACAGGCCGGACCTAGTTGAAAAGGCAGATTTGTCGCTGGCATCTGCATCGAGGGGCACTTGCGAATACCCACTCACCAGGTCAAGAGTACTGAAATAACGGCTTCCGTACAAAGCTTCTAGGCTCTCATCTATCCGGGGGAGGGGTAGGCATCTTGTTGGGTTACCACATTTAGACGTTGGTAATCAATACAGAAGCGCCAGGTACCATCCTTTTTCTTCACCAATACTACGGGGGAACTCCAAGCGCCAGTGCTGAGTTCTATCATACCCCATTCGAGCAGCTTGGCTATTTGTTCCTCGGCCTCTCGATTCTTATGAGGGCCTAGCCTGTGGGGATGCTGACGGATGGGCTGTGTTCCAGATTTCAGGGGGATGTTGTGGGCTACTAGATTGGTAAGGCCTGCGTCGTGGTCACCTTTGCTGAATACTTCCTCATAAGAGTGCAAGAGTTGTGCCAATTTGAACGCCTCCTTGGGGTGTGACAGTCGCCTAGTGCTTGAGTGTACAGCTCCTGTAGATGTTCAAGGACGGGGGAGGGATGGCCGTGGAGGGGGGAGGTGGGCTCATCTTCCTCTACTGGTGATCCTACATCACTGTTGTGTACTCCGATGTACCTTCCTATGGTTTTGTCAGCTTTCATATCCAGCGGTTGGTTGGGTTGAGACATCTCACCAGTAGGTGATGCAGGTCATTAGGGGTATTAGGACTGGCAGCTAGGGGTGGGGAATCAGGGATGCCTTCTACGATACCGAGGAGAAGGTGTATGGGGTGAGTAGTTTGACATAGAATGGTTGCTTTGGTGTGGGGGGAATCTGTGTGTCTCAAGTCACCTGGACCCCTGTAGCCAGTACTCTGCCTTGCTGGTCTGTACACAGCAGTTCTCGGCCATTAACTTCTATCACCGATAGGTCGATCTTCATGCGACACTGATGAGAAGTGAGAAATGGCATGCCCAGAATGGCATCCTCATTTATTTGGCCTACGTCAAAAGTAGCATCCGTTTTGGCATGTCGCGGCCGAATGGGTAGGCGGATGCTACCAAGAACGTGATGTGAGATCCGTCGGCCAGCACACCGTTTGAGTCACCTTCTTGTAGGGAGTTCTTAGTAGTTGAAGCCAGTCGATAAAACAGGTTTTGCGATAAGAGGTTGGTGGTGCATCCAGTATCGATGAGTACTGACACCGGCTTTTCTTTTATTCGACCAGGTAAGAAGTAGCTTGCCTTGTAATGTCGCTCTGGTGGGGGGTAGATAAGGTCAGCTGGCTTAACTGTTGAGGGTCGGGGGTTAGGGGAGCGTCTACTTCGTTGACGAGAGGGTCGCTCAGTGGTCAACGGGGTTGGGGGGGATTACCTTCTTAGCATATGACTGACGGGGTGTGTATGGTTCTGCTTCCAGCGTAGGGCGGCACACCGTGTGACCGTTGTCAGCAAGACATTGTCTATGAGAAAGGGGGGTTTGGTATACAGGGTAGTAGCCCGATATTGCTTCATTGTTGAGTGGGGGTACCGGTGAGCAGAGCTCTTCGTCTCCTATGTCTTGGAGGGGGTTTACCGGTTGGTGATTGGCAGCTGCAAGGGTTCTGGGGTGTGTACTACATGCCGTCTTTCTTTCTGTGGTGGGGGGATCTTTAGTACTGGGTTGTACTGTTCTAATCTAGCCAACTTTCTTTGATAATGCCGGGGTGCCCAGGGGCAGTGAGGGGTCGGTCTCCCTACTGCGGGCGGCGCCCGTTTTTTGATTGATGGTTAGGGGGCGAGGTAGATGGCCAAGGGTTGACTGAGCGACTTCTTTGTAAATGGCCGATAGCACCACACCCCTAACACTGGAGGGGGGGGGGGGCGGGTGTAGGGAAGGGTAGGGGGAGTAGCGGCAAGAGGTTGGTTGGTTTGTTGTTGCAATCATTGCAATGCTTCTGACTGAAGCTTCACTGCTTTTGTCAACATTGCAAGTTCTTCATCAAGGCAATGAGGGTGTACTCTGGTAGGGTGGCTGCCTGATGAACTTGGTTAGGAGGGGAGGTTGTGGAGGGCCGGTCACTGAGTGGAGGTAAATGTTCTTCTTTTTCTTCTATTATCCTCACTCTTGAGGGTTTATCTTCGAATCCAACTTTGACTTGCAGGATTTCGTTTCCAGCTCTAATAGCTTCCTCGATCGTGTGTGGTTGGACTGCCAGCAGGTGCCGTTGTAGATAAGCGTTACCAATAGTGCTGGCGAAAGTCTCTAGTACCATTCAGTCGACTCTTCGAGGGGGTAGGTCATCGTATGCCACATGAACTAATTTCTCCACTTTGTTGGCATATTGCTGTAGTGAGGCCTTGGCAGAACAACGCAGCACAATTAACTTGGCCTGTGCTTCCTTAGGGGTGAGTCCAAAACGGGCACGGAGGGCGGCGAAGATACCTTCTACGTGGGGGGGGGGGGGGGGGGGCATTCACACTCTAGTGCCTCGTCCTTCAGTGCTGCTCTGAGATGCATTAGGGCAATAGCTTGGCCCCAGTCATTGGCGGCTGCAACCTCCATGAAGCGAGTAACAAAATACTCGATGTCTCCTGTTCCGTTGCACTTTGGGGCCTTGAGGGATGTCTTTATTGGTCCTCGGGGAGGCTGTACCAACATATGCAGAGCTTCGGTGAGTTGCTTCAGAGCTACGGTAGGTTGCGCTTCAACAGGGTTTCTACCGGCACTCCTAGCTCTTTGGAAGGCCATGTTGGATGCAATGGCAAGCTAGGGGGGGGGGGTTGAGTGACTGTTTTAGCAAGAATAAACTGGTATACAGGGTATCCCGGGTCGGGGTAGCTTCTGGGGGGGAAGGGGGCAGTATAACGAGGGATACTGGCTCGGTATGACTTCTGGGAAGGGGGAAAGGCAGTATACAGGGTATACGGCTCGGTATAGCTTCTGGGAAAGGGGGGGGGGGGTAGTATACAGGAGATACTGGCTCTGTATAGCTTCTGAAGAGGGGGAAGGTAGTATACAAGGTATATAAGCTTGGTATAACTCCTAGCTCTTTCTCCTCTCTTCTCTCTATCTTTTTCTCTCCCTACCTTCTTCTCTCACTCCATCTTCCTTTCTCTCTCTATCTTCCTTTCTCTCTTTATCCGTTGTGTCTCTTTTGTTCACAGATCCCACCGCTGCCACCAATGTAGTGTTTTTGTGCTTACACCATCGACACAGCGGCATCCATGTACTCCTGATTGCAATAGCTAATGGCCAGACAACGATACAACTGTTCCTTGTTAATAATAATTTATTAAACGCATTCTGTTTAGCAAGATATAAGCGTGCTAACAAATCCACAGTACTATAAGCCATCCACAAAACTTCTGCCTCCCTGATCTCCAGCAATTCCTTTTATAGGAAGAGATCAGGAAAGCACACTCCCTTATTAGGGTGAACCAACCCCTTAAGTTATTACATTGTAATAGCAAATAGTTACAAACAATACAAAAATATACACAAAGTAAATGATGTGCCATGTGCGCGTTACTCTCATGGATTGCCTAAGTCCAGGGATCCTCCTCCTTTAGCTTGGGTTCTGCTCCAATGCCCTCATCTCCTTGTGTGGCTTTAGCAGGCTCCTACGTTTAGCATCAGCTCAGGCTTCTCATTGGTGGCCATTTATGACAGACTCACTCGGTATAGCGGCCATTTATGACAGACTCACTCGGTATAGCGGCCATTTATGACAGACTCTCTTGGTATAGCAGCCATTTATGACAGACTCTCTCGGTATAGCAGCCATTTATGACAGACTCTCTCGGTATAGTAGCCATTTATGACAGACTCTCTCGGTATAGTAGCCATTTATGACAGACTCTCTCGGTGTAGCAGCCATTTATGACAGACTCACTCGGTATAGCAGCCATTTATCACAGGCTCACTCGGTATAGTAGCCATTTATGACAGACTCTCTCGGTATAGCAGCCATTTATGACAGACTCACTCGGTATAGTAGCCATTTATGACAGACTCTCTCGGTATAGTAGCCATTTATGACAGACTCTCTCGGTATAGCAGCCATTTATGATAGACTCTCTCGGTACAGCATGTATACTTGAGCATGCATGATGAATAGATGAGTTATTTAATTTCTAATATTTAGGGATACTTCTAGTCAAGGGGAAGGGGTTCTTTTGCATTCTTTCAAGGGTGACAATGGGTGCAGGGTAGGGGGGTCACTGGTTTTACACAAATCTCCCACAATACTTCTTTTCTCAGAGGTAAACGCAGCCCTGATATCAAAAATCCTGTTGCTATAGACTTACATATGATGTTCAAATAGCATTTAGTTATGTGATTTTTTTTACTTGCATCATTAAATAGACATATTTGTAAGCTTCGTCAAACTGTGTGCCTTTTACATATTGAAGACTTAGGTAACACATTCACAAGTGTTACTTTATTCAAAAACTACCTAAACTTACTGGTCATCTGGAAACTGTAACAAGAATTGTAAGTTCCCTTTTATATTTTCACAAACTTATTGAATGTGAAAATAAGAATAATACAATCTCTTTGATAAAATTTTGTTAAAACGGCATTTAAAAGGTAAGAAAATAACTAACTTGGCAGCTCAAGTTTGCCACATGCTTGGCGCCACAAAAAAACTTCTCGAACCTCTGCCAAAACTGTCTGTTATTTTTAATCACAATGGTGGCCATAAATTATGCAAGAGTTAACCACATAACGGTTTCACATGCTCCTTTAACAGATGTGTATTGAGTCATTTATTTGGCAGTCGAATGCAATATTTAAAAAGTAATACAAATACCAGAAAGAAAAATTTACCATTGATGAAACAGAATAGCGAGTTGCGGTTGCTCAAAGCCATGGCTATACACACCTACATTTTGGCAAAGACGAGTTCGTTTGTTCTACAGGCGATGTTCTTTCTTACAAAAAGATGCTCGAATGCCTAGACCAACATGTTGGTCTACGGAAACGTTGTTTTGTCTGACGCTTTGATGATTGCACAAATATTGTCAAATAACCACTTTGGGTTTTGCGAAATGTAACGACAAATTTTGATGAATCCACTTTATTTTTTTATGTCCCGACATTGACCTGGTCATTACTGATTGGCCCACAGCCCATTCTGTTATCTCTATCAAAGATGTTACTTTCTATTTATACGCAATTCACTATTTATAAACAAGAATTGTTACGGCTAATAAATTTATTGATACAACATTATAAAAAAAGATATGATAAACAATTATTATAATTTATATTTATGGTAATTGTTTTAATGGTTCTTCGTAACACTTTGCCTTCTTTGCCTTACTGGAAAATCCGTAAAACTGTGTTGATCAAGCATCAGTGTGTAGCCACTAGGGCGTATAAATTGTATATGTGAGTAGACAAATACTATGTTTCCACATCATGACAAATTGGCGATACTGCCAGCGATAAAGGGAAATTCCAGTTGGGAACAGAATTGTCGACAAATTTGTCGTGAGACTTGTCGACAAACACTTGTCGCTCCCTGAAATCGAAAAATTGGCGATAAGCAGAATTCCAGATGTTTATTGCTATTGGAAACGCTAATGTCGCCAAAGGCGATAAAACCAGACATGCGTAATAAAACAGGAAGCCACAAATTATCCATTGTAACCGCATGGCATCGTTAGCTAGTGTGTGTTTAGATTTAACTAACGAGGATTGTTTGTGGTTTATTACACAGTTATTTACGAAACAATACAACTGATTTGAAACGAATGGATCTTAGCTGCTGGTAATTAATTATTGCAGTGGTGAAAATCAAATGGTAGTGTTTTTTTAGTAAAAATTCACTTGGTTCTGTTTTATTATTATTTATTTATTACTAACTAATAACAATAAATAATATAATTTATTGAATCATAGCCAGTGTGCTACTAAAGTTCTTTGTCACCACACAGCGTCCTTAGCTAGCCAACAACTCAGTGATATTTTATTCATATATTTCACAATATAAGAAAATAATAATAAAAACAGCCTGCAAAGCTAGTCGGCTAAATTGCACTCAACAGCGCACTGACTGCAACTGCCTCTGTGGGCGTGGTTTAACCAACGGCGATAAACTTTGAGTCGTGGAAATACATGCCCTTGTCGCCAATTATTTGTGGTAGAAAACCACAGAGATTTGGCAATATTTTGTCATGATGTGCAATTATAGTAATAGTTTAATAGAACTGTCATCATGGTGCAATTTTAACCATTTATGAAAGTCGCTGTAATGGGCCCTAATTCAAATATTTGAAAAAGTTGTTTGCCTAGTCAGGTAACCTGCATAACTCCAAACCTCCAGCTTTAGTAGATTATTTATATACATTGATATACTAAAACTTTTGTGTGATCAGTAATGCATTATTTGCTTACTAATTGTGGCTATCTACCACGTAGCTTCAGCACCATGTGATGTTTCATAGCAGCAAGCCACTCCATTAAACTTCCAACCATTCAATAGAGTGACAAAAATGGTGTTTTTATTGCCTTACAAAGTGTATAAGTAAATGTATTAGCTGTTCATCAGTGAACTATGTAACATTGTACTCATAGTACGAGCACAAACAGCATGTAACACCGCAGCAACTGTGGAGGCCTCATGTTAATGTCTTTAAAACTATTCTCGTTTTACTTGATGTTGCAATGACCAGATTTTTGTGCAGTTATAGTATTTCCAGCCATTATTACTTTACAATAAAACATATCACAGAATGCATAGCATCAACCATTGCTGGATCACAAAGTTCCATCAAATCAGCTTATCAGAGAACTTCCAACTCTCATTGAAATTACGTCGCTTTGAAATAGACAGATTCAAGCTAACTAAAATTAATTCAAGCATGCTTCAACAGATTAGTCAAAGCTGTACGGCTTAAGCCTCTTTCAAATTATCTTAGCATCATGAGCACATAACTCCGCATAAATAGCCTATTTGGCTCATTTTGATATCACAAGTTATTACTACACAGTATTGTAAAGACGTACAGAGGAATCTCAATGCTGTTGCTATTAGCAGATTCATGGAGCTCTCAATGGGCCAATATGACTCCAAATCAAATTTATTTGTGGATAAAACTTCGCAATAAAACTATATTTCTAGAGCATATGCACCACATAGTTGGCTAAGAAATTGTGTTCTCACTGGCAATAGGATTTGGTTTGGTTTGTAGTTCCAGATTTTAGATGAGAGGGTTTCGGTTGCAGTTTAGTTGCACAAACTACTAAGTCCACCATAAGTCTCCATCAGTCTTTTATCAATGGCTATCAAAGTCATTTTTTTTTTACATAGTCGAGGTTCCAAAGCGAGCCCAGCACTGCCAAGGTTGCTGCTAAAAGCTTCCTAGGTTTTTCTAATAATCATCAAGCTGCCTCCAGAATTGTATATACTCTTTCTTTAATACGCTGTCCAACTACATGAAATTGCTGTGAAGATTAAAAGTTGTTGAGCTGGTAGTTATACTACATCTATCAAATTGGAGTCGTGTCACTATCCAATTTTTACAATTACTTTTTTTCAGTCCATTTTATTCAAGTTGATGGGAGTATTTCCTGGGCGTGTACCTCTAAGTCAACCAAATTGAAGTTGTTTTTTTTCCAACTATTTGATATGCCTTGTATTCTGTATGAGTTGTTACGTAAATCATTCTGGTATATACTCCTAAACATGGCAATTACATTTTGTCATGGTAAGCCAAGGACAAATAGGGAATGTAACGTCTGGTTAACTCATAAAGTGATGTAACTAGTTAAGTGTACCATTAAGTATCTTTGCGATCTTTAATAAAACGTTTGAATAACCAGCAATAAAAATAAATATTATTTTTAAATGTATTTGAAAACACAATGTAGGCCAATTCATGGATGTTTTGAGTAATTTTACCTGGTTTTTGATACATTTTTTGGCAGAGATTTCTCAAAAAGAGCTCTATAATTTGGTGGATTTCCTCTTACAAGATTTCATGCGTAATTAAATGATTTCAGCGGCACCTTAAAAGATTTGTATTTATTTTTTGCTCTAATGATGACTTTTCAACCCAAAAGTAACACTTTCCGTAAGCTTGTTTTTGATGTTCGTAATCTGTGGTATAGATTTTGCTGAAACCATTACAGTTAGAAGTGTACAATAGATTCAAACAAGTAGTACTTATACAGCTACAATTTTCTATCCACCATATCTAGAGCTGACATTAAACCACCAGCCTTACCCGTAACGCAAGTTTGTTGTAGATATTCTCTCATACCCATTACCAATCTGACAATTAAATGTGTGTATGAGCAGTTTACTACCGGACTTCAGACTTCAGCCATGATGTAACCCCATTCCCTACTAACTAGAACTGTATAATCAACTACGTATCTTAACAAATGAAAAATAGGTGTTTTTGTGACAGCTTAAATCAGGGACTTTCATCTATCAGTTCCAGGAAGACTTTTATAATCATGTATATTTATGTACACAGAGCTGAATCCTCTTACAGTTAAATAGGATTCAATATTTGAGGAATGTGATGTTACTTACCACACACGTAAATCTCTCAAGATTAGCTGGTCATGGATGGTCTGAGATGAACAGGAAAAACTGGTGGAGAGATATCAATACCTTTAGTAACACGTAGAACTTTAGTACAGCTAACATGCAGTTATATAAAGATGTAGGCTTGTATTCCTCAGCCCAAGATTTATCTGCTGGTAAGTGTGTTTAGTGAAGTTTCATCTTTGTATTATTATTGCGTTAAGTGTTGCTTGGGCAACTACTTTTTGACATGTTAAGGTGGTAATCATTTCCAAACAGCTCCCAAGAAAGTTTTTTCAGACTTTGTTGCTGGTTTTAGATGATCATGTCCCTCAGCAATACTTTGTCTACACAAGTTATCTTCCAACGCTCCATCATGAAAGACAGCAGCCTGGTCCAGCACTTTACTTTCAAGCTACTTCCACTCAAGACACACATCCACAAGTCTCAGTTCCTTCTCAACAATCAGGGATGCCTTACTTCAGCCCCCATCCACAGTCACAGATCCAATACACACCGAACCAACTGATTGTAGTTACACAACCAAGGCAATCTGATGAATATGTGGAGTCATATTTGTGTTGGTCGGTATTCAACTGTTTGCTCTGCAGTTTAATTCCGGGACTTGCAGCCATTTTTGTATCACATTGTGTGATCAATTTAGTAAAAGCAGGTTAGTGTAGCTGTTGAGAATTACTTGGTAATATCTAAAGTGTACGTATCAGCTATCCAAAAATTTATACAAATATTTATTTTTTTTTATTGACAATCACTTTCCGTAACTTTCTTTCTCATCAGCACAATTAATAATAAGCATGTGATGAGTGTTGTCTCCCCCATTCCAACATGTTTGAAATATTCTTGGAAAACCTATTAGTACACAAGTGTTTTAGCGAAAGCTAAACTTTTGTTTTATATTTTGATCGGACAATCTTTGGATCATGAAATCACTGAAGCATAACAAATAACAGCACAGTGACCTAGTCATTGATTGATATAACTAGTAAGTAGTAATAGCGGCACATGTGGTTAGTAGTTAGCAGTTTAGTTAGTAGAAACAAAAGTCTAGCGTTCGCCAAAAAAGTTGCATATGTCATATGTTTTCCCAGAAAATTTCAAAGGGGAAACAACACTCATCACATGCTTATTATTAATTGTGTTAAGAAAATATAGAAATCAATTGAATTTTGACAAAGTTGATATTTGAAGCACTTCATAAGGACATGTCGATGACATATCAGATAAATATAGAAATAACCGGAGCCATTCTTTAAATATAAGAAATAACCTAATTGTTTTTTCCAGCTCATTTCGAAATTGTCGTCCATTAATCTTTGAAAAACTTGAAGAGCTTATTTTTTTAGGAGAGATAGAAGCAGCCAAGAAACGAAGTCAAGCAGCCCAAATCCTAAACATGACAACCACACTTTTTGGAATAGTGTCTATAGTTAAATCGGTAACACTAATCTTTATCATGTAATATTGAATCAGCAATAGCAAAAGCTTTGTATAGTTTGAAGGATGCCAGACAATTTTGAAGTTCCGGGTTATTGCAATTTTTTTAGAAACCAAGTAGAGTTCTGGCATTGCCATGCCAAGCTTGGTTATAGGTGATTGTGAGTTATTATTTTTGTTAACTCGGATTTTCTATAGATTTGTTTTATTGAGCATTTAGTATTCTCAGTTCTGGATTGGTGTTTTCTTCCTTTTGGCAGAAGTTGATCGACTTTGTGCCAATTTTACACATGATTGAGGTAATCCAAGTGGGTTTAGCAACAATTACTTGTCAGTAACCGATCCTAGTTGTAAGGGTAACGGTTGTACAGATCTCTAGGAATCTTTGGCCTCAGGTAATTAATGAGATACAAAGAAATAAACTTGTGAGAGAAACTGCAAGGAAGAACAAAATTTCATTTTGATAATTGCTGATACAAGCCCTCTTTGATTATTATTTTTAGACTCTGTAATTTCATGAAATACAAATTAGTGTCAATTCAAAAGCTAAAAAACATGAACTGCTTATCCCAATTATTTTGGCAAATGTGAGAAGGGTTAAATGGATTTTTAAATCGATTTGATAAAAGTTTTTTCTGGCTGAATTGAACTAAACAGGCCTAGGCCAACTTATAAATGAGAAGGAAGGTGTAAGATTCTAGTTTTTTTTGGAGATATCAGCTGTTGAGGCAATCAAGAAAGTGAAAGGGGAGCTTACTGGCCAACTTTCATTGGTGAGGAGCTTTAGGGGAGGGAAGAGGGATGACAAAGGTAGTTTGACACTAAATCCTATCACTCAGGAAAGGCAGGGTAGAGGAGACTTATCAGGTAGATGAGCACCTGGGAGAAAGATGGAGCAAAGGTATTTACTTCAAAGGAGGTCGGTAAGTGGCCAGGGGTGGATGGAGGAGGTAAGGTGAGTGCGGAAGACTGCAAGCTTGTTTGGTCATGTGATTCCCTCACAGTACTACAGGACCAATATAGAATGCAGCAGGGCCAATATAGACTGCAACAAGGCTGGCATAGAATGGAACAGGACTGGTATACAATGCAACAGGGCCAATATAGAATGCAACAGGGCAAGTTTAGAATAGAACAGGGCGGGTATACAATGCTACAGGACCGGTATACAATGCAACAGGACCGGTATGCAATGCAGAAGGGCGGGTATACAAAAAAACCAATAATTTTTGATGATGTGCCCTGTGCTATCATGCAAGAGATCTGTCTCACTATAATCAACAGTCAAAGACGCTTTCAAAATTATCTAAACTTGAGATGCTAGAGACACGATGGCTCGGTAGTCCACTAAAATTGCTTTAACTCATCACACATGGTAAGTACTGATGACTTTTTTTTACATCGAATTTTTAATACTTGATTAAAAAATAATATTTTACAGCTAAACTGAATACGTTTTAGTACTATGGTATAAGCTGAGGGGCTGATGCACCAACACGGAGCTTCTCCACACCAATTAGTAAGTTCTTTGAAAAGTGGGAATCAAAAGTTTTACGTCCCTTTTAACTCCTAAAAACAAATTATCTTCGGTAGTTCACGGCACCCTCTTCTTGGGTTCCACTCGTAAATAGTCAATACTTTAAAATGTCTGGCTGTTTTTTTCAAATCAAAGCATTCCAGTAATACTGAGTAGTGACAAAGCTCATCAAAATAGATTTGCGTAGCACCACTATTTCATCATTTACCACGGCTTAATGTGCCATTAATCTTAGCTGTCAAAGTCTAAAGCTGCGTACACACTAGAACGACTTTTGTTCAAAAAATCGTTCATGTTGGAGTTGTGCCCTTTTTCGGCCAATGGTTGCGTACGCACTAGAAAAGAATTTCGGCCAAAAAAATTTTGCTCTTTGGTGAGAGAGGCAGACAAAATTTGTTTCTCAGCATGCTCATCACATCACTAATCATAGATATTGCTGTCTGTTATTTCACTATTATTCATCATGTCTATGGTTGCTATTAGTAAATGCACTAGCTGTTGCTAAGTGAATATTAATCTTTTGCAGTATCTGTTGTCCTGAACAGATTATTTTATTTATTTTTTTTCAACTTTACCAAATATTATTCTAATTAATTAAAATTATTTCTAAATTATTTAAACTTTGCTCATCAGTGAGTGATCAACCATGTCCATGTTGAAATAAAAAGTGGTAATACATAAATAATAAATTTTCTTGGTGAGTTTTAACAAATAATCATTATTATTAATTAATATTATTTGGTTACTGCTGGGAGAATTGGTGATTTTTATTATTTTATCATCATTGTTTGTGACCACAAGCCACCTCTGCACTGACTTTGTGTGGTAGTATCCTTGATAGTCTGCTAAAAATCGTCGGTGATTTTGTACAGTGCAGTGCAGTACAGTGCAATAATGCCGGCCGATATGATACAAACTCGGCCGTTATTGCATGCACACTAGGCCGTTTTGGATTTGCGCCGATTTTGGGCACAAAATCGTTGTAGTGTGTGCGCAGCTTAATATCTTAAATAGTTCATCAGTTGCAGCTTTTATTCAATCAACATTAACTACTAGGCACTGCTGAAAATGATTATACAACAATGAGTTTTAAACTATGAAACAGATTTGTGTCTTTAATATTTGTTCAGGTCAGCTTGCTCTGACTATTGCCATTGACTGAAAGTTTTGAAATGCAAGAACTTTAAAGTTGAAAATGACCAAAATTTATTTACTTTCATCATCACAAACCAGAACCTTTAGGTTGGTTTTTAGTAGCAAAAGTCAAGAGAACAATTGATGATAGCAACAGTGATGTAAAGCCCTTCTCTGGGAGACGATAATTGTTAACCGCTACAATGTACCTCAACATAAGAACAATATAGAAACTCACTATACACAATGGTGTTTAACAAAAAGACTCGAAACTATGTATAATGATAAAAAAACTTCACTTTTAAGAATGTTAATGTTGTGCTGGTTTCAAATTTCACACGACGCCTTTCATCTGTTGTTTAATCTGATTGGCACCCTATCACTTTAAAATTTAGTTAAAAACTTCTATAATGGTATGTAAAAAGATTTATTATAATGCACAAAAAAATGAACTTAAAAAGATGATATGGGTAATTTATTAGGTTCATCTTCTGCACTTTACAAGAACTATCAATTCTAAACATTTTCCATGTTAGGTCTACTTCAATGCTTTATGTACAAGCACAAAAACTGCAGTGGTATGCAGACAGCATTGCAAAAAGAAGTGTTGTTATAAACTTCAACAACATTAATTGAAAATTGAAAAAGTGCAGATGTGCATATTTTTAAAATCCTAAAGAAAATTCTATGGCCAGTATGAAGCAGAAGAAAAAAAATGTTTAAAAAAATTACAAGTTTTCGGGTAGTGAAAGAAACACTTGAAGTTTTATATATATTGTTGTGTCAAACTCTATAGTCATCCTACTAGTGCTGTAAATGAGCTCCAACTTGCTGCCATAGCCTAAGTATACCTATCTCCACAGGTGACACTGGGCTGGTATGGCTTGTAACAAGTTTGAAAGAAGTTGCCGAGAAACTTTACAACTCATGGGAGACTGTGGCTCAGACTCAACAGTAAAAGTTTCAACATAGCAACCATTATATTTGGTTCAATTATACTAAAACTGGCCTTTCTGAGGAAGTGAAAAGTGAAAAGCAGTGATGACGAGATAGCAGAGAGTTTATGGCAGCAGCAGATAAACTCTTTCAAAGCTGTTTATCGAGAAACAATTTACCTACATAACTACTCGAGCAATTAAGCGTACAGCTATTAATGACCAATAAAAACAATAGGTATGCATGCGGGCGAATCATACAGCATCAACGAAACTAAATATAGAATATGTGCAGTGGAAAGTTAATGAGTGACTGGCTAACTGCAGGGTTGGCTTGCTTCGAGACTCTCTGTACAGTCCTTCGCATTTAAGTACGCCAGGGTTGGTTGAGCTGGTATGGTCTTTATTCCACCTCCTTGAGGTACTCAGGCTACTCTTCGATGGGCCTTGGCGGCAATCTTGATGCTTGCTCAGAGTAATTATCCAGGGCCCGTTTATCCTGCGCAACTCTGTACCGATTCAACAACATCTGCTTATTGCCAAGGTGGTGCTAGTAATGGGTGATTCATTTCACCTGCTCCTCTTCGGCCAGCGCAAAAAAAGTCTGACTCATGATGTCACTTTTTGTCTAAATCTGCCATATTAAGAATTGTAATAAAGCTCTGCAAAAGTATGTAATTCACAAAACGCAAGTGTATGGATGTTCCTTGTATGTAGACTTCATAGGAGAAAATAAATTAAAATACTTGAAATTACTCCAGCTCAATGACAGTGACTGTTTAAATATGTGGAAAAGAGCGATATTCTAAATTAATGGGAGTAATTAATGTGGTAAATAACTTTACAAAAGTGATGAAATGTTGTTAGATCTTGCCAGCTGTTCACTGCCGCTGTTCCTCATCCAATAAGTATAGATTCACGTAACAACGGTTTGACTTCTGCACTCTGTTAATTACACAATTCTGGTACACAATCTTTGAGTTGATGATACATAATTGTTTACAATATTTTGCGCATAACTTTTGTTTTACACAGCAGTGTAGTAGAAAATTTTTCTGATAAAGGGTTTCTCCAAGCTTATTTTTGCTTTTTTCCTAGTCAACTGGATAGCCACCTCTTGGCAGGTTACAGTAAGGAGTTAACCCCAGATATAACGAGGGAGAAACTGCTTGCTCTTGCAGAATTAGCATTTATAATGCTTGTTTACTATATGTGTTTGTTTGTCCGCTTGTTTGCTTGTTTGTTTGTTTGTTTGCTTGTTTGTTTGTTTGTTTGTTTGTTTGTTTGTTTGTTTGCGTGCTTGTTCGTTTGTTTGTCTGTCTGTCTGTCTGTCTGTCCGACCGTTCGTTTGTTTGTTTGCTTACTTTGTTTGTTTGTTCGTTTGTTCGTTTGTCTGTTTTATCTCAGCGTTCTGATTGGTTAATTTCTCATTTGTTAAAACTTATTTGTTCAGCAGGTTTTTTGTGTGGTGCTCTTCTAATTGGGCTTGATTACTTGGCAAGTGCTTTTTTTGGCTGAAATCTTGTTTGTTTTTTGTGGTGATGTTTTATGTGGTGATGAAAACAAGCTAGTGGGCATGTAACTACAAAATTCACTTGTTAACCAAGGAGAACAGAGTGTATTAAACTCTGTGTTGGTGAATAGGAAATGGCGAAGAGTCAACAAAGCATGTTTTGGTCAGAGCAGTTAACTGGTGCAACCATCATTCAAGCATTATTTAAGCATTATAGCAAAATGATTCCCAATGAGTAGTTTTGCGTTTCTCTTACAATTCAGATTTAGGTCTTTCGTTCAAAAGTTTACCAATCACATTAAAAAATTTATTTACAAAGTCTATTGCTCCATTTTTTTGCACCATTTAACATCTTATACTGACCGCTCACAATTGATTAATCAAATCAATTTACCAAGCGATTCACATGCAGGATATAAATAGAACAGTCGTGCAACCTGTGCTGGTCTCAGTTGTACTTGCATGGATGAAAGTTGCTATCACTATCAATTTTAATAGATAATGGAAAACTGCGGAATAGTTTGAAGAAAGTGAAATATTTATTTACAAAGAGTTTTGTAATGATTTCTTTTGAAAACTAGACCACATGAAGTTAATCAAAGAGTTGAATTATTTTAACTGAGTTTATGTGGTCATTTTTCATATTCCACACATGCTACATTTATGAGTTCAACGCAGGTAGTATCTTATTTTTCACAGAGAATTTCTCAAAGTGTGGATAATTAATATAAGGGTTTATTCCAGTTTTTTTCTTTGATTACCAAAAAAATTGTAAAAATTTTATGTCGATTAAGAGCTATACGAGTTTTTTAGCACATTTGAGCTTGTATTGTTGTTTTTTTAAAGTATTAAAGTATTTATGTATTATGTTGGCTTGAGATTTTGACGTAATTTTTAGACATCTTTTTATGTAAATGTTTTATGTTTCATACAAAATCAGCACTGCAAGCTACAAAATTGTTTTGGTTGGAACTAATAAAAACAAATATGAACTGTTTCATGAATAGATAGTGGTGTGATATTGACTGTATGATGTCGGCGGAAATATAAAAAATAGGATAATTTCAAATTGGTAGTTGTAAAGCGAAAAGACCAAAATAACTCGTGTTTTCCGTGTAATCAATTTGTCTTCAAGAAAAGACAGGTAAATGCGTAAAAAAGATTTTGGAGAAAAAATGTTACACAGAAGCATCCAGTGGATTAGAATTAGGAATTAAATTATGTTTAGATTTTTTAGAAGTTTTTCACTTGGTTCTAACTTTTAATGTATGAATGGTGCAAGTTTTATTATGTTCAGACCTGTTTACACTATAAGCTGTATCGCTAAAACTACAGAAAATTTTCAATCAAATAGTTATTACAAGTTTAAAACTGGCGCAGGATTAAAACCGGGGTATTTAAAAGTTGACTGTGAAAGGATTATGGGCAGATTAGCATTTCTAACATTCCTGTTGCACTAAACCGCAATGATATGAAAATTGCATACTCTGACCAATACAGCTGCGGCCTGTTTTGACTACCGATCATTTTGTTAGATATAGGAATTGCAGATAGAGAACAACAATATCGTACGTCCACTCACCACCATCTTAATTCCAAGACTGCCGCGGTGGGCTCATGCGTGCATCACCAGATTAGCCATCACTCTTTGATCGCTGTCTCCAAATACCAATAAACCCGATTACACCAATATAACAATATAGACTAGCTTGACCCTGAACTTTCTGCAGCATACAGATATCGACATCCAACACATTTAACAACTTTTTTGCCTTTTAGTACTCCCCGTTGTTCCGAGTCCTTTTTGAGTATATCTGACTCAGAGTTCTAAAATTTCCACTGACTCATTTTGACTTCGTTAACATATAGCAAGAGATGCTAGTTATTTAACTTATTTTATTGAAACATAGAAAAAAAACTAAAAAGGTTCATATCTGCACCTCTAGACAACTACTAAAAAGCAGCGCCAATTTATCTAGTTATATTACAAAAAAATACTCCACAAGCACGCTTCTATCAAAAATTGATTCAACAATTCACACCTTATTTACACGGAAAATACATACACAACAATGTAATAGTCCAGAGCCATGTAATGAGAAAGTTGTGTCATCTCAATTAAAGGTGCCATTTTGAATCCAAATTTCACTTTAGCGATTATGACTGTCATTATGATTGCAAGCTCAAACTATCGAGGTATCAACTCAGCAGCATGACATATGTTAAACATTTCTTTTGTGACTCAATATAAAAAAAAAACCAGTTCGGTATTCATTCAAACTAGTGAGAAAGATGCCAACACCAACCGTGCTGGAGTTTTCTCACCTGACTCAGGTAATATCTGACTATTAGAATCATGAAAGCTCAATAATTGTATTTGAAGTCATCAGCTTACTAGAAAATTCAAACTGCATTCTATTGTTTGGTTAATTTACTTTAGCCAGCGCTTGACCATTTATTATTATGATTATTACAACTATTACTAGTATTAACATAATAGTGAAATTTGGTTTTGTTGGCCACCAAACACTGCTAAGCCCAAGTATTATAGCTCTGTCCAGAGAAGACACCACTGGGAATAACAGTGAAAACATGCTCAATTTACTCCCTGATTCATTTGCATGCTCAGTCCACTGCTCACAGAGTCATAGCTTGATTATGGAATATTTTCACATAATACTGAGTTTTAGGGAGGCAATCACCTAGAGTTGCGGCATGCGTATACAGCAATACACCAGAGAATAAACGCAAATATCAATGTGACCTCCGGTCTTTATGTAGGCTGGACAACAGGAAGTATTTCCAATATATACAGGAAGTGGTTCAACCAATATTGATAAGTATAAATATAACAGACCAGCCAACAACACAATGAGGGATTAGATAAAATAGGGTTTCAAGTGCTAATTAGTATCTAATCCTGTCCTCAAACAGTGTTTTGAGGCTCCAATTGGCCTGTGGTTTATGGTTTGGCACATCTCTAGGTTATGGGTTGGTGGATACCTTCAGGCTATTTTCGAGTTCCTCGACTACAGCTGCCGTTTTGTACCAACCAGTAGGGTGTCTGCATGTACCATAGATGCCTTTACCAGTCATTTAACGGTCACTACCAACCCTGTAGGCTTTATTACTGGTGCTGTAGATTCTACACCAGAGCCACGCTGCATTTTAGTGCTAGGGCAGCATTTTAGTCTCTCTTGAGCACAGGTGTTTGGTACCTCCAAGGGTAAGTAAGGTTTTTGTTTACAAAGTTTTACACCGAAATCCACCAGAATATATTTATATATGTTTATTCTAACTATAAAAATAAAAAATTAGATAGTTAATAAAATATTGATGGTAATAGGAATAATTATTAAAACAAGAAGACTTTATGATAAGTTATAATCATCATTTAGCTGGCCATAATAATAACAATGAAAAATTGAAAACTGCTGATTAGTAAACAATACAATTAGCTAGCAATATTAATAGATAATATCGGTATTAATTAGACGTAGCGGAGGATGATGGGATGGATGATTGATGACGGTGTCCAAACAACACAGTTTTGCTTGTGACCTCAATTATTCAGTTTCACATGAATAGCAACATTGCAAAATCTTGTGCTAGACGATGATTTCCACAACTTGCCATCAGAATCTAAACGATTTATCGCAACTGATGAGTAGAACCATTGTATAGTGAAAACGGGAACACCAATTTTCCCCTACCATAACAGTCACTCCGCCCAAGGAAAACTTTTAACTAAGTTTATAGACCACAATAGGACATATAGTTACAGAGCCAGCAACTGGATTATAAATGGCAGTTGTGTAAAGAACCACTTTGATTTTCTGTATAAGCTGTGATTTATATATGGTATAACCCTCTGAACCTCAGCAATCAGCTCCACAACGTAACTCTAAAACGTCAGAGCTGGCAGTTGCTCTATATTTGGACACTCAAAGCTGTGTTACTAGCTAAGCTTAAGGGTTATTCATCATACTCTAGTTGGACCATCTTACAATATTTATTGAATTTATTGCCTGGGAAAGTATCCAGAGATAATCAATTATTCAGGTCACCTTTTCTTTAACTTTTCAGTATTCCTACCGGTTTGGGAAGTTTTTCAGATCTTGTGCCACTCCGTAAATTAAAAACTACTTTTCGTCTTTGTTTAGACAAGACAGAGAGGGAACGCAGCTTTCATTTAACTTGAGGAGTGAGGTGATAAACATAATATATTAATAAGTTTCTTTGCAATGTATAACAAAGTAATAAAACAAAATAAAATAAAAGCTAGTATTATTGTTGAAAGTAACTTTGAAAGCTAAACATGAGCTAAATGATAGTCTGTTAAATTAACTTTGAGCTGGCCAAGTAACGCATATTTGTAGCAAGAATATTTTGGAGAGGAGATACATAAATTAAATCAAAAGGCTTGACTAATCCATGAATTCCTATTACAAAATTTGTCACAGAATTATGTTTTGATTTTGGTTAGAGTTGTTTAGGTAATACTTGAAGCAGTATCAGTGCATTTATACCATCAACCTAGTAATAATACTTTCCTTGACTTCAGTGTTTGTTGTTCATTTCAATACAACTGTTGCAGTTAAAGGGAGAGCTTTAAAGGCAAGCAGTATTTGTATAATCATACTGTTGTGTTTCTCAAATAGAGTGTCAGCACCAAACAAGGAACTTCGCCTCATAACTCTAATCTGTGATAGATCTTCTTTGATTGTTGTTTTAAAAACTTAAAGTTACATTTGCAGCAAATTTTTTCGTCCTACTACTTTCCGCTAGGGGTTGTCACCGCACAGACTTTTTGTCTGCCGGCACAACTAAACAGTTAGCCTTCCTAGGCTTGACAAAGAACAGTCAACCTCTCCCCAGAGGTGACCCCATGCCAGGATGGCACAAACAACTGCTTAGAAAGAAAGTGAACTTCTTTACCAACTGTGGTGAGCCCTCGGCTCAAACATATATACTTGATGCTAAATTGCTAAGTAGTGGTCACATGTGGTGACTGGTAAAATCCACTAGACATTTATGAATAAGCCATATTCAGTTTCATTAACTTTCAGTTATGGTACAACTTTTCTTTCCCACTGGGTTTAATTTTTCGGGTGAAGTCTTCTTCTTTACTAAAACGGGTAGTTGGAAGACAGCTTGAATGATATTATTGCAGTGCAGCTGATAGTACTCACCTGCCAAAAGACAAAAATGCTCAGCCATTTACATGCATATAAGCACCATCTCTTGAAACTGAGTGACAACCCTACCAGTATTACTGGAGTGCGGTTTGTCAAACGCTAATCCCGAAAAAAACTTGAAGATTTATTGGTCATGGATGGTTAGGGATGAGCAGGAACAACTGGTAGACAAATGTAAATTTTGTTAGTAACACTCCGTCTACAGTACAGTTGACATGGAGCTTTATAAAGATCTAGGTATGCAATATCCAACTCAGGATTCCTCAACTGGTCAATGTATGTAATTAAATTCAATCATTGTATTAGTGTTGTTTAATCTTTTCTTGGGTATCCAATTTCCTGTATATTTAGGTGAAGGTAATTTGTCAACATATAGAATTTCTTATAGCTCACAGAAAATGTTTCACCATGTTTATTGTATGTTAGATGCAGATGTCCCTCAGCAAAACCCTTCCTATGCCAATGATCCTCCACCGTATAATGAAAGACAGCAACCCGACCCGGCGCCTTACCCTCAAGCCAATTATCCGCCAGGTTCATATCCACAAGGTGTTTATCCACCAGGACCACATCCACAAGCCTTGCATTCGCAAGGATCCCATCCACAAAGTTCATATGGACAAGGATCGTATCCACCAGAATCAAATCCTCAAGGGTCATATCCTGAAGGCTCAGCTCCTCAGCAAACCAGAGCAACCTACGCCAGCACCTACCCCCAGTCACAGATTCAATACGCTCAGAACCAACAGGTGGTAGTTGCTCAGTCAAGGCCACAAATAGAACAAGTGGAGTCATACATATGTTGGTCAATATTCAACTGCTTGTGCTGCTGTTGGCTTCTGGGACTGGTTGCCATTTGTGTATCATGTAGCGTGACTTCTTTGAGAGATGCAGGTCAGTGTAACTGTAGAGAATTACTTAGTCATATTTAGCACTTGTATCAGTTATCTCAAAATTTGGCACAAATGATCATTAATTAATCGATAGTCATACTTAAAAGTTTTCATTGTCAGTTACTTGAATTAAAAAAGAGCCGAGTCGGTTGCCACCTGAATTCAATTAAAATAGCCATTGATTCTTTAAAAGTTTTGTAAAATACTTTTTTAGGAGAAATAGAACTGGCTAGGAGTAGAAGTCTAACAGCACGTGGCTTAAATATTGCATCAACAGTACTTGGGATTATCATAATAATTTTGCTCATAGCGTTTCAGTTCGCGAGTTAATAATACTGAAGCAACCACTGCACCAACTTGGATAGTTTAAATGCTCTCTGGCAAAGCCCTAGAACCAGTTAGACATTTATGCCAAACAACTTTTATAAAAAGGCTGATTTTTTTAACTGGCAGACTGAGCTTTGTTACTGTCTTAATATTTTTGTACACTCATGTATTTTATATACATACTTGTATTTTCATATTTCATGTACTTCTTGTCTTCAGCATAGTTTGTCGGTTCTTATAAAAAAAATTAGGTACAGTTTGGGCAGGACTGATGCAGGTTCTTAGTCTCTCAAGTAAATTCCGCAACAGTTGGTTGTCAGTAATTTAAATTAATTGTGAGAGTGTAACGGCTGTGCAAGAAGCAATGATGATAACATAAAACTGTCTTTGGTTGTTGTCATCTGATGAGATACAAAGCCTTAAACGCAAGGGGAAAATTAAATTATAACTTTAATCGTTTAAACTGCAAAATTGCTTTGCATGGTTTATCTGGTTTTGCATTTGCATAAATGACAAACTAGAGTCAGATCTAAAGCTTACCGTGCTCTTTCGTCTTATATTTAAGGCGTCAATCGGACTCTGCTAAATCTGTTGGACAAATTTTTTCCTAGTTGAACTGAATTAATCAGTATTAAAACTATCGATCATCGAGGCATTTCCTCCTCTCTTCCCCCCCTCATCTGTTTAGCAAACTCATTTAGTTTATTGCTAGACCTTACTAGTTAAACTTGCCATAGAGCAATACCAAAGATAACAAACTGTTTCATTTTAGTAGCTATTATTGGTACACTGTAACAAGATAAGTGAAGTCAATTTTAAAATATTAATTAAGCATTCCGTTACAGTATCTAGCATGAAAGCAGTATCGTATAACTATGTTGAGTTTCTGAGCAATTCTTATACTTTATACAATAAAAAGTGAATGTGAAATTTTGGGTACAAACCTCTTTTTGGCAATAGATTAATTGATCAGAGAACTAAGTCAACATTAACAATCTGAGACACCCTTTTGTGGCTGTTTCAGAAAGTAAAAAGACAGTACTTGGAAAATCAGCCTGAGAAGTTCAGCAGTGGTTGCTGTAAAATTATAGTTGTACACTTGTACAAGGCTTCTTGTTTACACTCCTTGTGCTGCTATTAGATTCTGTAATTACCAGTTGTTTTCTTTTTTATGATTCAGCAGAAATGCGATTGTGATTAAAAAATTCTGTTGAATGCAACTAATTTGCAATGCTATAATGGAAAGCCTGTAGTTTTCAAATGTTGAAAGCAAGTGAGTGAAGGTACTTTGTTGGCCACCAAACACTGCTAAGCCCAAGTATTATAGCCTTGTCCAGAGGGTACACCACTGGCATTGACAGTCAAAACATGCTCAATTTATTGCCGGATCTGTCTGCAAGCTCAGACCCCAAGGCTCAGATAAACTACATAAAGTTTTAGCTTTATCATGGCATTTTTCACATAATATCGAGTTCTATGGAGGCAATCCCCTAGAGTTACGGCATGCGTATACAGCAATACACCAGAGAATAAACGCAAAAAAACGGTGTGACCTCCGGTCTTTATGTAGGCTGGACAACAGTAAATGTTTCCAATATCTACAGGGCGTGATTCAACCAATAATGATAAGTGTAAATATAACAGACCAGCCAACAACACAATGAGGGATTAGATAAAATAGGGTTTCAAGTGCTAGTCAGTGTCTAATCCTGTCCTCAAACAGTGTTTTGAGGCTTCAATTGGCCTGTGGTTGATGATTTGGCACATCTCTAGGTTATGGTTTGGTGGATACCTTCAGGCTATTTTCGAGTTCCTCGACTACAGCTGCCGTTTTGTACCAACCAGTAGGGTGCCTGCATGTACCATAGATGCCTTTACCAGTCAATTAACGGCCACTACCAACCCTGTATGCTTTATTACTGGCCCTGTAGACTCTACACTAGAGCCACGCTGCATTTTAGTGCTATGGAAGCATTTTAGCCTCTATTTGTTTGGGTACCTCCAAGGGTAAGTAAAGTTTTTGTTTACAAAGATTTACACCGAAATCTGTATATATATATATATATATATATATATATACATATATATATATATATATATATATATATATATATATATATATATATATATATATATATATATATATATATATATATATATATATATTCTAACTATAATGATAAAAATATAATGATGGTAATAGGAATAATTATTACAATAACAGGGGCCATTCTAGGGGGGTGTCGCATGTGTCCCACGACCACCCTTAGGCACTAAGCAAAAAAATTATGGGAGTTAGGTGCTCTTGTAAGTTTCTCCATCATTTAAAAGTAATAATTTTCAACCTCCCATTGAAGAGATTGGTTAGCCTGTGAACCAACATTGCATTGTTATAAACACATAGGTTATGCAATCATGAACCATTCTCTGGAACACAATCCATGTAAACAAACAAAAGAGCAGCAATGTACATTTTTGCAGTGATTCTCTACTATCAATTACAGAGAATGTAAAACGACTTCCTCAGTTTAGTATTTTTAATTATTATTGTAATAATAAAGAAATAGATATCATCAATAGTCATTTAAAAGTAGGAAGGAATGAAAAATCAGTGGGGGTGATAATACTGTGCAGGATTTCATTGTGGGGGTGTGAGTGGTAGCTCGGCCTACCTGCACAACCTCCCGAACTGTGATGGCAACTGTGTCTAATGCTCTAGCAATACAATCCTTCCACAGGTCGACTTAGTATCCTGAGGAATGGTGATTGACCATCCTAGTTACTAGCGAGCTGCCGATTGCGTTAGCTGTTATCAGTGTGTAAAGCAGACGCCGAACTTTGAGGGGCGAACTAGTCAAGCTAGGTTCGGCCAGCAGAGGTTCGGCTGTCTTATTTCAGTGCAGTGCAGAGGTCGAACATTGAAGGCGAAGTTAGGCAAGGCTAAGTTCGGCCAGCAGAGGTTCAGACTGATCTGCTTGTATATTACTACTCGAGTAATGGTGCGCAGTGAAGTTATTTGTGAGAGAACAAAGAAACTTCTGAGAGTGTGCAAACTGACTCTGACTTCATTATTCGAAGACATCCATATTTATATACAAGGTTACATAATAGTAAAAGGCTATACAAAGGAGGCCACACCTGGCACAAATTATTGGCTAGAGTGTGCCAATAAAATACAAAAGGTGGTCCTTGACTGATTGCATGGCTGAACTCACATGTAGAACATATATGTTAAAAAGGGAAAAGAATAATAATGATAAAATACATAGACTGATTTGCCCTAAAGCACGGGCATAGAACAAGTAGACAGTAGCTAGAATAGAACAGGACATGCAGACATAGAACTAAGTAAGTGTAGCGTTCGTATAAATATACCATAGAGTTGTGGCAAGATGGCGCCGGTCCTTCACAATACTACTGCTAGTACGATATCAAAAATAATTAATAGAATATAATATTAATGTTTATTATTATTATTGTTATTAATATTATATCATCTTTTTCCATAAAAAATTGTCATTTCTTAGTTATTATTAATATAATTTACTCTAAAAAATTATTTTTGTAATAATAAATAATAATAGTAAATGATAATACTTAAAAATAATAAATAAAAACATTTACTGTTATGGAATGCCAGTTTTTCGCAAAAGCCAAAACTCTTACTTTTTTGCACCCAAGCGGTTATAATAATATTATCATTTTTATTATATGAAGAAGTAGACTGGTGCAGGTGGTTTGTCTTGCCAAGCCAATAACTATTTTCAATTTTTTATAACTATTTCATGATAAAGTTACATGTACAGCCTGGACTTTCAGAGTACGTTTCCAGGCATCTCAGAAGTCATATTTTCCAAATTTTCCGCTAACGCGGTGCTGTTGCAGAGAAGGGGTGCCCATGCCCCACACCTCCTCCACACCCCCTGCCCTCCCACCTATCTATTTGAGTCCCCCCCCCCCTTGAAAAATCCCGGTGACGCTCATGAATTAGAAGGTTAAAGAAGTTAGCAGGTGATATCTCCTGATCTTCCTTTCCAACGAGTATGGCTTCAAGAAACAGGTTGCCAGCTAGTGTAATGAAGAAAAGAACTAACAGCAGCACAGCAGACCCATCACAACTACAGGGCTTTTTCACTGCTTCTAACATGTGAGTCATCTAGCCAAAGTAGTGCTGCTGAAGAAGCTATGTGATCCAAAACAACATGATTTCCGGTTATTATATCACACTATAATAATCTAATACTAACCATTGCATGCTAGTTATTTTGATCTACACATACAGGTTTCTTTCTCTTTCCCTCTTTGCTCAGAGACACAGTAGAGAGTGAGTTTGTTGACTCTGTCACCACATATACTCAAAGATATTGTGATGATTTGCCTCATTGAAGTTCCCTCACCCAAGAGCTGCTAATCTACTACAACTACTGGAGTAGTGAGCAGACCTAGCTCACCAGAGCTTAGTGACATTTATAAATATCGCTGTGCTTCAAGTTTTTATCCCAATATCAAATTCCCCGCTAAACTGCTCCTGACCATTCCCGTGACAGTAGTAATATATGAGCAGATCTCCCTACCAAGTGTTTTTTTGTGGATTACACCTAGGGGTGAAAGCAATGGGTTACGGTGTTCGGTGGATTTGCCGAGTTAATATTGTACTTCATTTGAGGGGCATTTGAGTGGCATTTGAGTGGCATTTAAGTGGCATTCAAGTTTTGATAATTTTTTTACATAACTTGAACTCATATGACATCTTGAGAGAGAGATGAGAGGAGAGATGGGAGATGAGAGAGGAGAGAGAGAGAAGAGAGAAAGGAGAGAGAGGAGAGAGATTTTTTAGTTTTCTATACATTCATGTATATATGGATAATTATGTGCATATTTATGGTTATATTTATATCTACATTGAATAATATACATTTATTACATAATTAGTATATTGAATACTATAAAATATGCTGGAAAATCACCAAATTAGTCCTCCAGATGGTTAAAATTTACAGTATTTGGGAAATAACTGCAAGAGAGGAGAGATGAGTATTTGGTAGAGGAGAGAGGAGGGAGAGAGGAGCTTGAGTGTAAATATTTATTTTAGTTATTTACATAATAAATATATTGAGTACTATAAAATATCTTGGAAAATCGACAAATTAGACCTCTAGATGGTTAAAATTTACAGTATTTGGGAAATAACTACTACTTTGTAATTATTAGTGAAAGCAATTATGAAATACCGGTGAGTAATTAAGTAATTCAGTAAGAAAATTGGCTGGAATCGTAGTAATATTTTTAAATACAACATTGCTTTGCAACGACTATTAATGAAAGCAATTATGAAATGTTGATGAGTAACTAAGTAATCTAGTAAGGAAAACTGATTGAAATCACGGTAATATTTTTTGAATGCCTGGCATTAAAGTTTTGATCATTTTACATAATTCGAACTCATATGATAACATTTTGATGAAGATGGAGTTGTATTTGCCACTGAATTGTTTTTGTATATGATATAACCATCTACAACACTATAATTATTGTTATAGTTTTACTATTACATAATAAGTATTACATTGAATAAATACATTGATTAAAATGAATCAATATATGATTATACACATTTATTGTATAATAAGTAGGGAAAATCTCTCCATATAATATAGCTAGAGTCAGTAAATGCTAAGTAATAAAAATTAATACATAGTCTTTTTTTACAATGATGTCATTGATGTAGTGATGTTATATCTTAAGAAAGGAGACTTCTGTTTTATGTGCTTTTGAATTCGTATTGAACTAAAATAAAAAGTTATGTATTAGTATAGAATGATTAAACAAAAATTTAAAATAATTACATGAATTTGAATTATAGCTTTAGTTACATTGGATAGTTTACATTATATAGAAAAGGGAAATAGCTCACCAAGTCACATTGTCCAACTTGTTTTTTTTCAAATTAGAGACTATTCATCGCTAAAAAAAAAATTATTTGGGGTAAAAAATAACTACAACTACATCTAAATTGAGTTGAAGTATTATTTACAATGATTAGAATTTATTAAATAAAAAGAAAAACTCTCACCGAGTTTTATCATGCATCTCATCCTTTTTTTCAGCAACATATCCTGTCTCAAAATCATCAAAATCTCCACGTAGAAAATCTTCAAGTTCTTCATCATCATCAATTTCTAATATCGCTTTGTTGTGCTTTGCTTGTTCACAATATTGTCTCCAATAAATTTGACCAAGTCTGTATGTAAAGCAAAATGAAAGATCGTATTCCGTCTTAAATTTTCCGTGAGTTTTTTTTCCTCTGTAGATCATCACACCTTGAGCATGTTGGTTAGCTTCTGAAGTATATTTGTCTGGTATGGCAAGCGTCTTCAACAGTGTTTCTCCACATTGTCCAATGGTATAACGGATACAAATTACATTTGACTGTCCTCCTTTAAATCGATGAGGAACGAATCTATCAACAACTTCTCGGTAAGGGAAAATAGCACCGGGTTGGAAACTATTGAGGGTCTTGATGTTCAAGAAGCGTTTGAGCTGACTTTTAGTCAATGTACTGAAATATAGTGATTCCTCTTCAGCTGCCTTCTTGCTTAGAGGATGTCTGGTAACACGTTTGACATCATACCAAAGAACACTTTTATTTTTTGGCTTCCCCTTTCTACCCAAATATACAACGTTAAACGGAGGGGGGTAATTATCACAGTTGAAATTTTTAGCTATTTCAACTGGACAGAAAAGTATTTTGGGTTCGAGTTCATTTATATCTGAAGGATCATGGTAGCAAACTTGAGAATATCTACACTTCTCCTTACTTGATGGATGTATCACAGCAGTCACTCGCAAAATGCTTGGGATAGGAAGATCTTCAAATGTTTTGCAAATCGGAATTTTTGGTGGGTCAATCACTTGAGAATCTTTAGACTTTTTTAATTCCCTAGCTCTCCTTTCATTGAGACATTCAAATGTTAAATGAGCTATAGCTCCACTCTCCATTGTTTTCTTATCAACGGAAGTAGTTTGTTTTCTCACTATTTTTTTCGTTTCCTTACTATTCGCTTTTTTGGAGCAGTTTTTTTCTCTTAGGAGTTGTTTTGCCGTTTTTCATTTTATTTTCTGTTGGATATGAATCAGTGCAAAGGAGCTCTTCAGAAAGTTCATCCATAACATTCTAAAAATAAAAGGGTAATATTTGCATGAGTGGCTAAGAGTGTATTTATTAGTTACAGTATCTTATATATATATATATTTATATATATATATATATATACATATATATATATATATACATATATATATATATATATATATATATATATATATATATATATATATATATATATATATATATATATATATATATATATATATATATATATATATATATATATATATATATATATATATATATATATATATATATATATATATATATATATATATATATATATATACTTATAATTGCCAGATATGGGGCTTTTAGAGATTCTCCACTTATACTGGCCAAAAAAATACAGCACTTATGGGGTCGGATATATATATATATAAAATGCCCCATAAAGTGTCTGATATATTGACAATAACATATACAAAATGCCCCATAAGCTATGTATATATACAAGGTGCACATAATTTATATATATATTGAAGTTGAATGTACCCCTTAGCAGCTCAAATATATGGATATATATATATTCTCAACGCCCCACAAGTTATATATATAGAGGAAGTGTGCATAAGTTACTTATATATTGAAGTAACTTATACCCCATAACAGCTGGAAGTTATGGATATATATATATTCTCAACGCCCCACAAGTTATATATATATAGAGGAAGTCTGCATAAGTTTTATATATATTGAAGTGACTTATACCCCATAACAGCTTGAAGTTATGGATATATATATATTCTCAATGCCCCACAAGTTATATATATAGAGGAAGTGTGCATAAGTTACTTATATATTGAAGTAACTTATACCCCATAACAGCTGGAAGTTATGGATATATATATATTCTCAACGCCCCACAAGTTATATATATAGGAAGTGTGCATAAGTTTTATATATATTGAAGTGACTTATACCCCATAACAGCTTGAAGTTAGGAGACATATATATTCCAATGTCCCATAAATGATATATATATAGGAAGTGTGCATAAGTTACATATATATGGAAGTAACATATACCCCATAGGAACTTGACTATATTGATATATATATTCCTACAATGGATGATTATATAGAGTGTGCATAAGTTGTATATTTATGGAAGCTTAATATATCCTATAGGAGCTAAAATATATCGATGAATATATATTTTCATAGCCCCATAAACTTTGCATATATACGAAGTGCGCATAATCTGCATTTATATACCTCACAGGATAGTGAATATACGGACATATACGTATTTCCAATGGCCCATAACCCATGCATTTACAAAAAGTGTGCATAACCTCCATGTTTATCGAACTTAAATATACCCCATAGGAAATCGAATATTTAGAGACATGTATTTTTCATTCTCACATTAGCTATATATATATATACAAACAGCAATATGGGTCATGACTCAGTTAATCTTTCATCTACAGCCTATTTGTTTTAAATCAGGTTATTAATTGGTATACTCTCTTCTCCACATTCTGTATATTTCGCAACGGTGGTTGAAAAGATGATAAATAACGTATCATTGAACCGATGAATAAAGGTTTTTAGAGTGTTAGTGCTAATCAATAAGGCAGCCGATGAAAGTGATCGCTGTCTATATATGCATGTATTGAGACTACCCTTCCAGCTGCTGTCAAAACTACTAGGCTCACAAATAAAGTAAAAACAGTGGTGGATAGCTGCTTTCAGCTTTTATGGGGGTATTCAGAAATTCTCCTTGTTTTCGAATTATGGTATTGAGGGTTAAAAAATCTTTATACACTTGCTTTGACTTAGTTTGTTGCGTTTAGCTGCCCTGCAGTAGCTATATGATAATATTAAGTAGCCAGTGACCTATTTTCGCTTCACTGAATAGCACTTAAAAAACCCACTGCTAACAGCACTGAAGGGTTGTTTAGAGTCCTTCATGACTTGTCACCCTCAGGTACTGGTTGATGGTATGGATTTGTTATGAAAGCTAGCTATCAATTTTTAATTTTCCCTAGCTGACACACAAAGGTTAATACTAAGGTAATGCATACGCCAGTCAAACACTACTTTCTACTCATTCAGCATTACGATGACAAACAAAAACCAAAATTGATTTCTTACAACAGCATACCTTGTCTAGTTTTTGTCACCAAAAAATATAATGGAACAAGGATTATCAACCAAAAAGGAAGAGCTGCAAGGAAAGAACTTCCCAGGCCCAAGCAATCTTTATCGGAATGGAACAGACAGTTTTGTAAGTCTTTTGGAGTGAGAAGAAAATCTAAACCAAGAAGCCACTAAGCTCACGGAGTTCAGTCACCATCAAGACATGGAAGGCCTCAGCATGGGCTTAACAATATAAACTGGCCAAAGTTGAGCAGAGGAGCAAAGCCAATAAAAATGTGACTAACCGCAGCCAAGGTAGTGCTAACTTGTAGCTTGTACTATCAAACAACAATTTACAACTATTGCTCATCCTATGAATGCATTAAACTGAATTATTACGGATGGCTCTATGGTTTTTTTCCGTAACTAATGATATAGATATTAGATATGCATCACACAGTACAAATTTTATTTAATAATTTATTTTTTAATATGCATAGTTTTAGAGGTTGACAAGCTACAGTGAACCTTAGAGTTCGTAATCAAGAAAAAATGAGTAATGAAGTACAAATGGACTAATAATTGTCAATCTCATTTAGTCAAGTTTCGAAAAAGCTGGCTAGCTCTATGGAGTACTTTGTGTCCACAAAGCATAGAAGCCAGCCATCTGGTTGAACTACAGAAACCACAAGCTCAATGTTCACAGAAGATCTTCAGCTGTAGCACTCGGGAAGCTTAAGGAATTTTTCATTGTATCAGGACAGCTGGACATGGGAGAGCCAATAGTTTCAATCGAGTTCAATGTTATTGAACTTCTGCAAGATGGTACCTTGGTGAGTACGAGTTACAATTGACCTAAACCAAATTACTCCGAGTGAAATGAACGGAATGTTGATACACGAGTGCAACAGTCTCTGTACACAAAACTCATTGATGATAACTGGTGCTTTTCTTGTTTTACATGGAGAAATCTTGTCAGCAATTGTCTCTCATAGGCGACTTTCTCTGCTAAGTATAAGAATCGAGCGTCTGGATAGGATGGAGGATAAAGGGAAACTTTAAAGACTGAACTTGCTATCAATGCTTGTGGCAGATATATTGTCATTCGGGGGTCAAACACAGGTAATAGCGACCAATCATCAGTTTAACTGGTGCCATTTTGCAGACATCAGACCTACAAGCAAACAAACACCTTCATTCATATGATGTAGTGTATTAATTAATTTAGCAGCTATTGAAATCGGATAATGATGATACTAGTCAACTAATGCAACAGGTGCTCATGACCAGACACATAGCCATGTGGCATGACCAATCTGATATTGCAGGCAACTCATTTACTGGGTTAGACTGGTGTGCCACACACAACTTTCTTTAATGAGATGAAATTGAACTTTTATTGATACGACAAAGAGTCACTACCTATTTATGGTTTGGTTCCTCTATGACACATTAGTCTATATGACAGATGTCAAACTACAGGCTCAGAATAGGATAGCAAGCATGAAATCTCGTAAAACTCTGAAAAGTGGGTTTATGTAGAAAGAATCATTAAAACCAACATTTATTTCACTACAATGTTGGAGGCTTCACCAGTCAGCTTACAATCAGCAGTACAGTTCCCATAAATTTGCAAGCTAACAAGATCTGGTTACACAAAAAAAGTGGATGATACATCCTATCTTTAACATTTCAACTATTTTATTGTAAAAGTTAATTAGCATTATGGTATAAAGTCGGGCAGAGACATAGCAGTACATAGACAGAGTAGTGCATAGACATGGGAGTGCATATAAATAGTACTACATATACAGAGTAGTGCATAGACATAGTAATACATAGACATAGTAGTGTATAGACATATTGGTGCATAGACATAGTCGTGCAGAGACATAGCAGTGCATACACATAGTGGTACATAGACATACTAGTACATAGACATGGCCATGCAGAGGCATAGTAGTGCATATACATAGAACTGCATAGACATATTAGTGCATAGACATAGTAGTACATAGACATACTAGTACATAGACATAGCCATGCAGAGGCGTAGTAGTGCATAGACATAGTAGTGCGTAGAAATAGAACTGCGTAGACATATTAGTGCATAGACATAGTAGTACATAGACATAGTGATGCATAGACATAGTAGTGCATAGACATGGTAGTACATAGACATATTAGTGCGTAGATATGATAGTACATAGACATATTAGTGCATAGACATAGTAGTAAACAGACAAGAGGCACATGGATGCAATAGTAAATAGTCACATTAATGCATAAACATAGTTGTCCATAAACACAGTGATACATGGAACTAGTAGTACATATATATATTAGTACATAGTTGTAGTAGCAAGTGGACATTGCAGTACATAGACACCTAATTACATAGACATAGTAGAGTGTAGACAATGTGGTACATACAAATGATACTATACACACAGTAGTACATAGGCAACAGTAAACAGACATAAAAGTACATAAACATTGCAGAACAGACATAACACAAAAAATACCCCTAGTAGTTCACAGTTATGGTTGTACACAGGTGTAGTGGTATACAGGTGTAGTAGTACATATGTATAATAATACACAGACTAGTACATTGGTGTAGGTATGATATTTGCCGGAGATTCTTTACTCTTGTATTCCATGAATTTCATGCATACGGGTCAGATTGTTTATGATGAGACACCATATAAGTTTGGGTAAAAAGCCTAAAATTGGATCAAAACACGTCCAAATAAAAAATAAATACTCATTTAAAATTTGTGACAAACAGAGGAATAGTTTGTTACCAAATGTGGCCTAAATCGATTAAGTGTGCGCATATAACTCTTTCATTTGCAACCGCTTCCACCAATCAACCAGGTAATCCGTCACCCGCTTTATTAAAAAAAGTTCAATTTTCAAAATTTCATTAAAACTAATCTATACAAGATATGCTAATAAATTTATGCTCCTATGAATCAGCATTCTCTTTTCTCTGAGGAAAATTAATAACACATTGATTCCACCAGCCTAAACTAATTTTATTATTTTTTTAGTTCTGCGATCATTTTTTGTAGTGACCTTGACAGATCAACCAGCAAAAAAAAGTAACACACTAAATGTAAAACTGATAGCACAGTTGGAAAGAGAACAAAATTTTGATAAAGCCAGAAAAATTTGAGGCAAAAATAAGAAAAACAAGAGTTCGAACACTGCAACAACAATCTAGCAATGGCTGCACAGAATACCAAGAATTTCGGAAATTTTTTATTCTGAAAATAATTATTAATTTGATTATTAGCTAAAATAAAGCCCCTATTGTTGTACGAATGAACTAAAAATATTCAGAACTACATTTTGATATAAAGAACAACATCAATCAACAATTTTACAAAAATAACAAAAAAAAATTAAACTTAATTATTTATTATCAACGCCGTTTCTAAATAATTCATTAACAGCTTACCAACCTCTAATTCCACAACCAGAAAGCTCAAACGAGCTAAGATAATAATAAACTAATTATACCAGAAGAGAGAAACAATGTGCTAGCTGTTTGCCAGAAAAAAACTGACCATCATTATGAAAAAATTATTGATATTGAACACAGGAAGTGATAGGGTCAAGGAGATTTGAAACTGTTTCCGTTTAGAAGCTCGTAGAGTCTTCAAACGAAAACCAAAAGATAGGAAAATTTGGTCCCACACAATGATGTAAGAATTATTTCAATCAGTTCTCACAAACGTGTGTAAGCTTTTCCGAAAACCGGACGATTTTGAATACGAGCAATGGCCGTGATGGAATAGTTGGGCACATAACTCCTTTCCGAGCATTGCCAGTGATGGATGGGGGAAAAGGTTTTAATTATTGATAATTGAAACAAAAACTATCTTTTCCGCCTTTTTTTACCGTAAAATATATTTTCAGCAGCATTTGCAAAGCAATGAAAACCAAAAAATTGAATATTTTTATCATTATTCAATTTTATAGAACCAATACCATACTACTCATTGAAAAACTTTATTGACAAATTATTTATTATTATCACCCGATATTATTGTTGTGTATCCATGTCATATTAAAGATATCCACAATGACAGCTATTTTTTACTTGTAACACACTTATTATATTACGCTAATATTTTTTAAACTCAAAATATGATGATGTTGGATAATCTGTTAAGTAATTATCATTTTAATAAGCTTGATCCTGACGGCAATACACAAAAATAATCACAAAATCTCGATGTCAACTTAGATTTTCAATTATTTTGTAGCTTCACACTGCTTACATATGAAACAGGCCAACACGATTGTTTTGGCTCCAAGAGATGAGCATAAAAATGAAAAAATTGACTTAGAAAGTAATTGATGTTTCATAATAAAAAGTCCGACCCCGTAACTATTAGTGAAAATGGAAGTTGTGTTTTAATTTTGTTGGGATAGAGAGCACAACTTTTAAATCCTTCTACAGCTAACATATTTTTAGGAAGTTGTGTTCCAATTTTGTAGGGATAGAGAGCACAACTTTTAAATCCTTCTACAGCAATCATATTTTTAGGAAGTTGTGATTCCAGTGGGAAGACAACCAACTGCTTTTCAGTGCAATTTAGCAAAAAACAACTGGGTTTCTTGTTTCGTCCGCTACCTACCTCTTAAAACAGAGTGAAAGTGGAATCAGTAACATGGTTCTGCTGCAACTGTTAGTTCTGGTGTCAACAAGGACCACTTTTGTTCCCTGTAAAACACAAACAAATTGCAATATAACCAATGATCAGGGTTGCCTTTTGTGAGAAACATATTCTGATAGTAGATAAAGAGCCTGAGGGTTAAGGGCAGGTAAAGTCAATGTAATTAAGGAATTGACTGAAATGTAAACTGTATATAAAGTTGGCAACACTTACTATCCAAACTGTGAAGTTTTGCTAGAATAAGTAATGATGATGACATATAGAATGCTACTTCAGCTGGACCAAACCAACATTATTGATGTTTCCTACAAAAGACAAAAAAAATGTTTTCAATTTTGTCCAAAGAGAGTTCAACAGCTCCTAGTACCGAGGCAATATAGCATGAATTATTGAGAATATTCATCTCCATTAAGCCGTGGTTCACATACATCGTAGATGGCTCGCAAGTGATCACGGATCCCTCGTGCGACCTGGATTCCCTGTGGCTCGTAAGACGTCGTAGAGGCTCGTAGAAAAGTTCAGCTGAACAAACTTTTGTGCGACTGTCGTACGATAGAGAGTAAATTTTCTTACTTTCTTTTTCAAAATCTACATTCAGGTCAAGGTTGCTCATGTAAAAATGACTGCCATCAAAAAATTATAATAAATAATAAAACTATTATTGTTTAATTATAAATATTGATTATTATTTATTATCAATTTTCTGAGTGAAATATTGTGAAAATTGATTTAAATGTACAGATATATATTTTCATTAAATTTTTATATAATAGCATAATTAGCATATTATTATAAATTGAGATTCAAAATTTTATATCAAGAGATGGTAAAAAATGATAATGCACCATTGAACAACAGTTAAAAATTTAAATAAAAAGTATGGAATAACATTTAATGATAATATGAGCAAAAATGTAATAAATTTTTTATAACTAGTAAAAATAATAAATTATTTGGTGTAAATGAACAATGATAATTAATTTAGTATGTATATAGTCGTTGGTCAGTGAAGACGTGTTTCGAGATTTTATTACCTCCCAGTCGAGAGAGTGATTATACTTCTTGCGATCGTGGGTTTGCCAAGTTTATGTGAACATGTATCGCGGATCCGTCGCATGAGGGATCCGCGATCACTTGCAAGCCATCTACGATATATGTGAACCAGGCTTTAGGAGCAACAATACCAGTGGTTATAGTAACTGAAATATTCATTATTGGGCCAAACAAATAATTTTCAGTCATCAATACTACAATATTGAATGAATTGGTACTTGCAGGCAGACTTACTAAAATAGGGTGAGTTGTCAAAAGTGAGATTTAAAACAAAACGGAACACGCTAGTTACAGGGAGGTCAGAAAACAATGTGATAAAGCTGTCTGGTCTCCAGCACTGAACAGGTATAATTGTACAACAATAGCTGGTAAAACCGTTAATGAAGGAATAAAGTCTATGCGGATACTGGGTTGGTGCTATACATGACAGTTTCCCCCCAAAGGAATTGATTAACAGTTGTTGGAATAATGACATAACATTTGCAAGGTTTTTCAGCATTTAGCCTGAGCACAGAACTGCTTCCCTCTCACACTTAAAATGAATTGCTGATTATCTCGAGCTTGGACCAGGAGCCTGCTATAGAGCAGAAAAAGTTTACGTTAATCAGCTGATCGCACTGCATGAAGCAAAAAAAATCTGTTCAGTTACCTTTGATAAATGTTGATGGAAATGAAATCAAAGATAACAAAACCAATGAACAATAAAACACATTGTAACACACCCAATAGAAGGCAATTACACAACTCAGCCAAGTGTGGGTAAACACCTACCATTTGGGGACATTTATTTAAAGTCCCCAATGGAAGGCATTTACACACACTCAGCCAAGTGTGGGTAAACACCTACCATTTGGGGACATCTATATAAAGTCCCCAATAGAAGGCATCTACACACACTCAGCCAAGTGTGGGTAAACACCGGCCATTTGGGGACATCTATATAAAGTCCCCAATGGAAGGCATTTACACACACTCAGCCAAGTGTGGGTAAACACCTACCATTTGGGGACATCTATATAAAGTCCCCAATAGAACGCATCTACACACACTCAGCCAAGTGTGGGTAAACACCGGCCATTTGGGGACATCTATATAAAGTCCCCAATAGAAGGCATCTACACACACTCAGCCAAGTGTGGGTAAACACATACCATTTGGGGACATCTATATAAAGTCCCCAATAGAAGGCATCTACACACACTCAGCCAAGTGTGGGTAAACACCTGCCATTTGGGGACATCTATATAAAGTCCCCAATAGAAGGCATCTACACACACTCAGCCAAGTGTGGGTAAACACCTGCCATTTGGGGACATATATATAAAGTCCCCAATAGAAGGCATCTACACACACTCAGCCAAGTGTGGGTAAACACCTGCCATTTGGGGACATCTATATAAAGTCCCCAATAGAAGGCATCTACACACACTCAGCCAAGTGTGGGTAAACACCTGCCATTTGGGGACATCTATATAAAATCCCCAATAGAAGGCATCTACACACACTCAGCTGAGTATGGGCAAACTGTAAATGTTGAAGATGATATGTTAAATATGTATTTAGTACGATAAGCCGTTGAGGTCTATCGCACAGAGTCTTGTATAAAGTTTTAGCAGAGAAAGGCAAACCCACTTTAATATCAGCAATAATAATGTAAAGTGCGCTGAAGCTAGTCTAAAAACATTGTCTGACAGCTGATTATATCCAAAATTTTATTTCACAATAAGTATGCGTTTCAGTGATTGACAAAGAGGCAACTCCACAATTGCTATGTCCATGGTGTTAAACAAGGTTACTATATGGTCTTCAATGGCTTGCTGGGGTTGTAAAAAGTGGCAAAAGTGGTGACAGCATTTGTGTTTGTAGGATTTGTCTCACCTATGAGGGCAAAATTCCATATACAAAAGTTTATCTGTATCCTTTTCACTGAAAAATATAAAATCAACTCTAGAGTATATATTTCACTAGCTCAATGAAAACTTCACTCCTTGAGTTCTTTTATTTCCAGAATACCTGCTATTATGAAAAGCTTTCCAATTCCATTTTATTATCCAATTAACTCTATCGGGCAGTCATTTACCCAGACTTGAAATTTTTCTTTTTCATCTTCATTTTTGCTGTGAATGCTCTCACAATATGTTTAATGTCGATCCATTGCATATTTGGAATCAACTTGCCTACATTGTAACTACATGGAACCCATGGAATATAACAGATGTACAGAAAATTAAGGACTTATCTATTTAAGAAATAAGAATTAAAAAGTTGCCAGGGAAACTAAGAATCAAACAGTCTTTGCTAACAGATTCAGAAATAACAATTTCTTCAAAAGTTGGGAAGTGCACACTTTGAGACAAGATGGTCAAAAAAGATTGAGGCCTTATGTCAGTGGTCTATATAAATGATAAAGTTTACTTTTATCCAAACTCGGTTTTTTGTAATTATCATGTCAAGACAAGACTTGGTTAGCTGTCAATAAACAGTAAATAAATACACTACCACTCAAAGTATTTGTTTTCGTTTGGAACAGACAGTTCACTAAATATATTTGTTACTTTGAGGTTGCCTCGATAAACAATTCTGAAAAGAATCTGTCAGTTAGTCCGCATGTTTCAGTCTGCATGTTTTCTGTCAAATTGAATGTCTCATTTAGACAATAACACATCAATCTGTAAAAAAAACTCATGGAAAATGCAGGAGTAACTAGGAGTTGTTAGTCCAATTTAATTAAAATTAGTTTTAATTTAATGTTTCCCACCATTCATTTTACGAGTTGCCTCCGCAATTTTTAACTGCCTTTGGCAGTGAAGCATATCTGTGGTTTGCTGCCAATTTAGCAAGGGCACTGAATGGAACATTCAGTAATTGATTCGTTTACACAATATATAACTGATCACAAATTCTGTGCATTATGCATTGTACAATTTTATGGCATAATAGTCAAGTGCTAATTAGCTGACTAGCTTGCTACGCTTGCTTTGAGTTCACTAGTTCCATTATCTCAGCTGAAGTAATAGTGTAATGGAGTTTAATGCAGTTTTGTCTGTAACCAGAGTGTCACAAAGGTGCCTTTGATGGCCACGTGGTATCAGACACACTTTTCATCAACACTGGTACAAGCCACAGAGTAAGCCAGCAGAGCTACCACTCATTATATTACACATTTACTTGTACGGCACAGAATCAACACAGTAACAACCATGGTTTGGTATCCTGGGTTGGCATCAAAATGGATGCCTTAGTCAGAGGACCCAAAAGTAGCCAAAGGATCACATGAGCCCATATCAACTTCCTGAGTAGCTCAAGGCGTCAGTATTTTGGGACAAACAATCCTACAAAGACCAAGGACCCTGCCAAAAACACCAAAGTCTCGTTCAGCGATTTGTGCTGGATAAAAACTCGGTAAGTTGGCTTCTTGCTTCTGGGCACCATTCATGACTCAGGGCTCTCCCTAGGAATTTCAAAGGTGGGGTGGAAAACCAATTTTTATACATAGGTAGTGGTCACCGTGGGGTGGATATTACTGAGGTCAAAATTCAAGTGTACATTTTGTTTCTAGTAGCTCCTCATATAGTTGGGGCTAGTCTAACTAGGGAAAGGCAAAGACTGTATGCACCACATATGCGGACCACAAGGGGACCACAAGCAACTATGTCCATGTCTGTAATGAAATCGTTTTACTTTTTCTATTGTCTTCCTGAAGATAAGGTAAACATAACTCTAAATCACCAATTGTTTTATTAGTAGACCTAATTAAAACGTAACATATAGATATTTTTGTATACTCAATGAATAGCACATGGCATCTCTAAAGTTTTGAGTAACCTACACAAGTTGTGCTAACTGACCCTAATGCTCATAAATTCAGGTAATCCTTTGCTTTGATGAAGGCTTTTTTGAGCTGTTTACCTGCCCAATCTAGGAGAAAAAAATCTAGCAATAGACCCTCTATGGGAACTAAATATATGCCAAGAATTGCAATAGTACCAAAAGAAACTAACAGGTAATAATGCTAAACATGTAAAGAGATAAATGAAAACAAGCGGATAAAGAAACTAGAAGAGATTATAATAATTCAATAATAATTAGTTTAATTATTATTGGATCATCAAAATACTGTTTAACTATTAAATAGCTGATTTAATTAACTCATATATTATTCCGTTATTACGCTATCAAATAAATAAATCTATCTATTAATTTATATTTTTGTCAATCACAATTTTGCTTTTTAATTGTTAATAAATAAATTATGAACTACGATTGAGTATAACAGTTGTTATAATTAAAAACTGAGATTACTAAAATTAATTTTGCTCTATTATTACAGCGGATGAATAGAAACAGGTCCTTCTAAACATTGCGTCAGACTGAGTAACTACACACATACATATTATTGTCAACTATTTTCCAATTTGAAAGCTTTGCAACAAGTATTATTAATGCTATCAGTAGTTACGATATTTTTGCAGGCTTTATTAACAACAAGAAAAGCCAACAACACAATGAAAAATATTTTATTTATACTTAATTTATTATTATTATATATGAGAGCTGAATGCTGCCATGCTAATTCAAAAATGAGAAAAAAACAGTAAGTAACTAATAATTAATAACTAACTGTCCAATATAATAATAATAAAACTTGCATGAGATGAAACTGCATAAGCAGCAAAATGTTGAGTGATTGATTCCTATATCTAATAAGAGCATAATATTGGATTTGTAGTCATTATATAAATATATTAATAAATAATAATAACAACAATAAATAAAATGTTAAATAAATAACACAAAATAATAATAAATAAATAAATTTAATAATAATAATTATTATTTATAAAATACTTCGTTTTCCATTCGCGTGAAAATAAACTTTTTATTCCCGCGAAAGCAACACTTTCCATTCGCGTGAAAATAAAATGTTTATTCCCACAAAAGCAACGGTTTCCATTCGCGTGAAAATAAATTATTTATTCCCGCGAAAGCAACAGTTTCCATTCGTGTGAAAATAAATTTTTTATTTCCTCGAAAGCAACAGTTTCCATTCGCGTGAAAATAAAATGTTTATTCCCGCGAAAGCAACGGTTTCCATTCGCGTGAAAATAAATTATTTATTCCCGCAAAAGCATTGGTTTGTATTTGCGTGAAAATAAAATGTTTATTCCTGCGAAAACAACGGTTTCCATTCGCGCGAAAATAAATTATTTATCCCCGCGAAAACAACGGTTTCCATTCGCGTGAAAATAAAATGTTTATTCCCGCGAAAGCAACGGTTTCCATTCGCGTGAAAATAAATTATTTATTCCCGCCAAAGCAATGGTTTCCATTCGCGTGAAAATAAATTATTTATTCCCACGAAAGCATTGGTTTACATTTGCGTGAAAATAAAGTTTTTATTCCCGCGAAAGCAACGGTTTCTATTCGCGTGAAAATAAATTATTTATTCCCGCGAAAGCATTGGTTTGTATTCGCGTGAAAATAAAATGTTGATTCCCCCGAAAGCAACAGGTTCCATTCGCGTGAAAATAAATTCGTTATTCCCGCGAAAACAATGGCTTTCATTCGCGTGAAAATAAAGTATTTATTCCCGCAAAAGCATTGGTTTGTATTCGCGTGAAAATAAATTATTTATTCCCGCGAAAGCAACGGTTTCCATTCGTGTGAAAATAAAGTAATTATTCCCGCGAAAGCATTGCTTTGTATTCGCGTGAAAATAATTTATTTATTCCCGCGAAAGCATTGGTGTTCTTCTGTGAAAACAATGTTTCATTAATTTAACCTTATGGTAAATGGGATGATTTCAGCTATATAAGAAGCACGGTTTTTACACAGAAAGCAACCACTTCAACATTAGCAACTGAAGGAGCAAGATCTACTACAACATCATCTACTACAACTGCTAGAAGGACTTTCTGTTTTGAGGTAAGTCAACTTGATGTACTATTGGGTATAAATTTAATTTTTTTATCGATTTAAATACTAACAGCAGTATGATATTGAGTAAATATACATATATATATATATATATATGTATATATATATACATATATCTTCAAATTGGTTTGAAAAAGAACTCAAAAAATCATAACAAGGATTTTTACTTTATCTTTTAGAATGTCGACACAAGTCAATACAAAACAACTGAAGAATAAAGAACCAAAACCTTCACAAGACAGGAAGGTGATTGATGACAATGTACTTCTTCAACGCACTATGATTCCCTTTTAAAGCGCCAATCTGAATACTCTGGCAACTCTCATTATCAAAAGCGCCTCTCTGTTATGTACTCTATCTCCAGCTTCCAGAAGAAACATTGAAAACATAGTCGAAGTTGAAGATTTACCAATACCTACAGTTATGCAGGTGTTAACCGTCGAGTTCCATGATGAAATGAACTGCACCATCATCTACAACTATAAAAAGGATGGAAAGATAGTTAGAGTGAAGAGCACTATTCCATTAGCAGCAGGATTACTTGTTAATGAAGCTTCGCAAATAAGACCATTGGTTTTGATCTACATGGGTGTTGAAAAGAATGGAAAAGCAATTTTTCGTGCCGCTACAGAAACAGGATCTACTCTGAGGTGCAAGAATGCGTTTGATGTATTACCAGAAAAAAGTATGAGACAAATCAATGCTTATTTCGAGGTAGCTCGTCTTCAGGATTTTCCAACAGATAGTGTCATATGTTTCCAAAACCCTGAAGTGATAACAAAATCTGACAGGCGATGGAATGGGGATGAAGAGACTCTTCTAGTTCAATATAGAAGTATTGTAGATGAAGAATTACTGATCGGAGATATGCGCATTCCTCATCAAATAGCTTCTGCTGTGACATCGGAAAGATTTGGAGTTATTCTGTTCAAGGGGTTGAGTCGAAACGCGGACAATTCAATTTTCTACAACATCAGTGTACTCGCAGCTCATCAAGCCTTCGTCCAAGCCTCGGAACTGACTGATAATCCAAAATCTGAGGATTTTCTCAACCACTTTGATGATGCTGAAAAAGAAGACTGTGGAGAACAAACTCTCGAGAAGCTAATCTATAACTCAAGGGATTCATATCACTATAGGTAAGTTTTATTAATTTTTACCATAATTTAAAAAGTTGATTTGTGAAAATTTTGTGTATTCTTACATTATTTTACAAAAAATGCTTAATTTTTCACATAAATGATCAATTCATAAACATTTTTTGTAAAACATTTTTAAATTATATATATTTCGGATTAAAAAAAGGACTTTTTGTGTACTCAGTGTATTTTTTTACCTAGAAGTTGAAAAAATAACAAAAATGTTTAAATTCTCACGCAAATGATCAACTCATGAACAATTTTTGTAAAACATTTTTAACTTATATACATTTCGGACTAAAAAAGGGCTTTTTTGTGTAATCAGTGTATTTTTTTACATAGAAGTTGAAAAAATAACAAAAGGGTAAAATTATTTTACAAAAATGCTTATTTTCTCACGTAAATAACACGTTTTATCACATAAATGGACAATTCATAAGCATTTGTTGTAAAACATTTTTAAATTATATATATACATTTATATATATTCCGGATCCAGATGAAAAAAAGGACTTTTTCGTGTGTAATCAGTGTATTTTTTTACATAGAAGCTGAAAAAATAACAAAAGTTTATAATTATTTTACATTAATTTTCAATCATGCTATACTAATACATCACTTTTTATTTTAGTCCATTATATCGTAAAAAGAAAACAGAATAAAAGGACTTACCCCCTAAAAAAAGTAATGAGCTGAATGATGTAACTCAGTGAGTTATTTTCCTGTTATATATAATGTAAACTATCTAATGTAGCTAAGAGTAAAATTCAAATTCGGTAAAATTTGTTTATATAATGAATAACTTTTGTATTTTAGTTCATTATTGGATCTAAAAGAATACGGAATACAGGAATTCCTCCCTGAGACTAATAATATATCAGCAGAACAACAAAGAAGACATCGTTCAAGAAAAATGCTTTGTAACCATTGATATCGTAAGCTATAGTAGTTTGTATTACACAAAATTTACTATAAAACAGTTTTATGAATGTAAAAACTAGATATGGTATTTTCTATTACAATTATTTTCCTGTAAATTTTATTCATCTAGAGGAGTAATTTGGTGATTTTTGACGGTTTTTAAAAAATATCAAAAACTACATATTTTAAGGATTGTTTTTTAAAAAAGTTAAAAGTACAAAAAAGTTAAAAAAGTTATGTAATAAAACCCTGTTTTGAAACATAAAAAATTTAAAAGGAAGGTGTAGGATAAAATCCTCACTCAAAAAATTAATGAAAATTGAATGCAATAAAAAAATATTTTCCCAAATACCAAATTTTTTGTAAATATAAAGTGAAAATCTCTATATATATATATATATTTTTTAAAAAAATATCGAAAACTATATATTTTAATCTTTATTTTTTTAAAAAAGTTGAAAAAAACAAAAACAAAAACTTTGTAATAAAACCCTGTTTTAAAACATAAAAAATTAAAAGGATGTTGTAGGATAAAACCCTCGCTCAAAAAAATTAATGAAAATTGAATGGAATAAAAGAACATTTTACCAAATACCGCATTTTTCTTGTAAATATATAGTAAACATTTCTAAAATATTGTTGGTGAAATTTACTGTAAAATGGTTTCAAGTGTGTCAAAGACTAAATATTGTGTTTTCATTGAAATGTTTATTTTCAAAAGATCCATATAATATCATTGAATCAATTAGCCAAGTTTAACACTCAAATTCTTTATTATCTAGTAGGCTTAATGTTTCTATTGCGATTAATTCTCAAATATTGTAAATTTTAACTATCTAGAGGAGTAATTTGTCGATTTTGATGTTTTTTTTTCTTTAAAAAAAAAATGATTACGTAATACCAAGTACTTCAGTTCTAATTCATTTTTAGAATTGAAGTTGCCATCAAAAATGGTTTGTTCTTAAATGGGTAAATCCATAACCTCCTCTTCATCATGACAGAAGTTTTCTGATGATTGCATTTTGAAAAACAAATTACATTGATTTAGTTTTCAGAATTGAAATAGCCATCGAAAATGGTTTGTTCTTGAATGGGTAAATCCATAGCCTTCTCATCATCATGTCTATGTTTTCTACCCCAATATCTCCAACCTCTCAGAGATAGAGATGGTTCTGTTTAAAAAAATAATGGAAATTGTATATATAAATGATTGTTTTGAAAAATGGTAAATTTTTGAAAAAATTCAAAAGGAAAATATGGGATAAAACCCTCACTCAAGAAACTAACTTTGTATGATAGGTTGCTTACCTAACAATAAGAAAATAATGAATAATGTATATTTAGGCAATTATTGAAAAAATTAATGAAAATTGAATAGAATAAAAGAATATTTTACCAAATACCCTGTTGCTTTGTAAAGATACACAAACAGATAAAATTTAACCATTTAGAAAGAAAATTTAATGAAATGAAAGAATATTTTACCAAATAGTCTGGTTTTTTGTAAATTTGTACAATTGGATGAAATTTAACCATTTAGAGGATGATTTCTTTTTGCAAAAAAATTAATGAAAATTGAATGAAATGAAAGAATATTTCACCAAATACCTCTTTTTTTGTAGATGTATACAAATAGATGAATATCTAACTTCATCCATTTTTTTCCATTTGGGATCATGTTTGAAGGTTTTCAAGATATTTTTTTAGTAAAAGCTTATGCATTGATTGTCATTACAAGCTGTACTGTTTTGTATTATTTAATATTTACTGGCTCTAGCTATATTATATGAGATTTTCCCTACTTATTACACAATAAATGTATATATTCACATATTATTTCATTTTTAATCACTGTATTTATTCAATGTAGATATATCTCCTCTCTCCTCTCTCTCCTCTTTTCATCTCTCCTTTCTCTCTCAACTCAAAATATCATATGAGTCGGAATTACGAAAAATTATCAAAACTTACATGCCATACATTCAAAATCTAGATACCCTATGAGTTATAATTATGTATACAAATATGTAAAAAAATCATCATAACTTAAATGCCATACATTCAAAATCTATATGCCATATAAGTTCAAATTAAGTGAAAAAAATAATCAAAACTCAAATGCCACTTAAATACCACTCAAATGCCACTCAAATGTCCCTCAAATAAAATACAATATAAACTCGACGAATCCATCCAAGGCCGTAACTCATTGCATAACCCCCCAAGATCTAATTCACAAAAAAACACTCGGTAGGGAGATCTGCTCATATATTACTACTCGTGACTAGCGCCACTACTGAAAGGGCTAATTTAACTCTGAAGTACATCAAGACAAAATTGAGATCTACCCTGGGCCAAACTTCACTAAATGCATTCGTTTTAGGCTGTAAGCATAAAGGCCTAGTCAAAAAGCTTAATGTTTAGAGCGTCGTAGATAATTTCATAGGGATGCATCCTAGAAGGCTTTTTCTTTCAGACCCTATATCAGAGAAAAGCAGTTACCATCGTGTATCGTCTCATGCATTAGCGTGTTCAAACACCAGCTCATCACCTGTCCAGTGTTTTCTCAGTTGCCAGTATACTGACTGTTGATCTATGAGTAGATATCAGATCAGTCCTGTCTCTTAGTAATACATTTATATGAAACTTTTCATTGTACACATTCACATGGCATTTCACTTAAAACACATTTACATTGAACTGCACATAGTATACATTTATATGCAGCTTGAATTTTATTAATTTAATTAGTCTGCTCACCACAGATCTACAAATATTTTGGCCAAGATTGCATTTTCATTCATACAGAGGGTTAACCGTGCAGTGTCTCCAAACTGTTTTCTACAATTTAATATTCTCATCGGAGCTACTGACAGAGAATACAATTCAATCTATTAGTTGCAAATCTGTCTCAAGTTTTATCTAAAAGCAAATTGAAGTTCATTGTATTAACCATCATTGAAACATGAGCAATGGTATAACATTGTGCACACTCAAGCGATCTTACGCCCCCCCCCCCCCTCTGGCAAAATCCTAGAAAGGCCCCTGAATAAGAAGAATTTATGATAAGTTATAATCATCATTTAGCCGTCCGTAATAATAATAACAAGGAAAAAGTGAAAACTGCTGATTAGTAAACAATAAAATTAGCTAATAATAAAAATAGACAATATCAGTGTTAATGAGTAGTAGCAGAGGATGATGGGATGGATGATTGCTGACGGTATCCAAACAGCACAGTTTTGCTTTTGACCTCAATTATTCAGTTCAACATCAATAACAACATTGCGTAATCTTGTGCTAGACGATGATTTCCACAACTTACCATCAGAATCTAGACGGTTTATCGCAACTGATAAGTAGAACTGTTGTATAGTTGAAACGGGGACACTAAACTTCCCCTACCATAACAGTCACTCCGCCCAAGGAAAACTTTTAACTAAGTTTATAAACCACAATAGGACATATAGTTACCGAGCCAGTAACTGGATTATAAATGGCAGTTGTGTAAAGAGCCACTTTAATTTTCTGTATAAGCTGTGATTTATATATGGTATAACCCTCTGAACATCAGCAACCAGCTCCACAATGTAGCTCTACAACTTCAGAGCTGGCAGTTGCTCTATATTTGTACACTCAAAATTGTGTTACTAGCTAAGCTCAAGGGTTATTCATCATACTCTAGTCGGACCATCTTACAATAGTTACTGAAACCATTTCCTGGGAAAGTATCCGTAGATAAACAACTATTCAGGTCACCTTTTTTTAACTATTTTGTGTTCCTGAGATTCTGTAAGGGAGGTTCGTCAGATCTTGTGCAACTTGGTAAAATAAAAAATATTTTTCATCGTTTTATAGACAAGACAGAGAGGGAGCACTACTCTCATTTAACTGGAAGAGTGAGATGATGAACATAACATATCAATAGGTTTATCCGCAGTGTATAACAAAGTATTAAAACAAAATAAAATAAAAGCTAGTACTACCGTTGAACGTAACTTTTAAAAATAAACGCGAGCTAAACGATAGTCTGTTAAATTAACTTTGAGCTGGCCAAGTAACGCATATTTGTGGCAAGAATGTTTTGGAGAGGAGACACATAAATTAAATCAAAAGGCTTGACTAATCCATGAATTCCTATTACAAAATATTTCACAAACTTATGGTTTGATTTTAGTTAGCGTCGTTAAGGTAATACTTAAGCAGTATCAGTACGTTTATATTCTCAAACTAGTGGTAATACTTTCCTTGACTTGAGAGTTTTTTGTTCATTTCAATACAACTGTTGTGGTTAAAAGGAAAGCTTCAAAGATGAGCAGTATTTGTATAATCATATACTGTTGTGTTTCTCAAATAGAGTGTCAGCACCAAACAAAGAACTTTACCTCATAACTTTAATCTGTTATAGATCTTCTTTGATTGTTGTTTTAAAAACTTAAAGTTACATTTGTGATTAAGCCATATGCAGTTTCATCAACCTTCAGTTATGGCACAATTTTTCTTTCCCACTGGGTTCAATTTTTTGGGTGAAGTCTTCTTCTTTACTAAAACGGATAGTTCGAAGACAGCTTGAATGATATTATTGCAGTGCAGCTGATAGTACTCACCTGCCAAAAGATAAAAATGCTCAACCATTTACATGCATATAAGCACCATCTCTTGAAACTGAGTGACAACCCTACCAGTATTATTAGAGTGAGGTGTGTCAAACGCTAATCCCGAAAAAAACTTGAAGATTTATTGGTCATGGATGGTTAGGGATGTACAGGAACAACTGGTAGAGAAATGTAAATTTTGTTAGTAACACTCCGTCTACAGTACAGTTGACATGGAACTTTATAAAGATATAGGTATGCATTATCCAACTCAGGATCCCTCAACTGGTCAGTGTATGTAATTAAATTTAACCTTTGTATCATTGTTGTTTAATCTTTTCTTTGGTATCGACTTTCCTGTATATTTAGGTGAAGGTTATTTGTCAACATATGGAATGTCTTAACGCTCACAGCAAATGTTTCACCAATTTTATTGTATTTTAGATGCAGATGTCCCTCGGCAAAACCCTTCCTATGCCAATGATCCTCCACCTGACCCGACTCCTTACCCTCAAGCCAATTCTACGCCAAGTTCATATTCACAAGGTTTTTATCCACAAGGACCACATCCACAAGCCTCTCATTCGCAAAGGTCGCATCCACAAGGTTCATATGGACAAGAATCGTATCCACCAGAATCAAATCCTCAAGAGTCATATCCTGAAGGCTCAGTTCCTTTTCATCAAACAAGAGCAACCTATGCCAGGACCTACCCCCAGTCACAGATTCAGCATGCTCAGAACCAACCAGTGGTAATTGCTCAGTCAAAGCCACAAATAGAACAAGTGGAGTCATATTTGAGTTGGCCAATATTCAACTGCTTGTTCTGCGGTTTAATTCCGGGACTGGCTGCCATTTGTGTATCATGTAGGATGATTTCTTTGAGAGATGCAGGTCAGTGCAACTGTTGAGAATTACTTAGTCATATTTCACATGTAACTATCAGTTGTCTAAAAATTAGTCACAAACATTCATTAATTAATCAATAGTCATACTTATTAGTTTTCATTGTCAGTTACTTGAATTAAAAAAGAGTCCAATCGATTGCTACTTGAATTCAATTAAAACGACCCTTGATTATTTAAAAACGTTGTAAAGTATTTTTTTCAGGAGAAATAGAAATGGCTAGGAGAAAAAGTCTAGCAGCGCGTGGCCTAATTATTACATCAACAGTACTTGGAATTATCATAATAATTGTGGTTGCAGTGATTCATCTCGCTAGTTAATAATACTGCAGCAACCACTTCAACAACTTGGATGGTTTAAATGCTCTCTGGCAAGGCCCTAGAAGGCCTTAGAAGGCCCTAAAAGGCCCTAGAAGCAGTTAAGCATTTATGCCAAACAACTTTTATAAAATGGCTGTTTTTTTAAGTGACAGGCTGAGCTTTGTTACTGTCTTGCTATTCTTGTACACTCATGTATTTTATACATGTACTTGCATTTTCCTATTTCATGTACTTCTTGTCTTCAGCATAGTTTGTCTGTTTTTAGAAAAAAATTATGTCCACTTTAGGCAAGATTGATGCAGGTTTTTAGTCTTTCAGCTAAATTCAGCAATAGTTGGTTGTCAGTAATTTAGATTAATTTTGAGAGTGTTACAGTTGTGCAGGAAGCAACGATGACAACATAAAACTGTCTTTGGTTGTTGGCAACTAATGAGATCCAAAGCCTTAAACGCAACGGGAAAATTAAATTATAACTTTAATCGTATAAACTGCAAAATCTCTTTGCATCGTTTTTTCTGGCTTTGCATTTGCATAAATCACAAATTAGAGTCAGATCTAAAGCTTCGTCTTATATTTAAGGCGTCAATTGGACTGTGCTAAATCTGTCGGATGAATTTTTTCCTAATTGAACTGACTTAATCAGGATTTTAGTCTATCTATCAGCGAAGCATTTCCTCCTCTCTTCCCCCTCATCTGTTTAGCAAAGTCATTTAGTTTATGGCTAGACCTTACTAGTTCAACTTTCCACAGAGCAATACCAAAGGTAACACATTGTTTTATTTCAGTAGCTACTATTGTTATACTGTAACAAGATAAGTGAAGTCAACTTTAAAATGTTAATTAAGCTTTTCTTTATAGTATCCATTGTAAAAAGAGTACCATATAACTATGCTGTGTTTCTGAGCAAATATTATACTTTATATAATAAAAATTGAATGTGACATTTTGTTTTAGGTACTAATCTTTTATTGGCAATAGATTAATTGATCAGAGAACTAAGTCAACATTAACAATTTGAGACACACTTTTGCTGCTGTTTTTAAAAGTAAAAAAATAGTACTTGGAAAATCAGCATGAAATGTTGTGCAGTGGTTACTGTAAAATTATATAGTTGTACACTTTTACAAGGCTTCTAGCTTACAATCCTAGTGCTGCTGTTGGACTCTGGAATTACCAATTGTTTTCTTTTTATGATCCAGCAGAAATGCGATTGTGATTAAAAAATTATGTTGAATGCAACTAATTCGTAATGCTGTAACATAAAGGTGTAGTTTTCAAATGTTGAAAACAAGTGAGTAAAGATACTTTGTTGGCCACAAAACACTGCTAAGCCCAAGTATTATAGCCTTGTCCAGATCTGCCGGATCTGTCTGCAAGCTCAGAGCCCGCGGCTTAGATGAACTACATAGAGTTTTAGCTTTATCATAGCATTTTTCACATAATATCGAGTTCTAGGGAGGCAATCCCCTAGAGTTGTGGCATGCGTATACAGCAATACACCAGAGAATAAACGCAAAAACACAGTGTGACCTCCGGTCTTTATGTAGGCTGGACAACAGGATGTATTTCCAATATCTACAGGGCGTGATTCAACCAATAATGATAAGTATCAATATAACAGACCAGCCAACAACACGATAAGGGCTTAGATAAAAAAAGGGCTTCAAGTGCTAATCAGTATCTAATCCTATCCTCAAACAGTGTTTTGAGGCTTCAATTGGCCTGTGGTTTATGGTTTGGCACATCTCTAGGTGGGTATCTTTTGGTTATTGGTTGGCGGATATCTTCAGGCAATTTTCGAGTTCCTCGACTACAGCTGCCATTTTTACCAACCAGTAGGGTGTCTGCATGTACCATAGATGCTATTACCAGTCATTTAATGGTCACTAGCAACCCTGTAGGCTATATTACTAGCCCTGTAGACTCTACACCAGAGCCACGCCGCATTTTAGCGCTAGGGCAGCATCTCAGCCTCTCTTGAGCACAGGTGTTTGGTACCTCCAAGGTAAAGTAAAGTTTTTTTTACAAAGTTTTACACCAAAATGTACCACAATGTATAATATTCTAACTAAAATTATAGAAAATATAAAGTTAATAAAATAATTACGTTAATAGTAGTAATTTATGACAAAAAGAAGATTTTATAAGTTATAATCATCATTCAGCCGTCCATAACAATACCAAGGAAAAAGTGGAAACTACTGATTCGTAAACAATAAAATTAGCTAATAATAATAATAGGCGATATCGGTATTAATTAGTAGTAGCCGAGGATGATGGGATGGATGATTGATGATGGTATCCAAACAGCACAGTTTTGCTTGTGACCTCAATTATTCAGTTCAACATCAATAACAACATTGTGTAATCTTGTGCTAGACGATGATTTCCACAACTTACCATCAGAATCTAAACGGTTTATCGCAACTGATGAGTAGAACTGTTGTATAGTGGAAACGGGAACACTAAGTTTCCCCTACCATAACAGTCACTCGGCCCAAGGATAAATTTAACTAATTTTATAGACCACAATAGGACATATAGTTACAGAGCCAGCAACTGGATTATAAATGGCAGTTGTGTAAAGAACCACTTTGATTTTCGCAATAAGCTGTGATTTATATATGGTATAACCCTCTGAACATCAGCAAACAGCTCCACAATGTTGCTCTGAAACTTCAGAGCTGGCAATTGCTCTATATTTGTACACTCAAAATTGTGTTACTAGCTAAGCTTAAGGGTTATTCATCATACTCTAGTCGGACCATCTTACAATATTTATTGAAACTGTCGCCTGGGAAAGTATCCAAAGATAAACAATTATTCAGGTCACCTTTTTGTTAACTATTCTGTATGCCTACCGATATGGGAGGTTTGTCAGATTTTGTGCAACTCCGTAAAAGAAAAACTACTTTTCATATTTTTTAAAGGGAACGCAACTTTCATTTAACTCGAGGAGTGAGGTGATGAACATAACATATTAATAGGTTTTTCCGCAATGTAAAGCAAAGAATTAAAAAAAATAAAATAAATGCTAGTGTTATTGTTGAAAGCAACTTTTAAAAATAAACGTGAGACAAATGACAGCTGACCAAGTAATGCATATTTGTGGCAAGAATGTTTTGGAGAGGAGACACATAAATTAATTTAAAAGGCTTGACTAATCCATGAATTCCTAGTACAAAATTTGTCACAAAATTACGTTTTGATTTTAGTTAGCGTTGCTTAGGTAATACTTAAGCAGTATCAGTTAATATTCTCAACCTGTAATAATACTTTCCTTGACTTCAGTGTTTGTTGTTCATTTCATTACAACTGTTGCGGTTAAAAGGAGAGCTTCAAAGGCGAGCAGTATTTGTATAATCATATACTGTTGTGTTTCTCAAATAAAGTGTCAGCACCAAACAAAGAACTTTACCTCATAACTCTAATCTGTTATAAATCTTCTTTGATTGCTGTTTTAAAAACTTAAACTCACATTTATGATGAAGCTATATTCAGTTTCATTTACTTTCAGTTATGGCATAACTTTTCTTTCCCGCTGGGTTCAATTTTTCAGGTGAAGTCTGATTCTTTACTAAAACGGATAGTTGAAAGACCGCTTGAATCGATATTATTGCAGTGCAGCTGATGGTACTCACCTGCCAAAAGATAAAAGTGCTCAACCATTTACATGCATATAAGCACCATCTCTTGAAAGTGAGTGACATCCCTACCAGTATTATTGGAGTGCGGTGTGTCAAACGCCAATCATGGAAAAAACTTGAAAAGTTGTTGGTCATGGATGGTTAGAGATGAACAGGAAAAGCTGCTAGAGAAATGTAGATAATGTCACTAACACTCTTTCTACAGTACAGTTAACATGGAACTTTATAAAGATCTAGGCACGCATTATCCAACTCAGGATTCCTCAACTGGTCAGTGTATGTAATTAAATTCAATCTTTGTATCATTGTTGTTTAATCTTTTCTCAGGTATCCACTTTCCTGTATATTTAGGTGAAGGTTATTTGTCGACATATGGAATGTCTTAACGCTCACAGCAAATGTTTCACCAATTTTATTGTATTTTAGATGCAGATGTCCCTCGGCAAAACCCTTCCTATGCCAATGATCCTCCACCGTATAATGAAAGACAACAACCTGACCCGACGCCTTATCCTCAAGCCAATTCTACGCCAAGTTCATATTCACAAGGTTTTTATTCACCAGGACCCCATCCACAAGCCTCCCATTTGCAAGGGTCGCATCCACAAGGTTCATATGGACAAGGATCGTATCCACCAGAATCAAATCCACAAAGGTCATATCCTGAAGGCTCAGTTCCTTTTCAGCAAACCAGAGCAACCTATGCCAGGACCTACCCCCAGTCACGGATTCAGCATGCTCAGAACCAACCAGTGGTAATTGTTCAGTCAAAGCCACAAATAGAACAAGTGGAGTCGTACATGTGTTGGTCAATATTCAACTGCTTGTGCTGCTGTTGGATTCTGGGACTGGCTGCCATTTGTGTATCATGTAGCGTGACTTCTTTGAGAGATGCAGGTCAGTGTAACTGCGGAGAATTACTTAGTCATATTTCACATGTAACTATCAATTATCTCAAAATTTGGCACAAACAATCTTTAATTAATCAATAGTCATACTTATTAGTTTTCATTGTCAGTCACTTGAATTAAAAAAGAGCCAAGTCAATTGCCACTTGAATTCAATTAAAACGGCCGTTGATTCTTTAAAAACTTTGTAAAGTATTTTTTTCAGGAGAAATAGAAACGGCTAGGAGCAGAAGTCTAACTGCACGTGGCCTAAATATTGCATCAACAGTACTTGGGATTATCATAATAATTGTGTTTATAGTGATTCAGTTCGCAAGTCAATGATACTGAAGCAACCACTGCAACAACTTGGATAGTTTAAATGCTTTCTGGCATGGCCCTAAAACCAGTTAAGCATTTATGCCAAACAACTTTTATAAAATGGCTGATCTTTTTAACTGACAGGCTGAGCTTTGGTACTGTCTTACTATTCTTGTACACCCATGTATTTTATATACATACTTGCATTTTCCGATTTCATGTACTTCCTGTCTTCAGCATAGTTTGTCTGTTTTTAGAAAAAAATTAGGTCCAGTTTAGGCAAGATCGATGCAGGTTCTTAGTCTTTCAGGTAAATTCACCAATAGTTGGTTGTCAGTAATTTAGATTAATTTTGAGAAAGTTACGGTTGTGCAGGAAGCAATGATGACAACATAAATTTGTCTTTAGTTGTTGGCAACTAATAAGATCCAAAGCCTTAAACGCAATGGGAAAATTAAATTATAACTTTAATCGTATAAACTGCAAAATCTCTTTGCATCGTTTTTTCTGGCTTTGCATTTGCATAAATCACAAATTAGAGTCAGGTCTAATGCTTCGCCTTATATTTAAGGCGTCAATTGGACTGTACTAAATCTGCAGGATGAATTTTTTCCTAATTGAACTGACTTAATCAGGATTTTAGTCTATCTATCAGCGAAGCATTTCCTCCTCTCTTCCCCCTCATCTGTTTAGCGAAATCATTTAGTTTATGGCTAGACCTTACTAGTTCAACTTTCCACAGAGCAATACCAAAGGTGACACATTGTTTTATTTCAGTAGCTACTATTGTTATACTGTAACAAGATAAGTGAAGTCAATTTTAAAATATTAATTAAGCCTTTCTTTATAGTATCCATTATAAAAAGAGTACCATATAACTATGTTGAGTTTCTGAGCAAATATTATACTTTATATAATAAAAATTGAATGTGACATTTTGTCTTAGGTACTAATCTTTTATTGGCAATAGATTAATTGATCAGAGAACTAAGTCAACATTAACAATCTGAGACACACTTTTGCGGCTGTTTTTGAAAGTAAAAAGACAGTACTTGGAAAATCAGCATGAGAAGTTGTGCAGTGGTTACTAAAAAACTATAGAGTTGTACACTTGTACAAGGCTTCTTGTTTACAATCCTTGTGCTGCTGTTAGATTCTGGAATTACCAGTTGTTTTCTTTTTTATGATTCAGCAGAAATGCGATTGTGATTAAAAACTTATGTTGAATGCAACTAATTTGCAATGCTGTAATGTAAACTATGTAGTTTTCAAATGTTGAAAACAAGTAAGTAAAGATACTTTGTTGGCCACCAAACACTGCTAAGCCCAAGTATAATGACCTTGTCCGGAGGGTACACCACTGGCATTGACAGTCAAAACATGCTCAATTTATTGCCGGATCTGTCTGCAAGCTCAGATCCCACGGCTCAGATAAACTACATAGAGGTTTAGCTTTATCATGGCATTTTTCACATAATATCGAGTTCTAGGGAGGCAATCCCCTAGAGTTGCGGCATGCGTATATAGCAATACACCAGAGAATAAACGCAAAAATACGGTGTGACCTCCTGTCTTTATGTACGCTGGACAACAGGAAGTATTTCCAATATCTACAGGAAGTGATTCAACCAATAATGATAAGTATAAATATAACAGTCCAGCCAACAACGCAATGAGGGATTAGATAAAAAAGGGTTTCAAGTGCTAATCAGTATCTAATCCTGTCCTCAAACAGTGTTTTGAGGCTCCAATTGGCCTGTGGTTGATGATTTGGCACATCTCTAGGTTATGGGTTGGTGGATACCTTCAGGCTATTTTTGAGTTCTTCGACTACAGCTGCCGTTTTGTACCAACCAGTAGGGTGTCTGCATGTACCATAGATGCCTTTACCAGTCAATTAACGGCCACTACCAACCCTGTATGCTTTATTACTGGCCATGTAGACTCTACACCAGAGCCACGCTGCATTTTAGTGCTATGGAAGCATTTTAGCCTCTATTTGTTTGGGTACCTCCAAGGGTAAGTAAGGTTTTTGTTTACAAAGATTTACACCGAAATCTGTATATATATAAATATATATATATATATATTATATATATATATCTATATATATATATATATATATATATATATATATATATATATATATATATATATATATATATATATATATATATATATATATATATATATATATATATATATATATATATATATATATATATATATATATATATATATATATGTATATTCTAACTATAATGATAAAAATATATAGTTAATAAAATAATGATGGTAATAGGAATAATTATTACGATAACAGAGCCATTCTAGGGAGGTGTCCCATGTGTCCCACGACCACTTTTTGCACTAAGCAAAAAAAATTATGGGAGTTCGGTGCTCTTGTAAGTTTCTCCATCATTTAAAAGTAATAATTTCCAACCTCGCATCGAAGAGATTGGTTAGCCTGTGAACCAACATTGCATTGTTATAAACACATTGGTTATGCAATCATGGACCATTCTCTGGAACACAATCCATGTAAGCAAACAAGAGAGCAGCAACGTACATTTTTGCAATGATTCTCTACTATCAATTACAGAGAATGTAAAACCAGTTCCTCAGTTTAGTATTTGTAATTATTATTGTGATAATAAAGAAATAGATATCATCAATAGTCATTTAGCAGTAGGAAGGAATGAAGAATCAGTGGGGGTGATAATACTACTGCTAGTACGATATCAAAAATAATTAATAGAATATAATATTAATGTTTATTATTATTATTGTTATTAATAATATATCATCTCTTCCATAAAAAATTGTCATTTCCTAATTATTATTAATATAATTTACTCTAAAAAAACTATTTTTGTAATAATAAATAATAATAGTAAATGATAATACTTAGAAATAATAAATAAAAACATTTACTGTTATGGAATGCCAGTTTTTCACAAAAGCCCAAACTCTTTCTTCAAAGTTTAATGCACTTTTTTGCACCCAAGCTGTGATAATAATATTATCATTTTTATTACATGAAGAAGTAGACTGGTGCAGGTGGTTTGTCTTGCGAAGCCAATAATTATTTTCAATTTTTTATAACCATTTCATGATTAACTTACATGTACAGCCTGGACTTTCAGAGTACGTTTCCAGGCATCTCAGAAGTCATATTTTTCAACTTTTCCACTAACGCGGGGCTGTTGCAGAGGAGGGGTGCCCATGCCCCACACCTCCTCCACACCCCCTCCTCTCCCACCCATCTATTCGAGCCCCCCCCCCTTGAAAAATCCCAGTGACACCCATGAATTAGAAGGCTAAAGAAGTTAGCAGGTGATATCTCCTGATCTTCCTTTCCATCGAGTATGGCTTCAAGAAACAGGTTGCCAGCTAGTGTAATGAAGAAAAGAACTAACAGCAGCACAGCAGACCCATCACAACTACAGGGCTTTTTCACTGCTTCTAACATGTGAGTCATCTAGCCAAAGTAGTGCTGCTGAAGAAGCTATGTGATCCAAAACAACACGATTTCCGGTTATTATATCACACTATAATAGTCTAATACTAACCATTGCATTCTAATTATTTTGATCTACACATACAGGTTTCTTTCTCTTTCCCTCTTTGCTCAGAGACACAGTAGAGAGTGAGTTTGTTGACTCTGTCACCACATATACTCAAAGATATTGTGATGATTTGCCTCATTGGAGTTCCCTCACCCAAGAGCTGCGAATTTACTACAACTACTGGAGTAACGAGCAGACCTAGCTCACCAGAGTTTAGTGACATTTATAAATACTGCAGTGCTTCAAGTCTCTATCCCAATATCAAAGTCCCCACTGAACTGCTCATGACCATTCCCGTGACTAGCGCCACTACTGAAAGGGCTAATTCAACCCTGGAGTACATCAAGACAAAATTGGGATCTACCATGGGCCAAACTTCACTAAATGTATTCGTTTTAGGCTATAAGCATAAAGGCCTAGTCAAAAAGCCTTTAGAGCGTCGTGGATAATTTCATAGGGATGCGTCCTAGAAGGCTTCTTCTTTCAGACCCTATATCAGAGTAAAGCAGTTACCATTGTGTATCGTCTGATGCATTAGTGTGTTCAAACACCAGCTCATCACCTGTGCAGTGTTTTCTCAGTTGCCAGTATATTAACTGTTGATCTATGAGGAGATATCAGATCAGTCTTGTCTCTTAGTAATACATTTATATGAAACTTTTCATTGTACATATTGTAGTGTTTTTCTATCTTTAGTTACACCACCGACACAACGGCTTCCATGTATTCCTTGTTTATACTAATAATGTCCAGACAATCGATAAGAGTGTTCCTTGTTAATAATAATACTTTATTATTAACATTCTATTTAGCAAGATACAAGTACAACGATTACTCCACTATTGCTGCAAGCCATGCATAATAACTCCACAGTAATCCACAATAACTTCTGCCCTCCTGATCCCCGACAATTCTTTTTATAGGAGAGACCAGGAAGGCACACCCCCTCATTAGGGTAAACCAATACAATATTTCTTTACAGGTTATTAGCAAATCATCACAATCAATACATAAATAAACAGTAAACAAGGTGTCATGCATGCACTATTTCAGTTGATTGTCTTAGTAGCTCCAAGGCTCCTCCTCTTTAAGCTTGGTTCCCACTTTGATACTCCTTCTCTTGTATAACTCCATTAGGCTGTTTAGGTTCCTTGTTCACTCATGCTTATCCATTGGCGGCCATATATGCCCGGCTAATCTTCGAATGGCGGCCATATATGACCGAGTAAATCTCCGAATGACTCATCAGTATAGCTAGTAGCTGGGCATGCATGATGAATAGCTGAGTTATTCAACTGCTATCATTTAGGGACACTTCTAATCAAAGGGAAGGGGTTCTGTTGCACTCGTTCAGGGGTGGCAAGGGGTGCAGGGTAGGGGGTTGAGGGGGAAGGGAAGGAGCTGGGGTCACTGATTTCACACAAATCTCCCACAATATACACATGGAATTTCACTTAAAACACATTTACATTGAACTGCACATGGTATACGTTTATTTACAGCTTGAATTTTATTAATTTAATTAGTCTGCTCACCACAGATCTACAAATATTTTGGCCAAGATTGCATTTTCATTCATACAGAGCGTTAAACGTGCAGTGTCTCCAAACTGTTTTCTACAATTTAATATTCTCATAGGAGCTACTGGCAGAGAATACAATTAATTCTATTAGTTGCAAATCTGTCTCAAGTTTTATCTAAAAGCAAATTGAAGTTCATTGTATTAAACATCATTGAAACATAAGCAACGGTATAACATTGTGCACACTCAAGCGATCTTACGCCCCCCCCCCCCCCTCCCCCCCCCCCTCCCCCCCCCCTTGGCAAAATCCTAGAATGGCCCCTGAATAAGAAGAATTTATGATAAGTTATAATCATCGTTTAGCCGTTCATAATAATAATGACAAGGAAAAAGTGAAAACAGCTGATTAGTAAACAATAAAATTAGCTAATAATAATAATAGACAATATCGGTGTTGATGAGTAGTAGCGGAGGATGATGGGATGAATGATTGATGATGGTATCCAAACAGCACAGTTTTGCTTGTGACCTCAACTATTCAGTTCAACATTAATAACAACATTGCGTAATCTTGTGCTAGACGATGGTTTCCACAACTTACCATCGAAATCTAAACGGTTTATCGCAACTGATGAGTAGAACTGTTGTATAGTGGAAACGGGAACACTAAGTTTCCCCTACCGTAACAGTCACTCCGCCCAAGGATGACTTTTAACTAAGTTTATAGGCCACAATAGGACATATAGTTACAGAGCCAGCAACTGGATTATAAATGGCAGTTGTGTAAAGAACCACTTTGTTTTTGCAATAAGCTGTGATTTGTATACGGTATAACCCTCTGAACCTCAGCAATCAGCTCCACAACGTAACTCTAAAACGTCAGAGCTGGCAGTTGCTCTATATTTGGACACTCAAAGCTGTGTTACTAGCTAAGCTTAAGGGTTATTCATCATACTCTAGTCGGACCATCTTACAATATTTATTGAAACTATTGCCTGGGAAAGTATCCAGAGATAAACAGCTATTCAGGTCACCTTTTTTCAACTTTTTGCTATTCCTACCGGTTCGGGAAGTTTTTCAGATCTTGTGCAACTCTGTAAATTAAAAATTACTTTTCATCTTTTTTAAAGAGAACACAACTCTCATTTAACTTGAAGAGTGAGGTGATGAACATGATATATTAATACGTTTTTCAGAAATGTATAGCAAAGTAGTAAAACGAAATAAAATAAAAGCTATTATTACTGTTGAAAGTAACTTTTAAAGCTAAACGTGAGTTAAATGATAGTCTGTTAAATTAACTTTGAGCTGGCCAAGTAATGCATATTTGTGGCAAGAATGTTTTGGAGAGGAGACACATAAATTAAATCAAAAGGCTTGGCTAATCCATGAATTCCTAGTACAAAATTTGTCACAAAATTATGTTTTGATTTTAGTTAGCGTCGTTTAGGTGATACTTAAGCAGTATCAGTGCGTTTATATTCTCAAACTAGTGATAATACTTTCCTTGACTTGAGAGTTTGTTGTTCATTTCAATACAACTGTTGCAGTTAAAAGGAGAGCTTCAAAGACGGGCAATAATTTGTTTAATCATACTGTTGTGTTTCTCAAATAGAGTGTCAGCACCAACACAGGGGCCATTCTAGGATTTTGCCAAAGGGGAGGGCGTAAAATTGCTTGAGTGTGCACAATGTTATACTGTTGCTCATGTTTCAATGATGTTTAATACAATGAACTTTAATTTGCTTTTAGATAAAACTTGAGACAGATTTGCAACTAATAGATTGAATTGTATTCTCTGTCAGTAGCTCCGATGAGAATATTAAATTGTAGAAAACAGTTTGGAGACACTGCACGTTTAACCCTCGGTATGAATGAAAATGCAATCTTGCCCAAAATATTTGTAGACCTGTGTTTAGCAGACTAATTAAATTAATAAAATTCAAGCTGCATATAAATGTATGCTATGTGCAGTTCAATGTAAATGTGTTTTAAGTGAAATGCCATGTGAATGTGTACAATGAAAAGTTTCATATAAATGTACTACTAAGAGACAAGACTGATCTGATATCTACTCATAGATCAACAGCCAATATACTGGCAACTGATAAAACACTGGACAGGTGATGAGCTGGTGTGTGAACACACTAATGCATGAGACGATACACGGTGGTAACTGTTTTACTCTGATATAGGGTCTGAAAGAAGAAGCCTTCTAGGACGCATCCCTATGAAATTATCTACGACGCTCTCAACATTAAGCTTTTTGACTAGGCTTTTATGCTTATAGCCTAAAACGAATGCATTTAGTGAAGTTTGGCCAATGGTAGATCTCAATTTTGTCTTGATGTACTTCAGGGTTGAATTAGCCCTTTCAGTAGTGGCGCTAGTCACGGGAATGGTCACGAGCAGTTCAGTGGGGAATTTGATATTGGGATAGAGACTTGAAGCACAGAGGTATTTATGAATGTCACTCGGCTCTGGTGAGCTAGGTCTGCTTACTACTCCAGTAGTTGTAGTAAATTCTCAGCTCTTGTGCGAGGGAACTCCAATGAGGCAAATCATCACAATATCTTTGAGTATATATGGTGACAGAGTCAACAAACTCACTCTCTACTGTATCTCTGAGCAAAGAGGGAAAGAGAAGGAAACCTGTATGTGTAGATCAAAATAATTAGAATGCAATGGTTAGTATTAGGTTACTATAGTCTGACATAATGACCGGAAACATTAATTAATGTTATATTATTATTCTATTAATTACTTTTGATATTATACTAGCAGTAGTATTACCACCCCCACTGATTCTTCATTACTTCCTACTGCTAAATGACTATTGATGATATCTATTTCTTTATTATTACAATAATAATTAAAAATACTAAACTGAGGAAGTCGTTTTACATTCTCTGTAACGTGATAGCAGAGAATCATTGCAAAAATGTACGTTGCTGCTCTTCTGTTTGTTTACATGGATTGTGTTCCAGAGAATGGTCGATGATTGCATAACCAATGTGTTTATAACAATGAAATGTTGGTTCACAGGCTAACCAATCTCTTCGATGGGAGGTTGGAAATTATTACTTTTAAATGATGGAGAAACTTACAAGAGCACCTAACTCCCATAATTTTTTTTTACTTAGTGCAAAGGGTGGTCGTGCGAAACATGCGACACCCCCCTAGAATGGCCCTTGAAACAAAGAACTTCACCTCATAATTCTAATCTGTTATAGATCTTCTTTGATTGTTGTTTTAAAAACTTAAAGTTACATTTGTGATTAAGTCATATGCAGTTTCATCAACCTTCAGTTATGGTACAACTTTTCTCTCCCATTGGGTTCAATTTTTCGGTTGAAGTCTGATTCTTTACTAAAACGGATAGTTGGAAGACAGCTCGAATGATATTATTGCATTGCAGCTGATAGTACTCACCGGCCAAAAGATAAAAGTGCTCAACCACTTACATGCATATAAGCACCATCTCTTGAAACTGAGTGACAACACTACCAGTATTATTGGAGTGCAGGGTGTCAAACGCTAATCACGAAAATAACTTGAAAATTTATTGGTCATGGATAATTAGAGATGAACAGGAAAAGCTGCTAGAGAAATGTAGATGATGTCACTAACACTCTTTCTGCAGTTCAGTTAACATGGAACGTTATGAAGATCTAGGTACGCATTATCCAACTCAGGATTCCTCAACTGGTCAGCGTATGTAATTAAATTCAATCTTTGTATCATTGTTGTTTAATCTTCTCTTTGGTATCCACTTTCCTGTATATTTATGTGATGGTTATTTGTCGACATATGGAATGTCCTAACGCTCACAGAAAATGTTTCACCATGTTTATTGTATATTAGATGCAGATGTCCATCAGCAAAACCCTTCTTACGCCAATGATCCTCTACCGTATAATGAAAGACAACAACCTGACCCGGTGCCTTACCCTCAAGCCAATTCTACACCAAGTTCATATTCACAAGGTTTTTATCCACCAGGACCACATCCACAAGCCTCGCATTCGCAATGGTCGCATCCACAAAGTTCATATGGACAAAGATTGTATCCACCAGAATCAAGTCCACAAAGATTGTATCCTGAAGGCTCAGTTCCTCAGCAAACCAGAGCAACCTACGCCAGGACCTACCCCCAGTCACAGTTTCAGTACGCTCAGAACCAACAGGTGGTAGTTGCTCAGTCAAGGCCACAAATAGAACAAGTGGAGTCATATTTGAGTTGGTCAATATTCAACTGCTTGTTCTGCGGTTTAATTCTGGGACTGGTTGCCATTTGTGTATCATGTAGGGTGATTTCTTTGAGAGATGCAGGTCAGTGTAACTGTTGAGAATTACTTAGTCATATTTCACATGTAGCCATCAGTTGTCTAAAAATCAGGCACAAACAATCATTAATTAATCAATAGTCATACTTATTAGTTTTCATTGTCAGTTACTTGAATTAAAAAAGAGCCAAGTCGATTGCCACTTGAATTCAATTAAAACGGCCCTTGATTATTTAAAAACTTTGTAAAGTATTTTTTCAGGAGAAATAAGAATGGCTAGGAGCAGAAGTCAAACAGCACTTTGCCTAAATATTACATCAACAGTACTTGGGATTATTGGAATAATTGTGATGGCAGTGATTCTGACTAGAGGTTGATCAAACTGAAGCAGCCCCTGCAACAACTTGGATAGTTTAAATGCTTTCTGGCAAGGCCCTAGAAGCAGTTAAGCATTTATGCCAAACAACTTTTATAACAACGCTGATTTTATTAACTGACCCGCTGAGCTATGTTACTGTCTTACTATTCTTGTACACTCATGCATTTTATACATGTACTTGCATTTTCCTATTTCATGTACTTCTTGTCTTCAGCATAGTTTGTCTGTTTTTAGAAAAAAATTAAGTCCAATTTGGGCAAGACTGATGCAGGTTCTTAGTCTTTAAAGTAAATTCAGCAACAGTTGGTTGTCAGTAATTTAGATTAATTTTGAGAGTGCTACGGTTGTGCAGGAAGCAATGATGATAACATAAAACTCTCATCGGTTGTTGGCAGCTAATGAGATCCAATGCCTTAAACGCAACGGGAAAAATAAATTATAACTTTAATCGTATAAACTGCAAAAGCTCTTTGTATAGTTTTATCTGGCTTTGCATTTGCATAAATCACAAATTAGAGTCAGATCTAAAGCTTCGTCTTATATTTAAGGCATCAATTGGACTGTGCTAAGTCTATTGGATGAATTTTTTTCTAGTTGAACTGACTAAATCAGGATTTTAGTCTATCTATCAGTGAAGCATTTCCTTCTCTCCCCCCCCCCTCATCTGTTTAGCGAAGCCATTTAGTTTATGGCTAGACCTTACTAGCTAAAACTTTCCACAGAGCAATACCAAAGGTGACACATTGTTTTATTTCAGTAGCTACTATTGTTATACTGTAACAAGATAAGTGAAGTCAATTTTAGAATGTTAATTAAGCCTTTCTTTACAGTATCTAATCATAAAAGAGTACCATATAACTATGTTGAGTTTCTGAGCAAATATTATACTTTATATAACGAAAAGTGAATGTGACATTTTGTCTTAGGGACTAATCTTTTATTGGCAATAGATTAATTGATCAGAGAACTAAGTCAACATTAACAATCTGAGACACACTTTTGCAGCTGTTTTTGAAGTAAAAAGACCGTACTTGGAAAATCAGCATGAGAAGTTGTGCAGTGGTTACTGTAAAATTATAGAGTTGTACACTTGTACAAGGCTTCTTGCTTACACTCCTAGTGCTGCTGTTGGATTCTGGAGTTACCAGTTGTTTTTTCTACGATCCAGTAGAAATGCGATTGCGATTAAAAAATTATTGTTGAATGCAACTAATTTGCAATTCTGTAATGTAAAGCGTGTAGTTCTCAAATGATGAAAACTAGTGAGTAAAGATACTTTGTTGCTGTATACCCAGCTGTTTACAGTTTTGCAATTTTACTAAATTGACAACTCTGTTAAACGGTATAGAAGAACTTTTAGACTGACCTTACTAGTAAAACCATTTAGCTGTTTATATCTCATTTAACTGCTAGGTCAAGCAATTCAACTTTTAATTTATTCAAGTTGAGACTCCCACAGGAAACTGGTGAGACACATTTAAAATTGAGATGCATGAGACAAAAAAGTTTCCCAACACATTAGAATATGTAGTGCTAAAAACTTTTTTTATCAGAAAGAATTTGCTGTGCATCATCGGTTTATATAATTAGAAATTGTTGATATTTGTTTCCTTCAGAATGCTATAAATTAATCAAAAGAACCGAAACGATAAACAAAAGCCTACAGCTGATGGCCATACTTTATGGCCATACTTTTATTGCGCTGTCAAATTGTTTTTTACTGAGCTTAATAGTACATCCTCTGATAGTACATCGCCGTTTTGTGGGTTACATAAGTTTTACATAGTTATATGTAAAACAAACAGCTGTTGGGTGCTAAGGATTCATCAGTATTTGGTTCCTCTTACAAAAATTCTATTGAGTTGATTGTTTATGTAAATTTTGATTTCTTTTTGTGCTAAGAAGGCTTGTTACAGTTTTTACTTAAAACTGCTGATGCGAAACTTTTTTTAACTAATTCAAATAATCATCAAGCTGTCAAGTTCCGAGATTAATAATTATATCACAACGTAAATGAAGCAACGGCATCCTCTAAAGGTACTCAGCAGTGCCAACTGATATTGAAGCTGTCGCAATGATCAGTGAAAAAAAAACCATTAATGCGTACATAAAATGTCCAAAAATAGTAAGATATTGTAGGAGAGCAGAATCATCTGCTCCATCTGCTGTACTAGATGAAGCCTAGATCAAAGGAGATAAATAATCCTACAACCTTCAGATAAATAACTACAGTATTAACTAAATTTTAAAAGGCAATGGACAGTTTTTAGTAAGTTATTTAATGAAATTTTTACCTAAAGCCATTTAGCAGACTTTCAACCATTTACAAAATGTTTGGTGAAAAAGCTGATTTACTATCAATAGCTATGGCTCTTTCCAAGAATACAATATCTAATAACCGATCACTAATCGTGTTAAGCTATAACCACAGCTGTACTGTTACTATTCTCAAAATTCCGAATTAGTCAGCTCTGAACACTTTTTTTCCTGGCATATTTTTCGAGCGTTATGCTTGCTATGCATAAAAAGTGTTGTTACCAGATTTATTCACTTATTATAACTAGGGAAAATTTCTGCAGCTGATAATTCCAGGCTGAGGCCTTGTCTGCTGATGTAAATTTGCTAGATGTCTAAAACTAAACCTGGTAAGTGTAAATGGAAGTCTGTGAAAGAATACTGTTAAAATCCGATGCATGTGTTATAATTACTTTAATATTGACAAAAGCAATGGTTCTGCAGTTGTTCTTTTGCTAAAGCTTCACTCTCTTGTCACTAAATGTTCTGCTTAAATGAACAATCAAAATATCTGAAGTATGACTCAACTGTTTTTGGGTGCTTTCCAATATACAACGATGCATATGGTGGCCATTAGAACTTGTTGGTTTGGTTCATTATCGATGGTTGCCTAAGTTTTCTGCATGGCAAACCTCAGTCAGGGCAAAGTCAGTTCTCCAAGGAATCTTATTTATGGTGCTATTGTTGGCCATTACATATATCACAAGTGATGAGATTCAATGAATGAATTATGTCCGGGACAAAATTGCAGTCATAATAATCTGCCTAAATGAAACTGCAGTTGTCGGCTAGCTTAGTCAAAACCCTCAAATTTTTAAACTGTTCTCCATGCCTTGCCTCTCACATGATGTTGATGATCAAAAGAGGTCGTAGTTGTTTTTTTTTAGCGTTCAGCCATTTAGCTCCCAAGCCCTACACGCAGCAAATCTAAAAAACCACATCTGTCTACCAGTAGTATTACCATCAGACTTGGCAGCCATTATGACCATACATGCTTGAGTTTCACAACTACAAAAACTTTAGCAATGGTAAATAGGTTCAGCTGTAAATGAATACATTCTATCGGTATCTAGAAGGTAATATTTACTTCAATGCATTTCTCTGTGACCCCAATTCAGTGTTTGTTAAATTGAACACCACTAAATGATGCAACACACAGTTTATTAAGTTGATGTAGTGTCCATATAAATGTTAGTCTTTGTGTCCTCCTACGCGTCAATCTTTCTGAGAATCTGTGTGTTCATATTAACCGCCATAGTATTTTTTTTCTCAGAGGTAAAAAACAGCCCTGGTGTCGAAAAATCTGTTGCTATAGACATACACATGATGCTGTAAAAAGCACACAGTATGACAAAGCTTACAAATATGTCTATCTAATGAGGCATTTCAAAACTCACATGACTGAATGCTACGTAGCATTCAGTCATGTGAGTTTTGAAATGCCTCATTAGATAGACATATTTGTAAGCTTTGTCATACTGTGTGCTTTTTACATACCGAAGGCTTCAATAACACATTCACAAGTGTTACTATGTTCAAAAAGTACCTAAACTTACTGATCATCTGGAAACTGCAATGGCAATTATAAGTTTCTTTTCATACTTTCACAAACTTATTGAAGGTAAAAATAAGAATACTGCAACCTTGTTATTCAAATTTCGTTGAAAATCCATTTTAAAACGTAAGAGAATAACTGACTCGGCAGCTCAAATTTGCCACACCCTTGGCGCCACAAAGAAGAATTCTTGAACCTCTGCCAAAACTGTTTGCTATTTTTGATCATAATGGTGAACATAAGTTATGCAAAAGTTAACCACATAAGGGTTTCACACGCTCTTTTAACAATGAGTCATTGGGTTGGCAGTTGATTGCAATATTTGACAAGTAGTAAAAATACCAGAAGAAAAAAATTATCGTTGATGAAGCATACTAGAATTGCCAGATGCAGTTGCTCAATGCCTTGGCTATGCCCACCTACTTTTTATCAGTATGTGGGCAAAAACGCATCTGCCTGTTCCACAGGCAACGTTTTTTTTGTACAAAAAGGTGTTCGAATGGCTAGACCAACATGTTGGTCTACGGAAACGTTTTTTGTCTGACGCTTTTGTGATTGGACAAATGTTATCGGATGACCACTTTCGGTTCTGCAAAATGTAACAACGAACTTTGAAAAATCCACTTTGCTTTTTTATATTGCGACATTGACCTGGTCATTACTGATTGGCCCACAATCCATTCTGTTACTTTTATCAAAGATGTTACTTTTTATTTATAAGCAATTCATTATTATTTATAAACAGGAATTGTTACGGCTAATAAAATTATTAATATAATATTATAAATAATTATTATAATTTATATTTATAATAGTTGTTTTAATGGTTCTTGGTAACACTTTGCCTTCTTTGCCTTAGTGGACAATCCATAAAACTGAGGTGATCAAACATCCGTGTATTGCCACTAGGATATACAAATCGTATGTGTTTGTAGCCAAAGCTCAATACAGCTGTCATCATGATGCAAATGTAGCCGTTTGTGAAAGTCGCAGTGATAGGCCCTAACTCAAATATTTGTGCCAACGATTATGCATACTCATATAGTTTTTGACCATATAACAACAGCCACACTATATTGTGTTATTTTTAAATGATGGAGTTGCTTTCTCATTAGCAAAGGCAATTACACCGATGAACAAAAGTCTTGTAAACATCTGCTCCTTACTATAGCAAATATATCAATTCATTAGTGGGTGTCACCAAAAACACTCTATACCCAGTACCTGATTTGCAATTCAAAGTTGCTAATTTTGATCTCATTTGGTTCAATTATCTGGCAACTGTGGCATGTTTTTCCATAAATTTGCCCGTCAGTGTTGGGAAGACAATGGGGTTTGTCTAGTCAGGTAACCCGCATAACTACAAACCTTCAGCCTGAGTGGATTACTTATACACACTAATATACTAAACTATGGTGTGATCAGTAATGCATTGTTTGCTTACTAATGGCGGCTATCTACCACATAGCTTCTGCACCAAGTGATGTTTCATAGCAGCAAGCCACTCCATTAAACTTCCAACCATTCAATAGAGTGACCGAAATGGTGTTTTTATTGCCTCACAGAGTGTAATAGTAAATGTACTAGCCGTTCATCCATGAAACATGTAACAATGCACTTGAAGTACGAGCGAAAACAGTTAACGTTAACGTATTTAAAACTAATCTCGTCTTACATGATGTTGCAATAACCAAGTTTTTGTGCAGTTATAGGATTACCAGCCATTACTATTCTAAAATAACACATATCACAGAATGCATAGCATCAACCGTTGCTGGATCACAAAGTTCCATCAAACCAGCTTATCAGAGAACTGCCAACTCTCATTGAAATTACATCGCTTTGAAATAGACAGATTCAAAGCAAACTAAATTAACTCAAGCATGCTTCAACAGATGATTCAAAGCTGTACGGCTTAAGCCTCTTTCAAATTATCCTAACATCACGAGCACATAACTCCGCATAAATAGCATATTTGGCTCATTTTCATATCACAAGTTATTACTACACAGTAGTGTAAAGACATACAATAGAATCTCAATGCTGTTGCTATTAACAGATTCATGGAACAATCAGTGGGCTAATAAAATTCCAAATCAAATTTATTTGCAGATAAAACTTCGCAATAAAACTATATTTCTAAAACATATGAACTACATAGTTTGCTAAGAAGTTGTGTTCTCACTGGCAATAGGATTTGGTTTGGTTTTTAGTTTCAGACTTTAATGTATGTGAACCGGTACTATGCAGAGAGAGATGTGAGGGTTTCAACTTGTAGTTTAGTTGTACCAACTATAACTTTCACCATAAGTTTCCATCAGTCTTTCATCAATGGCTATTGAATTCATATTTTTCTTTAGGTGTGGTTTAAATCCTTAGACTCACTTTATACACCGGAGTTTAATTTATAAAACAGAAACAATTAAAAACTTGGAAGTTAACTCTAGCTTGTTCTCCAGGCATTTCACAAATTTCTTCAATCTAGCCTCAATTCTAGAACCTTCTGCACACCTCGTAGAACTTTGGCTTAAAACTGAAACATAAGCTCCGTGTGATCGGACGCTTTTTAGAGTTAGTTTTACTTTGAGTGCTAACCATTAATCTTAGTCAATGGTAATCAGGCTATAAAAGACCAATATACTCAATCTCTGCAAACAGTGCATCACATGGTTTTATGTCAAAGGCAGTCAAGCATAAACTACACAGCTTGATGAAAAAAGATTATGCATTTGTTGAGAAGCTTAGCAAATGGAACATAAAGAAATATCTTCATGCGAGACCACTTGCGCCAAGTTTTACTTACCAGTTTTTTATGCACAACATGTAGGCTGCGTCTTATTTACTAGAAAGGTTTTCTGTGGAGTTTACTGACCAATTAAAGATGGAACTGTATGGTGTCTTTGAAACAAAGAAGCCAAAAAGAAAAAAAGTCTGTTCTGGTAAGCAACACAATTGACAGATACCATAATGGTTCTTTTTTATTGCACAACTGATGACTCGGTCAGTTTTATGTCAGGTTCCCGTGTTTTATTCCTTCATAGAAAGTGCACAATACTTATTGTTTCAGATAAAAAGAAGGCGCCTTTAAACTGGTCATTAGTAGAGGAAGATCCAGCAGAGTTTGAGACGAGCCAGGATTATCATTTTAGTCAGCCAGACTCATATAACTTTGTTCCTCACTTCCAGGAACAGTATTCTTTCCAGGAGCCGCATGGTATCCATCAACCATTTTGTTTTCAACAACCAAGACCATTCGTTCCGACTCCGATTCTTTTTGAATCAAATCCGTTACAGCCGCCAGAATCGTTGAGAAGCTCATTTTATTCACTAGATTCATTTCTTCCTCCAGAATCTGGAAGTTTTACTTATGTTCCAGAACAGCACCAATTATACTCTTGTTCTCAGTCAGAGTGGTTTAACTGTGATCCCTATGCACAAGCCACATGCCCTCCTCATGAGCCAGAACCATTAGACAGCTTTGTTTATCCTCCTAATGTAAACGTTCAACAGCCACAACTATATAGTTGCACCACGGATCAACAATTGAGCCCCCCTCTTTATTCAGAGCTGCATGAGCAGAATCCCTACTTACGCGCAACATGTCCTCCTGAAGAACCAGAACCATCAAACCATACGCCTACTTCGCTCGACGCAGAACTTCAGCAGCCAGAAACAACCGGTGACATTGCTAAGCAACAGCAATTATTCCCTTCTCTTCATTCAGAGCTGCATGATCAAGGTCCCTGCATACATGCAACATGTCCCCCTGAAGCACCAGAGCCTTCAAACAATACGCCTACTTCGCTCGACGCAGAACCTCAGCAGCCAGAAACAACCGGTGACACTGCTAAGCAGCACCAATTATTACCTTCTTTTCATTCAGAGCTGCATGAGCAAGGTCCCTGCATACATGCAACATGTCCCCCTGAAGAACCAGAACCATCAAAAAATACGCCTACTTCGCTCGACGCAGAACCTCAGCAGCCAGAAACAACTGGTGACACTGTTAAGCAACAGCAATTATTCCCTTTTCTTCATTCAGAGCTGCATGGGCAGGGTCCCTGCATACATGTAGCATGTCCCCCTGAAGAACCAGAACCGTCAAGCAATACGCCTACTTCGCTCGACGCAGAACCTCAGCAGCCAGGAACAACCAGTGACACTGCTAAGCAACAGCAATTATTCCCTTCTCTTCATTCAGAGCTGCATGAGCAGGGTCCCTGCATACATGTAACATGTCCCCCTGAAGAACCAGAACCGTCAAACAGTTCGCCTACTTCGCTCGACGCAGAACCTCAGCAGCCCGGAACAACCGGTGACACTGCTAAGCAACAGCAGTTATTCCCTTCTCTTCATTCAGAGCTGTATGAGCAGAGTCAATGCATACATGTAACATTTCCCCCTGAAGAACCAGAACCGTCAAACAACACGCCTACTTCGCTCGACGCAGAACCTCAGCAGCCAAAAACAACCAGTGACACTGCTAAGCAACAGCAATTATTCCCTTCTCTTCATTCAGAGCTGCATGAGCAGGGTCCCTACATACACTCAACATGTCCCCCTGAAGAACCGGAGCCATCAAACAATTCGCCTACTTCGCTCGACGCAGAACCTCAGCAGCCAGAAACAACCGGTGACACTGCTAAGCAACATCAATTATTGCCTTTTCTTCATTTAGAGCTGCATGAGCAGGGTCCCTGCATACACGCAACATGTCCCCCTGAAGAACCAAAACCGTCAAGCAATTCGCCTACTTCACTCGACGCAGAACCTCAGCAGCCAGAAATAACCAGTGACACTGTTAAGCAACACCAATTATTACCTTCTCTTCATTCAGAGCTGCATGAGCAGGGTCCCTGCATAGATGCAACATGTCCCCCTGAAGAACAACAGCCAGCAAACAATACATCTATTTTACTAGCCAAGGAGCCTCAGCAGCCAGCATCGTCCTGTGACACTCCTAAGCAGCAACAATTATACCCCTGTCTTTATTCAGAGCTGTGTGAGCAGAGTCTTCGCACACGTGCAACATGCCTTTACGGAGAAGAGCTAGAACCATCCAACAGTACACCTACCTTGCCCAATGAGGAACCTCAGCAACCAGAAACATCTCATGACAGTCGCAAACAACAGCGGTTTTACCCATCTTTTCCGCTGTGTGAGGAGATTCTCCCCGTACGTACAATACAGACCTGTGAGGAACCAGAGGAACCAGAGCGATCAAGTGATACACCTGCTGTGCTCGATGCAGAATCACAGCAGCCAAAAGAACATGATGAAGCTCCCAGGCAAGAACAACTATACCCTTCTCTCCATTCAGAGCTTGCTGCCTCTACCCTTCCACCAGAGATTCAGAGCCCTAACTTGCAAGTTCATATCAATATCATCGAGCAGCCAAAACCAACAGACGAATCAAAACAGGTAGAGACGTACCTCGGTTGGTCTATTGCCAGCGTCATCTGTTGCTGCCTTCCTTTCTGCATCTTTGCCATCATCTTTTCTTGTTTTTCTGGCAAGGCGATAGATCGTGGTAAGTTAATAGCCTCTTTTATTATCTGTGTATCTTAATCTTGAAGCATTGTTGGTTTATTTGACAGCGTTGCATCTGGAATTGCCTCAATTAGGATCAAAAGACTGTCTGGTCACACATTTACTTAGAATAGGAGGGCATTCAATATATTTTTAGACTGGTTACCGTAGTTGCTGAGCCATTCAAGCTTGTGTTTGCTTTAAATCATAACAAAAACAGTAACACTCAGCATTCTCTCAATAATAATGCCACTTACTTGCCCTAAAAGGAAGTGTTTTAGTTATTTTCTGAATGCGTTAAATCACTGCATTTGCACGTTGTTTGTTTTGTGCAATATTATTTTTAAAAATAGTTAACCATTTAAGCCTGAGTGTTTTATTTCGAACTAAAATGTTGCATGACTGAAATGCAGTGTCTTTCAAATTATTCGTTGCTCTCATTTGAGTAAGTTGTACAGCTTTGCTATGCAAAAGAATAACCGGAGAAGGTTTTTATAACCAATGTCGAAACATGCTCAAAATTTATAATAGTGACATCTTTGACTTGGAACAAAAATTCTGATGATAAGATATTTGGAATTTATCTCTAGAAATGAATTTACTTTTTTTGTCATACCATAAGCAGATAACAAAACGTAATTGAATTGAATCGGTATTATTCTCAACCGGGTTGGATGAATGAAATTTATTAGTGAAATAGCAAGTACACATTGTGTCTATTACAGTAGATGGAGCAAAACTTGCTAAGTTAATCTTCTCAGACTTCGAGGGGGAAATAAAAATTCCAGTAAATAACTTTTACACCTTTAATGGTTGGATTAAGCAGTCGTTATAGGCTTACCATTAATTGGTATGAATGAAACATCAAAATACATAAATGCCAGGCTCAATCCCTTTTATCGAAAACCCTTAACAAAACTTTGCAACTCCTAGAAATTTATAGGGTGTGTTTAAACGGTGTGAAAGTTTAAAGCTAAGTAGGTTAAAAGCGGTGAGAAATTTGTGAAAGTAATAACGAAACAATTAAACAAGTTTAGCATTTGCGCTTGTTGTATGAAACATTTTGGGATGATCAACTAGGACATGGGTTGGCATTTTCATTCCAAGTCGTTTTGATGCAGAATTATAATCATTTGCAGTGCAAGACTTGTTAATAAATATTTCAAACGATTAGGTTTATAAATTGCCATAGAGATGATTAAGTTGTTTGCAGCAAAACCCCCTCCTCTATGGAATTTAGTTCCTTGTACAAACCCATTAGAAGATACCTCGGTATATTAATCGCATGCTTAGCTCAATGGTTGGTAAACCTTGTTTTGATCCAAAGCTTAATGATGTGAAACTAATCTGATTTACATTGGCAATGCTAGCTAAAAAACCTAGTGAGCTTTTCTCACTAACAAAAAGCTTTACCAACACAAAAAAAAAGAACACCCAAAGAACTAGTGTATGAAATTAAAACAACTTTTGAACGGCTCTTTGGGTGATTGGAGTCATACCATCATGTGCGCGAGAAGACCTCAACAAAGCAGAACAGTGCTGGTACAAGCTCAATTCAGGCCATCAGCCCTCTCTCTTTGTCTTGTCTAAAACCCTCCTAAAAATAGTCGTTGTTCATCTCACATTATTTTGCATTAACTCTGGTGTCTATGTAACTCTGCTGTCTATGTTTCTCTGCTGTCTATTTTTTTCTGGTGTCTATGTTTCAGGAGATGTCAAAGCAGCTAAGAGATATGGCAGCATAGCCCGAGTGTGCAACATTCTAGCAGAAGTGTTAGGGGTTAGCCTAATAGTAGGGATCATAGTCTTGATAAAGGTTTATGTTTGGTAACTGTTGGTGGGAGATAGAGTGGTCAACGATTCAAAGCCCACTCACAACAAAATACAGTAGTTGTTGTTTCACGTATTGCATTCTTTACATAGCTGTTTATTGTTTGTGTTTTATATTAATCAATTTTACTGGTGTCTGCAATGTTTTATGTTACTTTTATGTATAAAGAGCAGTTTCAGCAATATTCAACCAAAAAAATGTTAAATGTATGTATGGTTAACAACAATAAACTGTGTGCAATATTCTGGTCAATTGGATCATAAATTGGTCCATAAAGTTATATGTTCTGATTTTTAACAATTCATAATACTGCTCCGATTGCTGCCTGTCAGCGCACAGCAATGATACTTAATCTACGTGGAAGCTTTTTGTCCATATCTAAAAGTCAAACTAGTCGTGTGGAGATCGAAATGTTAGATTATATTTTCATTTTAAAACTGTGAAAATATTTCTTTCAACTATCAAGACAGAATAAGTTGAATACAACATCAAGTTTCACAATTTTTTGTAACATAATTGGGTATAGGAAATACTGATGCGAGGCTGTAACTGCTTAGATTTGTTGTATGAGTCTAGTTTGAATAGATAAACCATTTCCAAATCTCTGTAACAAATAAATTGACAGTCTTTTATTCACAGTAACAACTCAGCAATTAAAATTTTGTGCCATTTGTTAGTATCCAGGTGGTTTTGTAGAAAACAAAAATTTAACAGTCATATTTAATGAGTTAGATGGGAAACTCGCATCAAATTGTGGTAATATGGTTACTAAACCTAGTTTAGTTTTTCTTGTTCAGCAAAAAAAAACTGAGCAGGTGTGAGGTGTGCGGTAGACTCAAACCACAGCACAATATTTTTTTTAAGATGCTATTTATCAACTGAAGCCAGCGGTGACTGGCTAGCAATCATTCAATGTTACTCATAAACCAAAGTTTGAAACTTTGTTAAAGATTGACAAAACATTTTTTGTTTAAAAGTTGTTATAAATGCATGATTTGTTTACAACTAAGCCCCTCCCCCTTTCTAGTTTTCACTTCACATTGGCTAATAATGAGTGAAAAGCACAATCAGTTTTTTCACATATGAAATTACTTGCATATGGATTACTGTATGCTTCGAAAAACGCAATTATCATCAAGCAACCATCTTGAAAGGCTCTGATCTTGGTTTCACTGGTTCATTAGTCAAGAGCTACATAGTGCAGAAACTTTTGGAAGAAAATGTGGTAGTTTTCAAAGCATCAAGTAAAATTCACACTGGCCCATATCTAGTCATTTACAAACAAGATGGCGGCAATGGATTTGGTAGATTTATACCAGCTGACAAAAAATTACAAGCTTACAGACTCAAGCAATGGAAGGGGGTAGTTGACCCTCTAAATAAAAGGAATCAATTACATGCATTTTTGGGCTATCAATAAATGTCAAATGAAATTATGTTTTCAAATGGAAAGCATTTCCTGAAATATTCGCGGCTGTGTGAATAAGTTGCAAAACTTTAAAAAGGCAAGGAAAAGGACAATAACAGGAACAAAGCAACAAAGATATTGAGCAAACGCTGTCTTCTCTTTAGAGAGCAAAAGCAATTTCAAAAATTTTCAGTCACTCCAAAATTTTCCTGAAGTTTAACAGATGTTAATTACAGCAGACATGTTATCTAGTTGTAGTTTCCAGTAAAAAGAGAGATTGTTGTCGAATCATTGGGTTTCTTTCTGCAAATCTCATCTGTACAGCTTTGAGCACGTCACAGCAAAAGTTGAGAATACCACTAACTTTCTGCTTTTTAAGCATCAAAATAGAACAAGCCACATTTTTCACTCCACGTGTATAATTGTGAAAAAGGTTCTGTCTGTCTGTCTGTCTGTACATCTGTGCATCCGGTTGTTGGTAATTCCAATTGAACGGAAGCCTTAACTACTGTAGAGAAAGGAATGAAGCTTGATGAACAAACATTGGATTAAACTTGTCAATTGATTTCAAACTTGAGGCTTTTGTAGAATTGATGTTTTCCCAATAATGACGTGGGTATGAACAAATCCCAGAAAGTCACTTCTTGTTAATTTCTGATAGTCGGAGTGTGAAATAAGCACTTCCACGATGGTTTACTATAAACATTATTTTCCTTCACTATGCATACATTGCAACATCATTTTATGACAATGTTTTTGCGTGTTGATTGTCTCAGTAGCAACTGGAATTCGCCAGCATACTTTATCCTTATGTCATCTTTCAAATTGAGCGGAAAAGAGAGACGAAGGGTGACATGAAAAAAACTACAATTTTGCAATGGAGGAACAAAACAGTTATAAAGGTCGTCACCTAAAGGTTTTATTCTATGACATAACAAGCAATACTTAGGCAACTAAGTTCAGTCAATGCCAAGTAATTTGGATGGTGGATTTTCAGAAATCAGTTTTAGTAATTGATCAACAGAGCGAATAAAAAAATTCTTTAGTGCAATTCTGCCAAAAATAGAAGTTAATAGGATGAAAATATTATTTACTGATTTAGTTTGTTGAAGCTTTGTTTATGAGAGTTGCATACCAATAGACTTCCTATGTGTTCTCTTGTGATCGTTCATGCACATGATGAGGAGTCGTGTCCACAATTCATTGATACGGAGGACAACTCCAATTAAGAATGTGAAGCACTTCAGCTGACAAAGAGTATCCCAAAAAAGTGCAGTTATATTTTGACCATTTTAGTTTGTCTTATTTTTTATATTACAGCACTTTTCATAAACATTTATAGTTTGATTGTTATCACAAATTCAACTTCATAAAATGGAAACGAATTGTAATTTGAATGGTTTACCTAAATGATAACCGGGCTAGTTTGACACCGACGAAAGCGCCTATGACATGTTCAGCGCTTATGTAAACTGATTGCTGCAAAATAAGTGGCAAGCGGCAGACGATATGTTCGATATATTACTTGCAATTACAAATTCACACAAAATTATCCATATTTCTGCTTTGACTGCTATTTTGGAGTCAAGCCAAAACCTCGATAATTTTATGTGCATTTACAGCAAATAGGTCTCGTTTAAAGAAGTACTGTTAGTTGTAATGTTATGTTACTCTATTAGTTGAGAGAGGAATCATTGCAGCTCGAGAAATGGTGATAACAATCAATATAAATTCCAATAATTATGCTGGTGTTTTCATTTCTTATCAAATAATACACGTGCAACTTGAAACGATTTTAAGTTTTGGCTCCATATGAGTTGTAACTATTGTTGGCAGTTCGTTTGATAAGGAGTATACAAACAATTTTTATCTTGCTATATTCAATAGTCGATTGTTTGCTCTTGTACTTTGACACTTCCAAGAATATAATCTCTTGCCTCCATCCTAATTGTATAAGTCTTACGAAATGGTGTTTGTCAAGCTGCTATGAATATGCATTTACGTGTGCTTGCGCTGCCATTTCTGGGTAGTACAGGAGTGCTAAGCTCAACATAGTTAATGCAGACAAGATAACAAACCGCTATATCATACCACAGACCTTCAAAAACAATAATATAAGTCAGGTCCATACCTAACATATACTAAAACCTATGGCCAGAAAAATTTAAATATCTTTGGAACATGATGAATTTTGATTTAGGTGGTTTGAGATTTGATAGGTACTACACTAGCAATGCTTTCATGACCAACAAAGTATGTCTATTATATGTGAATTTGAAATAACGCGGCATAAAACTGGTGCTAACGACAGCATAAGAAATTTCGCGGAAAAAATATCCTGATGCCTACTAGACCAGTTACCACAGGGCAACCAGAAGTAACAAAACCCCTAACATCAGTTAGCAGATTGTTGCGTACATTAATTTGTCTAGCATGACTGGTCGCAAAATAAAAGGGGAATGTGCTTTGAAACAAGTTTGTTAGATTATGATATGTCAAGTTCGCTGAATTTCATAGCTCAAGCGTACAGTCGTAATGTCTCTTTGTTATCACAATTGTATATAAAAACCTTCCCCTGACAATTCTGTTGCTTGCAGGCTCACTATGTATGGCTGGCTTGACTCCATGTAAGAAAAGCTTAGATACAATTTGTTTAAGTATCAGAAATTTGACGATGAAAAGTGTAAGTATAAGCACAACAGGTATCAGAGTACCAATAAGTTTAAAACAAGAAATGGCTTGGCTAAATTTTATTGCTTCTTCAACATCTCCAACAAGCAGGGGCGTAGGTTCTCAAAATTTTGAATCACTACTATTGTTGGGTGGGAGGGGAGGGGGTGCGGGGGAGGGGTGTGGTGCAGGGCACCCCTCCCCCGCATATGCCCCGCGCTACCGGAAAACTTTGAAAATACTGTGTCTCAGATGCATGGAAATGGCGATTCAGGTGCAAAAATGCAGTACATGCAAAACACCTTCAAACTAGCACTAAATTGCTTAACACACCACAAGCAAAAGTGCACATCACTTGAATAAGTTTGTCTTTATATGCATTTGCGTTAATGAATAATAATAATAATAAAGAACAACATTGCAATCAACAACTAGTATTTGGAAAGCAGTAATGTGAACATTTAGTTTAAAAGTCAGTATTAGCAGTGATGAACGGTAGTGACACTAACTATTATTATGCAAGTTAAATAAACTTGAATTTCATACAATTATTATCGTCATCATCACAAGATTACCATCATATACATGATGATTTTATAAAATAATCTATGATAACAGATTAATAATATAAATAATAATAATCAACGATGATAATAAACTGATAGCAGTAGTAGATAAATAGTAAATAGATAGTGAACAAATCACCAAAATTATTATTATTGATCATCACCACCATCATCAGCTGTTCTTTGTCTCCGAAGATCACCTCTGGTGAACCAGACCTTTCCACTGACTTTGGTTTTTGCTGAGATTGCCAGCTTCCAACCGGATCTTCTTGTCCTTGAGGTTCCGTTTTACAGTGTCTTTGAATCTCAGTCTCGGTGTGCCAATACCTCAGGCCCCTTCTTTGAGTTGTGAATAAAGGATCTGTTTGGGTAGCCTATTGCTCCCTATTCTGTGCACATGTCCAACCCATCTCAGGTTTCTTTGAATGGGGAGTTTATACATACTAGGTAGGTTGGCCTGGGCTAGAATCTCCTCATTCGAGATGAAGTCCCGCCATTTCACATTAAGAATCAGAATCTGACGTAGGTGTATCATCGTATAGGTTTTGAGTGTGAGCAGCTAGCCTGACCAGGTCTCAGCTCTATATAACAGAGATGAAAGAGCAATTGCCCGATAAACCGAGCATTTTGTTTTGAATGTCCGATCATTGTTGTAGCACACCTTTGACTTGAGTCGGCCAAAGGAGATTGAAGCATTGGACATCCTGGTATTTATCTCGTCATCCTTTTGTTGCTACTCATAACTGTCGATCCAAAATATTTGAACTTCGTGACACTGGCCGGTTATTATCAATAAAACTTAAAAACAAACAAAAATAGTGGTTATTATGTAACCAAATATATAAATAACCGTTATCATAATAATAATAATTATAATAATAATTAATTAATATAAACTACAAATAATAATAAAAAACAAGATCATTATTTTAAGTTACAGTAGTATTGTGACGGACGGCGGCCATATTTAATCAGCATGACACTCTATGCATACACTCAATGACTAATCGCTCTATGCACACTATACACTTATTTTACTCTTTCACCTTGTATGCAATTTTATATGTAACACATGTGCATGCACTCAGCCGTAGCTGTAAGGCCAGCCCTATCTTTTATATACTTATTCTTATTTGTCTAGCCTTTCTTAACAGGCGTGTCTTACCATATTCTTTTGTATTGTCTTGTTTACATATTTATCGGTTATGTAACCTTTTGTATAAATAGCCGTGTAAAGGCAGCAATAAAGCAGAGTCAGATTGCCCCACTCTCAGAAGTTTCTTTGTTCTCTAACAATAATAACTTCACAAGCGCTAGTACATGCTCGTACACCGAATGCTCTATTACTCGAGTAGTAATATATAAGCAGATCAGCCTGAACCTCTGCTGGCCGAACCTAGCTCTGACTAGTTCGCCTTCAAAGTTCGGTCACTGAACTGCACTCTGCAGAACAGTGCGAACCTCTGCTGGCCGAACCTAGCTCTGACTAGTTCGCCTTCAAAGTTCGACCTCTGCCTTGCACATTGAAACAAGCTAACGCAGCCGGCAGTTAGACTAGTAAAATAGGAATGGTTACACACCATTCCCAAGGATACTAGTCGACCTGTGGGAGGGTTGTATTGCTCAGCGATAGACACAGTTGCCAACTCAGTTCGGGGAGTTGTGCAGGTAGGCCGAGCTACCAACTCACACAGTGAAATCCTGCACAGTATTATTATTCATTCATTAATAATAATAATAATTAGCATTAATTATAATTATGGTAATAACAGAACAATAACAAAAAGTATGATCAATAATAAGGTCATAATAATAATTTTATTATTTTATTAAATATTCATTAGTTGATGCTAATACAAAATAAAAATTTAGTAAATGAAAAATAAAAATACCAGTGATAAAAAGGAAATTAAAAAATTATTAATAAGATAATAGTATTATAATAATAATGTTAAATAAATATGCATGCATTATTTATGTTTAATATTAATATTATAAAATAAACACTTATTTATTCATATGTTTAATAATCATATTATTGAACACACATATAATAACAATATAATCCTATTTTTTTATATATATATAATGTATATGATTTATAAGATCTAATTATTATAATAAAAATCATAACAATAATAATAATCATAAATTATTATATAAATAATATTATATAATATTATATAATAATAATGGTAATAACAACAATAAAAGAATAACAATACACTAGTATATATTAATAATTATTATTTATTATATTATTATCGTCATTTATTATTATTTATCAATTAAACTTATGATCATTTTATTATTATTATTACAATGAATCTGTATTTATTATTATTATTGTTGTTAGTTATCATTATTAATTAATACCATAATAAAATGAGTAATAACCATACTGGCTGATGATGATGGTGAATAATTAATATTTTCATAATATAATTATAATAATAATATAATTATTATTATTAATAATTATTATTATTACAGACAGTGGGGATGATGATTGATTGATGGCAATAATAATAATCTTAAAAAAATATTTAGTCAGTCTTCCTTACTCTGTTAGATATTTCCAATCATATTAATAGAAGTTTGAGATTTCAATCCTTATTTATAAAATCAATGAGCATCTCTCTATCAGGCATTATTTATCTAGCCAAGAAGATGTTGGCCTACTCTTAGCATCATCATTCGAAATTTGGAACGAACGTCGACAGGAACGAACGTAGACAGGAATGAATGTAGACACAGCTGGAATGAAAGTCGACACTTCCTGGAACGAACGTAGACAATCCAGGAACGAATGTCGACTAGCCATAAAGACCAAAAATTCGACGTTCACTCCAGGAAGTGTCTACGTTCGTTCCACGCCACTTATAAAACTCCATTTCGACATTCATTCCTGGTTTGTCTACTTTCATTCCAGGCTACCATATAGTATGTATAATACAGAATATATACCTCTAGACTTGTATAGTGATTTCATTTGTATCTTTTATTTTTTGCTGTTGCTACGGACATAATAAAATAATAATAATTATTATTATCAATTAATTAGTAACAATATTTTTTGTAGTAACGTTATTAAAACTATTATTATTGTCACGGACGATACTACTATTACTATAAATAAATAGTAATCATACTGATGATAACTATTGATTGATGACAGTGACTATAAAATAGCATTCTGTCATATATTTTAAATTCTGAATCCAAATAATTATAAATAATAATGATAGTGATTTCATTCTTCGCTTAGGCGCTAGCCATAGACCTATAACCGGAGGTGATAGCAATACGAATGTTATAATACCGCTACATTCTGATATAGCGTTTTGTTTTTATTTAGGTGAAAAAGAGGCGACAACTAAATATAAACCTATTAGTAACTGATGTTTGTAATAATATTGTGCAGGATTTTGTGATAACTAGTACTTAGTTATTCCGGTAGCCACCTACACTACCTCTAGGCAAGAGAGCTGCTCGTCGATCCCGACAGTCTGTAGGTCAGATAGCTTGTCGTTACCCACCTATCAGCATAATTGCTGGAGGAGGAATGCGTCGGCTATTATCTGCCGTACAAATCTGTCGTCGTCGCTGTCTATTAGATAACCTAATTGCTGTCAGGACCCAAGGGTCGTTCGAGCCGTTATCGTGTCGTAGTATGCTTGTCTGTTTGAGAATATCAAGTTATTAGCTTGAGTGAGTGTGTGCTGTTATATTTTGCATAAGAAAATACACAGTGAGTCTCCCCAGGTACACTGCCTTGTGAGGAGCTCTGTTGGCCAATTTATACAAGAGAGGCGGTGCCAAAAACAATCTTAGCCTCGTTTATAAATGGAAATAAATTTGTAGTAAAAATATAATAATAATAATAGCGTGGGTTGCGTCGAGGCTATGCATCGATCGCAACATGTGACCAATAAATGTACTAAATGGAACTGTTAGATATTGTTTGTTTGTTGTAGGTGAAGTTCGTAGTTTTTCCTGCACACAGCCCCCTCCATTGGTCGGCATAGGGGACCAATACAAAATAAAAATACGAACGAAATAGTCACATGTGTAACAATCAAGAGAGCGTAGATACAAAGGAGTGTAAATATAATTGATACGATACCAAGGTGCATAGAACCATGTAGTAGGCACACAAAAAAATATATAAGACTATATGCATAGACATAGGTAGTAAATAAAGTATGGGTAAGTAATGCGTAGATAGATATGAGTTACTACGACCTCTAAATAAATGCGGTAAGTAATGTTACTTGTCTATCTGACTCTCGAGACATCTTATTTGGTCCTTGACCTCCTGTGCTTGCTGTAAAAGTTTATATGCATCTGCAGTCAGTTCATTTAGTTCTGCTCGCTTGCGTGCTAGCCTTCTCTCTTGTTCTCGGCGTTCACTCCGTCGTCTATCCTCTCTAGGGGGAGAGGTATGTACGATGCGGCATCGTGCAGCCATCAGGGAGGTGTCCTTGTTTTGTCTAGCTGTTCTAGTGTCCTCTACTCGTCGATGTGCCTTCCTATGTCTTTCTGTTTTGTTGTCCAATTGTTTGCATAGCAGTACTGTCCTTTTTACCTGCTCGGCCGTAGTTTCTACCTTCTTCGGCTTGTAGAGGGGTGACACCTCGCGTGGCAACTTCTTTATGGGGCTGCTGGTGTGTCGGGGTGCTCCCAGACGATCCTGAATTGAAGAGGCTCGTTTGGGTGCGGGTGGTACATTCTCTTTCTTTTCTGAGATCGGCTGTGGGTGTCCAAATGGTGGTGGCTGTGGCCATGTCATAAATTGGGCAAAGTCGGGATACGACTTTGCGTCTACTTCATATAGAGGAGCCTGGGGTCCACCATGCGCCGTAGCCTTGTTTTGCTTTGTTATGTGTTTCCTCAGTGCATCTCTCGATGCTGATTTCTTTCCGCAGGTGCAGAAATAGTATACAAAATGTTGATGTGTATGGTATACTACTCTCTTTCGTCCGTTGGTGTAGTGGCATTTGGTGCACTGCCAGTTGTCGTCAGTACCTTCTACCTTCGTTACCATCTCCTTTAGTGCAGCAATGGTATCTGCCGACAGCCACGTAGTACGAGTTGCCGTACTTTCGCTCAGCTGAGTGCTTGTCGGTACAGTTACTCTGTTTACCTGTACGGCCTCTTCTTTCTCCAGTCGTGTTCGTCTTTGTGCGTGTACCTCGTCTTTTGTTGCTACTCTGTTATTGCAGGGAGCCTGTCCTCTCTCTAACTCACTAGCCACCTCCATCAGGTATTCTTCGCCGACAATCTCTTCGGCTATTGAGGCATCCTCTTCTAGTGACACGTCCTGCTGCCTTCGCTGTCTCATGCTGTCGAGTGTTGTTGTAATAATATTAATTAATTTAAGAGTAGTGTTTGTTTGTTCCGTGCTGCCTGAAGGTTTGCTGCCAAGTGATAATTGTTTGTTCTCTTGCGAGCAAACTTGCCGCTGTGTTAGGTGAGCAGCTATCTGATTGGTGGGCCCTGGTTCGACGTCACCTCCCCACGTGGTCATCTCCCCTACGTCATCGCTTGATATCTTAGCTGTGGTCCCTCGCTCAGTGATCGATCTATGGGGCATAGAACTATCGTTTTTCGTTTCAGTGATAGAGTTCTCCTGGGTGTTGTCCTCCCCTGGTAGTTGTTCGTCGCTGCGAGCCAAGATTTTATCGTGAGGGGTAAGTTGTTTATTTAGTAATTTATCTTGTTGTGTCGCCAATTGTTTCCAATACATTTTTGCATTTTCTAATGAATCTGGCAATGCCTTGTCTTCGGAGCACTGTTTTAATACCAATAGTATATTTTTTTGGTTGTCACTGTGCTCTGAAGGTTCTGGGCATTGTTTTATTACTGCTGGCAGTAATAAATGATTGTTACGATGTACTGTCTCTCTGTCGGTCATCTGATAGCATTGGTAATCGGCTAGTTTCGACGGCAGCCTAGTTGTTCGCTTAGGCCTGCTCATTTCTACCAGCCTTTCACTAATCGCTAGCTCCTCCTCTTCAATCTGGTGATGTTCTACTGCAGTCTCGGCCAGGGGTTCTGTCACCTGGCCGCCGGCATTTCCCTCTGTTGTACTGGGGACTGGAGGGGGGGTGACTTCAGCGGCCCTGTTGGTTGGTAATGTGGCCACTCCCTGTCTTGTTCCCATTGCTCATGTCGGCTCTGTCTGGGTTGAGGGCTTGGTATCGTCTCCCAGCCTCTGTTCTGGGGAGGCTGGGTGTTGTTCCGTGGAGCGGCCTGTTCCAGGAGGGCAGGTAGTTGGGCGAGCTGGCGCTCCAGGACCTGTAGGTCAGCCTGGGCAGTTTCTCGTGCTTCGGTGTGTTCAGTGGGTGGTGCACCAGGGTCGGGGGCTTGCCTGATGCTGGGTCCACAGGGGCGACCCCTCCTTCTGACTGCACCCTTCATATTTGGGCGTAGGGCGGTCTCCCTGTTGGCGGGAGCCCTACCCATGGGTTCATGGCAGGGGCGGTATTCTTTTAGGTGCCGCTCGTTCTGTACCGATGTCTGGCCGTCCTTCTCTATTTTGTAAGTGTGATTTTGGTAGGCCTCCACCACTCGGTATGGCCCGATAAAGCTGGGCTGTAGTTTTGGGTTACTACCCTTTACCCGCCTCTTGTTCTCTAGTACCACTAGATCATTGGGCATGTAAAGCAATGGCTCCTCCGTGTCGTCCTGCCTGACCTCTGCCTGTTGTTCTCGGAGTAGGTCGTGGGCTGCCTTCAGATCCTCTTGCATCTGGAGGGCATATTCCATCACCAATTGTTTGTCGGTGTCTGTGGGTCTACCATCCAGCTGATCAGGCAATCTAACCTCTCGCCCCAACATGAGGTAGTTCGGAGTCTCCCCTGTTGCGGAGTGTGGGGTGCCGCGGAACGCCCTCATTATTTGGGGTAGCAGCAAGTCCCACTCCTTTTGTCCGCGCCTGAGCAGGAGTGTCCGTAGAGAGTCACCCAGTGTCCGGTTCTGCCTCTCCACTACCCCGTTGCCTTGGGGGTGGTAGGGGGTGGTACGTGTTTTGTCGACGTTCCACAGGACACAGAGTTCAGCCATGAGCCGTGACTCAAACTGTGCTCCCTGGTCTGTGTGGAGCTCCTCTGGCAGTCCCCAGTAGCAGAACACTCGTTCGTCCAAAGCTGTGGCTACCGTCGGGGCGGTGGCGTCTGGAATGGCGATGGCATCGTGCCACCGCGTAAAGTGGTCGGACAACACCAAAATCCACTTATTCCTTCTCCTGGTCTCTGGGAGAGGTCCGACCAGATCCGCTGCCACCTTCTGGAAGGGCCGGCCGGCGAACAACCTCTGTCTATCTTGGGCTGGCTGCACTCCCCCTCTTTTTGCCACTTGACAGACCTCGCAGGACTTGACCAGTCTTCGTACTTCAGCGGACATTCCCGGCCAGTACCAGTTCAGTTGGATTCGGTTTCTGGTGCGATTTACACCAGCATGGGACAGCCCATGCGTATCCCATATTACCTGTCGGCGTCGGGATGACGGACAGACTACACATAGTCTGGTCCGGCCTTTGGGGGCTATTTGCATAGTTAGAGTGCCGTCCGGCTGTACCGACATGGCCTCCCTGCGGCTGTAGAGCGCGCGCAGCTCTCTACTCCCTTCTTCCAACTCTCTCTTGGTCACTGGCCTGCCACCGCTGATCTCCTGGTACATCCTGGCCACTGGGTTCTGGCCGGTGCGCTGTTGTTCCACCAGTTCTGTACTGGTGACCACACACAGCTCGGGCACGTCTGCCTTTACCTCTTGGCTTTGTATTGGCACTGGATCGGCCTGTTGGCTTCTGGGTAGCACGTCCTCTGAGATAGGAGGCCTCGCTAACTGGAGTTCTGGTCCAGGGGCCCTGGCAAGTTCAGCATGGGTCAGCCCACCATCACGCTGCTCTATGGCACTGCACTGACGGCAGTCCATACAAGGTTCGCGTCTGCTCAACCCATCAGCATTCCCATGCTGTTTGCCAGCCCTGTGCTCGAGTTTGTACACAAACTCGGCGAGAATCTCCAGCCACCTCGCAATCTGGTTGGACGGCTCCTTCCGCCGGCACAGCCACCTCAAGGAGGCATGGTCGGTGCGGAGCTTGAACTCCCGACCGTAGAGGTACGGCCGAAAGTGTTTGACTGCCTTGACGACAGCCAGCAGCTCGCGCCGAGTCACGCAGTAATTCCGTTCGGCGGGTGCTAGGGTCTTGCTATAGTAGGCGATGACCCTTTCCTGTCCGTCCTGTACCTGCGACAGCACTGCCCCTAATCCGACGGCACTGGCGTCCGTGTCTAGGATATAGGTCTTGGCAGGGTCGGGGTAGCCTAGCACTGGTGCTTGTATGAGCCCCTGCTTGAGGCGTTCAAAGGCCACTTGCTCCTCCTCCCCCCATTTCCAGGGGGTGTCCTTGCTGGTCAGGACAGTCAGAGGTTTAGCAGTGGTGGCGTACCCTGGCAGATACTGCCTGTAGTACCCTGCTGTGCCAAGGAAGGCTTGCAGTCCTTTGATGTCCCTGGGTGGTGCCCATTCGGCTACAGCTTGTACCTTCTCTGGGTCCGTAGCAACGCCCTCCGCACTTACTATGTGCCCCAGGTACTTGACCCGTTGCTGTAGTAGCTCGCACTTGGACGGCTTGACCTTAAGGTTGGCCTGCTGTAGCCTATTCAGCACCTCCCCTAGTCTCTGCAGGTGTGTCTCGAAATCGGGTGCAATTACAATCACGTCATCCAAGTAGAGTAGCAACGTCTTCCAGTGCAGCCCTTGCAGCACTCGTTCCATCAAACGCTGGAACGTGGCGGGGGCTGAGGTCAGCCCGAAAGGCAGCACTTTTCAACGCCACAGTCCACCCCTGGTGATGAACGCCGACTTCTCCCTGACGTCTGCATCCAACGGCACCTGCCAGTATCCACTGGTCAGGTCCAATGTGCTAAAGTATTTGCTGCCAGCTAGGGCGTCAAGGGACTCGTCTATCCTGGGTATAGGATAGGCGTCCTGCCTAGTGACATCGTTTAGCCTCCGGTAGTCGATGCAGAACCGCCACGTGCTGTCTTTCTTGCGTACAAGCACCACCGGGAAGCTCCATGCCCCGTCTGCGGGCTCAATCAGCCCCTTCTTTAGCGGATCTTTTACTTGCCGTTCAGCTTCAGCCTCTTTCTCAGGCCCTAGCCTGTGGGGAGGCAGCCGAACCGGTCTGGTGCCCTGGACAACTGGAATGGCATGCTCTACAAGGTCAGTACGGCAGATGTCTCCGCTATTTTTGCTAAACACGGCCTCGTACTTCCTAAGCAATCCCCTCAACTGTTCCATCTGTTGCTCGTCTTTGCACCCTCTGCTCGCCTGCTCATACAGTTCCATCAAGTGGTCAGGCACCGATGAACCTGTCTGACTTGGTCCTGTGGGGGTCCCGGGTGTGGCCTGTTGTACCTCATTGTCTGCTACCCCGGTGAACGTTCCGATAACCTCGCCAGCTGGCAGGCTTATCACGTTCGGAGTAGGGTTGAGGCACCTGACCAGCACCCGTCCCTGTCCATCTGGTGAGTTTATGCTCGTAGCCAGCGGTATGTTCCCTGGTATACTTTGGATCACCCCTTGCGGACAGTAGCTCCGTGCGGCAAGGTGGCACGGTATGGTGGCCTCCGTCTGTGGGGGAATCTCTATTTTCCGAAGCACTTGGACTTTGGAGATCAGTGCCCTCCCATAGCGGTCGGTGCACACCAGTTCCTTGTCCTGCATGAACAATACTGGCTGATCAAAACCCATACGGCACTTCTGGTTGGCCAGGAAGGGCATCCCTAGGATGACATCCTCGCTGATCTGTGTGACAACGAACGTTTCTGTGTATGCCACAGACCAGACTCGTCCTGTCACCCTGAGCAGGCCGTAGAACGGCAGCTTAGTACCGTCTGCCATCAGCCCATGGGAGTCATACTCCTGTAGGGTGGCCTTGCGGCTGTCTGGTAGTCGCTCGTACACGCTCTTGGCCAGCAAGTTGGTGTTACAGCCGGTATCCACCAGATAGGTCACTGTCTTTCCCTCTATTTTGCCTGGTAGGTAGTAGCTCGACTTGTGGGGTCGCTCCATCTGGTTAATGCAGGAGGTAAGAGGTGTTACGTCTGTCAGCAGTCTGGGCGGCTCTCGAGGCTCTCTCCTTCGTCTGGTAGGAGTCTGTGCTCGACTGCGCCACTGTTTCCTCGTCCTCTCTTCCTCGGTGGTTGTAGCCAGTGGTAGTAACCCTTCGTCGTCTGATTGACTGTCCTCCAGGGTAGGCAGGGGGTCGAACCTATTTTGTGTTAGGACTGGTATCGGTGGTGGCATGGGCGAGCTACGGGCTGGACGCCTTGCTTCTTGCCACCCCTCAGGGGTCTGTCCTCCAGACCCGCCTTGTCTGTTGGTTCTTGCGGCCCATTTGCAGCCAATAGGTTTCCCTACTGCTGCGGGCCGTTTGCGTTTCCCTGGTTAGGGGACCAGGTCTCCTGGCGGCACTCCCGTTGGGTGTGTCCCATTCGTTGACACCTCCAGCATTTAATTATCTTTTTTGGTGGTCTGGCTGGGTTACTGTCCGGTTGAGTAGTCTTGAGGGCAGCCACCTCTTGGGTCAGTGCGCTGAGTGCTTTAGCCAACGTCTCCAGGTGGGTCTCTACTCCAGGGGCCGTCCCTGTAGCTTTTACTTGCTGACACTCTTGTTCTTCCTCTACCTCTACTGCCCGGATTTTAGGGCCTGGGTAGGCCGGCTGTATCTGCAGGTATTCGTCGCCTGCCTTGACTGCGGCCTCTAGAGAGGTCGGTTGGATTGCCAAAAGGTGCCTTTGCAGATACGCGTTCCCCAGTGTGTTCTGGAAGTGTTCCAACGCATATTCGTTCCTCTGTATCCGAGGGGAGTCGTCGTGGGCCGTCTCCACCAGCGCCTCAATGGCGAGGGCGTGTTCTCTGAGCGAGTGTCGTGGTTCCTTACGGTAGCCAGACAGCCTTGCTCTGGCTTCTCGACGGGTGAGCCCGAAGCTCGCCTTTAGGGAGTCCATGATCGCCCAGATCGTCTCTCCTCGTCCACATTGTTGTGCCTTCCCTTGTAGTGCCTGCCTTAGATGAATAATGGCCGTGGCTGGGGCCCAGTCATTGGCTTCCGAGACTTCCTGGAAACGTTGCAGGAAGTACTGCACGTCGCCAGAGCCGTCGTAGACTGGCGCCTTGAAAGGAGACGTCTTTGGGGGGACGTCAGTCAGCTTTTCTAGTATGTTAGTTAGCTGCCCCATGATCCTGGTGGTCGGATCTCTATCTACACTCATGGCTCGTCTGTTGGCCATGATCTGTCGTCTGCTCCCTTCTGTCCTAGAGGTCCTTCTTGCCAGGGGATTCGCAAATCCCACTGCTGCCACCAATGTGCAGGATTTTGTGATAACTAGTACTTAGTTATTCCGGTAGCCACCTACACTACCTCTAGGCAAGAGAGCTGCTCGTCGATCCCGACAGTCTGTAGGTCAGATAGCTTGTCGTTACCCACCTATCAGCATAATTGCTGGAGGAGGAATGCGTCGGCTATTATCTGCCGTACAAATCTGTCGTCGTCGCTGTCTATTAGATAACCTAATTGCTGTCAGGACCCAAGGGTCGTTCGAGCCGTTATCGTGTCGTAGTATGCTTGTCTGTTTGAGAATATCAAGTTATTAGCTTGAGTGAGTGTGTGCTGTTATATTTTGCATAAGAAAATACACAGTGAGTCTCCCCAGGTACACTGCCTTGTGAGGAGCTCTGTTGGCCAATTTATACAAGAGAGGCGGTGCCAAAAACAATCTTAGCCTCGTTTATAAATGGAAATAAATTTGTAGTAAAAATATAATAATAATAATAGCGTGGGTTGCGTCGAGGCTATGCATCGATCGCAACATGTGACCAATAAATGTACTAAATGGAACTGTTAGATATTGTTTGTTTGTTGTAGGTGAAGTTCGTAGTTTTTCCTGCACAATATAGTGTTTTTCTATTGTTGAATAATATAATACGAATATGCATTTAGATTTTGGACGATGAAGGGGAGACAACTCCATATAAGTTTATTACTTATAATCATGTGGTGTATCAGGCAGCTATGAAAGCAGTAAGCACTATTGATGTAGAATTTTTATTTCGCTACACATGATATAAAAATATGCATAGTTCTGACATAACATATTGTTTGACATTACATGAAGTTAAAATTGCCAGTTTATTATAATAATCATAATAAATATCATGACCATGTGCATTGATGGTAATATTATAAACGAATGGATCATTATGACAATATGAAAACATATTAGTTTTGTTCCATAATAAAAATATACTATATTATTATATATCATTAGTAAATTCATATGGAATTTTCTCCTCTCTTTCATATGAAACCTGAATGAACTGCTTGGAAATAAATAAACATCACCACTATCTATGGAGCCAGCTATCTTCCTAGCCTGAGAGTTAGCCAAGGTGAATGAGTAGAACTTTCTTTCAAATGAAGTTGTGTTCTCTCTAATGTACTCATTGTGTGACAACTCCTGTTGTTTAATTTCAGCATCAAGCACCATTAATTTCTACAGCTTAAGTACTAGAAGATGAAATTAAGTCTCTTCTGCTTCGACACCAGCCTTTTTTCAATTACAATTCATTGAGACCTTCAACTTCTCAGCAGTACAAAGACCTGATGAGTTTGCTCCAATAATGAGAATTTCCACACACTAAGCCATCTATTTATCAACTACACTTCAATACTGACGTTTGTCTCATGGAAAATTGTTTCTTTTCAGCAGAAAACTTTTCTTTATGCCACAAACTGTTCATGCAGGTATAAATAACTCGTATATAGCACAGCAAAAACTTTCAACTTCTCAGATTCACCAGTCTGTGTTTTTCGTTGTTGTAAATACTACAATTAGATGCGTCCTGTCAGAGCATTGGTATAGAATAGTTGTGAGGCATAGAGTTGTTATGGTACAGTTTTATTAACAAACGTGATATTGAGTAAAGTGTTATGATAATGTGTCATCAGCTAGAAAAGCGGTAAACTTTATACAAACAGTAAATGTTTGATATCTTTAGTACAGTATTACCCTAATATATATTACCTGTAGTGTCATAAAATTGAGTAAGTATGAAAGGAATTGGTATGATTTATTGAATTCTAATGCTTTACTGTTTTTCACATTATGTTGCTGTCTTCAACAGTATCATTACATGACCATAGAATATACTGAGAAGTTTTGTTATCCAACCAAAGCATGCTATAAATAAATAAAATGCAAATCAAACCATTTCAAAGCCAAAAACTTGTCGCAGCATTTCATCTGTATACAGGATAATATGACAGTAATACTATCGTATTTGTAGAATACTTTATTTTAAATCAACAGGGTGGTCAGGCTAAAGAACTAGATAGTACCAAAAGAATAAAATTTTTATATGATTCTTCTATACAGTTTTCAAGAAGTAGATAGTGTTACGCTTTATAAAACTTGTATTGATAAATCTAATGTATCAGGTCTAAAGTCGGTTTAGGAGTTATCATATCTTTTAGAAGCGCGTAACCACAAAAAATCTAATTTTATATATTTCAATTTTTTTAAAACATCAAAGTGAGATCCAATTATGAAACAATATAAAATTGACAAAAAAATTTCCCCAAATTTTGATTATAAGTGCTACAATCCATCTTCACATAGAGAGCTACGAAAGTGTACACGAATGGAGCCAATGAAGAGCAGCAGCATTCTCTGATAAGTTGACGCTAATGTTCTGTGATGACAGGATATCCAGCATTTCTCAACTGAGTTTTCTATTGGATTATTTTTCACTTTGAAATGTTATTATTGAATCTCGATGTAAATAGCATAAGATAACCAGTTAAATAATGTCTATGAACAAAAGATTTTGTTATTTTTCCATGAACTTTTGTGAGTTTCCTTATTATTGTAACTAGGGAAAAACCAAAACTTGAAACTTTGAATTTGCTTTATCTGACAATTATTGTTTTACAGAGATGACATTAATGCAGCTTTACCATTGAAAGTCAAGAATACCCAATTAAATCATTCATGTCTTCAATAGTTTGTAGAAGGTATGACATGAATTGTATTTACAATGGGGCCTGGCCTGGTAAAAGTGCAAATGCAAAAGGTCGCTAGTGTTTCCAGGACCAAATCACTGAGTAAAATAGTTATCTCCCCAAGGAACAACAACTCTGCAAAATAACAGTTTTGTTGTATTTATAATAATAAGTGTTTCTGGTTACTGACAAAACTATTGCCATTTATTATAATAAATGATATCAAAATTTCATTTATATCCAACAGTGCTGCTGTGTTCTGTGAACTGTTTTCCGGACCAAATGACGTTGGAGAAAAATCGACACAGTCCCGATGGCTCATAATGTTTCATATTTCAATTTCGTTAGGTACTTTGTTATCAGTTTCAACGCAAACCCTTGGCACAGAGTTTTAATTGCTGACAGATCTGACTGTATGTATTGGCAAATCGCTTCTAAATGCAGGAACCATGAGTGATAAGTTTTGGCATAAAACAAATCAGTAAATCAATGACAAGTACCCCAGATAAAAGATTGTTGGGAGAAAATACCTGAGTAAAGCTGAGCCAGAAACAGAAGTTTGTGTAATAAGAATTCACAGCAACTCTGGCGATGCATTATGACGCAGTGCTTTTATACTAAAATGATTTGGTTTGAGACTAAAGCTGGTATAGTATTTGGTAAATATTGTACGTGAGTAACAGTGAAATTATTGTGCTCTGGAAGTACTTATACATATTTCATACCATTAAGACATAGCTGACGGCAAAGCTCCGTCTCAGAATTCAGCATTTAATTTATATTACAGTGCAAGTATTTGTGATATATATTCTTATAAACTTTGTGCGTCAATCAATTCTCACCGATCAGTATTTCACAGTTCAAACACTGAACCTAAGACTTCAGGCTGCTGTGATTACAGTAAGAGTTGTCAATTATTAACCTGTTTATTCTAAATTCTACTTGACCACCCACAGTTGTAGATATTGTCACCTGGAGCCCCGACTCACAGCAAACATTAATCCCAGTCAAGTCATCATCTCTGCTCTGCTGGAGTACCTATTCAACATGCTGACATCAATATCCACAGAGACTATCCGTGAGACAGCCACAGGCCACAACATTATTATTAAAGGCAATGCTCAAGTAGCCTCAGCGCCACTAATTAATCCAGAAGTGTCAGGATCCAAAATGTATTTCTTAGAAATTAATACAAATATTATTGTACCCTAACTTTACTTTATAAACTTTAATGTTATAGCCTTGCCCTCTACAACACACACGGTGCCACCAGTTACACATCAGTTACTTGAGTTTTTAAAGTTGGCTGCCCCTTTGTCTTGATCCACTGGAGCCTTATGGACAACGTATTATGGTTATAACCTTGGCTATATCGCTTAATTAATTCTTAGCTGCAAATTCTGTGTGACATAAAACCTCGCTGGGTTTCAAAACTCTCAAGTTCAATGCTAACAATTCTATCTTTACATTTAAAATTATTTTGTTACATTCTGATAAACATAGTCTTGAGCCACTAGTTTCTGCTTCAATTAGTGTTGTGTCCAACTTTCTGAATTTGGTTAAAGGTCTGTCTATAATATTATTTTCAAATTGTACGCTTTTATTGTTTGTATTTTTATTATACACACTTTCTCTATTGCTTTGCCATCCACTTAGAGATGTGTTTGTTTAAATTGGTTACAGTCATTTTTATTCCGTACATTGGATAGTAAATGTCTAGAATTGTCAAACCTCGACATCTCATTATGCAATCTTGATTGAAAGCGAATTGTTTATTTACCACGGCAGGGAGAACCATAGATCAGCCGCAATCCTTCTCCTTGTAGTACAGAGTTCTAAAAAAGCTATTAAACCATTACACATAGCTTTGATAACCAAAACCAAGTAACTATCTTAAACTGTATTCAACGCATGTAACATTTTACATTAGTCAATCACACAGCTTTCAGTGAGATGCCTATGTTACTAAAAAGGATACACAACTCCAAATTTATTTGCTGCAAGCGTAGACTCTGACATACAAAAAGTTTCATTGCCATTGATATCATATCATACAATACACTTCCTTTGTTTGATTTTAAAAATAATTTCATTACATCTTAATTTTGAAATGATCATTTTTAATATTCAATTATGTTATTGATTAAATGACAGCATTAGTCAATTTATAGCAGATCGCATACCACCTCAATTCTTAAATTCACAAGGCATATACATTTACCAGCTACCTACCGACTTGCCTTACTGATTAAGTGATTTTGCAGACTCTGTTCCAGGGTAAATTGCTAAGCAATTGGTAGCATGTTACTTGAGGTAATCGACAGGTTTTGATCCACATCAAAAAATCGCTAGACAATTTGTGATTTGATCAATCATATCACTGCTTTCAGTTTTAATGTTTTCAATAAAAGATTTTCTGAAGCACAATTATTCATGCAAAAACAGTCATTCATAAGCACCCATCTTTGTTGTTTGAAAGCATTTTATGGCTAACTATGACATCAAATATAGCAAGTTTAACCAGTATTGCTTGCGAATGGCAAGTAGAGAAAAAAATAGGGAAACACCCTGACGTCATTTCCGATCGATAAGAGCAAACTGGTATACTAATTGGTAGATGTGCATTAGCTTATGCCCTCTTCTGGTTTTATCTGCTCTCAATAGGAATAGTGACGGTCTTTCTCAATCGGTTCAATTACCGGAAACAGTTAATCGCCAGATTAAATTATATGCAAACCCATGCTTCAGATTTGGTAATTAATTTTTTTCGTATATCATTTTTTATTTGTCTAAAATGCATCCAGAAGAAAGAAAACATATTATTTCAATAATGGAAATTAAAAAAAATGAGCTGTCGAAGAGTTTAAATTAGCAAATCAAACTAATAGAAATTGACAATACTTTCTTTGTTTTTAAAAAACTGAAATACAAACATCTCTAGATACCATAACCCTCCATAGACTTGGAAAGTTTTCCGTAGTTGTATAATTGTAACGTAAATGCCAGAGCTGTAGTTCATATAAACTACCTCTCTGTCATCGTAGAAATAAATGTCACCAATTGACTCGGAGATGAGACCCTTTGCGCTTAATTTGATAGTATTTGTTCGGGGCGGTCAACTGGAGAACTGACAACGGCCCTCAGCCTATTTCTAGTCAATAGAAACTCTAGCGATTTCTGGCGTAGATACTCTCGTCACTATGCCCATTGAGCAGCAGTGTTATGGTTGACTGATTAATTGAAAGTCACAAGGATGAAACATATGATTGGCCGAGATGGTGCCCAGGAAGAACTTTATAAGAAACACACTGCATTGTACGAAGGCACTGCGCTCCTGGCAGCTTACGTATTAAAGCATACCTTTGCTCTGG